>OU611760.1:6574415-7300731 GCA_914767535.2 Dunaliella primolecta | reverse complement strand
GCACAGCCTGCTCCGCAGCTGCTCCCCTGCTACTGAAAGAAAGCTTGCACAAGAATGCCACACCAAGCACATTGCAACCAGAGTGCAAAAGGGTGCTGCGTCATCCTAGTCATCAAAGTGCACGTGAGTGCCACATCATCACAGTCATCAAAGTGCACGTGAGTGCCACATCATCACAGTCATCAAAGTGCACGTGAGTGCCACATCATCACAGTCATCACAGTGTACAAGAATACCACATCATCACAGTCTTCACAGTGCACGTGAGTGCCACATCATCACAGTCATCAAAGTGCACGTGAGTGCCACATCATCACAGTCATCAAAGTGCACGTGAGTGCCACATCATCACAGTCATCACAGTGTACAAGAATACCACATCATCACAGTCTTCACAGTGCACGTGAGTGCCACATCATCACAGTCATCAAAGTGCACGTGAGTGCCACATCATCACAGTCATCAAAGTGCACGTGAGTGCCACATCATCACAGTCATCACAGTGTACAAGAATACCACATCATCACAGTCATCAAAGTGCACGTGAGTGCCACATCATCACAGTCATCACAGTGTACAAGAATACCACATCATCACAGTCTTCACAGTGCACGTGAGTGCTACATCATCACAGTCTTCACAATGCACGTGAGTGCCACATCACCACAGTCTTCACAGTGTACAAGAATACCACATCGAGCACAATGCCACACCACGCACAGAGCATCCGCACGCATGTTACCGCTCCTGCAGGCTCTTTGAGGTGGTGGAATTTTTAAACACACAGCACGAGCATGATCACCACCAGCATCATGTCCAACGTCAATTTGTGCATCTCATTGATGTTTTTCTGACCTAAAGATTGTGATGCAGGCCTCAGTGGCGATGGCCATGCGCCATCACTCATGCGCCATCACTCATGCGTCATCACTCATGCGCCATCACTCACGCGCCATCAATCATGCGCCATCACTCACGTGCCATCACTCATGCGCCATCACTCACGCGCCATCAATCATGCGCCATCACTTGTGCGACAAAAGTCATGAGGCAGCTTGTCCAACTTACAGCATCACTCAACCCTTGAGTCGCATCCTCTCATGCTTTGCTGTGCAGCAACTTTTGCGCAGTCCCTCATTCACAACCTCAGCGCAGTCCTTCCTTCAGCACCTGAGTGCACAGTCCCTCCTTCACCATGATTGCAAAGTCCCTCCTTCACCACCTTTAAGCAGTCTCCTTGGCATCCTTGTGTTAAGCTCTTGGAGCCATGCTTGCCTCCAATGACTTTCCTTCTGTATGAATGTACACGCAAACAAACACATGCATACACACGCACACAAACGCATGCACAAACATGCGCACGCACACATACATTCACACACGTACACATGCACACACATGTACAAACAGGAGTGGGACAATCTCCTCATCATCGACGCCCGTGACACTGGCAATGTGGCACGCTTCGTGAACCATGCCTGTGGCAGCAGCGCAAACCTTTTGGTGCAGGTGTGTGTGTGTGTGTGTTTGAAAAACCATTTGGGGGTTTGGTGCAGGTGGTTTGCAGAGCCAAACCTGTGGCAGCAGCGCAGAACATTTGGTGTAGATAAATGTGTCTTTGGCTGCTGTGTGTGTACGAGCTGTGTCATGGGTGTGTATATGTTTGTGTGTGTGGGCTTTCCATTGCGTTGATAGGGGGGCATAACATTCAGTTGTTCAAACAGATGGCTTTGGCCCTGTTGAGCTCAGTTACGCCGGCAAGGTTGTGTACACAAGCAATATCGTTATTTTGCGCACGTGTGTCCTGTGCTTGTATGCTTCATGTCACGCACCCACTCCTGCTTCGTGGGGCTGTCATGACGCTGCTGCTCATTGGGATTGACTTGCGTGCAGACCATGTTTGCAGACAGTGTTCAACGCGCATGCAGACTGCGTTAGACTTTGATAATGATGTGCGCGCAGACTGTGTTCGCTCGGGAATGCAACAACCAGGTCCTGCACTACCTTGCACTGTTTGCGGGGAAGCCCATCGCTAAGGGCACAGAGTGAGTGGAGATCACAGGCATCCTCCTTGATTTTGTTTGAACTCGGTTTGGATTAGGTATAGCATTCTTTGCACAGAGTCCCATCCCTGAGAGACAACAGGAAAAGATCTGAAAAGGAGAAGGCTATGTAAGCAGGGAAGATCTGAAAAGGAAGAGTTATGTAGGCAGTGAGGAGGCCGTGAAAAGCGTGGTTTTTTACTGTATTTGGTTTGGATCACCGGCCCGTATGTGCGTCTGCCAATTGAGGGTCAGGCCAATGCATGGAGGGGCCAGGAGAGAACACTGTCTGAAAAGAAAATAAAAGAAAGAAAACATTGAGTACATTGAGTACATGGTGTTTCTGGGGTTCGTAAGGAGGACCATGAGCAAGGGACACACATGCCCTTTGCTTTACCTGTGCTGTTTTGCCCCCCAAAAGCTTCCCCAGGATGTTCTTGAATCCAAGCAGCAGACTCCTGCATGTATACCTAGGTATATACTTGCTGCAGGGTGTGCTGCTAGTTTGCAACTGCCAGGCTGACGTACACGCACGGCTAAGGGTACGCATATGGCTAAGCAGCAGACCCCTGCATGTGAATACGTGCTTGCTGCATGGATGCAAATACGTGTTTGCAACTGCCAGGCTGACGTATGACTGCGGCTAAGGGTTTGCAACTGGTGTGCAAGTGCTCTTGTTTGCCTGCCTTTGCATGCAGGCTGACATACGACTACGGCAAAGCATACCGATGGTGAGTTCAGGAATTGGTGCTGGTTGCGAGAATGCATAAGTGCGAGGTTTCAAACTTGTAGGAGGGTTAGAATTCGGCAGAAGATGTGTGTTTCAGACTTGGCGCTGGCTTGTCAAGCAAGCAGGTAGCAGGCCCCCACGCACCTGTGGGCAAGCACGTGATGCACACGGTGCTCCTCAGCTGTGTGAATGATTCCAGCAAAAAAAAGGAACAAAAAGAGGGAAAGCTGCGCAGGTAGAAAAACCTCTCCCTGCATTGCTTGGTTCAGCGAATCAGGGATGATTTTGAGTGCAGCACAATGAGCAACAGGTGCACCTCAGCTGTGCTTTACCGATGCACGACGTTTGTTCAGGACGCTTGCTCTTTAGCTTCTTGTGTATTAATATACCGTCTTTGAGCAGGATGCCCTTGCTCACAGCCTGCAGGTGGTGCCGCCTGGTACAGTTAACAGGCACAGTCAACTGATTAGATCATGCCTATCGGCATCCTTTGCCGCTTTGATGACCACCCTTTTTGTGCTTCCGTAATCAATAAAAGCAAGAATAGTGCCAAGTCAGCCTCTCCAGCAAGCAGCCTTGGCTATGCAAAAGTCAGTGCAGCCATTTGGATTGATGGCACCAAAACGACTGAGTGGTGCTCCCTTCTGCTGTGTTCCCTGTACACCCGTTGTGCACAAGAATGTAAGACTGACTATGTAAGCAGAGGGAGCTCTCCCTACATCAATCAAGGAAAAGGAGACATTGTGCACACCTTCCAAGGGGGCACTTCCATTAATTCTCGCTGCCTGCTTACCAGCGTTGACTTCCATTCAGGTCGCAGGTTGTAGAGCAAAAGGCCTCCAGTCAGAATGACTGACTGCTCACCTTGACTTCCAGACATGCACACATCCAAGCCCCTCGGTCCACGGTGCATTTGAAAGCTGCCATGCCACCACTCATCACCGATTATGGCGCCCATTTCAGGCTTCCATACATTTGCACGCATCCAAGCCCCTCAAACCACAGTTAATTTGAAAGCTGCCTTGCTTCCGCTTGTCACCAATTATGACGTTCATTTCAATCCCTCTACTGCTTCGCACGATCAGGCCCCGCTTTCCAAAGCTGCTCTTGTACCGTTTATTACCCAGTTTGGTATTTGTTGCTATCTCAGATAATATCTGTGCTTATGTGCACGTCCAGGCCCCCTGGCCAACATTGCAACTGTGGCTCGCCCGAATGCCGAGGGCTCAACGTTGGGCTAGAGTCACCAGCTCGGGCCCCTGCCCCCTAAGCCTGAAAGATGCTCTGTGGGAACCCTGTCTTGCAGAAGGAGATGCAACAGCTTGTCATGTGCGTCACCTTGTCAAGCTGGCTTATAAGCGGCTTCTTGTAGGTTTGCCTGGCCTAGGCTTTTCTTTTCTGTGCCATGGGTGCTTGCCGTATGAACGCAGCGTGATTGCATTTATTACATGTTTTGTGAGAAAAGTGTGTGAGTCGATCAACTTATAGGTTTTATTTGACATTCAAGGTAAATTTGCACAAGAGACAGCCAGTATCTCGGATCATTTACACCTAGGAGTTCATGCTGCTTGGTTGGAACCCTAGCCCCTAGGGTCCACCCCACTGGGAGAGGGTCAAGAAGACCCACCAGGTCTTCTTGAACCTCTGAATCTCATCACAGTTCACACTTGGAAAGGCATTAGATTATAATAGTTAGATAAATGGGGACCTTCAGCCAGACTGTTCGGCTAATCAGCCTGTGACTGATCCTCGCCAGCAACAGTAAATTTATAAACTTGTAAATGAGGAAGAAAATTTAGTTGTTGTTTTGTGAGAGGTATTGTTACAGGAAAAAAGAAGGCCTCCAGTCAAAACGGTTGACTGCTAGCCTGCTCATAAAAAAGCAATAATTCATCATGATGTAGAAAAGGAAAAAGCTTGTTATTGTTTTTATTCAAGAAAGAGGAGATATGATAAGACTGTACATGGTGAATGCCAGGCACGTAGGGAGCCACCCTATTGGAAGAGTGAGATAAAGAGAGGAGAGGACCAGAAAATAAGGGAGCATATTTAAGCCGAAGAGAACAGACATGGGGATGAGTATATTTGAAAAGAACGTGTTGCTCGTCCTGCACATCATCTTGGGCATCACATAGATCACAGGCAGGGGAAATAGCATCATCCCATGTGGCCTGCTCAACTTTCAAGGTATGGACACGAAGGCGAAATCGAGCCACACTGCGGACGATGTGTTTAGGTAAATCCAAGTAGAAATATTTAGGCAGAATATAAGGATAATGTGTCACGTGTGCAGGCTTGGTTGGGAGAGCACACCAGTGATGGTAAGTAAATCTTTTGCTGTTCGTGTCTCGTAGGTCAACCAGAAAATTGTCTCCAATATGCCAGATGGGGAGACCTGAGATCCACAACAAGCTGACTCAGTTCCAAAGGATCAGCAGAGCGTATTTTTTGCTGGAAATCATGGGCGTGATACAAGCCATTCATGGCAGACAATAGATGGGATGTCCAGCAGGAGGAATTGCTGGGGCTGAGGGAGATGTCCGCATGAAAAAACTTGTAAAGTAGAGCGCTGTTGCAATGGGTGAGAGAATTATATAAGCGTGCACAGGCTCTGAGCCAGTTGAATTGAGTAGGTTCGATTCCACACTCACGGAGGACACTCCAGGAATGAGTTGATGTCCGCACACCCAGCATGGATCTCAAGAATCTCAGAAGCCATTTCTGGATGCAATTATCCATCTCTGTCCCCTGTTGAAGATACGCAGTGGCCCAAATCTGACTTGCATACATTCCTGCTGGTATGACATAAGTCTTGAAGAGCCATAAGTAGGCATCATGATGTAGGCGGTGTGTAATCTGGTGTTGATGGGCAAAAGTACGTGCGCGAGCCATGCCTGCCAGGCAGGGTTTGAGAGCTTCCTCAGCAGCATTGTGCAGATTAATGTGTTTGTCCAACTGCATCCCCAGGTAGCGAAAGGTATTTGAGTAAGGCAAGATCTCACCATCATAAAATAGGGGAGGCAAGTTATCAGTCTTGGAATCAAAACAGACGATAACAATGTTTTTGGTGTTGACTGTCAGGAATTTCCGACGGGCATAAGCCTTGAGACGGTTAAGCATGGCCTGAAGGTTTTTTGGTGAGTTAGAGGTTAAGCATAAGTCATCAGCGTATAGAAGGTTGGATACATGGATTTTAGGTGTGCCAGTGCAAGCTCCTTCAATCCCCTCAGAAACCTCATTGATGTCATTAAGGTAAATGGAGAAAAGCAATGGAGAAAGGGGACAGCCCTGTTTATCGCCATAGGTGGGCTTGACTTATGCTTGCCAAGCAGTGCTTATCCCCATCAACCAGAATTTAGTTGTCGTTGTGATACAAGTTTTTCAGGATATTGAGAAGGTGAGTAGGGAGCTGGCATTGATGAAGATGGTGCCATAGCTTATCATGAGGGATGGAGTCGTAGGCCTGTTGGAAATCAATGAATGCTGAATACAGGCGAGACGAGCCATGTGGTTTGCAGGTTTGGGCAGCATGTTTGAGATGTCTCGAAATAAAAAGTGGGTGTAGAGTGCTGCGCCCAGGGAAGAACCCAAATTGACAATCAGGAACTTTGTTGTTTTTGAGGCACCAGTCCTGTAATAAAGTACGCATAACATTAGCATAAAGGCGGTAGAAGGTCCCGCTTACAGCAAGCATACGGTAATTTCCAGCATCGGTAATAGAGCCTTTTTCATACAAGGGTGTAATTTTGGCAGTTTTCCACTCTTGAGGGATAACAGCTCGTTGCATGAGAGTATAAAAGAGTCGGGAAACACATGGCGTCAGCACATTGATAGAATGAAAACCCCTGCCATTCTCTCTTCGCACCAGTTTGCATGCATACTTCAAAAAAGATGGAAGAACGGTACCAAATCCAGGGGAAGAGGTGGGATTGACACGAGAAATGTGTTTGGCCACAATTTCATTCAGTTGACACACGTCTGGAAGATGGAAAGGCTGAAAATAAGGGGAAGCAGATCGTGTGTGGTTGCAGTCAATAGGAACTGCAAGGTCTCTCCCAGATGAATCTCCTGACCATCTCATGGCAGGTCTGTCAGCACGATGCCTAAAAGCAGAATTAAGGTGGTCTTGCCAAGCAGCAGCAGAAATAGGAGTAACGTGTTTGACTGCGGATCTTTTAATCAAACTTCTAGTCTAATAGTATGGACAGAAGGACCCTTCTTATACAGCTTGTCTAAGAAAACAGCTGTATGCGCCTGTGTGTGTCTGCGCTTGCAAGCCAATTGGCCCGCTGGGTACATGCTTTGTACTGTCGTTGAAGTTGTTGACAAGCATTCTATGCCACCCCTGTTTTGGCAGCAGTGATAAAAGCTCGTTTTGCCTGGGAGCACTCAGCATCAAACCATAAGGGTTTTCTGGTCGGAAAATGATACACAGACGGCACAGAGTAGTTCAGAGGTCTAGTCATGCCAACATTTGGGTGACACGCTGTCCGCATGATCTGAGATTGAAGGGTGGTGTATGCCTGATCATAGTCATGAGCCTGAAGCTGTTGACAGAAATTATGATGCATCTCTTGATTGTTTTCAAAAACTTCTGCAAAAATGCCAGCTCTGTCAGGGCGCCAACGTAAAAGATATCCATCTGACTGACTAGGGAAAAGAAAATTGGCAGGTGAACCAGGGACCATGCGTGTGTCAATGTGTGAAGTAGACTTGTTTGAAACATCAAGAAACACTGCCAGTGCAGCATGGTTTGTACCAGCAGGAGAAGTGATATTTGCATGGCGTAAAAAAACATGAGGAGTGATAGTGTAAGCATAAAAACATTCGTCCCCAAGGGTGTGAAAACAATTGTCAGTCTGCTCACCAGGCATAGAGCTGCTTTGAGGGTTTACATAAGCCGCGCAGATCAGAACATCATGATGGAGTGAAAAAAGGTGTTTGTCTGCTCTTACCCAAACAGCTTGCAATTATTCTGAAATGTAAAAGTGCGGTTGGTATGGTTGTGAGAGGTATGGAAAAGAAGACCGCGCCAGCCAAAAAGGCTTTGTGCACGAAGGAAGGGAAAATAGATTTAGATTTAGATTTACACGGGGGGACCTTCAGCCAGACTGTTCGGCTGATCGGCCTGTGACTGGTCCTCGCCAGTAAACATAACGTCCATAAGCTCAGAAACAAGCGAAAAAAGCTTTTTCTTGTGTTGCAAGAGGAAATCAGAAACATCATGGACACTGGCTTGTTGTAAAAATGGTCGCAAAGGAAAATAGAAATTAACTTGAAAATGAAAAATAGAAAATAATTGTGGCTTGGACACTGAGTTGTTAGTTCCAAAGGGTTGGCTTGCTGTTAAAGGACTGGAACTCCAGTCTTTCAGCTATCATCTTGCTCTCTTTCTCTTTGCTGGACCTGTCTTCTTTCTCTGCCTGCCGTGCTTCTCTCAGTCTGAATTTGGTGGGTGGGCCATACGGTCTGTGCACCAATGTGGCCCCCTTAATTGATGTAGGGAGAGTTCACTGCCTACATAGTTTTTCTTTTCTTTCTTGGATAGAAAAGGAAAGGACAGGGTTACATAGCTAGACCACTATGAGGCTGGCTTAGCTGGAGCATCGGTGCTCACAATCAAAACCAAACCATCCCAGAACAAGAATGTCAATTGGTAAAGAAGAGGCTGTGCGAGAGAAGGATCACCAGATGAATTTTTGGACAGCTCACAGGAAAGGATAGGATAGGATAGGATAGGATAGGATAGGATACGGTTACATAGCCGAACCTGCCTACAAGGGCGGCTTAGCTGAAGCAAAAAGGTGCCTGTGACCAAACCAAACTTGTGTACATGTCATTTGAAAGCCTCACAGGAAAGGGGGACAAAAAACAAAGAAAAGCTAGCACCAGCCCAAAGGCCGCGTGCATTAAGCCTTGTGTTGATCAAATTTGTTTATCTTTGGATAGCATGGCAACTCAACTTGGATGCTAATGATTTAATATTTTGCCTGGTTAAACCCAAGTTTGTAAGAGGTTTAATGTTATTGTCATCGAAATAACTCAGCGTCACAGCAATTAATTGCTTGCAGGAGGATTTTGAAACTGGTCAGTGAAGGATCTTATGGGGCCAATCTTGTGCAGTTGGATGCGGGCAACACAAACCGTCTGGCCCAGCACAACCTGCAAGTTCCTGAGCAAGTCTTTATCCGCGTTATACCTCCCTACCTCTTTGACCCCAGCATTCCTGATCAAGCTAGACGCACCTCCAGCCGCCCCGATGCTATCTTGGTCACTCCTTGCCCTGCTAACCCAAACAGACCATCCACTCCACCCTCACTCCAGGTACTGCGCAGTATGTGATGTAGCAGAGAGTTGAGAAGTAGCACAATTCCAGCCAGGCAACTTCCTGAATTGACCATTCAAAAACGCCACATCCACTTGATAGAAATCAAATACTGTGAAGATACGAGGCATGGTGCCCACCTAAAAGCCTCACAGCAACAACAGTGAACTGTGCAAAATACTCCAAGGTGCAGAGATTGCTATCCACCCAATCCTCCTGGGTGTCACACGGTGTGTGGTATTATATATACTGCCCATACCCTTGATCAATTAAGAAATCAGGGATTGGCTCACAGAGATCTGAAACACTTGCAAGGAAAGTCTATGCCCTTTCTATAACATTTGCGCACAAACTTACCTCTACCAGACGTGCCGTTGGAAATATAAACACTCATCATAACATTGGTGCCCTGGAGCAACGTGCTGCCAGAAACCCACCCGATCCACATTAACTCCCCTCTCATCTTCTGGTGAGGGAGAGTCACAAATCTTTGAGCCAATGTGTCTCTCTTTCCTTAATTGATGTAGGGAGAGTTTTTTCTCTATCTTTTTCATTATACTATAATACCTAGTAGGTAGTACCTGCCACACCAATTAAGATGGTGTGCAAGGTCACCTTGTTGTTCCTGTTTGGATTTCTTGAGTTGCGGGCTTTGAGCCTGGGGCAGTTACAGATTCCAGAGTGGAAAAGGGGTTGGTATCAGGGCAGGACTTGACTTAAACAAGGTGAATGTCCCTGTCTTGAGGAGGGATATTAGTAGAATCAACTCGTGGATTCTTTTTGTGCAGTTGGAACAGTGGAGCAGACCGAGCAGTTAAACTACCTGGCTGAAGGTCAAACCCCATTGTAACCGTTGTAACCAAGGTGGGCAGGCCGGCCTGGGATTGAGCGCACTAAGACAGCATCATGACGGCTTTGGCGTCAGGCAGAGGAGCCAGTGCCATTAGGGAAAAGCCAGTCAGGGAAAGCTCTGGAGATGTTTTCAGGGACTTGCATACGTATGGTATATTCTGCTCCAGGAGCCTCTCATTTCAGCAGGCATCCACACGAATAAGGGATGAGTCATATCTGCCTTTGCAGAGGGCTATAACACAAAAGCTAAGGCCAATATAATGACTATTGGTATGCATCCCATTCATTGTTGTATTAAGACGCGTGCACTGCAGAGTGCCTGCTGTGAGTAGGTGGTGGGTGACCTGCTGAGTTGGTAGGGCAAGAAGTGACGAAAAGAGCATAAGGGCAGCTGGAGTGGGAATCTTCCTCAATCAGGATTACTGAGAATCAAGAGATAAGGAGGTGTTTACTCATTGTGTTCGGTCAGGGCAGCCTATAGTCATGAAGGAGTTTGTTGTTGATCTGAGAAAAAGGCTGCGAGGTGTGTGGAATGCTGATCCCTTGGCAGAGCATGGTGAACACACGAACAAAATAGCCAAGTATCATCACTGGATGGCACTTCCTTTGAGAACCTTGTCTGTTCATGGTGCGCCCTTTTCTGTCCCCAGGTATTTGCATCTTGATTTAGGCAAGCGCACACTGAGAAACATAGCACGCTTTCGTTTACATGCTCACACTTTAAGAGTTGAGACATCACTTTGGCAAGAGCACACATCTGCTTGTGATCGGTGTGACCAAGGAGGACTCCAAGATGAAAAGCATGCCGTGTTCCTTTGTTCTTGCGCTTCTGTGTGTTCTGTTCGAAGAACTTTTGCACAGCTATTTTCTGACTTCCCCTCTCACAAAATGTTTCTGGACGAATCAGGCACTTTCTGCTATTCTCAAGCTAGCTCTGAGGATGCTATTCATTTCTTGCAGAAGCAAGCTAATGAGATTTATCGTTTTATTTCCGATCTCATGGATATTTTTTGTGCAGTTGGAACAGTTGAGCAGACCGAGCAGCCAAACTACCTGGCTGCAGGTCAAACCCCATTGTCACTCACTGTAAGGAGGTATGATTTGATAAAAGGCTTGTCAGGGACGTGAAAATTGTGCTGGACCAGACGGTCTACACTGTCAACATTCATTGTGCAAGACCTGACCCATAATAACCTTTGCTTCTGTGACCCTCTTCAATCGCTTTCTTCTTGATGTAAGGAACTAGCTGCAGGTCTGCGCCCTTTCATATTTCTTTCTTTCTAGACCTTCGTGTGTACACACTGTGGCATGCCAAGTACATTCACAGGTAGAAAAAACAAATCAAAGATGTTCCTGCACATCCTCTACAGTGTTTTCAAAACCAGAACTGCGTATTAAACTGCTTAGTGCAAAGATGATTGCCTCATCTATACGATCATTGTATGATGCTTGCCTCATCTAAGAACAGACAAATGACTCCAAGCTGCTGCTTGGGGTCACAGACAAATACCAAGCATGTATCACTTTCACAGCAATGCAGGTTTTAAAACCTAAAATCGACTGTCTATGGCAGCAATGCAGGTTCCAGGACCCATAATCAGTCGCCTATGGCTTAGGGACATGAAGGGATGCGCTTTGGGTGAAGGGATGTTGTCACTTGGGCAGCGGATGCAGGGGGACACCATCAGATCCGGGCTGCACATAGAGCAAACAAATCATTTTTCAAACAAATTGAATATACTTTAAAAGACAGGGGGTACTACCAGCATGTGCCACATCACACATGCAACATGAGCTTCCAAAGCAGACATGCACAGAGGTAATTGCATAACAAATGGCGCATCCATGGCTAGCAGTCACGCACTCTGAAGGTCTTTTGCCTTTGTGCTCACGTCAATCCTGCATCGACTTTTCTTCCTAGAAGCAAAGAAACATCTGTTGTCTAGCACAATTTGCATCTGTGCCTCTCCAGAAAATCAGGAAGTCTGCAGTATGCCAGCTCACGTCCCTACCCACAAATGTATGCATTTGTAAAAGAGCTTGCAAGAAGGTTTTACGAGAAAAGATTCATAAGCTGCGTTGCATTGCACCTTAAATGTAGGAGAGCTGTGTGAAGGCGCCTGAGTGATTGCCTGCTTGCGAAGCGCACTGTCCAGAGTCTGATCTTTTTTAAGTCATGAGGTCAGTCTACTTACCTGTTGAAAGTCCTCCCCAACCTCCTCAGGCTTAATTGTGACGCCCCCTTTTTGGCTGTCCTTGGCTTTGGGCTTAGGAGCAGGGTCCACCACATATACTGGGTCACTGAGAGAAATGCCATATCCAGCCTCCTTCAAACTTGAGCCTGCGCCATAATTATGAGCAGGCAGTTGTTGCTTTTGCCAAGCTTAAGCAGCCTTTATAGGTAGGTACAGCAATGTGACCTTACTAAGGTGGAGGATAGTATCCTCCACTTCCCTTTCCTCCTTTAAACGCAGACTTCATCATGAAGTAATCAATGACAAAAATAACTGGAGGACACACTTCACAGCGCTGTTACGTTTGTGAGAGAAGATGCCCTGTCAAAAAGAAAAAGGAAAGAACAACCATGTAGGCAACATAAAGCTCTCCTAACATCAATAAGGAGAAACATTGGCTGAAAAGATCCGCAAGCCCCCGGGGTCCTCCACCACAAAGCAGGAACAGAAAGGGCTACTGGGGATCTGGAGGGTTGCTAGAAACACGTAGACCCAGAGCCTGGCTGTGAGAAGTATCCTTATTTTCAATCGCGTCTAGTGGTGACTAGTTTGTGGGCATACTTAACAGAATGTGCATGGAAGTCGCATGCAAGCTTGCTAGCTTGTTGGTGGTCAAGGCTTTATTTTGGAATTTGTTCATGGCATGTTCATTATAACAAGTCCCACAAGGATGATGTCTAATACCACAACTTTTCCACTCATATTCTTGCAAGGGTCTGCATGCTGCTGCTGTGCCGCTTCCAATTGTTGCCCAGGCCTTGAGTCTTTGCAGCCTTTGATTCCAATCAAGTGCACGTGCGGCTGGTTTGCACGTTGTTGATGGGGCTGTCTTACGCGGGTAGCTGTGCCGGTCTTCTGTCAGACAGTACCTTGCCCACACTTTCAAGCAAACAAGATTCTTTTTACAAGAAATTTTTCTTTTGGTCCAGGTGCACTCCTGTGCATGCGTATTGATGTCATGATGCTGGATTTGTGCTTTATCATAAAGCATGATGCTGTTCCTTGAAGTGAATGTGAAACATGTAATGTGAGAAGCAAAACCTGGGATCTTGCACGGTTTTCGATGTGAAATGATGAAGGTGAAGAGGGCTATTCAGACAGCCCTGGAAGCAAGCAATTTAGACTTGGATAGATGCTACATTAGGTCATCGCTTTGAGCAAGGGTAGGAGCTTCAACTTGCTGCACGTGCGCTGGTAGTGCTGTTGTGATTGACGCCGTCAAACAGGCAGCTGCAGAGGCGCCAAGTGAGCCCCCTCTGCCTGGATTAACTCAAAAATCAATGCATGGACCCAAGATAGCTCCTTCAGATGCTCAGTACCTCGCTGGGATATTAATCAACCAAAAGCTCATCATTCAGGGACCTTGTAGTAGAGGAAGGCAGGAGCTGGAGGAAGGTGGCTTGACCTAAGAAGCGAGCTTTGCATGCACAGGATGAGAGCAAACCTGTGACACAGTGATCATCCTCCATAAAATGTGTCCACTCAAAGGTCTATGAAGTATTAAAAAGCGCAGCATCGCCCATGCTCACCAGGAGATGCGTACGTGTAACTAGGTTTCTTCTCCGCCCCTCCGCCCTGGGCATGCTTCCTCTCCTCCTTGTCCTTGGCCTCTTTTTCTGCCTTGGCTTTTTGGGCTTCCTGAGTTGTGGAGAAGGGGCTGTGCAGGGCTGCAGCTCCTGCACCGGATGGTAATAGATTGAGAGATTTTAGGAAGCGCCCGTCAACACTGCTAGTCCCTGCTCAAGAGCGCCTGCATGGCCTTAAGCTATCGAGGCATGCAGTATGAATATCACACCCACCAGGAAGAGCAGAAGAAGCGAGGGGACTGCAGCTCAGAGCCCTACCAAGGATTGCCTTTGCGAGCAGCATCGCGCACGCGACGCAAGCTGTGGTGCGAAAAAAATGCTAGTATATATAATTTGAAAAATTATCGTTCATTAGTAGCAGTCCTTCACTGTGTACTCTCCCTTTTCATCGCACCTCATCCGAAGATTTCATTCACTGCACACTTCCCTTGTACAATCCCACAGTATACGAAAAATTCTTTGTTAATGGCGCATTCCAAGGAATTCCTCTCAGACATAGGCACCAAATGACGTCTGTGGCAACTCTCCTGCGTTACTAGCCAGAACTGTCATGTCAGCTTCCTCGTCAAGATCCATGCCTACCTTAGCTGAATATCGCCATCCAGAAAAACACACGATGAGCCGGAGTTTGTATACATGTAAGAACGTTGAGTAGCTCCGGCTGAAGTTCCACCTCCTGTCTGTTTAAACAGAAATTTCAACCACTGAAGGGATCTCCTCAAAGGCGCTGTTGGAGGCTCACCTGTTGAGATCTGATAGGCCCAGCGTTACCTGCAAAACCTCCATACCTCTTTGGCCCCAGCTTTCCCGATCAAGCTAGACGCAACTCCGGAGTTTGGATCCAGCCGCTGACTTAGCCACTCATTGCCCTGCTTGCCCCAGTAAATAAACAACCCCACTTCCCCTCACCCCTCTCACCAGGTACTACGCAGTATGAGCGACCCCTCCAGCCATGTAAATGGGGGCTGCCAGAGCAATTGCTTGTGCGCATTGGTTTTTGCTTTGGACGCAAGTGAGCAGCGTAGGCATAATGAAAAGATGGCATCCTCATGCGTTTGCCTGTCATGGCTGCTGTGCACTGTCATAAACGTGCTACACCATTTGCCTTGCACTGATTGGCTCACGGTTGTAGGTTCTGCAGCCGCGTGCTTATGCCAGAGCAGGCTTTGTGGCTCCAGGTTTATTTAGCATAGGCCAGGTGCTTCATGGTGCACCAGCCTGATCTTGCTTATTTTGTGTTGGAATTGTGTGTGGGACTGTACAAAACACAAGCACTTTGAATGACAAAGCCACTCAAAAAGGATTGCATTTGTGGAACGTGTAATTTGTGTGTTAGCAAGCACAATTTGGCTTGTGGCATTGACCACTTTTTTGTTTTTGGCTGCTCTTAGCTTGCTAACATTCTACTGTCTCAGTAAGATGGACCAGTTTGAGTTTTACCTCTTTGTTTTCAGCGCGCTAGCAGTGCCTAGCAAACATTTTGCCTATCAGCCCACCGTCTGCGGCTGCCGGTTTCTCCCCATTGCAACCATTGCAACCTTTGTATGAGGGGTAACGAAGAGGTAAGGGGCAGCACAGCTTCAGCCAGGCAATTCAATAAAACATTCAAAACTGCCATATTCACTTAATGAGAACCAAGAAATGTAAAGGTACAAGGCCTGGTGCCCAGCTAGAAGCCTCACAGCAACAACACAGTGAACTGTGCAAAAACAATCAATCAAGATGTACCAGAAGCTCACTGGCTACCCCTGGATCCTCCAAATCCTGCCACACCCCTGCGTACCCACCAGCACCTTGCATCAAACACTTAGAAAGAGAAATTCCAATCACTCCCCCCTGACACCCACAGCTGTTCATACATGTGCCCTCAGGCAAGGGCAGCCTTCCTTCCTGCCAGTTACTTTAAGATGTTCACACCTAAGATCAAAGACTGGAAGAAATCACCTACACAGATGGCAGTGTGATGAAACACAAAGATGACTCCCCACCACTTCTGGCTCAGGTGTTTACAAATCGGATAGGGAAACTACTTCACCTTCCCAACACCTGCAGCTGCACATAAAACCGTTGGGTGACCCAACGATGATGGACCTACAAATAGGTATTCTTGTGGCACTCCAACAAGGGCAAACTGACATTGCCTCTGATAATGCATCCTGCCTCTCCCAGAATTTTAAACAAACTCTCAATCCGATGCGCATGAGGTATCACCTACATGCAGGGCTCATTCATGCTATATCAACCACAGTAGAGCACTCCCCTCATCCTATTCATTTCTACAAAGTCAAAGCCAACTCTGGCATCATTGGCAATGAGGGGCCTGACGCCTGCGCACGGTCTGCAGCCCTCAAGGCCACCACAGACATTGAACTCCCACATGCCTGGGACCCATTCCACGATATTTACTGGCTCTCATTGAAGACCTCACATGGACAAAATGGTAGCCTGCACCGCTCCCACGCTTTCCCAACCCACTACCTGAACAACCTTACCGACATACTTAAATTACACATGCATAAAAAGCACAAGCTAGGCTCTGCTGATATCTCTGGCTACCATTACAATAGCTGGCAGAGGCTCAATCATGCCATACAACCCACTTCCCCAATCACCACTGTCAATATAGAAGCTCACAAACCAATCTGTCAACTTGCTAACAAGGAAATCAGCAACTCCTTCTGGTCTACTCCTTAGATTACTTTTAAACAACAGATAAATGTAGTCAAATACTGCACAGGGACAGTCACAGAAGACACACACAAAAGCATGCCATCAGATTCAATAGGTCTTCCTCAGATGGAAGATGCCCGCTGTGTGTTGATATGGACAGCATCAACCATGTTGTCCTCAGATGTCCAAATCCACCTATGAGTGGTTTGCACACCAACAAGGGTTACAAGGGTTACAAGGGAAAAAGGCCTCAGTCAAGACGTTTAACTGCTAGCCTGTTCATAAATGGAAAATTAAGAAGGAAAAAAATAAGTTTCAAACTTGTTTGTTTTTTCTGGCAACAGCTGGTAAAGACGGCTGGTAAAGAAAAATGTCCACGTCCAGTCATGGCAGAGGGCACACACGCGAAGTACGGATGAGGGAGCAGAGGACCACAAGCTAGAGCAGAAGTCCCACCACATGGAACACCTTCAGTGTTAAGCAGACTCTCTGAGAGCCTCTCATACTGAGTATGCACACCAACATCGAGCATCGAGCTCAGCCACCGTCATGTTACGGAACCCTGGTCAAGCGCGAGGAGGGCGACAGCAAGGAGGAGGTCCCCGGATCGAATCCTTGTGGCCGGGGTGGAGATAAAGATGCCCTCTATCGGTGGGAGCCAATGGGTGGCTCTTTCCTTAATGCAAGCGGCCGACCGGCAAGTATAGATCTTTCTTTCTTGCACACCAACAGACACCATGTTGGCCTTAGCTTCTGTGTTAAAGCCCCCAGCAAAGGCAGGTTCGGCTCATCCCTTATTGGTATGGATGCCTGCCGTAATGAGAGACTCTTGGATCAGGGGATACAAGTCCCACTGGCAGAAAACATCTCACGAGCCATTCCAGACTGGGTTTTTCCTAACGGTACTGGCTCTTCTGCTCGGCACCAGAGCCGCCCTGATATTTGTGAGATCTATCCCAGGCAGACAAGCTCACCTTGATCAATTTAAGATCCCTCCTCAAGAGACATTCACCTTGTTGAATTCAAATTCTGCCCCGAAACAAACCCCTACATTACTTTCAAAACTGCAGCAACTCAACATGCTCACACTATAACCAGACTTAAAACCCACAGCTCAAGGAATCCAAACAGGACTCGTGGACTCATGGACGTTTTCTGTTTGGCTGGCTCAGGCCTTTTTCCCATGTAACCCTTTTCTTTTCCCAACTTCTGACACCATGGCAAAAACGCGATAGGTAAACAAACTTATTAGAGCTGCCACATTTGAAACGTGTCATCTTTTCCTGGTTTCTTGAAGCATTGCAATGCATCTATAACAGTGGATGCTGATAACTGAAGTACAAAGCATCACATGAACACACTTGTCATGGCCACTTGGACCTTTTTTTCAGAGAGATGCTGTCCTCAAACTCTCTGCGCTAGCGGGTGAAAACACGAAAGTGTATTTTCCTGACACTGCAGCCTTATGGAGTGTTTTTTGTGCATGAATTTGCATGCTTGTTTCATTTAGAGTGATAGTGTTTTTTTTTAATAGTTGACACTTCTGAACTCAGCTCAAGGCTTTCAGTCCACATTTACACATTTTTGGTTTGGTTTGGTTACAGGCACCTTTTGCTTCAGCTAAGCTGCCCTTGTAGGAGGGTACAGCAATGTAGCCCTATCCTATCCTATCCTGGTTTTTTTTATTTCTGACATGCGGGCCAGAGCTGGCTGCTTACATGAAGTAAAACTGCTTGCGCAATCCAATGTATGCGTCGTTATTCCTTGCCTTTCTACCCATGGGACTTCCTGAGTTGTCATGAAAGCAAGCAGGTAGGTTCCCAATCATCTTTTAACACACTTATCAAAATAAGGACCACAGCAATGCTGATCAGCCAATGCCAGGTGCTGCCAGCGACCCTCCAGGTCCTTTCTAACCCTGTCTTACTTGCTGGCTTGCTGATCAAGGGGCTCATGGCTTTTTGAACAATGCATCTCCTCAACCGTGCTTGACGCAGGGAGCGTTTCACTGTCTAAACAGGCCTTCGGTTTTACAACAGCACGCCTGCCGTTTTGCGCATATCAAGATGCACGTGCTGTCAGTCCTATCGCAGCAAAGATCATGCTGCAAAATCGCCATAAACAATTCAGTCAACACAGACAGAAGCCTGTTGGGTCACCCTTTGAAAACCTGGCTTGGCACCAACTTGGGATGCATTTTCGACTTGGGGTGTAGGAGACTTCGGAGGGTGTCCATGGCATTGCCTGCAGGCAAAGCACAACAAGACGATACACATGCACACAGCTGTAGGCTGCAACACGGCAAATGGGAGGGGAGTGTGGAAGCAATGCTGGAAAATCGGTGAAGCCAGTCTTGACCGTCAGGACTTTCAAAGTGCAAGGCTTGGGACAGTACCAGGCCCTGCACATAATAACGTGCCTTGTACCTGCAAACATGCAATGCGCTTCCCTAAATATGTGCAATGCAAGCTGTTTAGCTGCATCCCCTGACAGTCATTATGCATGCCCTTCCCCACTTGAGCATCAGAACCACATATATCCACAAATTGGGGCAAGGTTGCAACCTTGCTCCTCACACAGCACAGCCACCTTTCGTGCCTCAGCCTCTCAATTCCTGATGCCAATCATAGTGCTTTTGGAACACATGTTCTTAGCCCATCATAGCTGGAGGAACAGAAAAGTACAAAACCCTGCAGCAAATTCTCAAACCCTGCAGGTGGACTCTGAAGTCTCTACCAGGCCAACCCCTGGCCCTAGACTCACACGCAAGGAAGTGTGCTGATGAAGGTTTGCTGACTGGAAGTTGAACAGCTGTTCAAAGGTCCCTAGTGGCCAGGCTGGAAAAAAAGACTTTGCATCAAAATCCTAAAAGCTCTGCTCCCAAACTTTGCTCGCTGCACCAGGTTGACCAAAACTTGGCAGCCTTGGTCAAAAAGTTTTCCTGGCAAGCATCAAGTTTTTGGCCAGGGCATAGGCTTGCTGGCCCAGTCCAAAGGCCGCCTTACCCTCTTTCCATCCTTTCCTTTTTTGTTGGAGAACAGACCCTACCGCATCAACGCCCCCCTGCCTCTGCATGGCTGCCTAGCAGGTTGCTTAGAAGATGTAAAGGTTTTCAGGAGAAAGGTTGCACTGGGTGGACCTGAGCAGCTAGGTGTACACTTCACCGAAAGCCATCAGACTTGGGAAGCCATGTTCCAAAATGTTTAAGTGCAAAAGGGTGAATATATGGGAAGCAGTACATACCGGTACAGCATTTTTGGAGCATGACAAATGATGACTCCAAAGACGAGCTGCTGTCCTTTGCGGTTTTATTCAAGAAAACTGGAAATTTTGAGTCAGAAGGAATGGACCCAATCTCAACAACTTGCTCTACTGACAAAGCTATCACTAAGTCAGTACAGAAGCAAGGCAATGGTTCAGGCTCATCGTTGACCCAAAATCACAACCCTTGCTGACCCCCATGTTGTCGGGAAGGGCAACTTACTGGTTGAGCGTTTGTTTGTCTGGCATGAGTCCTGACAACCCACTTTGCCGGGAGAGGGGCAAGGGTATATGCGCATGTGGGAAGCTTCTCTGTCAAACCAGCAATCACCATCCTACCCTGTTTGCTCTGGTGCGATCCTGGCCTCACCTTGACTGCATGGAGCAGGCTGATGTAACATTAACTAGAGAGCTTGAATGGGAGCTTGCCCTCACCCCTCACTGTGTGGAGCAAGCTAAGCTGAGGGAGCTTTGACTCGAAAGCTTTGACTGGGAGCTTGCGCCCCTCTTTGCGTAAGCACACAGTTTTGACTGGGAGCTCCCTTGCCCCTCCTTGCACAGAGCAAGCTGAGGACATTTGACTGGGAGCGCGCCTTACACCCTCGCTGCATGGAGCAAGCTGAGGGAGCTTTGACTGAGTGCTTGCATCTGAATTGTGTCCGTGCCAGTTCTGGACCCTGCTGATTTGGGTCTCTGCTGATTTGGGTCTCTGCTGATTTGGGTCTCTGCTGATTTGGATCCCTACTGAGTCAAGTAACACGCGCACCTGGGGCAGCTCATGATATCACGAAAGCATGCATCACAGGAGGCTACAACAGTATGTGCGTACCTAGCAGCCCAGGACATCAGGACGGCATGCATGACAGGACACTACAACAGTACGCGCGCACCTGGCAGCATAGGATCATCTACAAGCATGCTTCACAGGACCTTGCAAACGCACCACAGGACACGGCAGAGGCATGCGCGCACCTGGCAGCACTGGAGACTGCGTGGCACAGGACCCTTAAAGATCACAGAAGTGCACCACAGGATACTTAGACATCACATGCGCACCTGGCAGCAATAGAGACAGTGTGGCTGCGGGCACACAATGCACCACAGGGCACCACACAATCACATGCGCGCATCTGGCAGCACAGGACATCACAAACGCACCATAGGACACCACAGAATCACATGCGCGCATCTAGCAGCACAGGATATCAGAAACGCACCATAGGGCACTACAGAATCACATGCGCACCTGGCAACACTGGAGGCTGCGCGGCTGCAGGCGCGGCAGCAGAAGTTGCAGAGGCCTGGACCAGCCTGGAGGGCCGGCTTGCTGCCCCAGCAGCAGGCTGCCCCCTGCGTGTGTATGTGGAAGTATTTTTGTACTTTGTGTGCGTGTGCGTGTGTGCGTGTGTGTGTGTGTGTGTGTGAGTGCGTGTGTGTGTGTGTAGGCTCAAGGATGGCAGGGCGTTGCAAGCAAGAGGTACTGACCTTTGAGCTGTGGATGGGGCGGCAGCAGCTGTGGTGGAGCTAGCTTGTGCGGCTAAGTCCGCAAAGGGAGGGACCCCACGCGAGGCAGCAGATGCAGCCAGTATGTCAAGGTACTCAGGGGTAACAGCACGGGCGGCGCGTGAGGCTAGGATGGCTGCAAGAATCAGAGCGACAAGGAGGGGCACACAGCATGGGAGGGTTAAAAGCACGGGCGGTGCGGGAGGCCAGGATGGTCGTCATCAATAGAGCAACCAGGAGAGGCACAAGTATCAAAAGCAATGACCAGGGGAACACAGCACAGGAAGATGGCACCATGTGCGGCGTGAGGGCTAGGATGGCTTCAAGCAACAGAGCGACAAGGAGGGGTAAAAGCACAGGTAGTGCAAGAGGCAAGGATGGCCATGGGCAGTAGAGCAACAAGGAGAAACACAACAAATAAAAGCAACGACCAGGGGCCCAGCGTTGCATGGGGCAATAGGCAACGGGTTTTCTTAATTCCCTTTGTGAGGTACATATACCATGCAACACACAGCTTGAGAAGATGGCGGCACATGCAGTGCAGGAGGCCAGGATGGCTGCAAACAGCAGAGCAGACAGCGTGGGGGGGCAGACGGCATAAAAAGCAACAGTGGGGAGGGGCACATGTTGGGATATGGTCAGCACCATCTTCATTTAAGATGGTGCTGACGGTGCGGGAGGCCAGGATGGCTGCAAGCAGCGCAAGAAAATAAAAGAAAACAACCATGTAGGTAGTCGTATCACACAACCTGCACCAATCAGGGAGGATGCAAAGGAACAGCAGAGCAACAAGGAACTTTGCACGGCGTGAAAAGCCGGGAGCGCCAGTTGAAGGAATGCTTAGGCTTATAGGTTGATGCACTTTGAGCAAAGACACAGACGGCACAAGAAGCCAGAACACGGCAGCAAGGGGTTATGTGAAGCGCGCGTGTGTGTGTATGTGTGCGCGTGTGTGCGCACAGCAGGTGGTGAAAAGAAGGGAAAAGACCTGACTACACTATTCGTCCAGCCGCATGCATTGAGGAAAGGTTCACTTACAAGCAAGCTAGCTAAGGCCTCACCACGGCAGGCGGTGGCAGAGAGATGAAGGGAGCCGCAAGACATGTGGTGACAGAGAAGTGAGGGGAGCCACACAGTGTGTGGTGGCAGAGAGATGAGGGGAGCCGCAAGACATGTGGTGACAGAGAAATGAGGGGCCTTCACAGCATGAAGAGACAAGGGGGGCAAAGGATCACAATCACATGAAGCAGACACACGGGCTTGGATACAGGAAAGTCTTGAGGTATCAAACTGCAGAATCTGCCATGGGCAACGCGCACGAGCATCCAGGGGTGCTTTGCCGCGCCACTGTTGCGCAACAGTGGCGCGGCAAAGGCGGAGAATACAGAAAAGGAGCATGCAACACAGCATATGCAAACAAATGCTGGGCTTTCTGGATCCAAATGAGGCACAATGTAACCAAACACAGCATATGCAAAACAAATACTGATCTTGCTGGATCCAAATGAGGCACAATGTAACCGAAATCTGTGGAGTGCAAACCCCGCTTGCATTACATTACATAGTACGGGCACATATACTAAGAGCATTGATTTGTGGCCAGCCTATAGCCACTTGGGGTTGCCGGCCGGCTGGCTGGCTGGCTCAAACAAGGGAAATTAGAGGCTGGAGGTCGTCCCAAAAAATAAACTTTGTCGTCAGTGACAAGGCAGGAGTGTGCACGCGCGCACACACACACACACCAGTGCTTCTTTTAAGCCTTCAGGAAATGTTTGGCATCATGACTCCCTCCCCCATGGCAATTTAAAAAATCTGTGTTTCGTGCCTTTCACACACACACACACATGGTTTCAGCTCATCAGGGAGAAGCGACACGTCCAAGGTGTCAGCCCACGGTGCTGGCCCAGATCGTTGCCATGGGAACAACGTGTTGTGGCTCATCATGTGTGGGTTGCCGCGTGGAAGTGGCGGCTTCAACACACCCCAAGACCCTGCAGAGTGTGTGTGTGTGTGTGTGTGTAGTTGAGTGTGTGTGAAAGAGAGAGAGAGAGAGAGAGAGAGAGAGAGAGAGATCCGGACAAGAGTTTTATGCACCCACATTGAAGACCCTCTTTTCCTGCGCACAAAGGTATGAAACAGGCCTTTTTTTCATGCTTTTTTTCACGCATAAGTATTATGATCATATTAAGATCCGGGATTTTGAAGGCTGTGATTCTTATTAAAATGGGCGATGCGCCCCGCAGGGACCATTGCGACCCCCCTTCAGACCATTGAATGGATCTGGGTTCGGGTGAGGAAGTAAAAGAACAGAAATGCAATGAGTAGAACAAAGAAAGGCCACAGTGCTGGTGAATACAGGTCTTCCTTGCAGCATGGTGTGAGAAACAAGTTCCAGGCTAGCTGGCTGCAGGAGGAAGAGAGGCACTGGTGGCTTGAGGACTATGGCATGGATGTTGATGGCACGGAGGTTGATGAGTTCAAGGCTGGGACCAGCAGTGCATGTTCATGCACGAGATGCTACACTTCTTGCAGCGCTGAAGCAAAGCCCCTGCCCCTGCTCCTGCTCTTAAACCAAGCAGCAGCAGTGACAGCAGCAGTGACAACAGTAGCGAAAGCGGGTGCAGCAGCGCAGACGAGCAGGAGCCAGCACGAAAGAAGCAAGCTTCAGTGCCTGCAACAGTGGCAAGCAGAGCTGCTGGATTTCGGGCACAGCTAGAGAGCACGGGGGGTTGCTTTAGATGCCCTGAGTGGATGAAGCTGGGTGAGCCATCGCTTGTCATGGTGCCTGGTTCGGTTGAGGATGAGCGCATGTTTTCTGCTCTCAAGCATCTGAGAAGCCTTCAGCACAATTCCTTGAAGGAAAAGCACACTAATGTGTGTGCTCAAGGGTTTAAGAGCATGGAGTATGACTTGATGTCCTTCCCCTATTCCGATGCAATGGCAGGTGGCTAGATGCAAAAAAGAAATATGGACGATACATGGTATAAAGGAATGTGGTGAAGTGCATGTGCATCTTGACTTGCTTGGGGGCATGATATGACTTGGGTGCTTGGACTTTCAGAACTCGAACACTTGGTATTGATGGATGTTGAAACTTTCTTGCTTGATGGACTGGTGCGCATGCAAAGCGAATGAGGTGATGGCTAACATTGAGTTGTGCTTGCAATGAAATACTTCAAGCGCAAAGGTACGACACAATGCAGCATTGTTAGTGAAAGTAGTGAAAATACTTATTACCTTACCCTTGGGCTTGGTTGAGGGGCAAAGTATTAAAATGGTACTTCTCAAGAGAGCAGATTTCCATCACAATATTGAAATCTGGGTTATGCCAAAATAAAAAAAAGGCCTGGTATGAAACTGAAGGAACGTGCTGCTTTTGAAGCTATTGCTCGGCATTGCTTGTGTGCCTACCACTTCTGCATGGACAAAGAAGACTGAGAACAGGGATAAGGGTTTCAATGTCGATGCCTTTGTGTCCTCTGCTGAGGTTCTATCCCTCTTCTCTCCATTAGAACATGAAAATTTTCCTCTTCTCTTGGCCTGGCATCCTCTTTGCTGACTTCTTATTGGCCAGCGTTTCGTACTATATAGATACATAAAGGCATGTGCTTCAAAAACATACATGAAATGCTCTTCACTGACTGCTTACTAAGGCATGCACTTCATAAAAATAAATATGATGCACATAAGTCCAGAATTGACAGCACTCTGGCCTTAGATGAGCAGTACTCAGGGCATGGATGTGGCTGCACTCAGGACCTGGATGTGACAGTACGTAGGACCTGCGCCCTTCATCCCATGCATGCATTGCTTGCCAATCCTGAGTTTGGGAACTCCTGCTTTGTCAATAAGACATCTCTCCAGTACGAACCCTGCTTCTGTTATGATGCGCCCCAGTGTTTTCTGCCAGAACATCAAGCTCAGCACCTGAGTGCGCCCACCTGCTTCAGCAAGTGCACCAGCACCAGTTCAGCCTTACTTCTGCGCGTGCTCACCTGCTTCAGTGTCTGGCTCTTACACTTCACTTCTGAGTGCGCCTACCTGCTTCAGCAAGTGCACCAGCACCATTTCAACCCTACTTTTACGTGTGCTCACCTGCTTCAGTGTCTGGCCCCTACACTTCTGAGTGCGCCCACCTGCTTCAGCAAGTGCACCAGCACCAGTTCAACCCTATTTTTACGTGTGCTCACCTGCTTCTGTGCCTGGCCCCTGCACTCCGCACACTGCGCCATTGGGGGTTCCTTGGTGCTGGGCTGCTTCCTCTCCCATGCTCTGCAACCGAGCATGCAGAGGGCAGTTCATAAGAAAAGGAACGAGCAAAAGATTTGACGTGGACCGACGCATGCGGATCCCAAGTCCCAAGCAGAGATGCATCCGCCATAAGCTCAGGAGGCAGGTTGAAAACCGGGAGAGTCCTTTGCAGCTTGCCATCAGTGCTCCCAGTGGTAGTATTGCCGAATGGAAACAAGACACTAGGAATGAAGACACTGGGACAAAAGGAACCAAGACATCACTGGGAATAAAGACACAAGGAATTAAGACACTGGGACAAAAGGTACCAAGACACCACTGGGAACCAAGACACTAGGATTCAAGACACCGGGACAAAAGGAACCAAGACACCACTGGGAATCAAGACACCAGGAATTAAGACAATGGGACAAAAGGAACCAAGACAAAACTGGGAATTAAGGCATTGGATTACCCTATCACATTCTTTCATGTAAGTGAGCACACAAGTGCAGTGAGATCTTGACAGAAAAGCCTTCAATTCAGTACCACACTCTTGCGCGCCAGGAACATGGTGGAGCAACACTCTCAGCCCTTGGGAGTCCGCACACCGCAAATTCCGCAAGGCATGCACTTTTGCCGTGCACCCTTGCTTTGCTTTGCAAGCTTGTGTGCCCATGCACACGTGCATTGCTAGCTTGGTATGCATTCTTGCTCTTCTCCACAAAATTCTGATTTGCATTTATGCATCTGATGTCCATGCACACTTGCTTTGCTAGTACTTGGTGCGCACTCTTGCTCTGCATGGACTTAACATGCATGTCTTGCTGCAAAGCAAGCATTATTGGGGTTGGGCAAAGAAGATCAAAGCAGGCATTCAGGAAAAGAGGCTCAAAATAGGCTTTTTTGGCCTCTTCAGAGCCTTTTTTGACAATCACTCTTTATCTAACTCTTCAAACTAACAAGGCATTTGCGTCTGGAGAAGGCACGAGTCAGTTCTATTCTCAGCACCAGTTCGGCACCGCATTTACCATGGGAACATGTGTGTGCATGCGTGTGTACGTGTGTGTATATGTGTTTGAGTTTTTGTGTGTACATGTGTGTACGTGTATGTGTGTGTTCCTCTTCCTCCTGGCCTGTGTAATGGGGCCTTTCAGTACAGGTGACCTTTCCTGAATGCACGCAGCCAGACTTGGACTGCATAGTCTTTTCTTGTGTGTGTGTGTGTGTGTGTGTGTGTGTGTGTGTGTGCGCGCGCGCGTGCGTGTGTGCACGCGTGTATGTTTGGGGGGTGGAGGGGATGTACTTAGGGCACAATGTGCATAGTCGGGCACTTGGGACTCACAGCACAAGCAGGTAAGCGCGTTCTTATGTGGTTTTTGACCCGTGTAAGTTACATGTGTATCATGCTGCAATCAACCAACAAGGCCCCATGGAACCAAGCATACAAGCAGGTAGCTTCAAGTGAAAACACACACACACACACACACACACCTGGCGCGTAAGAGGGTCACATCGTGCAATAGCAATCCGCCCACCACGAGTGACATAAGGTACACCTGCCCCGGCTGCTGCGAGTGGCATTACGCACGAGTGACACGAGTAATGTAAGGTATGAGTGACATAAGGTGCACTGGCCCTATTTGCTGCGAGTGGCATAAAGCACGTGTTACATGAGAAACTTAAGGCAAAAGTGAAGAAGGGCACACCAGCCCTACTTGCTGCGAGTGATATTACGCAAGAGTGACACAAGTGACGTAAGGCATGAGTGACGTAAGGTGCACCGGCCCTACTTGCTGCGAGGGCAGCTGCAGCGGTAGGGGCAAGGGGGGCATTGCCAGATTTTGTGGTGCTGGCATCGACCCCACATGCTATGCGCTCTGCGTGGGCGAGGCATTGTGTGTATGTATGCGCGCGTGCCTCTTGGAATGCGTGCAGAGTTGGCAAGGGCAGAAAGGCGCTCCTCATGCTTGCAGGACGCTTTGCCTGTGTAACATGCTGAGCAGAACATGTCCATGCATGCATATGACAGTACAGGGGCGCCTGTGCCAGTTATCTTTGTACCTGTGGATGTACTTGCTCTATGACGCTATGGATGCTCTATGACGCTATGGATGCTCTATGACGCTATGACGCTATGGATGCTCTATGACGCTATGGATGCTCTATGACGCTATGGATGTGCTTGCTCTATGACGCTCATGTGCAAAGGTTGACAGTCCCGTATGTGCACATGTTCACAGTTTTGTGCACGCATTTATTCCAGTAAATTATTCCTGTACATTGCTGTCCATGCGTTACACAGTTGACTGTCCTAGACATTGCACTTGTACCAAAGCAAGTGCCCACTTCCATATGCCTTGTATGCTTGGCACGATTGTACTCCATGGCTCAATACCTAGTGCAAAAACTAGGCACTCTTGTCTTTTGGAATGTTTTTTTTTTTTTGTAGCACCAGCTGCAAGCAATTGACACACAAGAACTTTTTGTGCTAAGGATTGCTCCAACTCACAAGGACATGGGCTCAGGAGGGTGGGGAAGAGCATTTCAAGCATCTGAGGCTCAAAGCAAATTGTAGTGCATGAGCTGAGAGGTGCGGGATTAAGTGTATGAAGAAAGTGCGTAGTTTGGAAACACACAGATGTATGAAAGAGGTCATGAAGGGAGTGTGAGCCACGTGGGTCAAGGGCAGCACAAGCAGGCCAACAATTGCCTATTCAGATGGCCTGCATACCCGACTTTCATGCCCACTGTGGCAAATCTTTACATGAGTGACTGTGCAAACTATGTACAACAGGCGCATCAACAACCTTGCACTTGCGCTCAACAGGCTCTGCATCTTCACGGCAGGCTGACCAGCACACTCACCTTGTACAACCCCGTTTTGCTGGGCCTGGTGAACACCAAAGACAGCTGCCAGATCAGGCTGGTACACCCTGCAAGTGGGACATATGCTGGTGCACGAATGAGTCTCACACATAGACCATGCTGGTGCACAAGCCATGTGGGTACTTGTAAGGTCAAGCTGGTTTACCCTGCAGAAAGACCGGGCTGGTGCACTGGTCAGGCTGGTACACACATCAGGCAAGCGTACAGACCATACGGGCAGACAGAGATTGCCGGTGTTCAGATTAGGCCGGTACACTCGTCATGCTGGCCCACAGATCACATGGCCTTACACCTTATGCTGGTACACTGGTCATGCTGGCCTGAAGACGATGTGGGTTTACATCTTACGATGTTTACAACTTATGTCACTTATACAATGATCGTTCTGGAATGTGCTCATGCTGGCACACAGGTCGGTGCAGAGGGCACGCATGACGTGGAACATGATGCGTTGTAGCAAAAGTGAAGCGGGGATCACGTGCGTGCAAACACACGTGCGTGCAGACACACGTGTGTGCCAACGCGCTGCGCACAGCAGATTGACAAAGGATGAGGCGCCATGCCAACGCGCTGCCAGCTGCGTGGCACTCCCTGATGTTGCCGGGATTTCAGCTGTGCAGCACTCAGTACGAGTGCTGCCCACATGGCTGCAGCTGCTATCAAGTGCTTTTGCATGTGCCATGCTGGCCACCACCATCATCATCACCAACATGCCTGTGGATGCTGTTAAGTGTTTTTCTCATCTGCAATGCTGATCTGCTTGCTTTTGCAGGGTTTTGAAAACTATAGCATGATGCAAGGAGGAATGAGTATGTGCCTAAAAAGGCATCAGGGACACACACATGCACACACATACACACACACTGTTGCGTGCTCCCTCACGCTTGTACACATGCACGCACCATAGTGGTTCTATGTCAGGAGTCGTGGGAGGCGGGGGCAAGGTGGATAGCGTGGTGGGGTCGGTCACAGCCTGGCGTGAGCGGGCTTCCCTTTCGATGCGCCGCCTCTTGTGTATGAGCGCCATGCGCAGCGGGGAGTCCAACTCAGCGTTGGTGTAGCCGGTCTGCGGGGGGTATACACATGCATGCCAGCATGAAGCTTTTGTGTGTGCACACATGAATGCTGTGCTGTGAGGGCATATGTGTAGTTACCTGGCCTACAATTCAGCACATGAGCATGACGGCGTCAAGTCGTGCCCAACGGAAATCTGAGGACGCTGCAACGGCCCTGCATCCTCTTGTGGTGCAAGCTTTTCTATGTCCTTGTGATGCTAACTTTTCCATGTGCTATACATGCGCAAGCTTAAGGAGTCCTCACCTCCCTCGGGAGGTTCCTCTTCGTGACCTACCCAGAAAATAACTTGCTTGCAGTCGCCTTTTTTGCTTCAGCAAAGGCGCCCTCGTAGGCAGGTACACAGTATGTAACCCTTCCCTTTCCTTGCCCTGGCAACCTAGCACGGTGCCGCCAAAGTGGCTCACCCTCGACAATACCACATCACGCAGTCTACGGCGCTGCTTGCCAACGTTGCATCCCACCCACTGCTATGTCGCCTCGACAAAAAACATGTGAGCACAGTCTGAGGTATTTGGCGGTGCTGCCTACTCACTCTACCCACTTCAGGACAGCTTACGGCTGCATCTGCACCATCCTAACACAGCATGCAAGCACAGTTGAGACATGCGCATCAGTGCTGCTTCCACGCCCTCTCCACTGCAGGGCAGCGCACTGATGCATATACACCATGCCCACACAGCACATGAGCGCATTCCTGAGGTGTTTGCTGGTGCTGCTTCTGCACCTGACCATGGCAGGGCAGTGCTCGGCTGCATCTGAAACCATGCCAACACAGCACGCAAAGACAGTCTGAGGTTTTGCTAGCGCTGCTTCCACACCCAACCCTTTGCAGGACAGCGTACGCTGCATCCACACCAAGCCAACGCGGCACGCAAGCACAACTTTTGTGCTTGCTAATGCTGCATCCACACCCTTTCCAGTGCTGAGCAGCCCCTAGCTGCATCCGCACCATATGCCAACACCGCATGCAAGCACAGTCTATCTACGTGCTCACCGATGCTGCATCCAAATAGGAGAACAAGCGAGGATCCTGCTGGGCCTTGCTGGCCTGCAAATCCTGCAGTCAGAAAGCAGGGTGAGGGGGGGGAGCAGAGGCACGTTCAATAAAGAGTCAGCCATGTCGAAGTCCATAATGTGAGATCCCGCTAGGCCAATCTCTTGGCCTGCAGCTCCTGCGGCAAATAAGCAGGGGATTAGGTGGTGAGGGCTGGTCTGGGGTTGGGCTCCAATTCTAAAAGTGTGGAAATGACCAAAACGCTCAGATGAGTCAGAATAAGTCAGAACCAGAGTCGTCAAGGTTCCATAATTGACTTCCAGGAAACACCTGCAGCTGATCCAAAACCAAGACTTCCGGTCATGACTATTTTTTCAGATTCTTATCTGGAAGGCAATTCCGGATTCTCGACAATTGTGATTCTGACTCATCTGGGTATTTTTGTTACGTGCCAAAAGGGACTTTGAATGATGGCGGAAATGCCAATCATCTCATATATGAACCAGACGTAACACTCCCCCCTACCTAGCTCAATCGTCCTCAGATTGCTGGTGAGGCGGGCTCTCTTGTTGCCAGGTGTTTCAGACCATTTATTAATCAAACTTGAATGCGCACATTACTTTAAGTCCAATGCCCTTCTGACACCACCAGGATTCGAACCCTGGACCTCATGCAGTGAACACACGAGGCATCCGTGCTCTACCACAGGGGTTTGACCTAGCTTCGCTACCAATGTTACGTGCCAAAAGGGACTTCAAATGATGGCGGAAATGCCAATCATCTCATATATGAACTGGACATAACAGTTTTGACCATGTGCACAATTTTTGACGTGCAAAAATGTAGGGTGCCTTACAGCAACGTCCTCCTCCTCCTCACAGCACAGGCAATGCCAATCAGACACATTTAAAACCAAGAAAGTCCACCATGGACAGTGAGAGAGTGCCATTAGCATCGTGTTGTGGGGGGACTTTTCCATTTTGGTTTGTAATTTGGAGGTTCGCAACCTTCCACTTATATTCCTTTGCTCCAGAAAGTTTTTCAAAACGACGTCTATAAACAGTATCTGCGGCATCATCATATTTAAATAAAAATCCGGCCACATTGGCTATTGTCATGTAGAACGTACAAACATGTGAACACACCGCAGGCATTGGGGAAGGCCCTTGTTGCGGAATGTATAGATATTGCAGGGAACAAGAGGCACAGCACGGGAACAACAGGCACAGCACAAGCACATGGGGCTAGAAAAAGGAGCACGCCACCCTTGCGCAGGGGTTCTACATCGTTCGAATAGAAACGTGCATTTGCTGGATAAGGAGCATGAGACACAGCACAAGCACAAGGGGCTTGGAAAAGAACAGAAGGCTTGCCGTCATGACGGATGATTTTATCCATGCCTCATCCATGCATCCCTGCCCACAGCAGCCTCAAACATACAAAATCAGCCCTGGCTGCCTCTCTCCACGGAACCAAACCCATTTGGCTGCATAGGCCTGAGACAAGAGAGAGCGCCAAGAGACCCAGACTCCTTCCAACCATTTGCAGCTTGGCAGCCACTTCCTGCTCCTCTTCTGCCATGGCAGTCCTTTCTCAGCAGATAAGGGTCGATCAGTCGTTTTTCTTTTGCTTACAGGAGACCTCAAGCACGATTTTCCCATTGCACAGGCAATCTCCAGCAGACTCGCCTCCCAGCCACCCGCAGCCAGACAGCCGGGCACCTGCTCCTATCTTGGATACAGCTTCCATGTTACAGCCGCAACTATCGTTGCTGGGGAAGGACGCCCTCTGGTAACCTCTTTCCCCATTCACCCACTACTTGTCTGCCACTTCTTGCTTCATTCTTGGCAAAAACACTTTGGCATGGTCGCAACAACCATCAATGCTTAGCAAAGGGACTTTTCATATCAAGGAATCACCCACTCACCTGCAACTTAGCTGCCACTTCTTGCTCCTTAAGGGCATACACCTCACGTGACTGGTGGTGGCTGCACAGCTGCAGCTGCTGCACACTGATGTCTACTTGCTGCAAAGCACATGCGCATATTGGAGGAATTGTTGTTATGTGTGTGTGTGTCTGTGTGTGCATGTATATATGCGCTAAAGTATGCGTGCTCTTAAGCAATAGTATACTGATATTTTATTGAGTATCATGTGCAGCACAGGTAATGGCATACGTGCCGCAATAATTTGGTTTATAACAACCTTTGGCACAACTCTCACACACAACAAGTTACCTTCCGCCCTGCAAACTTCAAATGAACTCACTCAGATCCATTGAGCAACACAAGCTCCACAAAAAAGACCACAATCCAGACCAAAGGACACAAGGACTTTTTGCATGGCCAAACTTTCAGTCTGTTACTCTGCTTGAGCTCATGCACGGCTGAGCCCAGTGATATATATAACATGTTAGACGTGCTTCGTGATAATCTCGCGCACTGGCCAACTCCCACACACAGTGTATTGTTGTTGTTGTTGTTGTTGTTGTTGTTGTTGTTGTTGTTGTTGTTGTTGTTGTTGTTGTTGTTGTTGCTACTGCTTTTGTTGTGCTTCTGGCGCTTGCGGCACAAGGCCAAGAACTCTTTGATTTATACATGGATCGGTGTTGGTCTATAGTGCTATAGAAGACCCTCATGTAACGCTACATGCCGATCCATAGGGAGCAACATTGGTAAAAAGCGCTATTAAAATAATATTACTGATATGCTGTATAACGCGAATCAGCGCCGGAAAATGTGGCGTGTAGCACTACAGGCCAATCCCTACACATACACATGACATTGCATCACTGACGCACAGCAGCACTCACATAGATGTCACGCTTCTTGCGCTCACGCATGACCATGAGCTCTGTGATCTCCATGGCGTGCAGGATGTTTTCGTGGATGGTGCGCAGCTTCTCCAGGCAGTCCACGCTGTTCTCCCGCCGCCGCCGAGTCAGCGGCCGGTTCACCTTCTCGCGTGGCCTGCAGCACAGCAAGGGCAGAGGGTTTTATTTTATTGGTGTTTTTGACAAGAAGCGACACGCTGCTCTCCTGCCGCCGCCAAGACAGCAGTGGGTTCATCTTCTCGCCTGGCCTGCAGCACAGCGGCAACCTAAAATGCTTAACCGGGATTTCTCAATTTTTCTTTTGCTTGGAGATTGCATGTCCAAGCTGGAAATTTTGTTGTTCTGCCGCTGCCGCAGGACCGACAGTTGCCTCATGCGTAGCTAACTGTGAGGGGAAGAACAGAATGATGAGCATTTGTGGTGGCTTAGTTTTTTGCAGGGCACTGGCACCACCTCATTTACGGCCCAGCCACCCCCCCCCCGCGCACTGCCTGCAGCAAAGGCTGCAACAACATGATGAGCATTTGTGGCAACACAGGCAGACACAGGGCACTGGCACCACCGCTGTGCCTGTGACATGTTCCCTGCCTCGCCCTGGCTGCTGCAGCTATGTTGGCAACAACACTGGAAAAAAAAAAACATGCCTCCTGCATGGTGACACATGTTTTGAGGTAGGGCTCCTCGGGGCACATGCAGCTTGGGGGCCTTGCGCTCACTCATGCTGATGATTCCTGGGGCTGGTAACATGCACAGGCAAGGCAGCAGGTGCCAACCGTGTGCTGGCATCGAAATGCATGGGGCAGCTCACCTGCACATGTGGCCTAAAAATGTAATAACAGGTGCCGTCACAGATATGCCCACAGCAGCCTGCCCCAGGCCTCAACAAACACCTTCAGCAAGTGCCTGTAGCAAAGGCCTGAAGTGGATGCCTGTAGCAGCCTGCCCCAGGCCTCAGCAAATGCCTTCAGCAAGTGCCAGTAGCTAAAGTGCCTACAGCAAATGCCCTTAGCAAATGCCTCAAGCAAATACCTGTAGCAGCCTGCATCGGGTTTTAGCAAATGCCTGTAGCAAGTGCCTGTATTTTGAGTGCACGTAGCAAACGCCTGTAATAGATGCCCGTAGCAGCCTGCCCCAGGCCTCAGCGAATACCTGTAGCAAATGCCTGTTTTAAATGCACGCAGCAACCGCCTGTGTTAATTGCTCATGGCAGCCTGCCTCAGGCCTGAAGCTTGCACACGATAAACAACAGCAAAGCTATTTCCGCACCTGAACACATTGTAAGGGTTGGTGTCACTGGGATTGGTGGGGGCTTGCAGGCGACGCAGGAGTGGCTTGCCCCACTTCTTGCGCTTGGCTGCCCAGTAGTCATACACAGCCTGCATGGGCATGCAGTCATTGCATTTCATGTTATAGGTGTTGGTAGTTCCTGGCACCATTTTGCTTGTGCAAAGCAGGTTATTTACCTCTGTGCTAGCTGCAAAGATGCGCTCACCCCTGCACTCAACCATAATCACAAGATGTGTGTGTATATGTGCTCGTGCTCACACACGCATGCACTCCTACGTGCAAGTGTGTGTCTGCACCGCAAGCAAGCTGAGGGTTCCAGAAACCATCCCATCAATAGAGCCCCTCTACCAATTGATCAAGCAAGTGTGGACTGTTCAAGCTGAGGTAGAATGATTGCTCAAGCAGAGAGGCAGAAGTACTTGCAGATGGGAGGCACACACATTTGGATAACGGCAAGCAGTGTTCCACCACAATCCAAGAACGGTAATCATTCCAGCATGGTCAAATTGATGGTCAAATAAACCAGCTTCCACGGCACCATCTAATGCCCTCAGCTTCTCATGATGGCATCATTCCATGATCAAACTGATGAACAAATGAAACCAGCTTTGCCAGCTTCCAAGGCACCACCTGATGCCTTGAACTTCTCACAAAGTCAGGAAGGCTTGGACTCCATCCCAGCCCTACGTAAGGACATTCCTCGCACCTCCAGGATCGTGCTGCGAGCGCCGACGGTCTTCTTCAGCATGGCAACCCCTTGAAGCTTGGGTAGGCAAGCAGTGGAAGCAAGGCTTGCAGGTGTGCATTTCTCTGCGAACACATGGGTGCAAGCAGTGCTTGGCAAGCACACAAGTGCAAGCAGGGGAAGCAAGGCCGGCGAGTGAGCATTGCCCTGCATCCTTACAGACATACATCGAGAGTCTTTATTAGAGACAAAGGAAGACACGTCTGAGGAGCCCAGTTACAATTGTGTTTGCAACATGCAATGCTAACGTGGACAAATGGGCGATGATCATGCGCACAGAGTTGGAAACAAGCAAAATGCATGGGTTAAACCCAAAAATGCAAATGCACATTTGTATACCCAAGAAAACTGGCTACACATTGGTCCATTTGGCAAGAAAGAAGAAACAAGGAACTCGTGCGCACCGAGACCCACAGGCATAAGTATCCCAGCCTGAAGGCCTCACCCGCATGCCTATGCAAATTCGCATGTACACACACACCCTAAGCACCACACATGCGCACACATGCATGTACACACTTGCATACACACACATGCACACAAATGCAGACATATTCAAACACACATGCATGCGCACTTGGACGCATGGATGCACAATGCATGCATGGTAACATGTATGTCCAAACACTTGTGCTACCTTCTTCCCCCACTCAGACACACTCTGAATGATTGCATGTGCAATCACCTTCCCACTTCTCCATTTCCCCCTCCTCCCATACACACCCACACCCAGGCATCCCCCCCTCTCTCTCACACACACACCTGCAGGTGTGAGTGTGCCCTCAATGGCTTCCGCCCATGCCAGCTCCAACCGCCACAGCATGCGCTCAAATTTAAGGTCTGACAAGCGCAGGTCGCTGCCCCTATTATAGGTCGCCAGCCACTTTTCATCCTCTGTGTCCAGGTCATACTCCACAAAGTCATCCTGTGCGTAACCCACACCTCCTGTGCAGTGGGAAAGGTGGACCACACACAGGGAATGGAGTGGACATGGACACTCAAGATCAATTATGTGAGGCATCGTGTACGGATGTAGTGAGTGACAGTTATGAGCCGTGCTTGGAGTAAGGGTGCACTGCAGGGAAAGAAGAAAGTGACCCTCATGGACGGGAGAACAGTTGTTGCCGGAGTTTGCAACATGAGAGTGCATTGCAGGGAAGGAACGAAGTGGCCATCGACATTAAATCAGCTGTGTGAGACGCTGGGAAGAGTTGCAAGGGCAGTCACAAGCTGTGCCAGGAAGGGAGGTGCACTGACGTGAGATCAGCTGTGTGAGGCATTGCAAGAGGGTGTAATGAGAGATAATCATGAGTTGAATTAGGAGGAAGGGTGTTTTGCTGGAACAAATTGACCATCAGTGGGAGAGCAGTTGTTGCCAGGGTAAGCAAAAGGGCGTACTGCAGGGAAGGAATGAAACGGCCATGGACGCAAGAGCAAGTGTGTGAGACGTTAGGAAAAGGTGTAGAGCGAGTGACGAGCTGTACCTGGAGTGGGGGTGCATTGCAGGGGTGTGTGATGCTGGTGCTCTGCAATTCTTCTGTACTGCATTTCTTCTGCTCTGCATTTCTTCTGTTCTTAGAGAACAACATTTGTTCTTGCACATCAGGCTTCCTTTTTAGTGAGTGCCATTGTGTGATGGTTGTAGCAGCAATTACTGAGCATATGACGCAGGCCCAGAAAAAGGCAGCACTTGAACCATTTCAATGAACAATATTGCCTCATGCCTGCATGAGAAATTTGCATGCCTCAGAGAAAGTCCGCAGGCAAGGACAGACAACAGCGCGGTAGCACACACATGGGCACACCAGCAGGCAAAAACTGCCCTTTAATGTAAATTCACTAAAAGCTTTGACCATCATAATCATCATCATAAAATTCAATTGTGGGTCTGGCATGTGAGTTGTGCAGAAGCAATTTATGAACTGATAGTATCAGTGAAAAGGCAGAGCCAGTTCCCTTTTCGCGCTTTGGCGCACGTGACTATTCAAGATGCTGCAATCATGGCCTGACAAAAAAAGACACCATTTTTCTTGTTCTCTTGGTCTGGACTGGTGGGACCTACTTTCAGTGTAGCGTTGACTGTTGGGCCTTTGGGTTTTTATGCATGCTGGCTGTTGCCTGGCATAGGGTTTACAACATATTAAAACATGTCGTGTCCTTGCTTACACACTATTATTACATTGTATCTGGACCACCATTATCGCCGGGAAAGATGCATGTAATATGCCTCCCCTTGCATGCGCTTGCATCCTTCCACTAAGCAACTTTTGAGGTATGCTGGCTACACAGTTTTTCAGCACACCAACAGCAGGCAAAGCCTTACCTTTACCGCGGATGTATGTATCAGGAATTTTGAAGGTGGGCAGGTATTCGCGTGTATAAGTTGGCACCTTTTTGACCTCTGGCACAGGAATTTCTTTGGGCTTGGGCTTTTTCTGGTGCGGCGCATGGTGGCCATCAGCGGCCTGTACAACATTGAAAACGTTATTGATGGTTTGATTGATCAGGGACAACTTTTGGCAGGCCATGTGAGGAAGCAGAACTAAGTTGACAGTGCATTTAAATGCAAGCCTTCCCGACAGCAAGCTCGGTGCACCAAATATTCTCGCCCATGTGCCACTTACGCCTGCGTGGGTTGCTGTCTCTGAAGCATGACCATGGCCTGCATGATGGGCTTCTCCTTGCTCCTTGGGCAGACCCTCTGTTGTGTCGAGCTCCCCAATGTCCCGCACAATGGTCAGCTGCTTGTTGATGTCCACAGGCCTGGGCCTGATGGATGTCCTGGTTGCCATCTTTCAGTATGTGGCCAGGTAATATGGCTGATCAAACTAGCTTGAAACACTGGTGCATGCTTGATCAGCCCCCCTGCACTTCTTGCGTGCAGACATCTTTTATACAAATACAAATTTATCAATGTTTCATTTTAAAATACAATTTGGACACGCTTATCTGTTGCAAGTTCTGTTGATTTTCCTTCCTCCTTGCTGTTATCGTATTAAATTTGTTTTCTCTTTTAAGCGTGGCACGTCTTCCAAAATGGGCTCAGACAGAAAGCGTAAAGCCAAGGACGAAGAGGAAGACGAAGAAGAAGAGGAAGAAGAGGAGGAGGCCAGTGCAGAGGAGGAGGGCAGTGATGATGAGTCCAGTCTGGTGAGGAGATGGCAGGCCCAGCTATTCGGTACTGGGTGCAGGAGTAAGCAAAAACCAGTCTACACACACACACACACACACACACACACACACACACACACGCACACGCACACGCATACACACGCACGCACACACGCACGCACACACGTGCACACACACCACTACACACAAGCACAAACACTTCAACACACGTGTACAACTTCACATACACACACGCACGCACGCGCACATACAACCACACACAACCACACACACGCGCGCGCACACACACACACACACACGCACACACACACACACACAGACACACACACACACGCACGCACACGCACGCACACACAACACACACAACACATATACACGGCGCACAAAAATATGCGCGCATACACATTCTTACACACACATGACGTACTCTCACACACACACGTGCACGCAAACCACAACACACACATTCACGCACGCATGCAAGCACGCACGCGCACATACAAACACACACAACCATACACACAACCATACACACACATGCACACACGCACACACACACACTCAAACAAGCGATGCATGTGAGCAACATCAGCAATGTCACACATGTTGGCACATACCTGAGGCTCGCCTGACCCTCAAGAAGTGCACGAATGAGGCCATGCATTGTGAGCTGGAAGGTCGCGCATGCCATTGAAGGGCGAGGCATGACAGCAAGCATGCAAAGTGCCAGACTTCAATGCTGTTATTTTATTGCTAGCAAAGCGCTGCATGGCCTACCAAAAGTGCAAACCAAGGTGGAGCCTATAACCATGGAGCTCATGAGCATGAATATGCTTGCATGCCATAAAAGGGTGCATTTTTGCATGCCATGAAAGCGCGCATGTGAAGGATTGCAGCCTGCAGTTTTAAGTACTTGTGGGGCAAGGGACTCCTGGGTGGCGCGTTTGTACAAATGCATCCTGGCGAGCCTAATGTCTTCACAGGCCTTTGAAGGTCTGCAAGGTTGCAAGCTTGCTCACAACATGGCCATGTATGAGTAGAAAGGCGCGAGCTCATAACACTGCCATGCTTATGTGTGTTGTGTGGTCCTTGCTTGTGTGTGTGCCTGTGGATGCAGGCTTCAGATGACCTAGAGAGTGAGGAGCAAGAAAAGCCTGCCAGGCAGCGAGGAGGCGGCAGGGGCACGTCCCAGCAGCGATCCAAGCGGCAGCGCACGCAGCGCGATGAGTCAGAAGAGGAAGATGACGAAGATGAGGAGGTGAGCCCAGGGCTCAGTGTCGATGCATGCAAGGGGTGGGGGGCCCATTCTAATCCAAAGCAGAGGGGTACAAGGTTTTTGAGAGGTGAGGTGGAAGCTCCTGAGGGATGTTGCGGAGGTTGCTGAGGGGTACTTCAAGATGCGCAAGGAGATGAGGTTGCTGAGGGCTTCTCCAGGATGTGTAGGGAGATGAGGTTGCTAAGGGCTGCTCGAGGAAGCACAGGTAAGGCGCAATGAGGTCAGGGGTGCTCAAGGGGGCGTAAAGAGATGGGGTTGCTAAGGGCTGCTCAAAGATACACAGCGCAATGAGGTGGAATGAGATAAGGAGTGCTGAAGGATGCGCAATGAGATGGAATCGCTACAGGGTGCTCGAGTGTGTGCAATGAGATGAGATTGCTAAGGGCTGCTTGAGGATGCACAGTGAGATCAGGTGCAATGAGATGAGGGGTGCTGAAGGATGCGTGATAAGATGAGGTACAGTGAAATGAGGTTTGCGCAAGGATGCGCCATGAGATGAGGTTCATGAGGCACAGGCTCTGTACGATGAAATGTTGAAGCAGGTGTGCTCTGTTGGTCACTCTTGCCAACACGTGTGTGGGGAAAGACAACAGAATGCAGTGCTTTCCTGGTTCAACATGTGTAAAAGTCTCACGCTTGTTAGTCATGTTTGAAATGTCTGCTCATGCTCTCACGTATTGGTCTCTCAGGTACAAGCCCTAACTCACAGGTCCACTCATGCATTTCCACTGACGCTGGCTTGCCGGCCCCCCCCCCCCCCCCCAAAAGACACACACACATACACACACACAGGTGGATGAGGACTCGCTATTCATTGATGCCGCGGATCGTAGCAAGCTCATGCGCATGACAGAGCTTGAGCGTGAGATGATTTTGGCGGACCGTGCAGAGGAGCGTGACAAAGCACGACAACGTAAGCAGCTGCTGCAGAGTACGCGGGGCGCAGAGGAGAAGCAGGACAAGCAGGACAAGGTGTGTGTGTGCGTGTGTGTGTACGCGCGTGTTTGTGTGCGTTTGTGTGTGTGTGTGTGTGTTTGTGTGTGTGTGTCTGTGTGCGCGCACGCATTTGTGCATAGGGTAAGATGGCTACTGAGGAGCATTGGAAGATGAGCCTTTTAAAATCCAATGGTGGTGGGCTTAGTTAATCAATGTGTTTAATTGGTCTCACTGTTGCACAGCAACAGCAGCATTTCTTTAAAGGGTTTGTCAAGTACACACGAGGAGAGATGTTGCCAGAATGAAACCTGCTGTTACAAGAATTAGAGAAGGAGGTGTTGTGGAAATAAATATATATATATATATATATATATATATATATGTGTGCAAACAGCAGCTGCTGATGTTGTGTGGGCTTAAGTTTGCACAAAACAAGTACTGTAGGGTGCACTAGGCGCAGGAATGCAGACGCCTTCCCACACACCGGCAACAGAACATAAGGACCCTTCTTGACCTGGGAGACCCTGGGTCTCATCAGTCAGTACAACAAATGCTAGCCAATGTTAGGGAGCTTTATCAAGATAAGGAGCTGCCTCAACCCAGGAAGCCTTGAGAATGAGCCAGTAGAATAAGTGCGAGCTCTGGGACTCATGAATTAGCAAGAGAAATGCTCATGGGGTCAAGACAGTCACATACAAGCATTTTCCCATGCGGCAAGCGCCCCAGCAAAGTGTGCAAGTAGAATCCACCCATCCTTCACTGTTATGCACACACACACATACACACACACACACGGCAGGCGGGAACGCGCAACCAGCGTGTGAGCAGCCGGCAGAAGCAGGCTGAGAACGAAAAGGAGTCGGCCATTAAGCGCTTGGAGGCAGCCAGGAAACGGCAGGAAAAGGTGCTAACCAGCTGAATGATGGACATTTCTTGACATGCACATATACATGTCGGCTATAAAAGGCCTGAAGCTTGAACATGGACATATTTGGCGTGCATATATATATGTTTTCATCGTGCGTGCATATATATATATATTTATGTTTTCATCGTGCGTGGTTGCTCATGCCTCCAGCCTGAGAGCAGTGCGCGTACAGCCTGAGAGCAGTGCGCATACACACATACGCATGTGTGTATGTGTGTTGTGTGTAATTTTATGTGTATGTATGTGTGTGTGCTTGCGTGTATGTGTTTGTGTGTGCGCGCTTGTGCGAGCACATGCGTGTGTGTGTGCGCGCTTGCGTGTGTGTGTCTCTGCGTGTGTGTGTGTGTGTCTCTGCGTGTGTGTGTGCGCGCTTGCGTGCGTGTGTGTGTGTGTGCGCGCTTGCGTGTGTGTGTGTGCGTGCTTGCGCGCGTGTGTGTGTGTGTGTGTCTCTGTGCGTGTGTGTGTATGCGCGCTTGCGTGTGTGCGCTTGCGTGTGTGTGTGCTTACGTGAATGTGTCCATGTGTGCAAGTGTTTTCTTGTCAGCGTGCAAGTTTGTGCAGCTCTATTGCATCCAGGCGTACCCGAAAGATATCAGAGTCCCGCAACCTGTTAGCTTACACAAGCTTACTTGGAGCGCTGCTTCATTCGCCTATGGGTATTCACAAACGGACGCACATCTTGAAGCACTTCACGGTGTCTGTGTTTCCCTCTCGTGATCATTGAATGCGTGCACACCCCAAGCAAGACAGATGCAGTGTTGATGCAGTGTTTACGCCCTGCACCTGCTGAATTGAGCCCTCAGGTCCAGACAGTTGGAGGATCATGGAGGTTGGAGGATCATGGAGGATCATGGATGGATGGATCATGGATGGATCATGGAGGATCATGGAGGATCATGGAGGATCATGGTTGGAGGACCATTGCCCTCAGGTCCAGACAGTTGGAGGATCACGCCCTGCATTTGCACCAGTTGGTGCTTAGGCCTATGCAATTGATGCAGGTCGATAGATGACCCCAGTCGTGTCGTGTGCAGCACAAGCAATGCAGGGGCAGTTAACAGGGTCACACCCTGCATTTGCACCAGTTGGTGCTTAGGTCTATGCAATTGATGCAGGTCGATAGATGACCCCAGTCGTGTCGTGTGCAGCACAAGCAATGCAGGGGCAGTTAACAGGATCACACCCTGCATTTGCACCAGTTGGTGCTTAGGTCTATGCAATTGATGCAGGTCGAAAGATGACCCCAGTCGTGTCGTGTGCAGCACAAGCAATGCAGGGGCAGTTAACAGGATCACACCCTGCATTTGCACCAGTTGGTGCTTAGGTCTATGCAATTGATGCAGGTCGATAGATGACCCCAGTCGTGTCGTGTGCAGCACAAGCAATGCAGGGGCAGTTAACAGGGTCACGCCCTGCATTTGCACCAGTTGGTGCTTAGGCCTATGCAATTGATGCAGGTCGATAGATGACCCCAGTCGTGTCGTGTGCAGCGCAAGCAATGCAGGGGCAGTTAACAGGGTCACGCCCTGCATAGAGGGTCACGCCCTGCAAATGTGCATGCATCAAGGTATGCTCAGTAGTACACAGTTGATGCATGGAGATGCATGACCCCTGTTGCGTTTTTAAATGCCCAAGGGAGGCAGAGGCAAATCGGAGGGCCACGCCCTGCGAATGCTCATGCACCAATGTATGCTCAGGTGCACACAGTTGATTGCACACAGTTGATGCATGACAATGTGTAATCCTAGTCACGTTTTGGACAGCCCAAGCGTGGCAGGAGCAGTGAGAGTGGTATACCTTTTAAACCAGCATCACTTGATGCTCAGGCCTACGCAGTTGGTGCATGACAATGTATGTTCCCAATCGTGTGGTGTGCAGCCCAAACGAGGCAGGGGCAGTGAGAGTGGCAGCGTGGACGAGTCTGAGGGCGAGGAGTCTGAGGAGGAGGCTCCTCGGCAGAAACAAAAGCAAAAGCCCAGCCGCAGGGATAGGGAGGAGCAGGAGGAGGTGGAGGTGAGTGATGCTTACAGGAAGGGGAAGCACGGTGAAAGAAGGGAACGAGGACAGCGGGGGTGAGCTGGTGTGCAAGCCCAGATGCATGGGGAGGGAGGAGGAGCAGGTGAGTACATGGTGGGCAGGAGAGGCGCGTGGGGTGGAAGTGCAGGGAGACATGGAAACAGAAAGAGAGGTTTTGATAGGGCCAGCTAGCCAGCCGGCTGGCAGAAGTGCAGGCATAAAGGTGACTTGAAAGAGCAGAGGGGAGATGCACTAATGGCCAGCTTGTGTTCTGTTGGATTTGGGGAAAAAGAGAAGAAGGAGTAAGAATGGGTTCGGAAGAGACTGTGGCTTTTGAGCGGTAGCCCTGCGCCAAACCAACTAAGAAGACGTTTGAAAGGAGATGTGGAGGCTGGAAAGCACTGTCCCTGGAGACCTGCATGGTTATCCAACATCTCGGTGCTTGCTTGGAGGTGCAGGGCGCGGAAAGGAAGGAGGCACCATGACAAACGTCGCCACGTGCAGTTTTCCTTTCTCAAACCCCTTCAAAACAGTGCTGCAAAGTTATGTTAATGTGGTGCCTTTGATTTGTCATGTCAGAAAGTTAATACAGACTGACATCCTATAAAGGCGAGAATTATGTACGTGGAAGTAACATTAACACACGTACTCACACGAGAGAGTACATAGGCACAAAGAAAATACGTAACAAGAGGTATGCACACATGTGATGCGCAGGAGGAGGGTGAAGCAGACGATGAGGGTGTGCCTGATCTCAGGCGTGAGACCTACGACGAGGTGAGGGAGTGTGAGCTTTCCAGCAAAGTCTTTTGCGACAGATGTTTCTGCTAAAAGGTCATTGCTAAGCTGCTCACTGCCAGGTTTGATATGGGAACTTTTTCAGGCTGAGGCTGATTGCTCTGCCAGCATTATACCTGGAAAAGTGACACGCAGGGCGAGCAATTATTTTCAGTGGCAAATTGTAAGCTGGCACGCGCGCTGCACGCACCTAACTGAGCAGCAGGCTCAGGAATAGGGTGTGATGGCAAAGACAGCACGTTACGACCATCGTGAGCCCCAGGGTTGTCCAGAGTCTTCATTGATGTGCAACGATGCTAAACAAACGTTCACTGCTTGACCCTCGGGAGTTTGGACCGCTGAGAAATGTGGAATCCTTTTGCTTGCAGCACAGTGGTGGCCTACCTGCAGATGGCCTAGGAGCAGATTTTCATGTTGTTTGAGCTTAAGAGTCAATCCTTTGCATGCACCATGGGCGGCTGGCTCATCTGTAGGATGACCTGGAGGCGGGTCAACCAGGCCGGAAAGGCGAGCGCGCAGAGGTGGGAAACGAGGATGAAGAGCAGGAGGAGGGAGAGGAGAAAGCAGACTACGACGAGCTGCGTGCAATCCAGCTCAGCAGAACGCAGCTGGAGAGCATGCATGACAAGCTGTTTTTTGAAGGTGAGAAGGTGCAGTTGGGGGTGAGGAGCTCAGCAAGATGCAGCTAGAGAGTAGTTGCAGTTGGGGGTGAGGAGCTCAGCAAGATGCAGCTAGAGTGTAGGTGCAGTTGGGGGTGAGGAGCTCAGCAAGATGCAGCTAGAGTGTAGGTGCAGTTGGGGGTGAGGAGCTCAGCAAGATGCAGCTAGAGTGTAGGTGCAGTTGGGGGTGAGGAGCTCAGCAACATGCAGCTAGAGTGTAGGTGCAGTTGGGGGTGAGGAGCTCAGCAACATGCAGCTAGAGTGTAGGTGCAGTTGGGGGTGAGGAGCTCAGCAACATGCAGCTAGAGTGTAGGTGCAGTTGGGGGTGAGGAGCTCAGCAACATGCAGCTAGAGTGTAGGTGCAGTTGGGGGTGAGGAGCTCAGCAACATGCAGCTAGAGTGTAGGTGCAGTTGGGGGTGAGGAGCTCAGCAAGATGCAGCTAGAGAGTATGCATGACAAGCTGTTTTTTTGAAGGTGTGGCCGGGGACAAGGTAGAGGGGGCCTTGTTGCAAGTATGCACAAAAAGCTGTTTTCTAAGGTGAGCGTGTCGCGTTATGTGTGGCGGGGGGTATTGCAAGCACACAGTAATGTGTGCTTCATGCTTCACCGACTGTAAGGATTTGACCATACAGGTTTGTTGCGTTGAAAGTAAGCACCAATACATGTGTGTGTTTGCATAACAATATGCACAGATTCCATGCTGAAAATGCAGTGTGGAGGTAGGTTGCATGCTGAGAGTGGAGTTTGGAGGCGGTGGTATGCCATGTGCAGAGCCTACTGCCAGTAGTACGCATGCACAAGGGTCTTTTAAGTCTTTGAGGTTGCGTCCAAGTAAGCGGTTGTGTTTGCATGCCTAAGTTGCAGCAGGCACTTGTGACAAGTCGGGATGGGTCATCCTGCATGCATGTCTTTGAGGAATTCAGTTACGAAGTGAACCCAAAGGCGTGGCAAACAGGGTGCTGCAAAGCTCAGAATCTCATGGGGACCTCTGGACATGCTCTTCATACGTACATTTTTTGCGACACGTGTGAACTAGCCCCGTGTCCTCATGCTCCAGTGTCAGGTGTGTAAAGCGTTAACAGTAGCACTGCCTTCAAGCGCAGCATGCCCAGGTGTCATGCTTAAACGGTCGTGATGGACCGTGTGTGTTAATGTGGTCACAAATCACAATGTAAACGTAGGTCCAGGGCTGACACTGTCAGTGACTGTCAGTGACTGTCAGTGACAGCATACTACAGATGCAGCAAGTGCGTACTGCTGCTGCTGCTGCTGCTGCTGCTGCTGCTGCTGCTGCTGTCTCCTTGCTCGTGATGATGGGTGCACAACTGCAGCCTTGCTTTTGATGATGAACGCAGGCGAAGGGTTGGCGGGCACCATTGTGCGCATGGCATACGGTGGTATGACGACCGACAGAGATGGGAACCCGGTGCCGCAGTACATGCTCATGAAGGTGTGTCTGATGTATGCTTGTGGGCGTGAATGCTTACATCTGCTTATGAAGGTGCGTCTGCGTGCTTGTCCTTCCATAAATGAGCTGGAGCGCATGTTCAGGAGTTCTTCTTTCGGCTGGAGGAGTCGGGCCATGCATGTCCCAGACCCTCTTGTGAGGGTGCTGACAAATGTTGTGCAGAAGTAGAGAGGGGCACAACAGCACACGCACTTACCCACATGCAGAGCGACGATTCATCCAGCCGAATTTTTTTCTGCCACATTGGACTCACAACATAGATAGCAGCAGCAAAAACGTTGTGTTAGAAACCTTAAGTTTTGATGCATCTACCGTGAAGGCGTGTTCCATGGTTCTCCGCCCGCAGGTTGTCTCCATCCAGACACAAACCCGGACGTACCCATTTGGGCCCAAGCAAGCTCGATGCAACAAGTACCTGGAGCTGGAGGATGGAATGAAGATCACACGCACAATGCCAATGACGGTGTGTTCTTGTTGCTCGCATTAAGGTCGTTGCGCATACAGACAAGGAGGTCTTAGGCGCACCATGCTAGTGCTGTTGTGTCCTTTCTTAACAAAAGGTGTGGGCTGGTGTAAGGGGGTATGTGGTGTACAAAGGTCAAACTCATGGTGCACCTGTCAGTGCTAAAATGTAAGGACAAAGGAAGATTGCAATGCCCCTGTTAGCTTTTTTATATTGCACAGCATGAGTGACTGTGCCAGCTGACTACAGTTGCGTATGCCTTCCAGCAAGCATTTTGACACCGTGATCTCTTAACCTGGGTTTTTGGTGAGGTCGTTTCAAACCAAGCACCGATTGCGGTGCCTAGCCATCATGCATGGAGCGCTGGGGTATTTTGCCTTCTGTGTCGCAAGGAAAGCTATATGCTTTGTCTTCCACCTCTCTTTCAAGTTGCCTAGACTAGCAACTCTGTCATCACATTTTTATCTGCCTAATCTAGAGACTCTGAAATCACCATCCAGGCACCTGTAAAGTGCTGACTCTCCAGGATGTGGCAAATAGCATCCGCAGCTTTCATAGCCTGCAAGCTCGGCAAGGAAGCACAAATGTGCCTCTTAAAATGCTACTCCAACTTTTCCATCAGGCCTTAGCCTCACTGTATGAATGCCAACATTTTACTGTGTGACTTTTTTTGTGAAACGTGAAGTCACTGCTCCCTCAGACACTTCACAGGACTCACTGCCTGCCCACATACTTTCAGCATTTGCAACTTTGCTGCTTCACACAGATTGTCAGCAATCAGCCCCGCTCAGACCCTTTTCTGGATGCACATACTCTGGTGCTTTTAATCTACACTTGTCATTGTACGCAGTTTGTGAGTAAGCGGCCCCTGTTTTGACTAGGCAGCGTTGATCCTTCCGTCACTGCCAATCCGCACCTGTTTTTGCGCAGAATGTGAGCAACCAGCCCCTCTCTGACCAGGAAATTGAGCGCTACTGGAGGCATATGGGCAGGGTGCAGGCCAAACCCATCACCAAAAGCCAAGCTGAAGCGGCCAAGCAGCGCATTGCTGACGCCTCCAAGTGAGCTGTAGGGTTGCATTACACTTGTGGTTGCATGCCTGTGTCCAGCCGTAGCGTTGCAAGCATACTACTGTTTGTGTTTGTATGTGTGCGTGTGCGTGTGCGTGTGCAGCCGCAATGCTGCAAGCGCGCCTGCCAGGCTGCTTTATTTTGATGTTGCTGAGTTGAACTCATGATCTCATATGGCCAAACACTAAGCAAGCCGGAGTGGAACAGCTGCAAGCATGCCTACAAGGCTGCCCTGTTTTTATGTGGCTGAGATGAACCCATGATCTCACACGGAGTACTGTGTAGGCACTCTGGGTGAATCTTGAGATGGTGCTGCATGCCTGTGAGTGCAAGCCAGTGCCATTAATTTGATGCCAAATATGTACGGGAAGTAGCCTCGACTGATGTGCACCAGTCATCGATATTTTGGGGGAGTCCCAACCCCAGAGATGTTGGTTGCTGAGGGAGGAGTTTGTAAGAGTTGGATGGAAGTGAAGTGGGTGGGTTTTGCTGGACAGGGGGAAAAGGGACAGGTTGCCTTCTGGGAGGGGAAACAGAATTGTAGTAGAAGCCCTTGGAGGAAAAAGTGGTGGGGGGGCAAGAAGAAGAGGGGGAGTAGGGGCTCTAGATCCCAGGGGCAGAATTGGTGGGTGGAGGATGGGAGAGTGGCGAAGGCAAAAGCCATGCCATTGTGGACTGTGCCACCAAATTTGTCCGAGGAAGTGGCGTGGTGAAAAGCTATGCCGCGAAGGACTGAACTGCATGACTCATCTTCCATAGATAAAGCAAAGGCCTTTGATTACATATGCATGAAATCTTGGAGCAGAGGCTCAAACGGCTTGCTTTGCCAGGTCTTCAGGAAGAGCCTCTGTGGATGGAGGGAGGGAGAAGGCTTGGAGGGCCATTCTGATGGCCCGGCCTTGGAAGACACCTCCCTCTACTGCATTGCACAAACATAGCACCCACACACAGAGGTACCAAGGTTTTAGGACAGTTAAGAGGTGCGGGAGCTGCTGGGGAAAAAGCATGCCGTAGGGGCTCTGCCTGCCACAGCATGCAGGTGATGGTGAGACAAACGTGCTGGTGCCCTGTCTGTGATTGTGCAGGTACCGATGGGACAGCTCAAAGGTGCGGGAGCTGCTGGAAAAAAAGCGTGCTGCAGGGGCCCTGCCTGTGAACGTGGCTGCGGAGAAGTCCAAGCTGCGCCGGATGCTGGAGCTGGCCACTGCCAACAACAATGCAGAGGAGGTTGCCAGGTGTGGTGTGTGTGGTGTGTGTGTGTGTGTGCATGTGTGTGTGTGTGTGTGTGTGTGTGCGCGCGCGCACCTTTGTCAGTTGAGAGGACCAGTGTTTGTAAAGGATGGGGTCGGCTTTCTGACTGATATCATGTCCATGCCAAGCTCACCTGCATTGAATCATCTGTGCGAGACCCCTGCAACCATGGACTGTTTCCATCCGTATGTGACCCCTGCAAACAAGGGAGAGCGGTGCCCAGCAAATGACACCTGCAAACAATGGAGAGAAATCGGCAAAAGGAATCCCTGTGCCTTTCACTTCAGGGTCCTCAGAATGAGGGAAGGAGCTGGCGGTTGTCCCCACGAACGGCCCCCCCAAACAGTCTCACTTAGCTGCTCATGCCTCCAGCAAGCACCCTTGCAATCCCTGGCATGCCACCCATGGTGCTATGCCTCATGCATAGATGCATAGGGTTTTGCTGGAAAGTTGGCACATGGAGATGTTCTGTGTGGCCCTGAGGCTGTTTTATACCCATTTTGGCAGGAAAAGGTGGATGTTCAAGCTAGTACCAAATGTCCAACGCTCCTGGGCATAAGCTGTTCTTTGGTCGTCTGACCATGCTATGGTGTCAGATTTCACGGGGGGACGTCCCCAGGGGGAGCGTGCTAGTGGGGGATGGGTGGGACGGGTGTGCAAGTTGATGCAGGAAGGGACGCCGCTATGCAACCACTGCATCCCCTGGCAACCTGAACTCATCCTCTGTTGGGGGTGAGCTAATGCATCAGTTGAAATTTAAATGAGTTGTGCTTACCTACCATACACCCGCTGTACCTCACCCCACTCTTATGGTACATCCCAAATGAGCAAGAGTCAGCTATGCAACGCACCTTTCAGGTCCTGGAATGCTGCAGGGGGGGCTGAGATGTGGTCGAAAGACGTGAAGTGGGACAGTGTGGCCTGACTTGGGGGGGACCGTTTGTGGGGAGGACGTGGTAGTCATGAAAGGAAAAACAGAAATAAATTTGGCAGTGGTATGCTGAAGTGGCGTCTACTTTGCATGCCATGCCGTGTGGTGCAGAGTTTTCTGTGCTCAGAGGGACAATCCTTCCTCATGCGCACTCAAAAACCTGCGTGGTCCATGATAAAATCCCTTTTGCATCATGGTAGATCTGAGGCGCTTCTTCTCCTTCAAGGTAATAGCTGCATCGTAACTTCAAAATGGCTTTGTCCACCTAACCCTTTGTCTCCCTTTTGTGTGCAGCCTGGGGATAGCAGTCTGATGTCGTGACTGCAGGCCTTTGCCATTTTAATTCTATGCAGCCTAGAGGCACAGCTGAGTGATTTTGCTGCCTCCGTTGCACATCCTTCCCCCTTCTTTTTCGTTTTTGCAGCCTGGAGGCTCAGTTGCAGGACTTGGAGCAAAGATCCCTGACAACACGCACGGGGGATGCGCGCACGTTTGGCATGTCCCATATCAACAAGCGAAACCAAAAGGTGGGGGCCTGCCCTGTACCTCCACCCCGTGTCTCAAGGAAGCAAGCCGTCCTGCTGTTGTTTGTTTCTGGCAACTTGTTGAGGTATCAGACTTTGCATAGGTCAAAAAAGGGCAACTGTGGAGAATGCTTGGGCTCTTGGCTTGGCTTTCAGCTATTAACTGTACCCCCAGCTCTGCCTTTATTTTTCAACAATTGCTACAATTTCCACCCTAAGCCGGCCTGTGTTTTTTTTTATCAGCCTCCATTGACCCTGGGCTCGATGGGACCTCACCTTCAGCACCCTGTGTCAATCTTCATTGTCGGCTGATCCGTTTTTTGACCCCTCATTCTTCGGCCCCGCTCTGCCACACAGGCCAACTTCAATACCGCCTTCCTGAACGTCAGCAACAAGCCTGCTAACGCACCACAGCGCAAGGGAGGGGCAGACCCCTTCTCTCGGCGTGAGACCCGGCCCAACATTTCATGGAACACCGCAGGCGGGCGGCGGCCAGCCTCTGCAGAGGAGGAAGCAGCACGCAACCAACAAGAGGCAAGGATACAAAGGATGAGGAAAGAACGCGGAGGAGAGAGAGAGAGAGAGAGAGAGAGAGAGAGAGAGAGAGAGAGAGAGAGAGAGAGAGAGAGAGAGAGAGAGAGAGAGAGAGAGAGAGAGAGAGAGAGAGAGGGAGGGAGAAAGAAAGAAAGAAAGAAGAAAGGAAGGAAGAAAGAAAATATCGTGGAACACTGCAGGTGGCCTCTGTGTCTGCACCGGAGGAGCATTGCACAATCAACAAGAGGCAAGGTTATGCTATTAAAAAAAGAAATACAGGGAGGAGAGAGTACAAATGGGTCTGCTTTTCAGTGACTTAGCCAATGCAGGGCACGACTTGTTTCAAGGCATTTGGAGACTTGCACTTGAGAAGAGGCAAGGACAAGTGTGTGTGTGCCTGCTTGGCAGCAAGCTCATCATGTGCTTATGGACTTGCTTATCTCTGTCTTACATGTCTACATGACATGCCTGTTCATCTCTTTGTCTTACAAGCTTACGTTACATGCTTGTGGATCTATTTATCTCTTTGCATGGAGTGTGGAATGGCGCGGAGTAACTCCACTCAGGCTTGAAAGCGTGCTTTATAGGAAATTGCCAGAAGGGAGAGAGAGAGAGAGAGAGAGAGAGAGAGAGAGAGAGAGAGAGAGGGGGGGGGGGGGGGGGGGGGGGCTCTAAGGAGTCATCATGCAGCACACGCACACACAGTTGAAATCTCCCTCATCTCATTCCTCCCCTTTGTGCCAAGCCTGATATATTTTAGGAACAGCATGCATCCATATGTTGATGTGTTCATGAATATGCACATGTTGCAATATTTGAGCCGCCATAAGGTGGCATAAAAATGCACAATGGTGTGGCAACCAAAGCTAAACAAGTGTGTCCAAAAGAGGTCCATCCACATTTTTGGCCTTTGCAGGCAGCCAAGACAGCAGTCGCTTTTGCCGCTGCGGCGCCTGTAAAAATTCACTGGTGCACTGGCATGCATGGACTTCACTCAACTCATCTAGCACTCATCCTAATTATTTTGCATTTGCAGGCAGCCAAAAAGGCAGCCGCTGCTGCTGCGGCGGCGCCTGTGAAGCTCAAGGGCACACTGGCACGTATGGACCCTGCTCAGCTCATCCAGCACCTCAACATTGACATCGATGTGCAACCCTTGCAGGAATTCAGCATCGCACCGCCGGTAAGAGAGTAGGACGGCTGGCCTCACACTTTAATGTTACATTTGCACGCCTTGCACGCTCCAGACCTGCATCAACACCATAGCAGCTGCTGCATGACTTCAGCTATTGCCGCCAAATAGGGAGTGTGATTAGCTTTCCACTTCAAACTGGCTACAAGCTAGACAGGAGTTGATCATTTGATCATTTGCACGGCACCTCACAACAAGCATTGTGAGACTCAGGCAATCAAAATGTGTGGACATGACAGCGTTTGAAATGAAGCAATGGCCCTCTTGCACAGAGCATCCACTTTGTACCTTTGCAGTTGTTTGGCATTTAATCCTAGTAAAAACATCCGTTGAGCCCTCTGTACTGTGATTGTTTCCAATGCGATCCAATGCTGCTTCAACAAACAAATCATGCGACACTGGCTGGCCTCAATGTTTGACGGCGCTTGTGCTCCGATGGAGGCCCGCCTGCCCTCTCTGCCTTTGTGCCGCCAAAGATGGCTGTTATGCTTTTGTTCCCAATGCTTTCACATTCATTGCGTTCACCCTTGGCTGAAAAATGGCCGGGATCCCCTCAAGAAGTCTTGAGCTTCTTCCCATTTTGCAGCTTAACAACTGTGCTTCTTGGAATGATACCACAGCCTCTTCCGAGTCATTCGCACCCGTCAGCTTTTAGTCTAGCCTGCTACTACCCAGTAGGGTTTCCTCTTCAACACGGTTTTACTAACTTCACTTCCTGTCCCCTACACGGTTTTACTCACTTCACTCTCTGTCCCCTGCACGGTTTTACTCACTTCACTCTCTGTCCCCAGAACGGTTCTACTCACTTCACTCTCTGTCCCCTACGCGGTTTTACTCACTTCACTCTCTGTCCCCTGCAGATGGCCAAACGCCTGTTGGGCCCACGCTGGGACCAAAGCCTCCGCAAACACTACAACCTGGACCTGACAGGCAAGACTTTAATGTCTGTGGCAGACTGGAAGATCAGAGCGGCTGGCCAATAAGGCGCTCAGCACCTTTTTTGTGACCTGTACTGCACCAGTTCTGCTTTAATTTCCATTGTTTTGAATTGAGACGCATTTAATGTAATGTCAAACAACAAAAGGATTAGGAAAGGGAAGGTAAAGCAAAGGACAGGAAGGGGAGGGAAGGAAAGGAGATAAAAGAGAAAAACTCTGTAGGCAGACAACCACTTTAATGATGGACAAGAGGTTGGCTTTGCGAGCAACGCGTAAAGGTGGTGAAGCCCATGCGTGCTTGTGTGCATATGTGTGCGTTTGTGTGTGTGTGTGTGTATGTGTGTGTGTGTGTGTAAACAGAAGCGTGAAACTGGCAAGCAATAGGGCTTGCCCCACGAGGCAACCCCCTTCAGGCATTGCCTCTCAATGTGGGGTTTGCCAAAAAAAAGGGTGCCTAGATCCTAGGTGCCTTCCCTATATCCCTCCACCACAAAGCTACAAAAACTGAATGCTAATGGGGATCTGGAAAGTTACTAAAAGCACCAGGCTCCAGGACCTGGCCGTAAAAAGTATTACTTTTTTCAATATCACGCCTAGTGGTAACAAGCTTGTTGGCACACTATATAGAAAGGCCATGAAGTGCGCAAGCAATTTAATGGCACGATGGTGGTCCCAATTGTTCAAACTGGTTAAGGGTATGCTCAGTATAGCAAGTCCCACCAGTGCCCAGGATAATGGTGTGTAACATGACAGCTTTCCCACTTATATTCGTGCATAGATCTGCATGCTGCCGCTGTGCCGTCTCCAACTGCTGCCCAGAACTTGTTTCTTCACAGTTTTTAATTCCTATCAGTGTACGTGCCTCTGGTTCGCACCCAATTGATGAGGTTGTCTAGTCACATAGCTGTGCCTGCCTACATGGGGATTACAAGGAGGCCTGCAACCTCAGGCTGGCTGATTGGGTAGCTCAGCTAAAGCATGAAAGCCTAACTTAACCAGGCGTCCTAGGCTTATCTGTCAGTAACGAAAAACATATACCGATTTCTAAATTGTTGGATTATAATGTTGAACACCTAAAGGAAAGCAAAACAACTACAGAGGTAAGGTTACATCACTATATCCGCCTTTGAGGGCAGCTGAGCCAAAACACTGAGGCCCGTAACCAAGCTTGGCCATACAAATCATCTGTTTCCTTAATGAAGGGACAGTTTCCTTAATGCAAGCAGCTGGACCTGGCTTGCATACTATGCAAGTTTAGTAAACTTCAAGAAGTTCTCTTTTCTTTTCCTTCATCGATGTATTGGCCTTGTGGCAGTGGGAGCCTTGCTCCTTTCCTTTAACAACGTTTGAGCTGTTTGCTGCTGGCGTAGAAAGATACATACATAAGAGAACCAGCATTAAGTTAGCGAGCACTGCTACTTGGCAAGTATAATGGCACGTTGGTGGTGAAGTCCCAGTTGTTTAAACGGGTTAAGCTGGCGTAGCTTTTCCTTTTCCTTGATGTAGGGAGAATTTCCTCTGCCTATGTAGCTTTTTTTTCAAATTCAGACACTTCATCGAAGAAAGAAAGATTATGTAGTCCAAGCCTGGCCGCGTGCATTAGGGGAAGGTTTTTAGAGACAGAAACCCACCACACACACCATAACTCTCACTCAAGTCATAATTTGGCTCTTGAGGGAAAATTTTGTTTGTTACGTTCAAATTGTTTGTTTGATGAAACAGCCCGAGGTAAATTATGCTCAAAGGCCTTTAAAAGTTGTTAGAGCAAAAACATTGCTCAAAACCTTTGATGAACAGCATATAAGTGAGCATGGTTTGCTTTCAAGCTTTCAATGTGCTCATGCTAAGCTCCATGTTCAATAGTGCATTAAGCAGTGTTTGGCATCCAGATGGAAAAAGACACATGCTTAGTCCTCAAGGGACATTAACTAGCATGAATGTTGACAATTACAGGATCCCCTAGTAGGCCTAAAGTATCCCCCATAATTCCCATACCTTCTAGGAAGGCCCCGCAATGCTTAATGGCCTGCGCTGAACTACAGAGGCAGCAAAAACGCTCCCTACATTGAAGGAAAAGAAAAAACATGAAGGCGGTGAGAACACTCCTTACCGTTCAGAAAAGGGGAAAGCTATAACATTTTCCCTGTTTCCTTTGGTCACCGCCTGCCATGCCGAACCCACTTCTTCTTTTTTCTAAGAAAAAGACAGCCTCATTACTTGAGTGCAAACACGCGGCATGTGCACCGTGTTAAGTGACTTAATTGGAATCAAGCATTGTACAGACACAAGGCCTGGGCAACAGTTGTAGGCGGCACAGCTGCAGCACACAGACCTCTGCAAGAACATTAGCGGGAGAACTGCAATCTGACACCGTTTTCCTGGGTGATTGTGGGACTGATTACACAGAAAACACCTCAAATCTGTTCAAACATTAGGCCTGACCACCATCAAGCCTCTAAACTTGAACGCAAACTCCATGCCCATTCTGTACAGTATGCCCACAAACCTTTTTGACCAGTCGAGCTATTTATAACGAAAACACTTTTCACAGCCAGGTCCTGGAGCCCAGTGCTTCAAGGAATCCATCAGATCCCCACTAGCTCTATCTGTTTTTGGCTTTATGGTGGAAAGGAAACAATTCTTTTCGGGCCTGTGTGTGTCCTCCTCCTAAATTGATGCACGGAGACTTTTCTCTGCCTATTTATGTTGGCTGGCGAGGACCAGTCACAGGACGATCAGCCGAACAGTCTGGCTGAAGGTCCCCCTGTGTAAAATCTAAATCTAAATCTAAAAAATCTGCCTATTTAGATATTTCTTTTATTACTTTTTCCCACTCTAGTATTCACACTCATCTTGTGCATTTGAAAACGAAACAGGGAAAAAGGAAGAAAGATGTGCGCTTGCCATGTGGCCGCGTGCATTAAGGAAAGGGCCTTCCACTTACTCCCACCAAAGAGGGCACCTTTTTCTCCACCCCGGCCATAAGGAAATAAAGACACATTGGGAATTGCTTCACTTTCTTGAGCTTGCAAGCCAACAGCAAGTGAATCTCACTCACTATTTCCTTGATGCAGAAGAAGGCTCGAGGCAGAAACATGGGTGAATATGATGCCTATACTCGTCTTACTCCTGAAAAAATGGGTGCTCACACAAATAATGGAAATTCCAGAGGGGTCAACTGGCCTATATTGCCGGACATGCCTTTTTTTTCGTGTTTCTTTCTCAAATCTAACCATGCCAACAGTTATTGCTCCATACTTCATCATGTTCACCAAAAGAAGATGAAAAGTGGAAGACCCCAGATCACTCTCCTGGCCTCAGGTCATTCAAGAAGGGCCCACAGCTGCACCCTGGGACCATTTTTTACTCCCAAACATGTGTGTGTGTGTGTGTGTGTGTGTGTGTGTGTGTGTGTGTGTGTGTGTGTGTGTGTGTGTGTGTGTGTGTGTGTGTGAACTCTTCATGCATTAACATCCTGCATGATAACAAAAGGAAAGAAGAACATCAAAACTTGACATTTTCGGCTCCCTTTTTGCTGTGTTTTCTCAAAGGGAAATGGCTGAAGTTCTGTATCTGACCAACCACTGGGTCTTTTCACTCCATTTTTTTGCAAGTATTTTGTCCCAAGGACTCCAAACCACCAAAAGCACCAAATTTGGTGCGGTGGGTGGCCGGGTTTGGAGATTTGGTGGTCAAAATTAGGGTTCACGCCGAGGCTAATTAGGAACGTGCCCCCGTAACATCAATCTCTGAAGCCTCAGTGCTACAGCTTTTAAAACCTGAATTTGGAAGGTATCCATCATGGGGCACCTATGCAGGGAGAATGCAAAAAACACCTTTTTTGAGGCTCAGATAACCCGCTCAGGAAAATTTCCGAAATTGATGCAATTAAAGTCCAGATAAATGGATGAAAATTAATGCATGCGATATAAGGCACAAATCCAATAAGTTAGCCGCTGCCACACTCAATTGAGCAAACACAGCTCATTTATTTACCGTGCAGTAATGGATTTTGTCACCTGCACAGACACTTAGAAGCAAGTATAACGACTCCTTTCTCGCTGTCAGGGGCAGCTGCCAAGGATCGGCCATCCATAGCAACAGCAGCTACAGCTTGGCAAACTCAAAGCAAACCTGATAGATCTACAAGAAGAACTTGCGCTTGGCCTCCATCTTGCGCGTCTTCAGCCACTCAAACTCGCCACCTGTCGAGTCAAACGTGCCCTTCTGTATGCTCTCCAGCTTCAATGTAAACTGGGGACCCAGCTCCTGCAAGTAGACCACGTACAAGAGGCAAGTGCAATCAAAAGAAAAGTACAGACCATGCAGACCATGGATCTGTAACTACTATCCGAGATGCAGCCCGATTTCTGACTTTCCGCAAATATGTTGTGCTTGGGGTGAGCCCTGGAACCAAGGTGTTTCATGAGGAACAAGGGTCCTTAAGTAGCCAGCAAGCTTGACATCTAATTGCCTGCACTTCCACAAAGGCCTAGTGATTGAAAGATCTGCCAAAACCAGTCAGGTTCCAGTTGCACTCAAGGTTCAATAGGAATATCAAGCTCATGTTCATGCATCTGTTCCAGTATGCAACCTAAGGCAGCAGGCACACCTGCAGGCGGGCCTGCACCACTTTTTGCTTGCCGGGTGCGGGCGCTTTCTCCCCCGGCTTCTTCACAGCTGCTGCACCTGTGATGCGCTTCTCCTTCTCCTCAAAGATGTATCGATGGTGCCTGCGTTTGAAGAAGATGTGTGTTTGGGTCCATGGAATGCGCATCATTGTAGGTGTATGCGTACATGTGTGTGCAATTGTGCGTTGCCTACCTGGGGGGGGTGCCTGTGTGACCATTTTGAGGGAGGCAAAGCAGCATCAGGGTGTACCAGGTTCAATGCTTGGGCGGCAGGAGCTGCTTAAATATCTTGCCTGACCCCATGTGGCACTAGGCAAAATGCAAAACACACTGCAATCATCCCCAGATGCAGCTGTTGTTTCAAGCTCAGTACAGATGTGCGGGTCCTGCATCCCACACAAGATGAAAGGTAGCATCCAAGAAAGAGCTCATTACTGGATGCCAAAGAGACTTTTCCATCACTCAAGGACAAAACCTGTGACATTGGCAACGTGTTAGCCACAGCAGTCTGCCAGGCAGGCACTGACAATGCAACAGGTCAACTGTCATGTCAGCGGTTCGTGACGCAGGCAAGACATCAGGCAGGCGTTGACAATGTGAAAGTAGCTGTCATCTTGGCAGTGTATCACATTGGCAGGGTGCCAGGCAGGAGGAATTTCGGTTCACGTGTACAGCATGGCTTCTAATAAGCCTCAACAATCATTACTCAAACCCCACACAGGCAACCTCCTTCTGTGTGCACCTGAAGAAAATGAAGTCTCGCTGGTTGTGGAAGGTTACAACACGCCGTCCCTTAAACGCAGGATCCTGCGAGAAAAATGACAAATGCAAATTGCGCAGGTTGCTTGGCAAGACACGATTCGTTGTGGAAAAGCAGCTGTTCCAGACTACTTGCAAGACGCTACATGCGCACTTACAAGATTGCCAGCAGGTGTGCAATGGGAGGTGCAAATGCAGTGTTATAAGGCAGGCATCTGAGGAACCCGGCAATCGGGAAAAGATGCTATATTGAGGATGAGGACAGGCAAGATCAGACTAAGGAAGGCACGCAAGCTTGGGAAAGGCATGCAAGCTTTGCTTCATGTTGATGGTGCATGAGGGAAATGCTGCAAGAAGAAGCCCTGGTAAAGAGTGATAGCAAAGGTGTGCACCTGAGTAGACACTACATTACCAGAATGCAAGCAATGTGGAGGTCACACACACATTTCTTCTGTCTGCAGCGGGTGACAAGCAATGTAGGGTACACCAACATTTCAGGCGAACACGCGGTGCACATTCCATCAATGGGCGACGCAACTAGGTCCGAAAGAGCACCTCAGGTGCTTGCTCAGGCAGGGTTGGGTCATTCGTGCTTCGCGAATTTTCAAGAACGCTAAAAATGGCCTTGATCATGAATTCTAAAAGTGGCTGTTAGGAGTGCGTGATAAAATTTGCTGTTGAAAGTTGTTGGGGAGGCCTTGAGAAACCTTCAGTTCCCATGTTCTGCAACCATTTTATACACATAAATCTACAAATAAAATATCCCACTGGAACTGGATCGCTACCCCTCAAAATCCTACTCTGTCCTCCTCTTCGCCTGTAAACCAACCCTCCTCATCCTCATCAACATGACTGCTGGACCCCTCCTCCTGCTGCCCCCCCTCCTCCTCCCCCTCCTCCTCACCACCAACATCCACCCAAGTGTCCTCGGCTGCTGTACTCTTGGCCCCCCCACAGCCAGGAACTTGCAAGAAGTGTAGCCTGATGCGCGTGGCACCTTGATGAAACACACACTCACATAGCTTGCACTTGTTCTTCCCTTGCTTCACTCCATACGTGCCTTCAGGCTGAACCAATTTGACATAATCCCACTCAGGGCCCTTCTCTGTTGGCATCGTTAAATGTTTATGGCCTTGGGGGGGGGTGGGGGTTCGTTGGGACCCTTTCCTGGGGCCCCTCGCACCCAAGACCCACCCTCCCCAAAATGGCCCTCTAAATTCGTGCATATACGTGATGAACGCGTATTTTAACACGTATGTATGCGATCCCTACCTCCCAAACCCAAGACTGATCCAATCCTGTGCTCAAGAGCCCCCAGCTATGAGGCAAACAGCGTGGTGCCTACCTGAGCGAACAGGGAGCCCCCAGCTACAAGGCAAAGGCACAGTGCCCTTTTGAGCAAACAGGGAGCCCCCAGCTACAAGGCACAAGAAACAAGGCGCAGTGCCTACCTGAGCAAACAGGGAGCCCCCAGCTACAAGGCAAAGGCGCAGTGCCCTTTTAGGAACAGGGAGCCCCAAGCTACAAGGCAATAGCGCAGTGCCTACCTGAGCGAACAGGGAGGCAAACATGCGGCCCACGCGGCGGCCAATGCGCGTCCCAAAGTTGTTGAGCACCAGCTCAGGCTTGTGCTCTGTGGCGCGCCCATGGCCCTGCAGATTTCACGCACTCATTGATTCTAAGGCAAAATGCAGACTCAAAACCCAGGAGTCACAGGGTACCTGTAATGCAGATAGCGTGCAGCGGGAGAAGCAGGGTGACAAAGAAGATCGCCTTACAACCCTGCTGGTGTGCAAACAGAACAGAGAAAGGGGCTTTTCCTGGTTGCATGAGGAGCAGCAGCACAACAGCAGTGTGACCATATGTTTTTGGCAACTAACAACGTGAGCAGGGCTGCGCACTTGCGGAACGATGCTGTTGACTGCTTCATAGACGCAACATCCCGTGGCTTTCAGGGTCGAACCATGAAACACAAACCTCCAGGCACAAGACAGTCAATTCTTAGTGCCTGATGGACCCCAAACGATCTCAGAGGCATGAGACCTAAGAAACAGGAAATGTTGCAATCAACAGTGTGAACTTGTATTTGCATAGAAGGTAACCAGTTTTCTCTGCTTTCCCCCACCAAGCCCTCTTGGCTTGTTTTCTTGGTGGCATCGTGCTTCAATGGGCATACATTCTTAAAAGGCGCAAAAGTCATGAAGCAAGCTTATTTTCTCTCCCAAGAATCCAATTGCAAATCTCTTGGATACACTCTGAGACCTTGACGACAAGTTTTTCTCACCATCACTTATGGCACAAGTCGTGAGTTTCCCAAAATAAGAGTCTTCCCTTCAGATAGGAGCTCTTGCTCAAACTGCTTGATTCCATGCTTTTACAGGACGCATAATAACAGTAGGACAAAAACACATCAATCATTACAAGTTGTAGCATGCTCTCATCTCTCCGTAAGCACACTGTGCTAACTGGAAGGAAGTAACACAGCAGTTTAAAAGACATGAAGCAATGCTCTCATGGACCTCACTTTGATGTCTTTTCCCAGGACAAGGCTCGACAGACGGAAACGTGCAGTGGGGCCATCCGGCAAGTGTACAAGCAGCATCCCATTGATCTGTGTGTGTGTGCGCCAAACATGTGCTGTAATTGTGAGTGTATACGCAGCATCCCATTGATCTGTGTGTGTGCCAAACACGTGTTGTAAGTGCATACACAGCATCCCATTGATCTGTGCGTGCCAAGCATGAGCTGTAATCGTGAGTGCATGCGCAGCATCCCATTGACCTGTGTGTGCATGAATGTGTGCACTTGTACATGGGTGCACAGAAAAAGTGTGTTAATTCATTGCGCAGGTACAATGACGCATGGGTGCTCACTTGTACACTCTGCAAACTCTGCACAACCAAATATCATATGTGTGTCATGGTGTGCGCCATGATTCATATGCAGGACCAGACATTCCATGCACCAACCTCCTGGAGGATTGCCAGGAAAATTTTGGTTGCTATGCAAACTCCGAAGCATTTAAGTTAAACAAGCAAATGCATGTTGGTTGGGTTTGTCAAAAAAGTAGGACAGTACATCGACACGAGCATGCTCCCGACTGTGAGATGCTCTGAGCACAGTTCTGGAGTTCTCAGCCATAGATGCTGCATCATAAAGGGCAGCACAGCTGTGGTCATGATATGGGAAGAGGGGTTGTGTAGCACCAGAAGTCGGAATTATGGAGTTCTCAGCCATAGATGCTGCATCATAAAGGGCAGCACAGCTGTAGTCATGATATGGGAAGAGGGGTTGTGGAGCACCAGAAGTCAAGATTAAAGTGAGAAAGCGGCACTCGTGCTAGAAGGTGAGTTACAACAGCAGACAGGTTCGGCTTCAGCAAATACTGGGAAATATCATTGATTCATAAAAAAAGTCAATCCTTAAGAATTCTTTGGCCACTGTTTTGCAAGCAAACACATTCTGGGATGGCCAGCGCAACAAGCAAGATAAAAACGAGTCCCGTCATCCAGAAATTCAGGTTCTTGCAGCATTGCCAAAACCATGGATATGTGGTACACATTTCCATTTCACTGTCTGTCTTGATGATCACATTGAGGTATGACCCACCTACACACACCAGGTGTTCGCGTGATGCTTGTCACCCCGTGTCATTGCGTGTACACACAATGAGCCTTTACAACTTCTTGGCCCTTCCCCTTCAAGACATCCTGGATCATCACAAATCAAACCTGTTCTTGCTCAACTTGTCTGCACACTACACCTGTCTCCCATTCCCCTTCTTGCATTTGCCTTTTTACCTGCTCTTCACACACATGCACACATATGCGTGTGCACGCGCACACACACACACACACCTCTTTACTGTCTTCGTTGAACACGACTAGGTCTGTGAAGTCCCGATTTGATGCAAATTGAACAATCTTCTTCAGTGGGAAGCCCCCACGCTTGTAGTACTCAGCATGTGGGAGGACCTCCTGTAATCCAGCAGTGACCGTTGTTTTTACGTGGGTGTTTGACACATGTATGATGAATCAAACTCCACCACCAAACAAGCAAACCAGTGAGAGCAGCTCTTGCAAGCCACTGTTACACAACATTCAAAGGTAAAGTGGACTGCGCATGACACAATGCTGAAAACTGCATCTTGGAGGGGATGGTGCAGGGTGATTCTGAGATGTTTGGGAGCAAGAGGTATGGACCCTTTCTTGATGTGCCCCTTGCACCTCCAACAATGTGCCTGCCTCCACCAGCAAAGGTGCACCTAAACATTGAAAAGCACTGTTGATGAGCAAAGGCACAAAATTGGAATATCTCTCGAAGGAATAACACAGTAAACCACTTCAAACTGAATGTATTGGTTTGAGCAGACCTTTACGCTGCTGATTACCTTGAAGCACATGAGCTTGAGCACTTAAATCACTGGATTCATTTGCATTGTAAAAACTGTCTGATTCTTAAATCGATACGACCTGGGCTTGGATTTGGCATGACAATCCCACACACGCACACGCATACACACACACACACACACGCGCGCTGTGCTTTGCCAGCTTGAAGGTCAAGGCCCATTAAGCAACTGCTAGAGGCCATGCAACAAGTATGCAAAAGGCAACGCTTTGATTCAGGCATTCACTTTGCAGTCAAATAGGATGGCATCCTGGATGAGAGCAAAGCCGTTGCACTGCACCATCCAGGCTGCAGATATGGTCAGGCAAAACATCATTTTGGTTCTGGCACCTCTTAAAGAATAGAAGCGCCCTCTTACCAACATCTCAGAGAGGAACGTGTACATGATCTTGGAGGGCTTGTAGCATGTGGTGAGCAGCACCTTGGGTGGGCGCACGCGCGCAAAGTGCTCTGCATCATCAAATGACAACATAAAAGCAATCAGCGAGCATCCATGGTTTACAACTCTCCGGGCTTTGTTTGTACTCAACATATGGGTTGTGCAGATTCTGGAATGGTTGCCCCTCACTTCAATCTTCAGCGTTCAACATTCAGCAAAGCCTGCGCACAGCTTATCTGAGGGTTGCATGGTCAATCACTTGACGTCTGGACATGCACTCAACACCTTTACAAAGTGCAGCTGAGGGTTGCATGGTAAAACATTCAACCCACTTTGAAGCCATGATTGTCTTTATTAGTTGGTGCACGAATGCAGTTGTCACAACCAAAAGCGGAAGCAAATGATGTTCAACTTATCCAAAACGATTTGCCCCTAACTTCAGTCCATAGCCGCTGCTCGATTCATTCGTGGAACTCCATCAAGACGATGTGCAAGAGAAGGGGCGTAATCTATGGTTATCGCGCTGTGTTGCGTGTTGCCATAAAGGCATACACACATTCACACATGCTTTCCTAGCGCACGCGCATGCACATGCGCACACACACACACACGCACCTGAGAACTCATCTTGCTCCTCATCTGCTGCCACCTCATCATCATCGGCCGTGACCATGGTCTCATCCTTCACGCGCATGTTCTCAATCGTCTGCACAAGCACAGACAACATTTGCTGTCACCAGGAGACACTCATTGTCGGCCATGATCATGGCCTCATCCTTGCACCTGCAAGCTCTCAACCATCTACAAAGCAACTGGATGTACCTGGAATGCAATGAATGAGAGGGCACTTGATTTGATCAGAAGGGAACACCGTGACACGTAAAGATTTGGTCTCCTCTTGAACCGTTTTCCTCCAGTGCTTACTACTACATTCATCATTATTGTTTTAGTTCTTATTACTACTAAGAAACCGTAGTGCCGACACACGTACGCGTTTGGACGCCCTAAACATATGAGTCTGAAGGGCAAGGCAAGATAAAGGCAAGGGCTGGAAGAAGGCTGTGCAAGGAAGCTGTGCAAGCAGGCTGTGCATGGAGAGCATGGACCCAGCAAGGAGGTTAAAGTAGGAGGCTGTGTGGAAAAAACTATGGAAAGTGATCTGTCACACAGCCATCCCACTGTGTACGTGCACGCAACAGAGGGAGCTATGTTTACGCCTGGCCCCCTGTCCCCAGATTTTAAATGCTAGGCACACGAACCTGGAACCCAACGTTACAGTTGCACAGCCTCAAGGGTACAGCTAAGCAGCCATAGCAGGCTGTTACAGCTACTATCACTCCTTGCTTTTCCTACCCCACCCTCCTGTCAAGCAGCGAGTTGCTTTACCTGAGGCAGTTTTTGAGCCACGGTAACTTCTAAATGCTCGCTATGCCAACCTAAAGCTAGAAAATAATTCAAAATCATCATGGCCCCACACCCCAGCTTTTCTGCTTTCAGGGGGCAGCTTCAAGTTGTTCTTCGTGAATGCGAGGTACAAGCACTAAAAAAAAGCCAGAGTAGCGAGGACTTGCCCCTCCTGCCCCACCTTTTGCTGCTTCCTTGGAGGCGGCTCCAAGCCGCTCTGCATGGCCTTCTCATCCTCCTTTTGCCGCTTTGTCCTCTCAGCCTTCTTCTTCTTCTGCACTCCACACAAAGGCAGCAAACAAGCAAATGGAACAAGCTTGCATGCGAGAGATAAGCATAAGCAGATACCTCCTTTAGGGAAACATACAAATTCTGCCTGAATTTGACATGTTTGCTAGCAGATCATAAAGATATACCTAAAGAAATGGGTATCTTACCATCTCTGAGGTGGCTGACCAGCCTAAGCAATCAAGAATCTAATTCAAAGAAGGGTGTCATAGTGCGTGGTTCTCATAATGTGCGGAACCTTTCCGCACACACGCGCATGCACACACACACACACACATGCTACCATAAACTTCATCTACCAAAGCAAATCCATATGCACACACCTCAGATGGGAAGCAGGCTGCTTGGCTCAACTGCATCTGACAGCTTGGTGCCTCAGTCTTCGCGTGAACAGCAGCAGTATGGCTGCAGAAGACCCCATTCCCCGTTCCCCTTTCCAAAAGTCCCCATTCGTCTTTCCAACAGTCCCCATTCACCTTTCCAGAAGTCTACCATAAAGCTTTTGCCTCCACTGTGCATGTGACAACCTTGTGCCTCAGCCTCGGCAAGAACAGCAGCATGGACAAAGTGCTGGCTGGGGTATTTGACACAGCAAGACCCCATCCCCTTTCAATTTTCCAAGCCTTCCCTGCTACAGCACGTACATCACCCTGTGCCCTGAGCGCACTAGACATGTTATGAGCTAATGCGTACGTCATCCAGCAACGTATTACAACCTCATGCGTGTCTTGACACCCGGGGGCGCTGCGCGTGGCTCAGGGATACATTTGTACTGGTTTGTCAGCATGAGACTGAGCAACCTCAAAGCTGCACCAAGTGACCTGTGCTTCAGGGCTAAGATAATCTTAGGATCTGAGGTGAGTCTGCACTGGCTCTTGGTAGCAACAAAATAGGAGGATTGTAGTTACAAACTCAAAAATCCCGACAAAGAACTCAGTTGCAACTCTCCCCTTAGGTTTCAGGCCCGAACATTACCCTTCTGCTGGAGCCCATGGGGCAAGACGGCGGTCTATGCGGTTGCTGCCTCTTAAAATTCTCAAGCTTTTGCAGCGCTTTCCCACCTACACTTTCCCTGTAACCTTATCTACACCAAAGGTGCACTTCACACCGCCCTTGCAGGACCTTTGTTCAAGAGCAAAAATACGACATTCCTAATATGGTGCTGATGTGAGCATGTGTGTCATATGCAACCAGGTCCTGCAATTTCGACTGGCACAGACTTCCACATGAAGAGCAGCCCCCGCCTGCCTGGGAAAGCACAAGTTTGCACGGATGCAAGCAACGTGCTTTGTTTAACTCTCCTTGCCCCATGTACGCACATAACTTCCCCTGTCGTGTGCAGTCTTTTTTTGGGCATGCATCGTGGCAGACAGCAGAAATCAATGCCACCAACATTGCAAGCTACGTGTCTTCTCATTCATCATCCTGTTAAGTTGCTTGTTTTGCAAGGTACTGTTTTGGCATTCTGTCCTTCCGCACCGTGCAGCCTCCTGCTAAGCTGCCCATGTAGGCAGGTACAGCTATGTCACCCTCTCTCTCCTTCCTTCCTTTCCTTTCCCTCCACACCATCCTGCGCACCTTGTCCTTGCTCTTCAGCTTGGCATACATCTCTGAGCGCACAAGCTTGTTCTTGATGTGGCTGGTACGCATGCCCACTGTGGCTTCCTTTCCACTGGTGCTGGGTCCATCATCACCATCACTGTCATCACCTGTGTCCGGTTGCACCGCCACGTTGACTCAAGGTCAGACACGCATGTGTACATGTGCAAGCGGGGGCTTACCACATGAGTGCTCATTTATGCATGACTGTGGGAGGTCTGACTGACAGGGGCCTCCCCAGAGCGCCACCAGAGGGCCATGTTTCAATCATGCCAACCTTGTCAAAATAAAAGTGCACTGTAAGAGAACCTCGTGAAGACATCAAGCTAACCTGTGGCAGCCTATACACATGGTTTTTTAACAAGTGCACGCACTTATACTGTGTGTGAGCGCATATGTGTTTATCTGTGTGTGCGTGTGTGCATGCATGTGTGTATGTGTGTGGGTGTGTGGGTGTGTGGTGTTTGTATGCGCGTGCTTGCGAGTGCTGTGTGTGTATGTGTGTGTGTGTCTGTGTGTGTGTGTGTGTGCGTGTGTGTGTGTGTGTGCGTGTGTATGTGTGCGTGTGCGTGTGTTGCACATGCGTGCGCGTGTGTGTGTGCGTGCGTGTGTGTGTGTGCGTGCGTGTGTGTGTGTGTATATGTGTGTGTGTGTGTGTGTGTGTGTGTGCGTATGTGTGTGTGTGTGCATGTGTGTATGCGCGTGCACTTGCTCACTAGCATATGCACGTGCACAACAGCATGCACGTGCACCAGTGTTACATGGTTTTCATGCAACAGCGTGTAAGGTTCAAACCTTACCTGAGCGTCTCCGTTTCTCCTGCTTTCCCATTTTTCTCACCACCCAGCTTCACAACAGGATCCAGTACAGGTTGCTAAGAGTTTTGGTGTGTCTTTTTGTCAACCCAGCTCTTCAAGGGATGCCAATTGGCGGCTTTGGTTCTGGGGCACTCATAAAATATTGATTTTCAAACTCATGTGATTCTATTGAGTGTGGACCTGCCTTTTTGAAACGCCAGAGAAGCTCAACGACCCAACCCTACAGAGTGACACGAAAGGTATGATTTAAAGCATCATGAGAATATTATATTCAAGTTTTGTGTATGTATGATTTATAGAGCTTGGCTACCAGCGCCAAGGAACATGTCACCGACAGACAAAAGCAAACCCTAAAAACGATCGACCAATTCCCAAACAGGAAAACAATCCTTACACACAGAAGTGCCTCCTTAAGAAATCCCATGTTTCATCTAATTTAAGGAAGTACAACTCTGGGAAGGCAGAACCTCTCCTTCGCGCACGTACAGCGTCGGATTTTAATTTTAGAGTTGAGGAAAAAAGATGTCGCTCGCCTTCGATGAGTTTGGGCGGCCCTTCATCATCTTGCGCGAGCAGGAGGGCAAGACCCGCGTGACGGGCACTGAGGCTGTGAAGGGCAGCATTCATGCAGCCAAGTCAGTGGCCAGGATCCTGAAGTCCTCCATGGGCCCCAAGGGCATGGACAAGATGCTGCAGAGCCCGGACGGGGACGTCACGATCAGTGAGTGTTGCTTGCGCATGACAGATGCACCGGGGGTGCCCACAGACAGACGCAGACAGCCAAGCAGTACTGTGTTCTTTGTTTTGTAGTGTAATTAGTGTAAGATGTATTTTGACAGCACGCATGTAGTGTGGGTGCCTTCATGCGGGGCCCACACGCGAAGGAAAGCGCCATGAGACAGGTTCATGCGCAGAGCACCTGTGCGCAGGGGCCCCCACATTTCCAACTGCTCATTTCCCCCGTACTACTACATTGATGCAGCCAATGATGGGGCTACCATCCTGGAAATGATGGAGGTGGAGAACCAGATCGGGAAGCTGATGGTGGAGCTGTCGAAGTCCCAAGACCATGAAATCGGCGATGGCACCACGGGCGTGGTGGTCGCGGCGGGGGCGCTGTTGGAGCACGCGGAGGCGCTCATTGACATGGGCCTGCACCCGCTGCGTATTGCGGAGGGCTATGAGTGGGCCTGCAAGGTGGCCACCCAGAACCTTGACAACATCAAGTCCACCTTCGCTTTCAGCCCATCAGACATTGAGCCCCTGGTCAAGACCTGCAAGACCACACTGTCTTCTAAAGTGTGAGTGGATGGATGGAGAAGCTGATGGTGGAGTCAAATCCAAGCAGGTTGGCATGCGCAAGGCAGACTTGCATGCTTACTCAAGCTTGCGCTCACAAACACGAGGAAACTAACAAGAAAAGCAGGTTTGCAACAGAATTCCCACACATGCATGCTGGCATGCTGATGATGCATCCAGAACAGAACTCTTGGAGGGGAACTGTTTTATGTTGCATGTTTTTGTGACTCAATTGAGACAAAAGCTTCCTATTCTTGCAGGCTGCCCTTACCTTGTTCTTTCTCCTCTCCTTATGATCACGCACGTACTTGCTTGCGTGTATGCTAACACGCGTGCAACCTCGGATTTGGAGCAAACCGAAGCACTTTCATGAGCATGGCCCAAGTGGAATACACACCCATGCTATCCATGCATCAAACAGACTCGCTTGAGCATTGTAAACTTCAGCAGCACACACTTGCACACGCACGTGGATGAGTTTGCCCGTTCCCAGCAGCAGGTGAAGGCATGTGTCTACCCACACAGGCGCTTGTGTCTAATATTGTGCCTGATTGCTTATGCCATACTTGTGAGGAAGTGACAGGCATGGAGTGTGCTGTCGAATTGTTGAGTTCTTGATTGCATAAGACGGAGCAATGGCATGTGTGTTTGGGATGCTCTTACACAGCGCTCCTGCCTACTTTTGTCCATCGCATGACACAGTGTAGCAGAGTATGCAAGACTTGCTGCCAATGGCTTAGCAAACAAAATTCCGCGCCTTTCCTTGCAGGGTGGGCCGTTTGAAGGAGCAGATGGCGCAAATCTGTGTGAAAGCCGTGCTTTCAGTTGCTGACCTTGCGCGTAGAGATGTAAACTTGGACCTTATCAAGGTGGGTGTTGTTAAGTGGGCAAGCACTGTAGACAATGACATGGCGGCTCCCGTGAATTTCCAACACACGTTCTCACGCTAATCCACATTGTTAGCTTGGCTGCGTGCACATCCGCGCACGCAATCATTGACAGCAAACACATCCTGCAGCCCACTGATGCGTTTGTGTAAGATAGGCCGATTTGTGTAAATACACTGTATGTATCAGCTTTTTGGCAGGGAAAATGCAATGTGTGTGGCGTATGTATACCGAACAAACGGTCAACCCGACATTGGTTGCCACATCTGTTCATAGGCTAAATAGCTTACATAAACAAACATGTGGCCTCTGTGCATGGGCCACTGGCCTGTGCTTTGGACCCTGTGCCCTCAACTTCTTCATTCCCTGTCGCTCTTGCTTGCAACTCCCACTAACAGGTCGAAGGGAAAGTTGGCGGCACCATGGAGGACACTCGGCTAGTGCAAGGCATTGTCATCGACAAGGAGTTCAGCCACCCCCAGGTGTGTACATACACAGGTACCAAAGCAGGTGCAGCAGCATAGGTAGCAAGTGCAGGGTAGGTGTAACAGGATAGGTAGCAGGCGCAGCAGCTTAGGTGGCTGGTGCAGCAGCATAGGCACAATCCAAAACAGATTGGACCAGGTGACATGCAGTGCTGAGTTCTTTTTTGATGTTCCACTAGGGCAACTCACCTTGCGCGCACTGCTGCTGTGAGCAGTGAGCAATGCTGCATGCAGAGCTGCAGCCTCCTTTGTTACCAGCGAACCCTGCTTGCCAGCTCTTTGGGTCCCAGGTAGCTTGTAAACCCTGCTTGCCAGCTTGAGGTGGCCCGATCTGCCTGCTCAGCGTGTACACCCGTAGTAAAACTAAGGATGACCAACTTATTGGTTGCTAAGGTAAAGCACTCTGAGGGGTAGGTGCTCAACTCTGGCACATAATAATTGAGGTGCTCTAATAAGCAACCCTCCAAGCATCAGTTACTGCTGAGACTTGCATGGAAATAGCCCTAATAACTACTAATAACTTAGGCACATAACAGTTGGGGTGCTTTAATGAGCCCCCTCAGTCTGTTTGGACAAACAACCCTCCAAGCAGCACTCAGTTGCTGCTGAGACTTGCATGGAAATAGCCCTAGTCAAAGGCTCATACTGTGGTACGGGCAGAAAGCTGCTCTTCCCCTGTTTTTCCTGGAGCCATTCAAGCTGTGTTTTGAGTCCTTCATTCCAGGAGGCTCTAAATGATCTACCCTGAAACCATGGCACGTGGAGATCTAAGTTGCTTCACTATTAGTTGTGGCTTCCTGTTGCGATTGGCATTCTGCCCACATGCTCTTATCTCATGCCCTCTGTGGCGCTCTTGTATGGCTGGCCAGTCATGTATGTACACAGTGTGCAATGGACTACTCCACAGAAGAAAATGTTAACTACTGAGGCGAGTGTATACAGGGTAGGCCAACCCTATTCTCTTGTTGCGCACTAAGACAGGAGGCCGATCATCACTACAGTCACAGCCTCTGTTACCTTAGGGTGCTCAGTCCCTGGTGAAGCTAAGAGGACGAGGATGCCTAAAGACTCCCATTACACTTCTCCTCTCCCCCTCTTTGGTCAACACACAGTTATTTCAAAAGTTGCATTTCAAGATCAGAAAGGTAGCTCCATGTCATTCCAAGTGGTTGTATGTGGTTGTATCTGTCAGTGAACCACACTCGGGCAAAGCCTTTTCTTAAGTTTTGATGTCCACTCCATTGCTTCCTGGTCTGTGCGTAGATGCCCAAGGAGCTGAAGAATGTCAAGATTGCCATCCTTACATGCCCATTTGAGCCTCCGAAGCCCAAGACTAAGCATAAGGTGCGTGCCCATGTGCAATTTGTCCTTTTGCACACAACTTTTTAAGCAATTGCTTGGGTGCCTGCAAGCATGTGCACGAGGATGTTGTCCATCGCCTCTTTATGGGTAGACCATCTGTAGGCACAGAGAAGACTTGGCCATGGCACTTTGAGCATCCCAGCTGTCTCTGTGCTCATGAGGAGCAAGCCAGGAAGGGGGCACATGGGAACATGCACACATGCTATGCACTCGCACGCGTTCACAAATGGCCATCATCCCACCCAGGGGCATATTTATGCTACTCTAGGGGTTGTTAGCCAAGGGGTTGGGGCTCCTGGCTTAAGGTTTGTTGCAACCCCTGTCTCCCCCCCCCCCCCCTTCTGCGCACGAGACACAAGGGCGCATGAGCGCCGGCTGGGCTTACTTTTCATACAGGAAATGAGGCACTGCTTGGAAGTGCTTGCAGTGTTGCTTAGAATGCACAGAAGATTGCATGAGCTCAGGCTGGGCTTTCTATTCATGCTGGGTAGGAGGCACCATTTGGAAGTGCTTGCAGCGCCGCTTTGGGTATACACAAGGACGTACAAGCTCAGGCTGGGCTCTCTGTTCATGCGGGGAAGGAGGCACCGCTCAGAAGTGCTTGCAGCGACTCCTGCCTTTTGTGAGGTTAGGGAGTCCAAAAAGTGTTGCTTGAATTCTGCACAAGCGCGTTTGAGCTCAGGCTGTGCTTTCATTTTATGCAGGGTATGAGGCACTGAATGGAAGTGCTTGCATTTCCAAGAGGTGTTGCATTGAGTTCTGCACAAACGCGCTTGAGCCCAGGCTGTGCCTACATTTCGTGCGGGCCCTCACAGAAGCATGCTTGAGCTGCTGTGGAGCAAGGCGTGGCAAAATTGTTTGGGACCAGAGCGCATCAAAGCTGCTCTGAAGTAGAGCATGGCATCAGTGCTGTGCATTTATGGCGTACATTGATATTGGCGCCGGAAAGAATGGTGAAAAAGCGTTCACGTCATACCACTTGTATTTCTGCAAACATCATTTTGGCTGTGAAATCCATGGATTATAAACTGGAACATGAGTAGTTCCTGATGGCGTCGTCCATCAAAGTCCAGCACTGGCTGGCACCCAGCATCAGTAACTGTGTGTGTGTGCGTGTGTGCGTGTGTGTGTGTGTGCTAACATTAGGAAGCACAACCTTTTTCCATACTGGTGGACATCACCAAGCAACAGAGCTCTCCCTGGCTCCCTTGCATGGCTCTCCCAGCGCGATGCATCATCCTTGCGCGTAACACTGACCACACACCCTGTGTGCATGCATGCCCCTGCAGGTTGACATCAACAGTGTGGAGAAGTATGAGGAGCTGCGGGCGCAGGAGCAGCAGTACTTCAGGGACATGGTGAAGAGGTGCAAGGACTCCGGCGCAGGCCTGGTGGTGTGCCAGTGGGGCTTTGATGATGAGGCCAACCACCTGCTCATGCATCACGACCTGCCTGCCATCAGGTGTGTGTGTGTGTGTATGTGTGTGTGTATGTGTGTGCGTGTGTGTGTGTGTGTGTGTGCGCGCGCGCGCGTGTGTGCGTGCGTGTGCGTGTGTGTGTGTGTGTGTGCGCGCGTGCGCGCGTGTGTGCGTGCGTGTGCATGTGTGTGTGTGTGTGTGTGTGTGCGCGCGTGCGTGTGCATGTGTGTGTTGTGTGTAAGCTCACACAAATCAGTGATTTTTCACGCACTTGTGCATGTTTCCCTTACATGTCATGCATGGGGCTGCAGGTGGGTTGGTGGCGTGGAAATAGAGCTGCTGGCCATGGCCACTGGCGCACGCATCGTGCCTCGCTTTGAGGAGCTCAGCGCTGACAAGCTGGGCACCGCGGGTTCAGTCAAGGAGGTAGGAGAGAGCATGTTGGTGTGTATTAAATTTGTGCCTGAAATTGATTGGAAGGGCCTGATTACAATGGAAGAGCGCTTTAGGCTCCATCAAGATGTGTGTGTGTATGTGCGTGTGCATGCATGTGTGTGTACGTGAAGATGAAGCATGGCCTTCCTGTGTGGCCTCTAGGTTGATAAAAATTTCCAAAGGTCAGGAGACGGCTGGCTGAGGTTGGTGCTAGCTTTCCATACCACACCTGTTGTGCTGTTGAAGCAGCGAGCGTGCTTTGTATCCATTGGAAGGGTTTCATACTGAGCAATTGGTGCTGCCCCCCCCTGTCCTTCACCTGTGATTGACAGGCTTTGCGATTCCAGCTGTTCAGGTGTTGTTTTGAAGGGGGCCAGTCTGCATGCGCTGTGTGGTTGACAAACCCCTCTTGCCACTCCGCTTGTTGGCCTTGTGTTGCTTGTGTTCTCTCAATGATCTTCATTTGCCTGATGCCTGCCTTCCTCTTTGACCAACGATCGCCTAATGCCTGCCTTTGGCATTGATCAACCTTTGCTTGATGCCTGCCTTCCTCTTTGACCAACGATCGCCTGATGCCTGCCTTCCTCTTTGACCAACGATCGCCTGATGCCTGCCTTTGGCATTGACCAACGATCGCCTGATGCCTGCCTTTGGCATTGATCAACCGTTGCTTGATGCCTGCCTTCCTCTTTGACCAACGATCGCCTGATGCCTGCCTTTGGCATTGATCAACCTTTGCTTGATGCCTGCTGCACCCTTCAGGTCAGCTTCGGAACCACCAAGGACAAGATGCTGGTCATCGAGGGCTGCCCCAACACCAACGCCGTCACCATCTTTGTGCGTGGCGGCAACAAAATGGTGAGCAGTGATCATTGAGAATCAGTGTTGGCTATACATGAGGTTTTGTGTTATGTGAGGCTTTCATTCATTTTATTTGTGCACAATGGCGACAAAATGGTTAGGGCACATGTCAGGCGGGCAGCCTGGAGTCCACCATATGTGGCAGCATCCAGCCTCTGCCATCGAGGGCAGGCAGTAGCCTCTGTCATCAGGGGCAGGCAGCAGCCTCTGTCATCAGGGCAGGCAGCAGCCTCTGTTATCAGGGGCAGGCAGCCTCTGCTGTCGAGGGCAGGCAGCAGCCTCTGTTATCAGGGGCAGGCAGCAGCCTCTGTTATCAGGGGCAAGCAGCCTGGAGTCCGCCACGCGGCAGCAGGCAGCAGGCACCCGCATCGTCACCAAGTGGACTCATGCAGCGTTCTGCTTCAGAGTGTTCCCGGAATGTTCCTCACTGGAGCCCGCCAAGTGCTCGACCGTGTGCTCCGATATATGTGTTGTCGGTTGGAGACCACTAAGTGTGCAGTTGCTTGATCTCAGGTGGACCGTATGCATTTTCCTCCGAGTGCTTCAACACAGCATGTACTCCGACATGCGAGGTCCACCTCAACACTCAGCAAGGAGTTGCTTGGAGTGCGCCATGTGGCATGCATCTGTTGCGCCATGTGGCATGCATCTGTTGCGCCATGTGGCGTGCATCTGTTGCGCCATGTGGCGTCCATCTGTTGCGCCATGTGGCATGCATCTGTTGCGCCATTTGGCGTGCATCTGTTGCGCCATGTGGCGTGCATCTGTTGCGCCATGTGGCATGCATCTGTTGCGCCATGTGGCATGCATCTGTTGTGCCGTGGATTGTTTTTGCTGACTGCTGCAGTGAATCCACAGGCTGAAAGCGCACACACATGCACACACACACACGCACGCACAACACATCTGCAGGCTGGGAGTGTCAAGTTCATAGCATGCACATGCATCCTCACCTGCATGCTGAAGCTCGAGTGCGTGTGCTCACACCCCTGTGCAGGTCTTGGATGAGATCAAGCGATCCTTGCATGACGCCCTGTGTGTGACACGCAACTTGGTCCGGGACAACGCAATTGTGTACGGTGAGTGCCCTGTGTGTGAAGTACCCTGTGTGTGCGTGACGCCCGACTCATGGCATGGCATGGCAACTTGGTTGTGGACAACCCGATTGATTGTTTATTGCAATGGTGAGTGCCCTGTGTGTGAAGTACCCTGTGCGCGTGATGCCCGACTCATGGCATGGCATGGCAACTTGGTTGTGGACAACCCGACTGATTATTTATTGCAATGGTGAGTGCCCTGTGTGTGTAATACCCTGCGTTTGCCGCACCCAAATCCATGGCATGCAACTTGGTTGTGGAAAACCCGATTGATTATTTATAATGGTGAGTGCCCTGTGTGTGACATGGAGCTTGGTTCCAGACAATGCTCTTGTGTGTGGTAGGTGCCCTGTCTCTTTGCCCCTCCCCCCCCCCATCTCTCTCTTGGGAAGATTTGCTGGTCTTTCCTGTGTCATACGTCATCATACTTTACCTGGAAAGGCATAAACCCGGGAAGGCTGTACATGACAGCAAAACAGGCTGAAGTGGGGATCTAATTGTACTGTGTCACACACACACACACACACACACACACACACACACACACAAAGTAACACCAGAGCGCACTCCTACACGTCCTTTTGAGCATGCAGCTTTAAGCCGTTTCACAGAACATACATCTTTGCTTCAGCTGTGTATGCTCTCACGCATAGTGTGCGTGCTTATTGCGCCCCTAATTGCAGGTGGAGGGGCCTCTGAGATTAGCTGCGCCTTGGCAGTAGAGGAGGCAGCAAACAAGGTGCGGGGGGAGGCTGTGGCAAGCCGGCTCTGGCCACAAATACAATATGCAGGCGAAGTTTAGGGTGGGTTCAAGGTGTTGCCTTGACCATAAGTACAACACCAACACCTCGATAGAGATCAAGTCAGGAGGCTGCTGCTTGTGTGTCAAGTTTACAGGCAGGTCCTTTAGCAGGTGCAGGCGGAGCTCTCATGCAGCAGGCGTCAAGACTGGGACACTTGTGCGACTTGCTCTTTCAGAGGCTACAGAGGCTCTTTTACTGCTTGCTTTCTGGTGCTGACCACTGTACAATGATCATGTTCTGGGAACGAGAAAAGAAAGGAAAACCACGCAGGCAAAGAACAAACTCCCCCTACATCAGGTGAGGAAATGGGCGTTCTGGTCACCACAACACACGTCCTTTTCGCTGGTCTCCTTGCCTTCCTTTTTGAGGCTGAGCAAAGACTCTTGTGCGTGTGTTCATGCTGCATGGAATGCGCAGGTTGTGGATGTGGAGCAGTACGCCATGCGCGCATTTGCTGATGCCCTGGAATCAATCCCCATCGCGTTGGCAGAAAACAGCGGACTGCCCCCCATTGGTAAGCCCCGTCATTAAACATCAAGGAATGTCATTAAATGCCGTTGTACATCATCAATCATCATGAATGAGGAAACAGCGGGCTGCCTTCGATATGCTTCCTGCAAAACCTAAATTCAGCTCTTTGTCAGCTGTTTGGTGCGCAGCTTTTTGTTCCACTTGTTGCCAGCAGTTGCAGCCCTCAGAGTTTGCTTGCCCATGGCACGTGTGGCCTCCATGGATACAACATAGCTTTCTGGATGCTGCAGTTTCAATGCCTGCTCCTTGTGAAGAGGAAACCATGATTCTGTATCCTAAATGATTCTGAGTTTTGCGTTTCTTGGATCAGTCAAAAACATGAGGCTGTAAACCAAATGTGTGGATGTGTCTCAATGTTTTTTCCCGTGTCATCTTTGTGTATGTGCTTGCAGAGAGCGTAACAGCAGTGAAGAAGAGGCAACTAGAGGAGAAGAACCCACATTTGGGAATCGACTGTAATGAGACAGGTAGGCGTCCTTCCTGTCTGGTTCTTTTTGAAATGCGGGAGACGCGCATGTTTTCAGAGTGGCTGTCCACAGCACTGTCACTGTGTCCTTGTGCCCCAACTTCTTGATGCCAAAGCTCATCATGCCAGTGTTTTGGATGATCATTCTTTCCTGCAAAGTATCCAGGTGGCATTCCCTTTCTCACATGACAGCCAACAACTGTGACACAATTCATTGTGGCTTATGGGCAAGCAATTATATACCTCTATATTTATACCTGTATATTTATGCATGTCATGCACACTTATGCAGCAAAATGCTGCCAAGTATAGCCTGCATCGCATCAGCGCCTCAGCTCGGGTGTGCACACTCTGGGGACTGTCGAGGGGGGGCACATGGACTGGAGAGCTGCCTGAGAGCACAAGGTGGCACACTCATTCCTGAGCATCAGGTGGCCCATGGACTGGAGAAGTGCCTGGGCAGGATATGGATCCTTAGGCTGAGCAAAGGATGGCTCATTCATTCCTGAGCATCAGGTGGCCCATGGACTGGAGAAGTGCCTGGGCAGAGTACGGATCCTTAGGCTGAGCAAGGGATGGCTCATTCATCCCTGAGCATCAGGTGGCTCATGGACTGGAGAAGTGCCTGGGCAGAGTACGGATCCTTAGGCTGAGCAAGGGATGGCTCATTCATTCCTGAGCATCAGGTGGCCCATGGACTGGAGAAGTGCCTGGGCAGAGTACGGATCCTTAGGCTGAGCAAGGGATGGCTCATTCATCCCTGAGCAGGAGGTGGCTCATGGACTGGAGAAGTGCCTGGGCAGAGTACGGATCCTTAGGCTGAGCAAGGGATGGCTCATTCATCCTTGAGCATCAGGTGGCTCATGGACTGGAGAAGTGCCTGGGCAGAGTACGGATCCTTAGGCTGAGCAAGGGATGGCTCATTCATTCCTGAGCATCAGGTGGCCCATGGACTGGAGAAGTGCCTGGGCAGAGTACGGATCCTTAGGCTGAGCAAGGGATGGCTCATTCATCCCTGAGCAGGAGGTGGCTCATGGACTGGAGAAGTGCCTGGGCAGAAAAAGGATCCTTAGGCTGAGCAAGGGATGGCTCATTCATCCTTGAGCAGGAGGTGGCTCATGGACTGGAGAAGTGCCTGGGCACGGATTTGTTTCTGGGCATCTTGTGTCGCTCAAACAGGAGCTGATAGCATTTATGTTCAGTCAGTTACGATAACCTACAACGTACTTGCGAGCCACCAGCTCGCAGGGTTTACGGTTTAGACCCTAAACCCTAAACCCACACATACAATTTTCATTGCACCGTCAAATAGTAACTTGGTGCTGCCTTGCTGGGACAAATAACCTGCTACCATTGTGTATTGTGCATATGCAGGGACCAATGATATGCGTGAGCAAAACATCTTTGAGGCGGTGGCCTCAAAGAAGAGCCAACTTTTCCTAGCTACACAGGTGAGCAAACCAGGGCGCATTTTTGCAGTGGGGTTTAATGTGAGGCCTGGAAAAAGAGGTATTTTCTGCACGCTCCCTGCATAGGTGTGCCCCAACTGGCAGCTTCAAGATTGGGTTCCTCTCCTTCCTGTAGCACTGTATCTCAACGATTTCAAATTGGGGTACAGTCGCCTAATTAGCCGCGGCACAGACCCTACTTATCAACATCAAATCTCCATTTCGGACCAACTAGTGCACCAAACTGGTATTATTCAGTGTTTTGGATTCTTATAAATACCAGAAGAGTATCATTGCAAAAGGAAAGGAGCGAAATGACCCAGTGGTTGGTGAGATACAGAATTTAGGAATTTCCCTCAAAAAGGTGGACTGGCTTGGAGCAGTCATGCATACCGAAGTAGGATAAGAAGTGCAGCCTTTCTGACTTGCAACTTGTGTACACCTGATCGCTCTTATGCAGGTGTGCAAGATGATTTTGAAGATTGATGACATCATCAAGCCCAGCGAGGTCCAATAGTGTAGGATGCAGCATCAGGCGCGTAGGTCGTTGGTCTTGAGGACGCACTTGATTAGTTTTGGTAATGCCTGGCTTTTCATGTAAAACTATTGGCTGGTTGTGCCTCTGCATGCGAAAAGTAAAGTTGCAACCCAGTGCCTGCTACAAGGGCAGCTTTGCTGGCTCAGCTTTGCATGTGGAGTTGCCTGCTAAAGAAAGGAAGCAGAAAGAAGTCAAAGTAGAATGGGATCCCCCAATATATGGAAAGGGTTACGTAGCTGTATCTGCCTGCAGGGTCGGCTCAGCTGAAGCAAACAAGGTACCTATAACAACTGCCAGCCTGTCAATGAAACAGGAAACAAAGAGGAGAACTACAAGGTTAGGTTGCAATGTATTGGCAATTGGGTTCAGCCTTCAGCCAGGTTTGACTGCTTGGGTTTGCCAGCCAAACAGGACAAATCCTAAACTTTGGAAATGAACAAAACGCTTTTTTTAAGTCCTCTTCTGCAAAAAGGAAAGGAAAGGGTTACGTAGCTGACCTTTCCTTTCCTTCAGCAATAAGTGAAAGACATCCTTGCTTGGGCGGATGATTTATTGTTTATCCCCCAATTTAATGGTTTGGGGATCTACCAACTGGGTAGAGCTCCAAGGCGATGTGATGCAACTGCCGTCTCATTCTTGCTTGTGCACGTATTAGGCTGCATGTGCTTATGGACCATCATGCTGCATAATATGACAGTGAACAAGGGTTAGGGTTAAAAGGGGTTGGCCTACAGCCCGAGAATCAGGCTGATCGGCTGCTGGTGAAACATTCTCATCCAGCATCAAAAATTGAAACAAATTCGACAATTTTTTTGCAAATCTGTGTGAGTCTTGATTTAGGAAAGCATTGACCTTGAAATTAGTCAAGATGTGAAAGCTTGCCAAGAAAGGAATAAAATCAATGTTTGGAAGCTGGGCAAAAGTATGTATTGGTTTAAAAAGATCAATGAACAGGTCCTTGTATTTTCTGCATTTGCATTGCTACAAAAAAACAGAGATATACAGGAATATAGGAATTGCATCGCTCCAGCTAAGCTGCCCTAGTATGCAAGTACAGCTGTGTAAGCCTTTCCTTTCCTTCAAGGAGCCTCCTGAGGTTCCCAAGCATAGTTCTATCTTTCTTTTGAGACGCCTTAGAGACTTCATGAACCAGGCTGATGTCCTAGGATTAGCCAAGTTTGTGTCTGCTTGCCTGAAATGCTGTGACTGAGCTAATATTGCTTTAGATTGGACTGGTTTGGTTACAGGCACGTTTTGCTTCAGCTAAGCTGCCCCCGCAGGCAGGTACAGCTATGTAACCCTTCCCTATCTTTCTTTTGCTGCTGGCAAGCTGCCCTGCAGGCAGGTGCAGCTATGCAAATATTTTCTTTCCTTCCTTAAGGGAGAGATTCGCTGGCAGCAACAATAAAAGTATCCTTTTCAGGATGCTCTCGCATGTGCTCCTTTTCCTTAAACAATCTAGCACTCGCTTGTTTTGAAGGCCCTGTGCTTTTGTCACCCAGGTTGGTGTGTCTGGGCCGGACCTGGATTAAAAAAAGCTTGAAACCTGGCTTGGGATGGGCCTTAAACTCATCCTCTGTTGCCATGCATAGAGCTAACCAAAGACTTGCCCACATGCAGCCAGTCCTTAAGCCCCTTGTAAATTACCTATGCAGGCAGGTACAGCTATGTAACCCTCTCCTTTCCTTCCCAAAAAGTGACAGGCGAATAGCTTGCCACCTTTCCTTTTGGGATGTAATATCACCATCGTAGTGCTCTCAATGGCATACATTACTTTCCGCAGTGCTCTCAGGCATGCATTACTTTGAAAACATCATGGAATGATTCCAATCTTCTCCTAACAATGGAGGAAATGCATGTAACTGAACATCAGGAGTTTTATGGGTCCAAAAATGCCTGAATTGCAGCCAAAAATGCTCCTTCAAGTAGTAGGGTATGAAATACTGCAAGTGCTTCTGGTTCTTATAAAGCATTTCCAAAACACAAATGCCAATGCATGTCATGTTTTGTCTCAAAAGGAGCATTGCCACCGCCAGCTGTCTGAATGAAGAAGGACACACAATGTCGACAATATCAATGTTCTGGAGCGTAATGGGCTCCCCACCGAGATGGCAAGCATGGGAGCCTACTCTATGTTGAAAGTCCGATCTTGTCCTCCTGTGTGAAATGTGCGAGCAAGGCTTATGTACTTACATCCTACATAAAAGGCACCATCAAGGGGCCATAACACATGCCTGCAATCTTGAAACTGTCAAATTGCAACCCGTTTGAAGTCACGTCAGTCACTAAGCTGCTTATTGGAAATATTGGAAATAACCCTAGGAAATATCGACAGCCTCCCAAAATGGAATCAAGCTAACTCACCATGTCAAGCAAGCGCAAGTGATTTTTAGGATTTGCTGCGACTATGCAAAATGAAAATAAGCATTGCACTTTTTGTACACCACCCTACTCCCTCACACCCTACCCTGGGGCAATGCCCCAAATGCATGCCGTGCTTCCGCAGCCACCCCAGCAACTACCACCACTACAATCGCTGCTGTTGCTGCCACTGCTGTTATCAAGCGCAGCTACCTTGCCAAAGAGGCTCTTTGCATTCACACAAGTGAGCAAGGGCAGCTACCCTGACCCTCCAGGCCTCCAGTTGCCTTGACAAGGCCGGCCCCTTGCTGAAGGGGCTCTTAGCATTCGACTGCGCTCTGCAGCGCTGGCCCCCTTTTGGGCATAGTAGTTGCAAAGCATGATGTTGGAGGCGCGCGGGGTGTGAAAGAGGTCCAAGTACCTGCAGTTGGGAAATTGAGGGTGGCAGAAGAAACTGTGAGGAAGACGAGCGGCATAAATGCTTGCCGAGCGACCCCCTAAAACCTAATCTAAGGAAGACGGGTGGCATGATACTTGCCGAGCGACATGCAAGCATGCATCCATGCTTTGAAAGAGGCTGATAGTACGGGGCAACCCAGGCACACCGAGGTCTGCTACAGTGCCTTGCTGTCTGCATCTAGCAGCATACTCAATTTGGTGCGTGTGTTCTTAAAAACCCAAACATTGACAGGCTATCAACTTCGCTGCTTGCATCTAGCAGCACACTCTCTTTTGGTGGGTGCAAACAGGCAGGGACACGCATGCTCAGGCAGCAAACTCAGTGGGTGTGGGCAGGCAAGGCAATGCATGCCCAGGCAGCGCACTCACTTTGTGCGTGTGGATAGGCAAAGAAACAAAACTACGTGCATAAGTGTGGGCAGGCAAGGCAATGCATGCCCAGGCAGCACACTCACTTAGTAGGTGCGGACAGGCAAGGAAACGCTCGCTCCCATCCGCGGCAGCGTGCCAGCTCTGCCTCGGCCTCCACGATGATGTCAGGCAGCTGCAGATTTGGATTTTAAGAGGGCAACGTTGGGAAAGCTGCACGACACAGCACTCCCTGGAACGGCGTCACACTTACATCAGCAGAACATAATGAAACGCATCAAGAAGTGCATGCTACTCCTGCCGCCCTTAGTTGGCGAGGGCTAGATCACAATGGCCCAGGTGCTCAAAGCAAACATATCCTGGTAAAATGACAGTTCTGGGCAACATTCTATTCTTGCTGTACTGATCGCCAGGTGGACTTGCGCACAGGGTGCAAATCACATGGAGCACACAGAACATATCCTGGTAAAATGACAGTTATGGGCAACATTCTATCCTTGCTGTACTGACCACCAGGTGGACTTGCGCACAGGGTGCAAATCACATGGAGCACACAGGTCACACAGGTCACACACATCGCTCAGAGCAAAATCGGGTCTCTTAATCTAAGGCAGGTCACATGGAGCATACAAGCCACACTTATCACATGGAGAAACTGCAAGAAGGAGTTCAGGGTCCTCTTGTCTAATGCAGGTCACACGGAGCACACGGAGAATACAGACCACCCAAATCACACAGAACGATGCAACAAGGAAATCAGGGTTCTCATCATCTCGTGCAGGTTATACAAAGCACACAGAGGAAACAGGTCATGTTGATGAAACAAGCCACACAGAGAGATTGCAACAAGGGAATCAGAGTTCACTTGACCTCATGCAGGTCACACTGAGCAGTTGAATGCAAGAGATAGGGGTCCTTATAATTATGGATGAAGCAATATGCATGATTCTCAATTTCAAACTGATGCTGGAGGGGCGGCTTTTGTGAACCTCTCCATCACAACATGCCCATTTGAATATAGGGATAGACAATCATGACTCCATCCCCTGAACTTGAGTTTTAGATGCACCCATTTTACTAACACACTCAGCGTCATGCTGATGCGGAAATCATGCTTCAGGTACGATTTGAGCAAACGAAGGCAGGAGGCAAAGCCAGCCAACAATCTTTGGAAAACCCGACTCTTTTACAAACGCTGCTCATCATGGAGCTGCTTAACCTGCTAAAGACCAATTTTAGACAGGGGCAGGAGCGCAGACTTGGAGAAGAACCTTGACGCATTGATAAGCAAACGCATATCAGTATGAGGGAGGCATAATGTTTTTGAGAAAGCTCAGGCGCGCGCAAGAGTATGCCCCTGGCTGTCAGCCCTTGTTCCATGCTGCTGCAACTCATTGACGCACCTGCTCAGGGCCCAGCCCATGGAAAACTACCTCCTGGGCCTCCTGCAGCGTCTTGGGTATCTGGGCGGGGCCACACAAGCCCACCCCTTGCCCTCCTGAAGAAGCTCCTCCTTTACCCACTGCCCCTGCACCTGCACCAGCTACTCTGCCGTCTTTCTGGGGCAAGGGTGCAGGTGCAGTATCTGCTGCGTTGCCACCAGCTGTTTGGTTCTTGGCACGCGCGCTGCTGGCACCTCCCTCAGGCTGATGCATGCATGCAACAAAGGGAGGCACAACTAATAAGTATGACTAGATTGCTGGCACCTCCCTCGGGATGATGCATGCATGCAAGAAGGGAGGCACAATAATCAATCAATGAGTTGATCAGTCAATCAACCAGTTGGTTTATTGTTGGCACCATCCTCAAGTGATCCACACAGTAAGGAGGCACAAGCGAGATGCTTTGAATTGAAGGCATTGATGGCACAAGTGAAAGGCTTTAAATTGATGGCATTGATGGCACAAGCGAGAGGCTTTGGATTGATGTGGGGCTGAATGTCAGGCACACTCCAGTGCTTTTGAATGCTGGAGTGGAGGACCTATCATACAGGCTGCCCATACGCTCTAAACAAATGATGACGTCCAGAAAAAACATAAGCATTACATGTCAAGACAAACAAAAGCCTCTGCGTAGCAAGCAGCATGTCTAACGTAGTAGTTTGCTGTGTTCACTGTAGCACCTTTCAGCCAAGTGCACGTGTCTAGGATTATTAGAGCAAACAGCATAAAATCCATGCATCGCTTGAAGGAAATAACACACCCTCTAACCAGCCCTTGCACCTTTTCCGCAATGTTGTAGCTTGCTGAAGGCCGTCTGCTTTGAGTGGCATCATCAAATGACTGTGCTGCACATCCCCAGAATTAATGCTCACTAAGAGCTGCAAATCATCATCACAGGGTTTGCCACCTTTTTAAAAATGGCCCGCAAAACAGCCCCACACGCCAGTGACCTCAATAAACACAACGCCAGGAAGCGACAACCAAGAACCAAATCAACTGCGATATAGATCCATATAGTCACAGCAAGCACCTCACGGGCAATCATGGATAATACCAAAGGCATACGTCAAGGCATCTTGATGGGCAATCATGATGAAACCAAAGGCATACTTCAAGGCATCTTGATGGGCAATCATGATGAAACCAAAGGCATACTTCAAGGCATCTTGATGGGCAATCATGATGAAACCAAAGGCATACGTCAAGGCATCTTGATGGGCAATCATGATGACACCAAAGGCATACGTCAAGGCATCTTGATGGGCAATCATGATGAAACCACGCCACAACTCTTTCCAGTCCCAACCAGCACTTCACGGGCATTGCTACCACAGCTCCATGGCACTACTCCTACTCCTTTCCACACAACGCCAAGAGCACAACTGAAACAGTGCTCATGGCTGATTTGCCTCAAAGGGCCTCAGGCATCAAGCCATTCCCTGTGCGCCATTCAGACATCAGACCATTCCCTGTGCGTCATTCAGGCATCAAACGATTCCCTGTGCGCCACTCACCTGCTGCTGTGCAAGCCCAGTTAGGCGTGCTTGACGCCTTGCTATACCTTCCATCTCGTAGGCATCGTAGTCATAGGGGACCGGCCCAACCTGCGATGATTCAGGCATATAGCAGAACCTGCTATATCCGCAAATCTTGTATGGAAACATCTATTCTTACATCTTGAGGAGTGACACCTCAAGTTGGCATTTAGCCTCATGCTAAATGCTGAGCCCCTTGCCTCCAGTAGCTGCTGATAAATCAGCAAGGTACTGGGGAAATAGGGTCGCCCTGTACTCGAAAGGCCAAACAAGCTTGTGTGATGTATGACATTGTGACATTGTGACATTCCCTTGTATGACATTGCGACATTCCTTTGTATGACATTGTGACGTTCCTTTGTGTGATGTATGACAGTGCGATATTCTCTTGTGTGATGTATGACATTGTGACATCCTTTGTACGACATAGTGACATTCGTTTGTATGACACTGTGACATTCCCTTGTGTGATCTATGACATTGTGACATTCCCTTTTCCGACATTGTGACATCCCCTTGTGCAATGTATGACATCGTGACACTTCCCTCATAGCACAGTACTCTGCAAGCATGCCAAATCCAAGAGTCAGCGTCCATGCCTGTCTTCTAGTGCTTGCCAAGAGGGATGTCTGAAATTAATGCTGGACACTTAACAACTGGCCGATCAATTGACTCACCAAGTTCATGAGGTCCGCGACCATGCTTGTCTTCAAGTGCTTGTCAAGGGGGCTATCTGAATTCAATGCCGGACATGTATTGACTTCGATGAGCCATGCCCTCAGGCTAGAGTCCAGCATGATATCAAATCCCCACACCTGAAAAGTATATCAGCACACATGAGTGCAATACCTATCATGTTCACAGCTCATTAGTGGATAAAGGCAGCGCCTCAGCTCTGGCCATCTTCATCAATTGCCTAAGTGCGAGCCATGAGGTTAAAGAGACTGATCGAAGGTACAACTGGATTGCAATGCAAGGTCCAGTGCATCAATTTCTGCATGCATAGAAACCTTCTTCACTAAAAAAAGCTTCCCAGTAGCATAAGAATCTTGTAATTAGCCTGGAGTACATTGTTCAAAGTGTGACTGCCCCTATATCTTTGAGTGTCTTCTCCACAAAGAAATGTGTGCACCAGCCAAAAGACAGCGTGCATTAAGAAAGTTCCCTTTCTTAAGTTCCGCAAGAATCACAATACTTCACCAGAGGCTTCCTTGGAGGAGGGGGTGTTCATAGCTCTCACACTCTGTGTCATGTTGCAATTCATGCTTGTGTCATCCGTAATATGAAGCAACAATGAACACCAAAAGCAAAGAACCTGGAGGAACTGCAGCATTTGAGTATGGATGATGTTATCATCCTGTCATTTGGAATGAGCTGCTTTCCAAAATAGAGAACCAAAACAAAGAGGAGAAAGCAGTCAGCCGTGCCTGATGTTGGCGACCCATCCTGCCAATACAAGCAAGGAGTTTAGTTCTGACCTGCTTACACATGTGCATCATCACCACTACCATCAAAAGCATCGGGGGCTTTCCCTTCTTGCATGTGCTTCCCCAGCTTAAGCTGTGCTTCTTACATCTCAGGCCACCTGCAAAAACCTACGACACACAAGCTCCTCATGGCTCTTCACAAAGGGTTCCAGTCTGAAATTTGAAACCCGGCCAGTCTGGGCTACAGGAGTTTCATGTGTCAAAGAGGAAGGATTGAGCAGCTTCACAAAGCTGCAGACTTAAAACCCAGACTCTGGTAGGTACAGGTCCATCCAATCCAGATGGGCCGCTAGCATGGCAGCTCCCTCCCACAATTGACCCCATTTGCAAAGGCCAATTTAAGAGGATCCCTAGGGACTAGCGTTTCAACATGCTGGTGCTGACCAGCCACAAATTGACACCATTCCTAAAGACCCATCTAAAGACCCAGAGGGGACCACGGAGGACTCTAATGGCTCCAACAGGCTGCTGGTGATGGCAGCACCGGCAACACATGGGTCTAATGCTAAGCGAGGCACTTGCAACTCAATAATGCCCAATGGTCTAATGTGAAAGAGACTCCTTGTCTTACATCATGTGAGGCACTTTCAACCAAAGGCAACCCTTTTGAAAGAGACCCTGCAGCCTAATCTTGCGTAAGGCACTCTCGATTGAAGGCGCCTCTTTACCCTGCAATGCGATCCTGAGATTAAAGGCCCCTGTTGACTGTCTGCTGCAGGAGTCTTGCCCAAATGCTTGCAGCCAGTTTCAGTCGGGCCAGTTCCTTCTTTCATACATGTGTAGACCAGAAGATGAGCTGTGTCACTTTTGCTGATAGTGGCATCATTACTCATAACATGCATGCCTAGAAACATACTCACTTCAAAGCAAATGTTGCGGTGTGGCACTTTCATTTTGACTTCTGTGTTCAAACGGGGCTCCGCTGCAAGCATGGCCCCGACCACGATGTCATGGACCTGCGTTGCAGTTGACAGAGTGCACTTGATGTGTGGCAGAGTGCATGGCGTGGTCAGGAAGGTGCATTTAATGCAGGTGCATGGCGCATGGGATTGTGTATGGTGCAAGGTAACCCAAGGTGCAGGGTGCATGTTTCATTTGCATTGCAGGGTGCATGGTGCATCGCAGTCGGCAAGGTGCATTTGATGTGTGGCAGGGTGCATGGTGCAGTGTATTGTGGGGTATGCAGTGTATTGTGGGGTGCGGGGTGCATGGTGCATTGCAGTCGGCAAGGTGCATTTGATGTGTGGCAGGGTGCATGGTGCAGTGTATTGTGAGGTGCAGGGTGCATGGTGCATTGCAGTCGGCAAGGAGCATTTCATGTGTGAATTTCAAGTAGTGTGCATCAAGTTGCAAAAGTCTTTGCTTGCCTCGGCTTCGCCTCTGTAGCTGCTGACTGATGGTTGGAGACCCGTGAGCAAAACCAGGGGAAGCATCCGCATGTAAATGCTCACACAGGGACCTGATATGTTGTGGCCCTCCACCTCCCGCGTTGTCAACCAAGGCGTTTGCAATCAACAGAGGCAAGATGTCACACCCTCCTCCTCCTCTCCATCATTATTACAGCATTCCATGCTCTTGACATCATCTTAATGCATCACCAGCAGCAGTGTCAAACCAAAACTCATGACCAACTGCCTGCCACACCTGCAACCACACATACTGCCAAGCTGGCCCTTCAGCCACCTGCGACCGCACAGGCTGCCTCCGATTACCTGTGACTGCACAGAGTGCCTCCAACCACCTATGACCGCACGGACTGCCTCTAGCCATCTGCGACCACACAATCTGCCTGCCACGCCTGTGACCACTCGGACTGCCTCCAATTCCCTGTGACCGCACAGACTGCCTCCAATTCCCTGTGACTGCACGGACCGCCTCCAACCACCTATGACCACACAGACTGCCAAGCCAGCCCTCCAACCACCTGTGACCGCACAAGCTGCCTGCCACACCTGTGACCACACAGACTGCCTCCGATTACCTGTGACTGCACAGAGTGCCTCCAACCACCTATGACCGCACGGACTGCCTCTAGCCATCTGCGACCACACAATCTGCCTGCCACGCCTGTGACCACTCGGACTGCCTCCAATTCCCTGTGACCGCACAGACTGCCTCCAATTCCCTGTGACTGCACGGACCGCCTCCAACCACCTATGACCACACAGACTGCCAAGCCAGCCCTCCAACCACCTGTGACCGCACAGGCTGCCTGCCACACCTGTGACCACACAGACTGCCTCCGATTACCTGTGACTGCACAGAGTGCCTCCAACCACCTATGACCGCACGGACTGCCTCTAGCCATCTGCGACCACACAATCTGCCTGCCACGCCTGTGACCACTCGGACTGCCTCCAATTCCCTGTGACCGCACAGACTGCCTCCAATTCCCTGTGACTGCACGGACCGCCTCCAACCACCTATGACCACACAGACTGCCAAGCCAGCCCTCCAACCACCTGTGACCGCACAGGCTGCCTGCCACACCTGTGACCACACAGACTGCCAAGCCGGCCCTCCTCTCTCTGCCTCAATGTGGGCCTGCAACTCCTTGAGACTCCATTTGGAAGTGAAGGGCGGGGGCGGGCTGGGAGGGTACGGCAAATGGGATGCCGGCTTCGTGCCCTGACAAAGCAAAGAATTGAAAGGAGAGCATAAGAGAAAAGGCAACAGATGCATCGCAGAGCCGCGTGAGGGCAGGGATGGCTGAAGGGGTGTGCTGATCTTGGCCATCCACTCACTTTTGGAGGCGTTGGTGCTTGCCCTCCAGCATGGTCTTTCCCAGCCGCGTCCTCTGCTGCTGCAGTAGCTACCCCGTATGCTGCCTGGTTCTGGGCAAGCTTGGTTGACTTTTTATTAACTGTGTAGTTTGTAAGGTGCATACAACGCTTCCTGCATGCACATGTGTGTGTGCATATGTGTGTGTACATGCTGTGTGTGTGCGCGCATGTGTTTGTGGCGCATTGTGTGTCTGTGTAACAATGCTGAAGACTTCAACACTGCCTCCATCAATCAAATCAACCGTTCAGGACGAGCCTCATCACATGATCAGATACACGATGTGTGTATTACACAAGCATGCTAACCCAGGATAGAAAGAGGCTCAAAGAAGCCCGGAAAAATATGTTCCAATGGGTGCGCACGTCACAGGACAGGGAGGATCCTCACAATCTGCAGAGGGTGTTTGCGAAGTGGATGGCAGAAAATGAAAAAGCCATGAGTTTTGAGCAAGGGCATCCTAGCTGGCATTGGTATTTGCAGATGATACGGGTCTCTACCAAATGGGCCCCGCCTCCTGTGTGCTCTTGTGCAGCAACCAGAAAGGATGACTTTTCCTGTTCTCACACAAGCTAACATTGGCAAAACCAGCTGGGTATACAGGCAAGGCTGTACAAGCAGACACACACCTTGAGCCTGCTGCCAACGTTCAAAGACTGCCTCTGATATACTTTCTCTTCCGTCTTTACACACACGACAATGGTATGGACATACTTGAGGTCCGCCTTCTCGCCACTGTAAGCCTCAGTGGCAAAACGAGCCAAGCCATCGCAGTAGATGTACACACGCAGAGGGTCCATGCAGGTGGCCGCCACGTACACCCGCATGTCAAACTTGTAGCCTGCGTTTGAGTGTATGTGGGCAAAAATCGTTGCTACGCCTCCTTCAAGTACGCCTGTGCAAAGAGTGCAGGCCAGCAGCCCTGCTCACATTTTCTGAACATTTGCTTCGTTACATGCCTGCAGGGATTGACGTCGCTGCGCCTCCTCCAAGTGTGCCTCTGCTAAGAGTGCAGGCCAGCAAGCTTGCACATTCTGGTTACTTCCCTGACAAAGCCTCTGTAGGGCCAAAAGCCCTGGCCACATAAGTCAGGGGTTTAATCTGTGCTAAAATCCATCACAGTGAAGGCCAGTAAGCCTGCTTGCACATTCTGGGTACTTGCCAGGCAGAGCACATGGCAAAAACGTTTTGCTGCAAAGCAACGCTCTTTCCTATGCTCAGTTCAACCAAGCAATGACTTTGCTTTCATGCTTCCTGGTGTAGGGGGACCCAAAGCATTTCAGGCCACTGTGCCTCATGCTCCCTCATTGATTTGTGTTTCATATTCCCTTATGGATTTGTGCCTCATGTTCCCTGCTTCATGTTCCCTTATAGGTTTGTGCCTCAAGTTCCTTAAAAGATTCTGCCCACGCCATACTACCTGCGCGTCTTTTGCACAGCTCATTCCAACCAATAAGTGCTTGCTTCCAAGGGTTAGTCAGCATCAAAAGTAGCATACAAGTGACATTGGTGGGTAGCATCCGGCAAGTACAGCACAAGCACTTGGTCTAGGATGTCACATGCTTGCAGCAGTGGCACAAGCAAATTGCTGACTCCCTTGCACTTATACACTGCCCGAAAGACCGGAGGCAGACACCTTTGCTGATAACAAGGCAACCTTGGATGCAAACAATTGTTAAGACACACACACACACACCGTTGATGGTGTAGGGATCGTCAATGTAGTGCTGCAGCAGGATGTCCTTGGCATCACGCGGGACCTCATGCGGGTTGACAACCACGCGCACACCGCGCCCTCGAGAGGAATTTACGGGCTGCAAAGGGAAATGAATGATATGATGCCTGTATTAGCAGCAACTGCAAAAATCATCCTTCAAGCTTACAGGCACAAGCCTGCAAGCTCAACCCTTAAAAGTCTTGTAAGGAGCCAAAAAAGGCCTGGAGCTGCAGCAACATGGGGGAAGAAAGTGCATGGTGTTTGAAGGTCGTCTTGTGAGCTCCTCACAGCCAGCCATGGTTTGTTGAGCGGGTGGCAGCCAGCACAGGATTTTAAAAGAGCATGGCACTACAAGTTTATCATGCAAGTTCCTTGCAGTCAGCCTTGTTGAGCAGGCAGGATAACAGGCCATGCCGCAGCTAGAGCCAGAAATAAAAGTTCAGCAGGAATGGAAGCAAAAGCAATGTCAGCCGCAGTATACAGAAAAGAGGAAATCAGGGCATGCTCCAGCCGGAGGCAGAAACACAAACAAAAGAAATGACCGCTAGGTAATGCCACAGCTGGAAGTTCAAACAGGAAAACCAGCAATGCCAGTATAAATTGCCCAGGGCGGTCAGCATCTTGCAACAAGAGGAATGCACATTAACGTGTGAACACACGAAACAAACGGCCAAGAAATCCGTTTATGGCAGGTAGAAGGCGTTGTGCAAATAGAGATTAAGGTACCTGCAGGCGCGCGTGCGCGCACAAACACACACACACACACTGAGACAAAGTACCTGCACATGGAAGCAAGGAGGGCTGCTCATGCATACAACATGCTATCATGTATCCTCAACACATCCAAGCCATCCTTTCTCCTCACACTAAACCTGAGTTCATGGGATTGCAGGAGCTGACTCTGACCTTCTGTATGTACAGCCTTCCAGGGTGTCGGTCCAGGTCTGCTTTAAACTCATCAAAGTCCCTTGGAAGAATGAAAAAACGAGGAACGATGGAAAGGACATCACCACCTCCCTGCATGTTTGAAGTTGTGTACGCAGAGGACCTGTGAGCAAGCTGCCCGGAAAAAGCAGGGAGTGCTGGAGAAGGAATCGCCTCCCCCTCTGTGTAGGTGGTGAAAGCAAGCATCAAAGTTATGTGTGTGCAAAGCTGGTTTTGCCTACACATATGCGGGGACTCAATGATGAGAGGGGAACTGCATTAAAATACAGCGTGGTATGGAGAAGCTCCTTGCGTACAATACGCTGCTCCATCCATCCATAGGACAATTTCCAGTTCCATGGGACAAGAGTGTGCAGCTCTGAGTATTGTAGTCGTGTCAATGTTTAAATGTTAGGGTCAAAGCGCTTACCCTCTGCACCCCCCTAAAGCCTGCCCTTGCACATGTTTGCACATGCACAGCTGTTAAAAAACCGCCTGACACAGGCATCGCAAAACACAAGCAACATCAAACACAGACACACGCATGCGTACGCGCGCGCGCGCACACACACACACACACACATACACACACAGACATCCTACCTTCGTGCGCTTGAGAGCCGCCACATTGCGGTACAGGTTGTCTTTTCGCCCTAGCTCCCAAGTCCCTGTCCAAAATAAAACAAGCAGCAGGTCAATGTTCACACTGGCATATTTGTAGCAGAGCACGATTCCTACTGCAGTGATTGCACTATTTCCATGGGGAGTGGGTAGGGCTTCAGAGGGGCCAGTGGCAAAGCGCGCCCGGCCACCATTCCTTCAGGCATGTGTGTGTGTGTGTGTGTGTGTAGTGGGCTCCAGTGATTGCCCACAAGCACTGGAAGCAGAAAGCAATATATCTGCCTTTCATTGTCTGCACCTTTTTGTTTAATTTGCTGCCGTTTTAACACTTGCATGCTCATTTCTTTGAGCTCATTTCTTTGTGCTGCATTTAGGGAAAGACGAAACGAAGCTAGGGGCCATGCCTCCTGTCTTCATCACCCCGCAAGCTCATTGCAAACATTTACGCAGCCCATCTTTGGTATTATTCTATCTACTCTGCCTATGCACGCACTGCCTTTCTTTAAAGCTATTCTGCAGCCCATGCTGTGCCTACTCTGCCCAGTCACTCCCCCTGTGCATGTGCTGCCTTTCTTTCCAGCCTTCTTTCAAGAGTAGCATGAATGCGGCCTTCTGAGCAGTGCCTGTCACAATCCCAACCAGACCTAGTCATTCTCTGGCGCAAACAATTATAGGGAGCACAGAGTTGAGATCTTCTTCCTTCGTTTCACACTTAATACACTCGCGCTTGCACTTGACTCATCATGATGCTTCTTTCAGTTGTCGCACACTGTTTGACCTGATCCAGGTTAACAGGACGACCTTCAAGACATGAACGCCCAATTCATTTGTGATCTATGCCTGGTTTTTATCATGGTCATTGCCATTCAGCTGGACCAACAGCACACGTACCTGGGAAATGGTTCACGCGCTGGAATTCATGGAGCCCCGCAAACTCTGCAGCAGTGAAGATGCTACCCCAGCACACCACCCAGCGCTTGCCTTTTGTCACCCGCCACCCGGCCTCCTGCACAGAGGTTAATAGAAACCTCTACTTTGACCAAGAAAGCCTACACAGTCTGAATGTTTCAGAAAAGTACGTGACCCTTTTGTCCCACATCGCTTGGACTCCTGCAAATAAGAGAGTCCAACTGCACTTTGGAAGTCTTCGCTGTCATAATGCCATCTTCATCTCCCATGTCACACACCATCTAGCATGAAAAAGCAGACCCAAACAGGCCCACTGTTTAAAAAAGGACGGCCCAGCTTGCTGTGGGCCATAATGCTTCCTGAGGACATGGAGAACTGGCATGGACATGCTGGATACGCCGCCAGCAGCTGCATGCATGGACGTACATCTTGCCATCCGCACACATATCATACATTGTCCTCTGCACGTAACAGGATCAAAGCGAATATGGCTGCATAGCCTCAAAAAATTGGCCAGGGTACGTAGTGATGCTCCTGGATTTTCCCATCACATCTTGCCACCAGACAATCAGCTGAATAGTCAAACTGCAAAAGCCATCAGCGCTCGAGGATCCCCCTACCCTGAAGGCTGCTTTGACCGGGGGGTTTGCTATCCCGCCATATTTGACAGTCAGCTTGAAATCCATGAAGGGTTGCAGGCCGCTGGCTTGCGCGACCGCTGCAGGGCCTGAAGGGCATCAGAGCGTGTTGCGCTTTGTAAGAGTTCATCACAGCGTGTTGTGCTTTGTAAGAGTTCATCACAGCGTGTTGTGCTTTGTAAGAGCTCATCACAGCGTGTTGTGCTTTGTAAGAGCTCATCACAGCATGTTTTGCTTTGTAAGAGCTCATCACAGCGTGTTGTGCTTTGTAAGAGCTCATCACAGCGTGTTGTGCTTTGTAAGAGCTCATCACAGCGTGTTGTGCTTTGTAAGAGCTCATCACAGCGTGTTGTGCTTTGTAAGAGCTCATCACAGCGTGTTGTGCTTTGTAAGAGCTCATCACAGCGTGTTGTGCTTTGTAAGAGCTCATCACAGCGTGTTGTGCTTTGTAAGAGCTCATCACAGCGTGTTGTGCTTTGTAAGAGCTCATCACAGCGTGTTGTGCTTTGTAAGAGTTCATCACAGCGTGTTGTGCTTTGTAAGAGCTCATCACAGCGTGTTGTGCTTTGTAAGAGCTCATCACAGCGTGTTGTGCTTTGTAAGAGCTCATCACAGCGTGTTGTGCTTTGTAAGAGCTCATCACAGCGTGTTGTGTGCTTTGTAAGAGCTCATCACAGCGTGTTGTGCTTTGTAAGAGCTCATCGCAGCGTGTTGTGTGCTTTGTAAGAGCTTATCACAGCGTGTTGTGCTTTGTAAGAGTTCATCACAGCGTGTTGTGCTTTGTAAGAGCTCATCACAGCGTGTTCTTTGGAAGAGTTCATCACAGCGTGTTGTGCTTTGTAAGAGTTCATCACAGCTCAGAGCAATGATTCTTTTAATGGGTGCAGGCCTCTGGCTTGCGTGACCACTGCAGGGCCTGAAGGGCATCAGCGTGTTGTGCTTTGTAAGAGCTCATCACAGCTCAAAACTAATGATTCCATGAATGGTTGCAGGTCGCCGGCTTGCGTGACCACTGCAGCGACTGAAGGGCATTGTTGTCCTTTGTCATGTAAGAGGACGTCACAGTTGAAAACTCTTGGTTCCATGATTGGTTACAGGCCGCTGGCTTGTGCATATGCAACAGTGCCTGAAGGACGTTGGTGCATCATGAGCTAGAAGATCTGAGGAGTACGGCGTTTTGTCAAAACTCGAGTCAGGGGCTGCCTTTGCAAACTGGACAGGAGGCAAGATTTTCCTTTCCATGTGCGGAAAACAAAAAAATGCGAGAGATAGAGAGTGTGTGTGTGTTGCCAGCAGCACTTGTTACTGAGGAGCAACCCTTTGACTGCTTTTTTATCAAAAGCTCATTGCTGCCATAGAAGTCTGGACAGACAAAGTAACGCATGGTTGGAAAATATAAGTTACGTGGTAAGTTGTCAGACAATACAGAGAAGCAGAAGCAGGCAAGGGCCTTGACACGTACTCCCCAACAAGAGTCACTGTCGACTTTTACCATTAACCAGAATAAGAGGGTTCAGATGATGCAGAGAAGTGAACGCAAGCAAGGGCCTCTACACGCACTCCCCAACATTGGCACCCCAAACAAAGCACAATGGGATGAGCACTTCCAACAGTAGCACTCCCCACACCGCACATTGGCACACGCCCCTCCAAGAGAGCCACTCCTCATCATGGCAACTTTGGAAGGCCTTTAGTCTAAATGCCTGACTGCTGGCAACTCACCAACAAAAGCCATTGTTGGGTATGCGCCAGGGAAGGATGGGGGAAGTATGTAAGGGTGGGGCCGGCCTGAGGCGTCTAAGGGAACCTGCAAAAAGAGAGAAAGTGAGAAGTTTACGCCTGCCATCAAGCTGCGTGCATGAAGGAAAGGGCCGATGTCCCCACCATGAGGGCCCCAGCAGATTGCCTCAAACCGCCCACAAGGCTGGAAATCAGGGGAGCCTGAAGAGGTACGAGGTGAACCCACTAAGATTCCACACTGCTTTGTCAGACGCATGATGGAACAGTTCGGACCCAAAATGCTGTAATGCACTCAGACTGCCTCATCATTCCCAGGCTGCCTCAATGGGCACAGAATGCTCCACAGCACCCACACTGCTTCAACGGACTCATGTTGCTAAACCCCACCCAGACTGCTTCATTGATACCATGTTGCACTGGACAGAAATGCTTCATCGCACCCAGAATGCTGTTCTGCATCTCAATGCTTCACAGCACCCGATGCTTCACCGCACCCAACTGCTTCTCCACACCCAACTGCTGTGCACCCAGACTGCTCCACCGCACCCAGACTGCTTCACCAGACACAGACTGCTGCACCAAACCGAGACCGCTCCACCGCACCCAGACTGCTTCACCAGACCAGCTAGTCGCAGTTGCTCTGTCTGTCTTCAAATAGGTTCTTGAGCCACCCAAAGACCTCTTCAAAGACGGACAGAGAAGCCATCCTCTTTTCACAAAGGTATACAAAGTACACAAGGACGATCATGGGCATGCATTTTGCTGGATAATTACCCCCTGGTCTCAGCTGCAAGATATTGTGGCCCTCAGTGAAGATGTGCCTCATCTGCCAAAGAAGTCAGAGATTCAAGCCAGAATGCACTTCTGCTTCTCTTCAGCATTCCCATTACATGGAAATGAACGCCTTTTTGGAGATCGGTGTCAAATCGTCAATTAAAACTGTAACATATGACTGCCGATTCATAATCGACTCCTTACAAGCATTTGCTAGCAGTCCAGGCAAAGCTGGACAAGCTAGCAGCAGCATAACAGGGAACCGCTACGGGTGCATGTAGCACATTGCGAGCTATGTGCGAGTCCACAATAATACCACGGCCCTATTACCATGCATGACCACCGCAAAGCGTCCTACCCGTTGCAAGAAGTGCTATGTGAACGCGTTTGAACGCATAAAAGCTCAACAAGCAGTCATTACATCTTTATCATAGAGTGCCGAGCATGCAAACACTTTGACATATCCATCCAGGGACAAGCTTGCTCCTTTAGGTGCCTAACGCAAAGAAGTGTCGCACTTTTGCTGTTGCCCAGGAAGATCAACAAGGCGTGAACACACACACACACCTCGTCCACTGGCTTTGGACTTCGAGTGAGCAGCGCGACGTCCATGATCACGGCAGGATGCAGAACACGTGTGCATGGCTGCGGCCTGCAGGACCAGGAGTGAGGAAGTCAACAAGCATAGCGCTGTACCCATTTCCAAACGCAAGTTTACAGAGGCACAGGCATAATTGAGCATCAACCGTATGCCCAAAAGGTCAGGCACTCATACGTGCATGTGCACGCGCACGCACGCACGCACACACGCACACACACACACACACACACACACACACACACACACACACACCGCACGCACGCACGCACACGCACACACACACACACACGTACACACACACACACACACACAAATAATCGCACGTGCGCAAGCAAGGTCGTCAAGGGCCAGTGGACCTCCTCAAAGCATGCACAGCTAATTAGCGAGCGGAGACCCCCTCACGTAACAAACATTTCATGCGATTCAGTGGCATTCTAATCGAACTGCCCCAGCCCCCTCGATGGACGGCACGCACCGTTTACAGAGCATGCCCCTGTCCCTGGAAAGAGGGCGCCCATTGGACATGCCAGCCGCAGAGGGCGGACGCCTGGCCTGCGCATGCGCCTGCTGCTGCTGCTGCTGCTGCTGCTGTATAGATGAGCTCGACGGCAGGGCAGCTTGTCTGGGTGATGCAGGGCGCAAGGCAGAAGATGGTGATGCCGGGCGCTTTGCGTGCGTGGCTACTGCTGGCGAAGGGGGGCGGCTGGGCAGCAATGCGGAGGAGGGGCGCTGCCCTGGCGGCGGATTTGATCTGGACAGGGCCACCAAGGTCGGCCGTGCAGCAGTGGCTGTGGGGTGTGCATGTGACGAGGGGGAGGAAACTCGCTTGTGGAGGGGGCACGCACTTACAAGAGACTGGCATGGGGGTTCAAGTGTGCGGTGGTGGCTGTTATAAGGGGAGGGTGTGCTGTGGCCATGGCTATGGCGAACCTGCAGCTCCGGGGCGCTGGTGCTTGAGCTGCTTGGTGTGCAGGCCCGGTCCAGGATGCTTGAGCTGTTCTGGCTCCTGAGGCTTGTTAACAGCTTGGGGGCCCTGCCTCTGCTGCTGCTGTTGGTGCTGCTGCTGCTGGCTGTAGCCTTCGGCTTGCCTCGGGGCCGAGGGCTGCTCAGAGGTGTCTACACAAACATGAGTGCATGTATGAATGAGGACATGCAACAGGTGCAATCAGCTGTTCCATGGGCACTAACGCTTTGCTTAAGAAAAGCATACCCAACTTATTTGCAAGCCCGTCAGCATAAGAAGGTTCAGGGCCTGTTGGGAGTCACATACAATAAATGGACTTGACAAGGCTGGGGTAAGAGGAAGTCGCCCACATGAGCTGCAAAACACCTGAGGGAGTTGCACACTCATGGAATGGACCTGACAAGTTGGGGGCCTGAGGGAGTCACACACATAGAGTATACTTTGGACAACTTTGGGTCTAAGTGAGTTGCACATGAGCCGCACAAAGCCTGAGATACTTGCGCGCACACACACACACACACACACACACACAATGGATTAGAAAAGGTGGGGGTCTGAGGGAGTTCTGCACATGAGCCACACAAAGCCCAAAGGAATTGCATAAATAGGATGGACTCAACAAGCCTGGAATCTGAGGGAAGCACAAACTTGAGCCGCACGAAGCCCAAGGGAGTTGCACCATAGAATGGACTGCATATGGTGCAGGACAGAGCAATGCGCCATGTAAACGTGAACACATTTAACAGGTCTACTGGTGGTATGCCTGAGGGAGTTGCACATCGAGAATGAAATGCGTTTGCACACAAAGGAAAAAACTGCATTAGCGCTCGCACTAGCCTGCTTTTGCACACAGAGAATGGACTGCTTTTGCGTTTGTGTTGAACTGCGTTTGCACATAGAGAGTGATCTGTTTTTGAGACTGACCAGAGCAGACCGACCAGCACAGCAAAACGTTGTGTGTTAACAAATGACAACGCCAAGCGCTCAGCACACTGATCTCTTCATGCATGGAGACAGCCCAGACACCAGAAAGGTGCATGTGACAGCCATGAGCAGACATCCTCCCATCCGGCTCGGAAGGCGGCAAGGATCTAGTGGAGATCACGGCAACAAATACATAGTTATGGGCCCCATGGGGCTCCTGGCAGTGCTGGCATCGCCAAAGACTGCGCCAGCCAAGAGACCCCATGCATTATAGATAGGCTCCCTATCAAGCAAGCTAGCAAGGGCCTTCCGTCACAGAAAGGCAGTGCTGACCATGCGTTGAGCAGCATGTTTTTGTGCCCATTGCAACAGCACTTACAGCTGCAAGCACCTTGCTGTTGTGCGCACAGTAGCAGCACAGTTGACTGCACGGACGCACATCAGTCTCTCACCTGTCGTCCTTCGAGGAGATCCTTGGTGCCGGCATCCATGTCGTAGTTGCTCCAAAGGGAGGACGCCGTGGATGCAGGTCGAGAGGCACTGTCTGGTTGCTGCTGCAGCAGCTGCTGTTGAAACTGCTGTTCCAGCGTCATGCTGCTGAGCTGTACCAGCGCGCACCCCAGCTCACTTTGGCCACCCTGCATGTCAGGCAGGTTCTGGCCATTTGGTGCGCATAAATCCTCAAGCTCCTGTTGCTGCTGCTGCTGCTGCTGCTGCTGCTGCTGCTGCTGCATATGGGATGAAGTTGGTTGCAGGTGCTGATAGGGATGGTGGTGGTGCTCCTGCTGTGTGTGTGGCATTATGTGGGGCTGGTATGCAAGAGTGCTGTTGTCGCTGTGGTAACTCTGGACATTAAAGGCTTGCTGCTGCTGCTGCTGCTGCTGCTGCTGCTGTTGGAGATGTTGGAGTTGCTGCTCCTGCACCTGTGCGAGTGGGTAGCCCTTCCCTGTGTGCGAGTGCGACAAGATGTCTTGGAGGTAGCTGTTTAGCTGCTTCTGTTGCTCGTACGCATCCAGGTGGCTAGGCTGGGGCGGGTGCTGATCTACCTTGGTGGGGCACAGTAGCTGCTGCAGCTGCAGCTGCTGCTGTTGGCACTTTGATTGCTGCTGTGGCGAGGACTGCAACTGCTGTACAAACCGCTGCTGCTGCTGGTGCTTCAGCTGTTTGGCAGGGCTGTGGGCTTGCGCAGCATAGCGGTGGGGAATTGGGTGAGCCGGGAGGCTGGGCATCACGGGCAGATCAGCTAGAGTATGGGCATACAATGAAGTGTGCATCATGGGCGGGCAGGTGAGGGGCACTGCTGACCCTTGGTGGTGAGCATGACGCCCTCCTATGCCCAATGCCAGCAGCTGCTGCTGCTGCTGCTGCTGCCCAGTACTTGTGAAATCTAGTGACCTTGCCACAGGGGCTTGCTTCAGTGTTGGAGGTGCATTGCTGCAGGCGCATGCTTGCATGCAGCGTGCCCTGCCTGGGTTGCTGGAGCCGCTGCTGCAGCAGCAGCTGCTGGCGGTGCTGCTGCCTTTGTGGGTACTCGCCTGGTGGGCAGAGCTGGTGGAGGAGCTGCTCCAGGTGACGAGGCTTTCGAGGTCTGCAGCCTGCACGCCTTGAGGGCCCAGGCTGCCCAAGCTGCCCATGCCAACTAGGTCAGCCTGCGCAATATGGCTGTCAGGGGGCATTCTGCGGCTGGCCTTGAAGCTGGGCGCACCTGCTGCCTTGATGAATGACGGAGGGTCCATGCTCATGAATGCCTGATGCTGCTTGAGAGCACCCTGACCGCTTTTTTGGATAGCACCTGGGCTTCCGAGTACAGCTGCTGCTGCGGCTGCGGCTGCGGCACGGCGGCGTGCTGAAAGTCCTGCGAGCTCGTCATCTGGGGCGGAAAAAGCAGCAGAAAGGTAGCCAGCATTATGGTGCGGGAAGTTCATGTGTATGTGTGTGTGTGTGTGTGTGTGTGTGGCGCGCGCGTGTGTGTGTGGCGCGCGCGTGTGTGTGTGCGCGTGTGTGTGCCTGTGTGTGTGTGTTTGTGTGCGTGCGTGCGTGTCATGTGTATGTGCGTGTGTGTGTGTATGCGTGCGTGCGTGCATGTCATGTGTGTGTGCATGTGTACGTATGTGTGTGTGTGCGCATGCCTGTGTGTGTTTGTTTGTGTTTGTTTGTGTGTGTGTGTTTGTGTGTGTGTGTGGCGCACGTGTGTGTGTGTGCGCGTGTGTGTGCCTGTGTGTGTGTTTGTGTGCGTGCGTGCGTGTCATGTGTATGTGCGTGTGTGTATATGCGTACGTGCGTGCGTGTCATGTGTGTGTGCGTGTGTACGTATGTGTGTGTGCGCATGCCTGTGTGTGTGTGTTTGTTGTGTGTGTCTGTGTGTTTGTGTGTGCGTGGCGCGCGCGCGTGTGTGTGTGTGTGTGTGTGCGCGTGTGTGCGCCTGTGTGTGTGTTTGTGTGCGTGCGTGCGTGTCATGTGTATGTGCGTGTGTGTGTATGCGTGCATGCGTGCGTGTCATGTGTGTGTGCGTGTGTACGTATGTGTGTGTGTGTGTGTGTGTGTGTGTGCGCGCGCGCGCACTAAGGCTTGAGTAAAAAAAGGGGCACGTATTCTCACCTCCTTGTGGCTCTTCTACAACAGAAGACTCCAGGTCTGAAATAGGTGCCTTGCATTGGAGAATTTTCAGGTTGTACATGTCGTTGACAGGAAGGCCCCTCTCATGATGCCTGTGCTGGTGAGTTGTAAAACTAGGGAGAGGAGAAGGGGGAGGGGAAGAAGCCCATGATGGAGACGAGCTCTCGTGGGCAGAGTCCATGAGGAAAACGTTCAGTCAAAGTCCGCATTCCAATCTGAGACGACCTTCAAAGGATGATTTAAAGATTTTTCCATAAGAAATAGATTTATGTGTTGTATAAATTGCAGGCGTTTCAGAAACACTTGATGATGAAGGAGGACTTCGCTTGAATTTATCGTCCATTTGCCATATCTGTTGATATTTTAAGTTATTGTGAAAAACAAGATCCAAGCAAATCCCCCTCCATGTACCTGTACGACTGGTCTTCGAGCTGAGGCTTTTATTTCAAGCTAGCATACTGTATTTGCTTCTCAGATTATTATTTTTTTCCTACGTGTTTCGCAACCCCCCCCCCGTGGGACGGCATGCATACTCATCAAAGAAATCACCTCGATTTTTTTATCATTGTTTCAGTGAACTTGCAGGGTGAGGATTGCTACAAAGTTCGTGTCCAAAGTCATCCTACCTGCTTCAGATTGGATTGGTTTAGTTACAAGCACCTTTTTCTCTCCAGCTATGCTTCCCAAGTAGGCCATGTAACCCTTTCCTTCCTACCTGCTTCAACTCAGGACTAGGTGCTGGCTCCTAAAAGAAAAGCATGCATACCGGTAAATTAATTTGATACCATCCAGCTTGGCTACATGGCCTGGCTGCCAATGTACCAGAAGCCAACAGGAAGCTACACGGTGTCAGCAACCATTCTACTCTCAACACATTGCATGCCAACATTCCCGGATTCAAAAAGTGGCAATGCCTCCCCTTTGAAAAACAACAAGTATATAGAAAATCCAACCTATCCACATATAAGTAATCAGGAAGAACTTTGTGTATCTAACCAATCTAGTCCAACCCTCATGCTCAAAATCCCTGACTGGAGGACGTGGGCTTATACTGATGGTAGCTGGCAAATCCAAAATGGCATACAAAAAATCGGAGCAGAAGTACAGGTATACTGCCCTTACACTGACAGTAGAAGTTTTGTTGAGCCCAACGGTGCTGGAATTACCAACACCATATGTTGACCTGATTTAACAGCAATTGCTGCTGCCATCACGCACTCTTATTCATGCATTGCTTCAAACAGTCTCAACTCTCCGCATCTAATACGTAAACAACTGATTTACCCTGAGAAGCACAAACAACACGTTCAAGGGGATGTCCTTTAAACCATATCTAATCTCATTAGCAAGGAAGGAAAGGAAAGAAGAAAAGAAAAGGAAAAACTATGTAGGCAGAGAAAACTCTCCCTGCATCAATTACAGAAATGGAGACACATTGGCTCAGAAGAGCCGTGAGTCCCCTCCACCACAACTCTCATTAGCAACTTGAGAGCTGAATTCACCAGTGTCTACAAAGTAAAATCTCATGCTGGCATTGCTGGTAACAAATGTGCAGATGCTATTGCAAAATAATAGGCAAACCAAGCCAATATTAGCGTGGCTGATATTGGGATCCCTGGCATAGGCCCCCGCGGAGGTCCATTTCCTCATTTATTTTAGTTAGCCAAGGATGAAAAAGAGAGCATACTGCCGTCACATCCACAACTCCTGCACCCAGTCCTAAAACCACTTACCCTCCCAATCTTTAAAATGCTCTGAAGTGCTACGTGCATGCAAAACAGACTTGGTTGTACCAATCCCAAAACAGGCTACAAGGGTTACAAGGATTACAAGGGAAAAAGGCCTCAGTCAAGACGTGTGACTGCTAACCTGTCCAGAAATGCACATGAGATCATAAAGGAAAAAAGCGAGTTTTTTGTTGTCCTGGTTTAGAGACATATTGATATACTGGAAATTCACATGGTGAATGGTCCCTAGACATGGCATCTTGTGGGAGATATGAAGATGTAAAAGAGAAGTTGTGCTCAAATAGTGAAGCATACCTTTGACGGAGGGAGCAGACCTGGGGATTGGAACATTTGAACAGCACGTGTTTTTCATCTTGTATGTCATCGGAACCACAATATCACAGACTGGAGAAGTACTATTGGACCAAATAGCCTGTTCAATTTGAAGAGTGTGAACCCGCAGCCTGAATATGGCAGTGTTGCGAAGGACTTGATGGGGGAGGTCCAAGTACATGTATTTAGGCAAAACAGGCTACTACTTTTACTATCAGAGTGTACCTGCTGCCCACAGATATTTTATTTCCTCTCCTACTATGAGCGAGGCAGGATCTCTGTTTGAGGTGGACTCAGAACAGCAGCTCTGAAGGGTCCAGATAAAGGAGCAGAGTCTGATGTGTCCAGAGGTGGCCAAGGCTGCTGTTTGTGAAGAATGAGCGTCAGAGAGATGCGTCTCGGTGTGTGTGTAGGCAAATATTGGGTCAAGCTTTGGAGGGCAGGTTAACCAAGGTCTGAAGGTAAGACTGCCACCTAATAACAGGTTCAAGATACTGGAGATGCCATTAATTTTGTAAAAAAGGCTGCTCGCTTCACCAACATGTGTGGCCGAAGAGATATCAGATCCCCTGCCCCAATCCGCTCTGACTTGAAAGAAAGAAAAAGAGGAACACTAAACTACATAAACAAAGAAAACTCTCCCTACATTAATCAAGGGAAAAGAGGAACATTGGCTCAGAAGAGCCATGAATCCCCTCCACCACAAAGCTAAAAAAGAAAGTGCTAATGGAGATCTGGAGGGTTACTGGAAGCACCCGGCTCCAGAACCTGGCTGTGAGAAGTGTTGTTGTTCGCTCTGACTTGATGAAGATCCTTTCAAGCTCACCAGGAAGATGGGCTAGAGCCCAGGAATTTTCAAAACTAAGCTTGTCAAAAAAACACGTATTTTACCCGAAATAAGAACCACAGTGGCCCTGGCGCAGTGCATCCTCTGCCAGACCAGCTTCCAGTGCCGAGCAATGTGTATACACGCATGAGAAGGGCAAGAAGCACAAGGATCCCTTAGCAGCATGGCAGCAGACACAAAAGGACCAGGCAGCTTGGCAGCAGCGCTTGGACAAGGGCGCAGAGTACACGGCACAGGAGTTCAGCATTGCCTCGTTTCCCTATCCAACAGCCATCGGGAAATGGCTAGATGCCAGCAAGCGTGGTCGTTATGGACTGGATAGATAAGCAGGAACATACTTCTGGTAGTGTAGGGGTTGACTGTCAACAACTATCAAAATATGAAGCAAAGAACTCAAAAGGATTCGTCCAATTATATCTCAAGGTGTCTGCTCAACTTATGCTCAGAATGTAGTACAGCGTCAGCAAGCCGACTTGTCAGTCCTAATCAATCCTTCAATCTGTGCTGTTCTCAAGCCAGAAGTCTATTGAGCCAAGCGGGACAGGCAGGTAAATCTCTCGAGTCTATTCATCTTTAATCAAGCAAATTAGTATCTGCGTGCATCTGCAGAGTGTCGTGCTGCAAACAAGTGACACAATCATTCTTAGCTGCCTCAGCAGCCCAGGATAACACAACATCCAAAGGCATCAGACAGGTCGGTGCAAAGTGTCTCAAACCTGCTCACAACCAATCAAGTTCAACGATGAAGAAGGCTTCTTGTGCTTATGCACAATGTCTCAAGCTCATGCAAGAATGCAGTTGTGGCATTCAGCCTGTCTAGCAACTTAGGAGGGTATCAAGGTTAAGTGTGTTTGCAAGCCTAGTCAAAAAAGTTCCTTTGTAATACAGTGCTAACTGAAAATCAATTATGGTCACTCTTGACCAGTTTAAACAACTGCCAGTGGGCCTGGACCACCAATGCCATTAAACTTGCTCACAAACTTCATGCCCATTCTGTTGCGTATGCCAACAAGCTTGTAACCACTAGGCGTGCTTTTGAAAACGAATCATACTTCTCACAGTCAGGTTCTAGTAGAGCCAATTGCTTCTAGTAAGCCTCCAGATCATGGTCCTTTTCTTTAGGCGGATTCCATAACAGCAGTAATGCAGCACAAGCAGTCCTAGTGCTAAAGAGGACGCACCTGCAGATTGCGCTGGTAGACCTAGCCATCCAGCTGCACAAACGGCGCGGGAGAAATATGGGCACGGAGAGGGACTGGTGGTGCAAGCCAGGGGGACAGCAATCCTGGTCAAACTTGGAGAGGGGGAGCTGGTTCCCTACCCCTTCCGCCAGCACCTGCCTGCAGGCCGCCTCCCCAACCCCGGCAAGCCCGGTCGGCTGGGGCAACAGCTCAGGCAGCAACTTTGCAAGCCTCCCTCCGCCATCAGCAGCAGCAGCAACAACAAGACCAGAAGCACAAGCACCTACTTTGCCTGCCCCGCTACCAACACAAACAGCAGCGGCAGCAGGAGCGACAGCAGCAGGAGTGACAGCAGCTGCAGCACGAGGAGCACCACTTACTCCCACCAAATGCAAACACTCCCCATCTCCAGTACAGACATCAGCCACCCCAAGCCACCGGTGCATTGACAGTGAAGAACCCCCAGTCCAGCACCAGCACTTTCCTCCCTCAACATCATCAGCAGCATCAGCAGCATCAGCAGCAGCAGCAGCAACAGCAACTGCAACAGGGCAGAAGAGATGGGAAGCCAGAGGCGGAGGAGGACGGGCAACAAGTGAAGACCAACACGTGCAACTCCGAGTCCACAAGAAGTCTCAGGCAATGAAGGTTTCATGGGGTCCCTCTGTGGGGTATGGGGGAGTATACAGGGGAGTTTATGATCCGGCCAAGATCTGAGCCATGTATGGGGGATGGGATTAGTCTGGGGCCTGACGGACTCTGCGGTTTCTGATAGGGTGTCTGGAGTCTCGCGACAACTGTTTGTAGAATGCTCAAGCAATGTAATGCACCTGATGTCTCATGCTTACATGTGCACACGTCAGGCTGCCTGCGTGGTTGCTCTTTTGAAACTTTGTAGTGCATGCATGACCAGTGGCGCCGGGATTTGAAGCACAAAGCATATGATGAAGTTATCTGACACACCATTTCGGAGTAATGCTGTTCTCTACTTCTGAACATCACGTGGGAACAAGGAAGTGTATTTTCTGGAGTCTCACATTTTGCATCATGATGGAGTGCGAGTGGATACACTCTTTCATGAAGAGCGATAGTGTGTGATTCTCTTTAGCATTTGGCACTTCTGAACTTAGCTCAGAACTTGGTGTGGAAAACCATTGAATCAAACAGCACGCACACCCTTCTATATCCCATCGTATTTATTTAAGGATCTGGATAAAGGAGTCATGAGGAATGTTAGCCTAACATTCATAACTGAGTAGGTTTAGGCTTTGTGCCCACTGCTTGAAGGTCGAGTCTTGTAAATGGTTGGGTGGTTCAAATATTTGTGATAAGTGTGGATGTGCTGAAGTCCAGGACGAGAAATATGTTCTTTTCTATTGCAATCATTGCAGCAATGATTGCTGTGAGTTGTGTGAGCAGCACAAAAATACAAGGACCTGTTCATTGATTTTTTTAAGCCACTACATACTTTTGCCCAACTTCCAAACACTGATTTTATTCCTTTCTTGGCGAGCTTTCCCATTTTGCAATCAATTGACTGATTTCGAGGTCAATGCTTTCCTAAACCAAGACTCGTACAGATTTTCAAAGTTCTTTCAATTTTTGATGCTGGATGAGAATGTTTCACCAGCAGCCGATCAGATTCTCTCGGGCTGTAGGCCAACCCCTTGTAACCCTGAACATAGCTCAAGGACTTGTTTCCTTCTCCAGTTGAGACATTTGTTCACAAGTATGGCTTGGTTTGGTTAAGGGCACCTTATTGCTTCAGCTAAACTGCCTTTGTAGGCAGGTACAGCTATGTAACCCTGTCCTATCATAGGAGAATGAAAGAAAAGGATAGGATCATCCTATCCTTTTCATTCATCCTCCAGTCCTCTTACCAAACGGTTTCATATCTATCTTTTACTCACCATCATGATGTGAAATCCTTTAAACTGTTGCTTTCATGAATCAAAACAATTATTGTATCCTCTTTTATAACAACAGCTCCACAATAAAAAGATTTTGCAGGCGGGCAAGCGGCTGAGCTCGAGATCTGATGATTGTTGGTCTTCCCATATTCTATTAGCCATGGATGGTTTGGCACACTCCCATATTTTCAAACAGAAGCTGCTGAATTGTGAGCCCATTGATCTCAGTCGTTTTGTTGTAGATATCAGGACCAGGCATCTACAATATTGGGAGCCTTTTTCCAACACACACCCTAGAGGGTGCAACAGTAAACGCTTGACTGATCACCAGTGGTGCGCTCCTCCTACTAAAAGAGCCTTGGTTATGCATTCTCCTTATAGTCTCCCCAAACACATGTTCCTTGACTTCCCCCATGATGTCATTCGTAGCGTGGCTCGGTTTAGACTCCGCATTCACACCCTTTCCTATGAGACAGTAACTTGGAATCACAGCTCTTCCCCAAACTGTGACCTTTGTGAGGCTGATGATGATGTCCAGGATGAACAACATGTCCTCTTCCATTGCACTCGTCCCCAGGTGGTCTCTATCAGCAGGAAATATGCTCCCTTGTTCTCAGAATGTTTCTGATTTCCTCTTGCAACACAACAACAAGCTTTTTTCGTTTGTTTCTGAGCTTATGGACATAATTTGAACAGGCAGTTGATGAAGGTGATCATGAGAAGGCTTGCTTTTTCCTGCGCTCTATGATTGTGCATGCTGCGACAGATTATAGAGTTGGCATGTCTTAAAACATCAGTGTCTGTGCACCTCTACGTGCTAGTCGTATTGGTTCTCGCTATCCTCCTTGGTTTGATGCTGTGTGTAAACAGAAAAGGAAGGTTTTTAGGGAGGCTGTGCAAAGCGGCCAAGCTGAGCATGCTTGCAAGTTTGCTCACAAACAATTCCGTGCTACTGCTAGGCGAGCAAAACGTGCTTACACTAAACATCAGAAGGCTGAATTCCTGGGTAGGCTTTACAGTTAAAACCCTGAGTTGCATGCCATGCTGAGACAACCCAAGCGGGCGCAAACAACACCCTTGGCTGAACCAGCCTGGGTTGTATATTTGAATGAGCATTTTCGTCCTGCTACACATCATCAACCACAGCATCCCCTTCATGGGCGCCAAGGTCTTTCAGCTAGGGAAATTGCAGTGCCATTAGGACGTAATCACCCTCCTCCTGAAGTTTTGTTGCGGCAAGGTGCCCGTGCTGATTGGATCCCTGAGCCTGATTCTGTATCTACACCGAGCTTGGATACTATGCGCAGTCTGGTCGCGGATCAAATTAAGAAAATGAATGGGAGTGCATCTTCTGGTTTTGATGTCATTGCTGCACCTTTTATTAAAGGCGCTGTTGTCTTGCGGCCCAAACTCAATGGGCGAGGTACAGAGAGTGTCAATGTTTTGGAGCCCTTCGTGGCTAAGCTTCTCAAGTTGCTCCATGACAAGGCACGCATCCCTGCTTGTTGGAAGTATGCAAAATTAAGCCCACTGTATAAAAAAGGGCCCCTGCTTAACCCGAACAGCTATCGCATGTTGGCAGTCAGTGGCACTATGTATAGGATGTATGCCAATGTTGTACGTGCTTTACTAACTGACTGGTGCCAGGAGGCTAACAAAATACCAGATACTCAGTTTGGCTTCTATCCTGGCCGTAATACACTTCAGCCTTTGTTTATTCTTCGCCATCTGCAGCATGCTGCACGCACGTTGCGACCAAACAACTCGAGTAGATTGCATGCGGCATTCATAGATTTCAAACAAGCCTACGACACCATTCCTAGGGAGGCTCTCTGGCAACACCTCCGCCGCATCAGCATGCCCACTTCTTTGCTGTCGATTATCCAAGACATGTATGCTGCTGATGAGTATGTTTTGAAGGATGGTGCAAAAACTGCACGTGTGCATCCTATGCGAGGTGTTAAGCAAGGGTGTCCTCTTTCTCCTCTCCTTTTCTCACTTTACATCAATGATGTTGACTTGATTGCTGAGGATGTGAGAGGGGCAGTAACTGGCACAGAGAATGTTCGCGTGACCCACATGTTGTATGCTGATGATCTCACATTGCTTTCCAATGAGCCAGGTGCTCTTCAAACCATGTTAAGCAGGCTGAATGTGTATGCTAGGAAGAAGCATCTCGTTATCAACACCTTAAAGTCAGAGGTTGTGCACTTCAACTCAAAAGGAATCAATCTCCCTGTTTTTACGATTGGCAGTGACACTCTTGCTCATAAGGACTCATTTAAATATCTTGGCATGATGTTTTACAGGACCTTGAACATGGCTAAATCGGCAGAAAATGCAGCTCGTGCTATGCTTACTTCTGCTTATAGAATTTGTCGTTTTGTACGTGAGCACACACTTGCAGATAGGCCGCATGCTTCCTTGTGGCTTGCAAAGACGTATGTTATTCCAGCTGGTATGTACGCGAGTCAGGTGTGGGGTACAGGTTTCATGCAGGCAGGCAAAGAGTTCTCTAGTGCTCTGCAAACTTTGCATCTGAATTTCTTGAAAGGTACCTTGGGTGTGAAGCGAACTACCACTAACTGGGCTGTTTTGAGAGAATGTGGGCATCAACCACTGCAGTACTATTGTTTTAGAGCTGCAGTCAAGCTGTACAACAGCACGCTTGGTACAAATAGCAGTACTTTACGCCGTGTTATGCAAGCCGATTTGAAGTTACAACCTAAGGATCATCACATGATGACAAGTGCTGGACAGCGCAGTTAATTCAAGCCTTCCAAGGTTTACGTGGTTCTGAAATTTTTGAGCAGGCTGTGAGGTCAGGAGGTGCCATTTCCATGAATGATTTTAGTGCAGACTTGAGGTACAGATTGCAAGGAGTTTGGAGAGAAGCCGAGTCAGTGGATCCAAGGGAAACAACAACAAACTAGCTACTTACCAAGCTTGGTTTGCTACTCCTTTTGCTTGCAACGCTCGCCAAACCTATGCACCCCTGCCTTGGTATCTTTTTTTGGATTTGCCTAAGCAAGTTATGCGTAACTTACATTACTACTTACATTGAATGTGAGCAGGTTCCGGCTTCGTGCTCATACTTTGAAAGTTGAATCAGCTGTTTGGCAGGATGATGGTACCTCTGTGTGTGACAGGTGTCCTTGCAACCAAACTCAAGATGAAGCACATGTCCTTTTTAACTGTACTGATGAACACGTTTGTTCTCTGCGCCGCAAGTATCAAGTGCTTTTTGAACCTTACTTCCAGGATATTGTTGAGATGCAACCTTTTTTACTGCATCAAGTGAGCTCTCAATTTGTTCATCAGTTCCCTCATCAGCGAAATGCAAAGCTTCTCTTTTTTATGTCTGAGCTTATGGATTTATTTTTGGCTGGCAGAGACCAGCCACAAGCCGATCAGCCAAACGACCTGGCTGAAGGTCACCCCCCATTGTAACCATTGTAACCATTATGTTGGCTGGCGAGGACCAGTCACAGGCCGATCAGCCGAACAGTCTGGCTGAAGGTTCCCCTGTGTAAATCTAAATCTAAATCACAGGCAGAATCTCATGATGTGTTTGCTTTTTTGAACCAGAACAACAACAAACTTCCTTATTTCCTTCATGAATTGATTGCCTTTTATGAGCAGGCTAGCAGTCGCACTTCTTGACTGAAGGCCTTATCCTTGTAAACCTTGTAAACCTTGTAACCTCTGTTAAGTCTGCAACCTACCAGATCCCCATTTGCGCTTCCTATTTTGTAGCTTTCAAACAAATTATAGTGGAAGGGACTCACGGCTCTTCTGAGCTAATGTGTCTCCTTGTCCTTAATTGATGTATGGATAGTTTTCCTCTGCCTATGTAGTTTTTCTTTTCTTTACACTTATTGATACATTGAGCAATTCCTAACAAAAGAAACTTCGAGGGTTACAACCAAAATTGCGCAGTCAAGGATTGAAAAGTTTCAAGACTCTTCTGCAAGCCTGAGATGAAGAGTCTGGTCATGGAATGTTCAGACAAAGTTCTTGCTGCATCAGTTTAAACGCCTACAACAGTCTCCTACACGCCCAAGCATAAAGGCCAACTCAGTAGAATCTAAGCTTAAAAAAGATGGGATACGACCATCCATGAAAGTGGAATTGTTGGACCTGCACCACTCACCAAAGCTAATACTATGGTTAAAACTCTAATGGAAGTAGTTCCTTACAAAAATACAAATGCATGAAACACACTACCAGCCAGATGAAAATTGACTTGCTGCTTTAGCAGAAAAGCAGCTCTAGTGCCACTAGCTATCCATCCAGGCAATGTGTGGTGCATTCGCACATGCGCATGCACGCATAAACACAAACCAACACAAACACGCACAAACACACAAGTACACCATTTCTGCTGGCCCTTCAGAATGTCTTGTGCAGGCTTCCATATATGCAGTCTCGCTCATGCGCTCTAAAAAAAGCAAGGTAAATAATCGACCTAGGATGGAGGTGGATACTTAGCAGTCTGCTTCTTAACTTCCCTCTTGTAGCGAGGCAGATCTTGTGTGAATGCCATGTATGCCTCACTCTGAGCAGGAGAGTTGGGGTTGGGGTTGTCTAAGAGTTCCTGGGCTTGCAAGAAGAGCAGACATGAGTATCGTGAGCATTGAAAGTCGTATCAACTTGTACACCACAATAAAAATGAATTCTTTGAGGAGCTCAGAAATAAGGATCCACTCGCAGCAAGTGCTGACCCTCTCCAACATTACCGCCCTTCCAACATGCATTTCTTCATGTCTTGCACATGATATGACAAATGTGCATTGGATTGCTGAAGGAACTGTGTCCCTGCAGGTTCGTGCAGATTGTAAATCAACATCAAATGTGGTGCAGCTTTGTTTATAAGGGAAAGATTATCGATTAACAATATAGGTACTAGCCGTCCCAAAAAATGAAGTGGGTTCAAAGATTTGAACTTCCTTTGCAAGCTTGATGTGCACAGTAGAGAACTTACGTACAGGGACAAGGCTGTGAGCTCTAACTGCATAAAAGTTTTTTGCTAGCGGAACATGGTATTTGCGCCAATAGTTCGTGGCTAGTAGCTAGCTTTCTAAAACCTCCAGCTACTTTGATAGGAATGGCTTTATCCAGAATAGAATTTCAAGCTATGACAGTTACCTGGCAATCCAGAAATGTCCTTGTTGATTTTGGGTTACAATGTTGCAATCACTGTAACTTTGAGGTCACCTAAACCCACTTAAAACCCTCCTCCTTCAATATGTATTACAATGAGCGTGTTTATGGAGGAATGGAGTTTGGCACTTGGTTGGCACGGGGAGTATGGGTGTTGAGGGCAATCCAGGAAAGGAAACTCGCAGGGTCTGATGGCCTGCGCTCGACCACTCAATTCTTGACCAATTATGCAATGGAACAAAGCGATGAACTTGATCTTTGCATGAGCTTTACTGCACTTTCAAATAGTATTGCGATCCTACCTTGGTTCCTGGAAAGCAGTGCGCATGCCGTTCCCTTGTACTATCTGTACCCTACAGTGCCTGCCTCAAGCCAAAAGAAATTGACAGCCTGCCTCTGCCCTTGAGGATCCTCATTACTCTAATACCATGCGTGCCCTGCGGCACGAACTGTTGAGGCAATTTTTTACCATGCACCTGGTCTGGCCATATATCAAAAAGTTGCCACACGCGCATAAAAAAGAATATACATATATATACATACATATATACAATCGCAAAAGCATTCTCAGGCTAAACTTGCCCAGTTACACCAAACAACCCGAGAAACCCCATTCCACTGACAGACTTTGTGGCTTGGCAAACCTGCAGATTATCGTCTCCAAAACAAGTTTGGATACTTCTGCAGTCTTCTGGCTGTGCCACCTCTATTACCATTAAAGTCAGCCCCCCAATCCTATGCCAAAAATGGGTGATACATTGCCACAGACATCAAACCTACTTCTGAGTATGGGGGGTAGCTTGTTTGGAGCTTTGGTCTGGTTTTGCATGCTGGGAACACCGAGGTGTGGCTCAGGTGGAGCTCTGTGCACTGAAAATGGCATTTCTCTCTTCTGGGCACACCAACTCCAGCTTTGAGTATGCATATATTTTCTAGTATTATTTTGGTTACGTACGACTCTGGACGCCATGCAGCGTTTTTTTGTTGTTATGAATGTCCTTCTGGCACTGCAGTCTTAGCAGGGAGACTTTTGGCACGTGTATGCGCTTTTAAAATGCTATCAAATTGGCAGCCCCAGCCACCCATGCTTACCTGGATGCCTAGGAGCAGCTGTTTGACGGTGATGGATGGCCTCCAAGCCTCTTCCTGCGCAGAGATTGTGAGGAGCAAAAGCCTGAGTGGAGGATCTGACCAATGCCACTGCTTTTTGATGACTGAACACAACTTGTAAGTACAATACAAGCAGCAGCCAGTGTCCCAGGTAACAGGTGACCCCACTAAAAAGCCACTAAGCTCGCCACGCTTTGCCAGCAGCTGCAAGCGCGGAGGCGCGCAGCATTGCCTGTATGCCACTCACCTCATTGAGAATGCTGAGGCACACAGTTCCAGAGGGGTAGATGTTCGGGTGGTAGAACCCAGCAGGGAACTTGCACTGCAGGCATGTGCACAGGAAAGCCACAGAAAGAGGGATGGCAAGGACACGTGAGGTACATATTAGGAAACTGTACAGCAAACTTGTACACGGGAGAGCCACATTAAAAGCAAAGGCAAGGACGTGTGAGGTACATGAGATGAAGCTGTGCTTTTTCACACATCTTCGAACTTTAAATCAAAGCATGCTACAGATAGCCTGCAAACTAACAAGCCTCTCAGTTTGGACTTGTCATGCCTGGTCAAGTTCATGCAATTTGTACTGCATAGACGCGCAACATGCTCATTGCACTCAGTTAATGTAGCGCTCATGAGTGTTGATGGGACGCAGACCGCATTTTTTGCAAATGCCTTGATGCTCTCCTCACTTTAGGAGGCTTGGTTGGATAGTCGTCGGAGAACTCCATGGTCAAGGGGAAAAAGCCGCCCTCCCATTCCGTGTTTGGGCGGCCAGGAATGAAACATTTCCACTTAGTGAGAATCATGCTCCTGCATGCAGGTCACAAATCAGGAGTGACCAGCTCCACTTCGTGCATTCATACTCAAAAAGGAGTCACAGATCCCTAGGTCGAATTACAATCATGTCAGACAAAGCCTCATGTGAATTTAACAATGGTAGTGTGCCTGCATGTTACTTGGGATGGAGCAATAATTGCACAGAGCGCTTGGATGTGTGTAAACTTTTCTTGTGACGTGCATTGTGTTTCCAAGCAAGGAGCTGTCCTCAAAAGTTCCAGCTGCAAATGTGCGCGAATGACTATGCCCTGGTGCTGGCAAGTGCGTGTGTGTAACACACATACACACTTTGTATGTTTGTATATGAGTGTGTGTGTGTGTGTGCGTGTGTGTGTGTGTGCGCGCGTGAGCGTGTCCTGCGTGTGTGTATTGTATGTGTGTGGGTTAGTGTGTGTATGCATGTGTTGTGTGCGTGTGTGCGAGTGAGTGTTTGTATGCGTATGTGTATGTGTGTGTGTGTGTGTGTGTGTGTGTGTGTGTGTGTGTGTGTGTGTGTGTGTGCGTGCGTGCGTGCGCGCTTGTGATTCACAAGTGTGTGAAGTGCATGTTGAGGGTGGTGGGAGCACTTGCGGAAGCTCTCTTATGCATGTGTTTGCCGAATTAGATGGGAAAATCATTAAAGCGGAAAGCACGTGCTTGAGCAACGTGTGCAGGCACACGAGTATGGACAAGGCTCATCCAATGGCATCTGATGTCTTTGGCAACTAAGGCACACGCACACAGAGCACATACCCATCTGCCTCAGTCTCGGGCCTGGCATGGAAACCAAAGGGCTTGTCCTTTCGCCACGACTTGCGTTCTTCTGCAGACAGAAGAAAAGACAAAGTCCAGCTGTTTGCAAGGAAGCAAATCACACATGGACCTCCAATATATCTGCTTGCCCATTGCACAATGGCTCACCTGCCAACCGGGCTTTGGCTACTGCAGACATTTGTGCCTGCCAGACAGCTGATCACTTCGGCAGCTCAATTTTTGAAGAGCACTTGTGTTAAAATGAATATGTTCACTAATTTGATCCCGAAGCAGTGCAAGTATTGATTAAGGGTGGAATTGGCAATGAATAAAAATGGGCAGCAAGATAGGCACTTCGGTGTCTAGAGAATCCTGGATGACGTACAGAAAAGAGTTGACAGAGCAAAATTAATTTTAAGCTGACTTCTCCATCGTTAACTACCACTTACAGGGGGTTTACGAGATACACCAGCATTCAGGCACTTTCAGGGTCTAAAATATTTTTCACAGACACAAAAGAATTGCACAGTTGTGTTGCCATTGCCGCCGCGTGAAGCTCATGACCCTGAATTGGGATTCTGCAATCCTGTTTGGAGGGGGTAAACGAAACGAAGAAAAGGACGTGGTTTCTCAATTTACGCCAGAGGATGACAACGTTGACAAATGGTGTGCTCGTCGGGGGAAAATATCACAAACATTCACACGCGCACGCGCACGCACACGCACGCACACACATACATGCACACACGCACACAGACACACACACGCACACACACGCACACACACACACACACACACAAACACACACACACACACACACACACACACACACACACACACACACACACACACACACACACACACACACACACACACACACACGCGCGTGCGCACACGCACACACACATGTTTTTTTGTGGTGAGTTTGGAAAGGAATCACCAGTCATTCTTGCACTATTGCAGCCTCGGCTGGTTTTGGAACAACCATGAACTCAAACCCACAAATGCTGCATGGTTGCGCACGGCCATGGATGCAACCATGAATCCCTGTGCGTGCCGACCTACACGTGGGTTTCAAGTCTTTAAAAAACCCTGCACCTGCATACCACGCTAGGCTGATCTCTTACATCTTGGCGTGCTTGCTTGTCTAGCTTGCATAATTTGGTGCAGACTCACGATCCAACACCATGAATGCTCTTGCCATTCACCAACGACCCCCTCCCCAACCGCCTGCAGGTTCTTGCCAGGGATTTTGACAGATGAGCAGAAGCAGTTGGGGAAGCAGTTCCGAGAGCACCTGCAGTCCAAAGGTCTCCTCATTGAAAACTACTGCGATGAACTTGTCCTCCTCCGCTTTCTTAAGGTGTGCATGCCTACATGCCTTTGTCATGCAGTAACCACATATGGCCAGATCCTGTCCGGTGTCCTTGTGTACTGTGGATGGCATGCCAAAAATGCCACACCTTCCGGATATCTGAAGTTGGAGCGATACAAAAAGAATTAGATTGGCACCTGCAGAAGGCTGCCATGCATCAGTGCTTCTTTTCAGATGTTTGGAAAAACTTGGTTCCATGTCTTTCCCCCAAAGGGCCGTCTCAGAAATCTGCATTTCATGTCTTTTTCTGAAATGGACCCCACTTGCCTTATATTATATATGGCTTATGATAGCATATAAGAAACAAAACTTTCTTACAAAATGCACTGCTCCAGCCGGCTGTGGCTAAAGTTGACAAGGATCGCAACAATGCCCCTCTGATGTCCGATGCTATTCCCCTAAATTCCCCCAATGGGAAAAAATGGATCGTAGCTACTTCACTCCCCGGCGCTTCTTAGCACTGAGCGAATCCCCAAGAGCAGCTGGGTGTGGGAATGAACCCAAGCTTATTTTGTACTCTTGAACAGGTCAGATATTGCTGCTTCAGGCTGTTGCGTTGGGGTTTCCGAAGCTATTTCATGGCGCTGGACATGCGCTCACCGATGTGGTGTCTTCAGTGGACACGGAACCAGGAACCATCACCATTACCAACTTTGCAAGCTTGACCATGTGCTTGAACACAAGTGCAAGCAGAACGCGCAGCTGAGGGTCAGCTGTATGGCCATGACCCTGAGCTTTGTACTCTGCTGCCTTATCGCAGTGTGCCTGCCAGTCTGCCCTATCCTTCTGCTTGCGCATCCATGCTGTTCCTTTCTTCTGTTGGCTGCTGCTCTTCTTATGGCTCTTCACAGTCTGTGTTCGGCACCGACACTTGCTTGTAGTCGTTGAGACACTGGTCCCAGTGGCAAGCGAGCACATTGCCCCAGGTGAGGTCCTCAACGACTACAAGCTAGTGAGCATGGGGACATAGCTGAGCCACATGTTCCCCATGCCCACTTGCTTGTAGTCGTTGAGGACCTCACCTGGGGTGATGTGCTCGTTTGCCTCTGGGACCTGGAGTCGTCCATGGTATGGTTGGGCCCATAGGTCCTTGTATCTTGTACGCAGAACGTCCAGGCAAACCTCCAATAAACCCTGATCCTCCTTCCAGAAACATAGATTCGCTTATAAGAAGGAATCTACAGCTGGCATGAGCTGTATCACGTGATACTGTACAGGTAAAATACAGACATGTGACCAACCACCCAATCACGTGACAAATTAGGGTTGTCCAACACCATTCATCAGGCAAGTGAATTGATGTCAGAAAATTTAGGTGTATCCATGCAAATAGCTGGAAGTATTCTCAGCAAGCAACTTCAAAAGTGTCTCAATCATGTCTGGCGAAGCAAAAGGAGCAAGCAAAGCAAATGAAAGTCTTCAAGACGTTCAAGTTACTCAAGCAATTTCGTTCAAACAAAGTAAGTTTAATACATATTCAACATGCAAAGCAGCCATTAGCAAACCTCACTTGTACCTCTAAAGACTCAAGAGACTGTTTCAATCCAAATGCTTACGCACACAATTACGCAACAAGTTTTCATTACACAGCGCTGGTTGAATACCATTTCTGGCCTTTACATATGTACAAGCCTCCCCCCCTCAGACGCTGGTAAACGATCAAAAACCAACTCTCAATTTGTAACACCAAAATTATCTTAAGCAAGTAACACAAGGTCACTTAGTAGAAGCTGCATCCTGCCATGAGCTAGCCATCTTCACCTGCCCCTTCATCAACCAGCCAGTGCTCACGAGCTGGGCCCCGAGGGGCTGCCCATCAGCGGAGGGCTTCTTGGTTTTTTTAGATAAGGTTACATGGGGGTTTTGGCCTTCAGCTAGGTGGTTTGACTGCTCAGCCTGCTGGCCTCTGCCAGACCCACAATAAACATCCATAATATCAGAAATGAAGTAATACAGCTGATTTGAATCTTGCCTCAGAAATTGTAAGACATCCTCGTTGCCTCATAATAGTAAAAACCAGAAGCACCATTTGAACCGTTTAGTCTGGAACATGTTGGTTGGACCCAAAGCACCCAGTTTCAGCTTGCAGGCGTAGGCCCATCACTCTGACCCTTCGGTACCCTTTTTGTTGGGGTATTATTGTCACTCATTTGATTGAAGCCTTGGAATTTTGGATTTCAAAGGTGCTGTGAGGGTCACCAAAAAATTCTCAAAGGGGCATGACCGAGAGGGACGGGGGGCGAGAGGGTTCCACACAGAGGCTTTTGGACATTCCACAAAAAGTTGCTTTTATGTTGACGCCAAAAGTCATAAAAAAATATCATGGTTTCATGTTGATCGACATGGTATGCCGAGTAACAAGAAGCACTGCCATGCGTACCACATCTTCCAAGTCATTGCAAAAATTCAAGGGAGGATGCTCAGTTGTGCAAGCAAAGAAACTTCCCGAGGGCAGGGTGATGGTAGGTCCAAAGAGTTTTCCAGCTTGTGCTGCGAATGATGCTCTACAACTTGTGGATGCCGAAGGCAAAGGTATTGTACACGGAATCATCGCTTACTTCAAATTACAGATTATGGCTTCAGCAGGAAGTGTGAAAGATTTGTGCAAGACAACAATACTTTTTTTCTTTTGCCAAGGTTTCTTTGTTGGCAATTTCATAGCACAGAGGGTGGCAGGAACTGGTGTGTTTTTTAACCAGACTCGTTATCGTACGCAGGGCCACAGCTCTTATGAAATATTGCAGATGCCTACAACAGGAACACTCGCAGACAAGAACTTGCAAATGCTTGACAATGCTCGCTGTTGGGGAAGTAGCTGCTGTGCCTGTCAGTACAGGAACACCTTTTTCCGTCCACGTTTGCTGCAGGCGCGGCAATGGAACATCCCTTTGGCAACCTCCATGTACAAAGCAATGGGGCAGTGGAGGAAAGAGCATCAGGTATGGGCTCCTGCATGGCATAATATCGGCATGCTGACTTGACCAACTCAGGCAGGGGGGGCAACCCGGGTGGCCTTTCGTGTTGACTCTCCCCAGTTGGATCGATTCCTTCTCTTGGTTACGGGGTTGGATACACTCAGACAATGACTTCAGGGCATCTCCTGAACTGCACATCATCCACCTTGATTTACCTTTATGCATGCAGCAAACAAAATAGGCACACACATTGCAAGTTGCTTATGGACGTGGCATCTTCCTCAATTCATAAGAGACGGGTAACCGCAGGCTTTCTCGCTGGGTCTGGCTAAATCGAGCTTGGACTCGGCCTTGGCAGAGCTCGGGCAGCTTAGGCTCACGCTCAATTGCAAAGAGCGGCCTCACAGGGGGATCACAATAGAAGCCATCAGTCAAAACGCATGACTGCTAGGCTAAAGGGCACCCTTGCAACTCCCTGGGGGAGGAGGGTTGGCTTTACATGCCCAAAAGGCTCCTTTGGATTGTCAGGAGTTATCAACCACTTCCTGAAAGTGTTGGTGGTTCTGAGGATGGAAGTGGTGTGTCAGGGCGTGTTTATGACAACAGAGGCAGGATAAGGAATATGCGGGAAGAAAAATAGCCTGGATGCTAGCTTACAACCCTGGGTTGACCATGTGGCCAAAATGGGAACCCAGATTTGATAAGTGTTTCATGTAATAGTGTTTTTTCCCGGGGTATTTTATTTCTTGGTTGTTAGCATTTAGCTTATAACCAAGCCCAGAAATGCTCACTGCTCTTGACAGGCAATTTCAGCCGTCAGCTGACTGTATTGATTGCCATTCTTGGTATGGCCTTACAGTCAAATGGGCAAAGTGATGTCGAAATGACAAAACAACCTGACAAGCGCAAGGACTTGTGACGCCTTCCATTGTCCACTCACACTATAAATTTAAAAATCTATGCCATAGCAAGGGTGCTGGTTTGGGCCAGGCTCTTTTACCAGGCTCTCCACTCTTAACTTGTTGGAGAGTACCCCTACGCATCAAAATTAGCAAGCTTGTGATGACAGATTGGATTGGATCTCTTCCCCTGCTTCGATGTGAATCACCAAAGACGCATCAAGTGCTCACGTGCTGCTACAGGTGGACGAGCTGTACCGAACATTTGACTTCCCAGAGCTGAAGGACCTGCTGCTGGTTTATCCCCACTTCTACCATAAGACGGTGTGTGTAAGAGACGAGCGTACGTTTTTGGGCTTCTGTGCATGGCCTTCAAAGATGTCAACAGTACAAGCAGCTTCACTTGTTTCAGCAACTTTTGCATCTCTTCTGCACACGTGAACAGCAATTGCTCCTTCTGGTGCAAAATTATGGAAACGAGAAAAAGCAGCCTGACGTCCTTCTCTGATGCAGGATAAAAATGGGCGGCCAGTTTACATCGAAATGCTAGGTATGTGCATGGCGCTCTATGCGCTTGCTTATGCCTGCGGGAACAAGCAGGGTCGTTAGAATTGTGTGTGCTGTGGCACTGTTCCCCAGGAATTCTGTCAGGCCTTTGCAGTTATTTTGATGTCTCTTACAAGCACCTTCTTTCCAATTTCATTTTGCTTTGGTGCGCTGACACCTCATGAAAGCCACATAGCGTAGGAACCCTTTCATTTTGCAAAAAATAAACAAATGATTACGATGTCCTCTCGCGAACTGGAAAGTCTAAAGGAAAAAAATAAAAAAATAAAGGTTTAGGGGGACCTCACGAAAAAATAACAAGCCAAAACGTAGAATGGAGACCCATCCTGGGCAGGGACAAAAGTGTTTAGCTTTGTATGGTTTTTTCAAGAGTCCCCGCACTGAGGAGGATGGCCGCCTGCTCATTGTCAGGTTCACGCCGGAGGTGCAAGCAGGGATGCAGCAGCAGGAGCAGGGAAGCTCAGGGCAGAGGCTGCAAGAGCCAATGCCCCAGTTGTTAGGCTTGTAGGCAGGGCGCGCATGGATCCAGCAACGTGCCCTGCTCCTGCCCTTTAGAGACCAGTGGGTAGGCCTCGTGCAAGTACTCACGTGCAGGCACCACCTGCAGAGCCAGAAAGGTCGCTTGTCCTTGTCTAGCTGTCAGCCTATACAGTGAGACCTTGCAGCTATTAACCAGCATTTCAGCAATTGGTGCAGCAATGCAAGCTAGGGAGGCAGCAGCAAAGGCAGCAGAGCAGCAGTTTGGGTACGCGTGAAGGTAGAGTGGCAATTATGGTGGCAGCAAGTCTAGGGGGGGCTCAGTGGAGGTATAGCATTGACAATAAAAACGTGTGCAGGCCTGGATCAATTCGCTGATGGACTTCACATTTCATCATTGTAAATTTTCTGCCAAACAGCACTGAAAACAGTGAAAGTTCGTATAAAATAATAATTTAGAAGGCCTCACGAAGTAAATAAGTCTGCAAATGAATCCATTACTAAATTATACCATGTAGAAACTGTATCACTGCGCATGAATAACGTTTATTGCCCTGCGCAGTGACTGCGCATGAAAAAAATGTGGTGTATTTACAGGGTCTGTGGTGGTGCGTGGTTGTGGAAGTTGATGCTTTTTGGGACAGCGAGAGATACGTGTCAGGAGCGTCCTCGCCCTGCTCCACCTTCTGCCTTTGTTCCCACCATGAGCATCAGCCCGCCCGGATTCACAAGACGGGCTGGCTGATTCGGTCCCGAGGCATGAATGAGTCCCCCACAGAGTCCATGCAGCACCCTTTGCCAGTGAATTGCAGCTGATGTAAAAATAGAACAGCTCTTTTAGCAGCTTGGAGGACAGCAGTGGGGGAAGAGAGGAGATGGTGGCAGGGACAGGCAGGGGTGTGGCACGGTGAAAACAGCTGAGCATATACAAAAGAGTGAGTTCCAAGTTAACTGGACTGCACATGATTCAAGAAGGTTGGAAATGATGCACATGATGCTGTTGCAGGTAAAAAAGGGCAAAAGCCTCTGCGGGTTGATGTGCAGTTGAGTAAATAATAATTATTTTTGGGCTGCATGGTTGCAAGATTAATTACCTTTTTTAAGGTGCGGGATGAGTCCATCTCTGCACAGAAAATTATTTTTAGGAGCTCGAGAAAATCCAGGGTCGCAAAATCAAAGGGTTCCTACTGTAGAGGGGTCCCTCAGGAGCATGAAGCGCAACAAATTTATTATTTTTTATTACTAATAAATGGAGAGTTCTCTGTCTTGCCTGCCGTATATGGAGATCTGGGGATGTACGCATATGTCGCCTCCACAGGCTTCACCTTGTGGGACAATGCATTCAAACATCCACAAATCGCCGATTGCGGCAGGCAAGACAAAGAGCTCTCCTTTTATTGCATGAATCCCATGTGGAGGATCTTTATGAAGCATGCTTTGCACCACCCTTGCAGCAAGGGGGGCATCCCTCAAGGAGTAGAGCTTGACTACTTTTTCAGATAGCCCGTTAAGCATCATGCTAGCAAATTGCTTGGCTGAATTTAAGTGTGTGTTATCATGCATTATTACTCGCTTTAACAGCCCTTCACTTTTTCACAACTCCTGTGTTGCAATGCCTAAAAAACAATGCAATTTTCTTAGCAAAGTGTCTTTCCAATCTCGGCAACTTTTTCCTTAATCTCTCCTTGAACACTTCCCTGTCCTCACACTTTTTATCTGCGGAGTTATCAGACACATCATCATCATCATCATCATCTGTAAGCTCAGTTGTCCTCGCTTTCCCCTTGCACCTGCCCATGTCTCTGCCCCTTTGTGCTCCACTATGCTCCCCTGGATGCTGTTTGGTCAGAACCACACACTCCCCTATTATTGTGCTCCTCCTTGGGTTGCCACAATGCCTCTGCAGCTTTTGCATTGGAAATTTCCAATGAATTAGGCCTGAGGATGCACATGACCCTAATGGAGTCCTGCCTGGCTTGCAAAGCAGGTGCCTTTTTAGGATACACATCTCTAGAGTGAGCGCACATCACCTTGACTACAGCTGCTTTTTCACGCTGCACTGTTTGGTGGACTTCTTGGCACATGCGGTGCTGTGATTGGTAACTCGTGGGTTTTCTATTCGGGGGCAGCTTGCACATGTTGACAGAGCCCAATCACCCAAACGCTTGGCCGTGATGCTGATTGCAGGGAAGACTGACTGCGCACAAATGCTGAACATCACGACGGTCGACAAATTCTACAAGTAGGTTGACAGCACATGGGAGGAAGGTGCCACAAAGGCTTACCTTTAAACCAGCAACTGCATGGGTTTTTTTGTGAGTCCTGAGCTGGAGGTTGTAGCTGAAGATAGGGTGAGGCAACTGCTGTTGTCTTGTGCGAGCTCCTGACATGGACCCCCGTGCTGATGTCCTGTTCCACAGACGCCGCCCGCCAAATTTTTGTGCAGACCAGCATGAATGCACACTTGTAGCGTGGCTGCTGTCAACCACTGTGCTAAAAAGGCAGCATGTAAGAGCAGCCAATCATGGGTCCTTGCTTGAATTTGTCCACTGAGCTTCCCATCACGATGCTCATCTCGCTTCCCATCACGATGCTCATCTTGCTCCCCATCACGATGCTCATCTCGCTTCCCATCACGATGCTCATCTCGCTTCCCATCACGATGCTCATCTCGCTTCCCATCACGATGCTCATCTCGCTCCCCATCACGATGCTCATCTCGCTCCCCATCACGATGCTCATCTCGCTCCCCATCACGATGCTCTCTCTACTGCAACCCCCATTACAATGCTCACTGGGCTTCTTATCGCCTGCTCTCACAACTAAGCTTCCCATTATAATGCTCATCACAATTCACACCACCATGCTCTCTCATTGAGCTTTCTGTACGATGCTGCTGCCACAGGCTCCTGCACTTGTCCACTTCTGTGTATTGTAACTCTCAGGGTTGGGTCATACGTCAAACGCGTATTTTCACGTATCGTTCATTATGGTCACAACAGTGAGAAACCGGCAGCCACAGGCAGTGGGCTGATAGGCATTAATGTTTGCTAGGCTCTATTGTTTGCTAGGCATTAATGTTTGCTAGGCGCTGCTAGTACGCTACAAACAAAGAGGCGGGACACAAACTGGTCTAAGCCAGCAAGCAAAGGACAGCCCAAAACATAAAATTGGCCAATGCCACAAGCCTAGCTGTTAACGTTTTGTTAAGGTGATATGTTCCGCATTTGTAAGATAAGAGTGTGTGACTATGCTCATTCAAAGTGCTTGTGTTGTGTACAGTTCCACACAATTCCAAAACAGAAAGGGCAAGGTTGAACTGGTGCACCATGAAGTTCAATCTGGCCTACACTCATAACATTCTGGGACCACAAAGCCCGCGCTGGCAGGAGCATGCAGCTGCAAAACATACAACCATGAGCCGACCGGTAAAAGGCACATATGGAGCACGTTCATGACAGCACACAGCAGCCATGACAGGCAAATGCACAGCAGCCATGGCAGGCAAATGCAGCCATGACAGGCAAGCCCCAAGCCACTTTGAGCCTGCCAAAGACCTCCATGGCAAGCACACAGCCAACCTAGCCCATGCCCGGCCTAGACAGTTGGCAGATAAACCCCATCAAAGATGTCCTTCAACTTAAATCGTCCATTGCCATTCAAAAGGGCCCACACAGCCTGCTCAAAACAGTCTCTCTGGGAGGGATCAGGGACACGTATCGTGAAAAATGACGTTTGAACGCATTTGCTGAAAATGGCTGTTTGCCACACGAAAAAATATGTCTGCAGGCGGTGCCATGCAGGCCCATCCTGGGCCTCTCGTTTCAAGATTTGCTGCTTCCCTTACCAATTTCAACAAGCTGTGCCCCAATTTCTACTCTGCATTACTCATCCCCAGAGCCAGCCCCCCACTGCTGGACCCCTCCTCATCCTTCACAGCCATCCCAGCATGAGCCTGCCCCAGCTGCTGCAGGTCCAGGGTGCCCTTGAGCTGGTGCAAGTTGCTGTACAGCAAAACCGAGTGGGAAATTTGTGATGGCACAGCTTGCACTCATTCTTCGCTTTGCTCTCCCCTTCTGCTTCATCAGGCTCTGCCACTGTTACATGATCCCACTCAGAGCCCTTATCTTTAGGCATGTTCAATGTATGTGGCCTTAGGGCATCCAGGGGGGGGAGGGTGGCACCCTCTCCGGGGGTCCCAACCACCTGAGACCCTCCCTCCCAAAAATGGCCCTCTAAATACGCATATGTATACATATTTGCGACCTGTGTGTATTTCACATATACATACCTGTGTGTATTTCACATATCCCGTAGCTGCACGACCAGTTCGAAAATTAATTAATTGTGGAGCGTTTGAACTCCAAAATTCGAACATTTTAATTAAATTTTGCCTGAGCTTTTGAACTCAGCTCGAATTGGAAATTAATTTCGGGGCTGAAATGGGTAAGTGCTGAAAATGGCCTTCCAGGCCCCCAGCTCAAGCTCCAACCCCTAGCTAAGTGGCTGGAGCCCGTATCCCCCACCCAGCAGCTCCTAGCGACCCAAACCAAGCTTGCCATGGCCCAAGCAGCCATGAAGGGGCAGCCAGTACAGCAGAAGAATCCTGGGCGCCCTCCTAATGACAGCTCGGTTGATGTTGCATGCATGGGCCCCAATCTTAGTGCATGGGCTCACTGTACGGCAGTGACAGCTTGTGGATTGCTGAGGGTTGGATGCTGATGGTGAGGTTTGCTCCCCATGGAGCAAAAATGCGCCCATGCCCCTCCAGCCCCCAGCTCCTGAGCAGCAGCAGCAGCAGCAGCAGCACATTCCTGGGTGCTTACTCAACCTTTTGTGGCCCCCTTTCTCTCATGTAACTCCACTTCTGACAGCTCTTCCAGGCCTGTGCAAGCTTCCCAGTGGCAGCATCAGCATCAGCATATCCTCCAACAGCACCAGCAGCCCTCCAGCAGCAGCAGCAAGCAGTAGGAGCACCAGCAGCAGCGGCAGCAGCCCTTTCAGCAAGATTCGAATTGGGTATTCGTACTGAAAAATTAAGGCCAGCTTTGAGCCATTCGAACCCTTCAATTTGCCCTTCGAATTGAAATATAATATCCTGAAGACCCATTCGAACTCAATTAATTAATTATTTTGAGGGGACCCTTCGAACTGCTCGTGCAGCTACGGTATACATATATATATATATATTTGAAATACACAGGTATTATTTATGCGACGTGTGTATTTCACGCGTTGTAACGCGGCTGCCCCCATACCCGCATATGACTCAACCCTGGTAGTTCTTGAGCTTGTGATGAGCTAAATGCTGCTGTGCTCACATGTTCTTACTGGAGCCACAGGCTGCTGCACGTGTCCAGTTTTACACGTTGTCACCCTTGAGTGTATGATGATCTTTCAGCTATGCTTGCATGTGCTTGCTGGAGCCACGAGCTGCTACAGAGTCTCTTCAGGCATGAGCTTCTCAAACGCCTCTCATGAGCCATGTATGCACCACTGAAATGTAAAGTGAGCTTCTCAACCGCCTCTCATTAGCCACTTCTGCACCACTGAGATGTCTGCTCAATCGTGTCTGCAAAGGGGCCATCATTGCACAAGTGCCATGTACTTTTACAGAGATACAGAAGTATGTGCATGATGTACGCCAGATCATGATTTTTCATGTTTATGTGTGTGTGGGTGTGAAAAAGAGAGAAAGAGAGAGAGGGGTGGGGGGGGGACATTCGGCCCTAGAATAGCTCCCAACTCACAATACTCATACTGCTTGTCCTATGCATGTACACGTTGATGCGGGGTCCATGTTTTCTCTCTACATCGATATGGTTGTTCAGGTACCATATTTGGTCGTGGGAGCGGTTTGAGAGGCAGCTGCTACCTGCAGTCTCCAAGTGGAACGGCACGCCTCTGCTCACGTGTGTGGTCATCATAGATCTGAAGGGCCTCTCCATGAAGAACTTCACCATCACCACTCAGAAAGTCCTGTCCAAGATCTTCAAGGTCGACCAAGACTTTTATCCGGAGCACTTGGCTGTAATGTAGGTGGAGGACACTGCCCTTGATAAATGCACTCACCCACTCCCACTGTGTTCCAAACATACTCCTGGAACCCTCATAACATATATGATCAGTGGCAAAAGACAGCATGTGCAGCAAAGGAGCAGCCTTTGGAAGATATGCACGGGGTTGATCACCTCCAACAGCTCTGTATTTTGTCTGATGCACCTAGGTACATCATCAACACTCCCTTGATCTTCAAGACCATCTGGAACGTGATCAGCCCGCTCCTTGAGGAGCGCACGCGCAAGAAGATACAGGTGTACGGGGCAGACTATGAGCCTGCTTTGAAAGAAATAATCCCGGTGGAGAACCTGCTGACCATCTTTGGGGGAAAGAGTGAAGTTCCTGACCACTACGCTACAGTGGGACCCTGGATGGATGTGGAGCCATGCAAGAGCTGCACATTTTACCCAGAGGTAAGGTTACCGCCACCTTGGTGGACAGGATAACTCCAGGCTTCTTCGAGCCTTCCATTTGTTATTACTTTTGAAGGGGGAATGTGGGGGGGGGGGGAGGGGCATATGGCAAACTTGAAAAGATGGCTTGCTCATTCACTTTGGGTCTTCCAGGAGGCATACGATGCAGGCATTATGCTTGATGTCACTCTGTATTGAGCTCCCCTTCCATGCAGTTCCACGTGTGCACACTTTGTTACAGGGTCAATTTCCTTGATACAAAACCACCATTTCATTCTCTAATCAAACTGACTTCAGGGTAATGTGGACAAGCCCAAGCTTCAGCAACCTTGAGCCCTCAGGCTCTCACTTTGGCGGGTAATATCATTTTGGGAGCAGTATATCGTCTGTAGATGGGTGGAGGGCTTCGAGTGTATCTGTCCAGCACGCTTATTTTTGAACACAAAACATCCTGAAGACTGCACAACGTGTTGCATTTTTGGGCCCCTGCTCTGGCCTGATTGAGGCTTAGTGATTTTGCTATAACACCTTGAGGGCACCAAGGGGCACTTGCTTATTATGCTTATTATCTAAGACAAGAGGAACACAAGAGGAGTGATCCATCTTGATGCAATACTATGTTCAAGGTGGAGAACCAATTTGTAGCAAGCCGGTTTTTATTGTTCAAAAAACATTATGAGCTGCAGTTTTATCGCTTTTTTGCTGACAAAACATCCAAGAACTAGAACAGATTCATGAAATTGAGGGCATTTTTTTCCATGAACATTTTAATTTTAGGGCTTGTTCATTCTTTTTCTGTGGACTTTTATGGTCAAAGGACGTGTTTTTTAGGCATTCCGTGACCAGCAACGTCATGAAGTGTGCTTTGGATTTTTTCTTGAGGGATCCGAGTGACATTTTTTGACATCATTTGGCATCAGGGAGGGTTTTGTCTCCTGCAAGTTTTGATTGCATGGCATGCATGATAATAACGAATATAAAGAGCAAGTTGTCATGGCGAGAGTCTGCTGTGACGAGAATTTGCGGTAAGTTAGTTGGACAGTTGATATTCATACCTGTGAGCAGCAGAGGCGGCATTGACAGGTGATGGGATGTTAAGGTTACAGGTTACAGGAAAAGAGAAGGCCTCCAGTCAAAACAGGTGATGGGATGCTTACAATGGTTACAATGGGGGTGACCTTCAGCCAGGTCGTTTGGCTGATCGGCTTGTGGCTGGACTCAGCCAGCCAGAAATAAATCCGTAAGCTTGGACATAATGATTTAGATTTAGATTTACACAGGGGGACCTTCAGCCAGACTGTTCGGCTGATCGGCCTGTGACTGGTCCTCGCCAGCCAACATAACGTCCATAAGCTCAGAAACATACGAAAAAAGCTTGTTGTGTTGCAAGAGGAAATCAGAAGCATCCTGGACACTGGCTTGTTGTAAAATTGGTTGCTCCATTGAAAAATCACCAGAGAAACAGTTGAACAGGTAAGCGTACTTTCTTCTCAAAGCAAAACATCTGCGTCTCTGCACACCAAAAGGGCATGAGCCTTATCTTGAATCTCATCACAAGAACAGCGATCACACAAAAGAGTGTTCCGAGTATCCCAAGCTGCTGTCTCCACCTTCAGTGTGTGTGCCCTAAGTCTGAAACGGCTAACATTCGTCATGACATGTGGAGACAAATCCAAATGCATGTGCCTTGGTAAACAGGCAGGGGCACGCACGTTATGGTCAAAAGGCACTGCAAAAAGAGACTGGTAAGTTGCCAGCTTACTATATGTGTCCCGCGGGTTCACTCCCTCAACATCTCTCCACACTGCCCGCAGCCTGTGTCTGAGGTCATCAGTAAACTCTTTAATAGGGATAGGAGTGCCCTGCCGCAGAGCTTGCACAAAGGAATCACAGCGCCGTAAGTCTTGAAAAGCATCTAAAACTTGAGCAGTCCAGCAGGCTGGCTCGCGCGAATGAATATTCAAATCCGCTTTCAACACTCTTCTCAACGTCTCACTGTTAGACCTCAGCATGCTATTATACATTTTGACAACAGACCTAAACCAGTAAAACTGAAGCGGCTCATGACCACATTCCCTCAGGACAGCCCAGTTTGTAGTGGTACGCTTAACACCCAGCCTTGGACATAATGAAGAAAAGCTATGTGTTTCGCTGATGAAGGAATTGAGAAACAACTGGCTAGGTTCTCAGCGAGAACTCACTTGATGCAGCAAAAAAGGTGGCGTCTCAGAGAGACCCTGGAAGTAAGGTTCAAAAAGCACGTGATACCCGTGGCGCGAAGAACAAAGTTGTTCACCAGTACTACCACTAGACAAATGCAAATTCAGCTTCACGGCGCGATGAACAAAGTTATTTAACAGTACTACCACTAGACAAATTCACCAGTGCATTTGAAAAGAACATACTTCATCTTGAGTTTGATTGGATAGGATAGGATAGGGTAGGGTTACATAGCTGTACCTGCTTACAAGGGCAGCTTAGAGTTTGATTGCAATGACACCTGTCACACACAGAGTTTTCATCCTGCCAAACATGGGTTTACGTTGGTAACCTACAGTTCGAATCTCCGGCCGATCGGTTCCAGATGAAACATTATCAACCAGCTTTCACAAGATTAACAACAAGTAAAGAAGACAAGTTTCTACAATTGTTTGTGCCTAGCACCCACTGGAGAACATTAGGGACATGATGAGCAGGAAGAAGTCCAGCCAAACATGAATGATTTAGATTTAGATTTAGATTTTACACAGGGGGACCTTCAACCAGACTGTTCGGCTGATCGGCCTGTGACTGGTCCTCGCCAGCCAACATGAATGATGATGCAGAAGCTGCCAAACAGCTGATTCAACTTTCAAAGTATGAGCACAAAGCCAGAACCTGCAAACATTGCGCATAACTTGCTCAGGCAAGTCCAGAAACAGACACTGAGGCAGGGGCAAATAGGTTTGACGAGCATTGCATGCAAAAGGAGTAGCAAACCAAGCTTCGTAAATTGCAAGCTCATGTTGTTTCCACTAGGATCCACTGACTCGGCTTCTCTCCAAACTCCTTGCAATCTGTACCTCAAGTCTGCACTAAAATCATTCATGGAAATAGCACCTGACCCCACAGCCTGCTCAATATATCAGAGCTACGCAAAGCTTGGAAGGCATAAATTAACTGGACTGTCCAACACTTGTCATCCTTACTAAGTTCTAGTAGATTGTAACTTCAAATCTGCTTGCACAACACGACGTAAAGTAATACTATTCATACCAAGCTGTTATACAGCTTGATTGCAGCTTTGAACCAACAATACTGCAGTTGTTGGTGCCCACATTCTCTCAAACCAGCCCAGTTAGTGGTACTTCGCTTCACACCTAAGGAACCTTTCAAGAGAAGTAAAGAAAAACTACGTAGGCAGTGAAACACTCCCTTTCAAGGAACCTTTCAAGAAATTCAAATGCAAAGTTTGCAGAGCACTAGACAATTATTAGTCGGCCTGCATGAAACCTGTGCCCCACACCTGACTCGCGTACATACCAGCTGGAACAACGTACGCCTTTGCAAGTCTCAAGGAAGCATGCGACCTATATGCCAGTGTGCGCTCACATGCAAAACGATGAATCCTTTAAGCAGATGTAAGCATAGCACGAGGTGCATTTTCTGCCGATTTAACCATGTTCAAGGTCCTGAAAAACATCATGCAAAGATCTTTTAATGAGTCCTTATGAGCAAGAGTGTCGCTGCCAATCGTAAAGGCAGGGAGATTATTTCCTATTGAGTTGAAGTGCACAACCTCTGACTTTAAGGTGTTGATAACAAGATGCTTCTTCCTAGCATACACATTCAGCCTGCACAACATGGTTTGAAGTGCACCTGCCCTGCTGGAAAGCAATGTGAGATCATCAGCATAAAACATGTGGGTCACGCAGGCATCTTCTGTCCCAGTTACTGCCCCCCTCACATCCTCAGCAATCAATCCAACATCATTAATACAAAGTTTAAAAAAAGAGTAGAAAGAGGACACCCTTGCTTAACACCTCGTGTAGGATGCACACGTGCCGCTTTTGCACCATCCTTAAAAATATCTCATCATCAGCGTACAGGCCTCGGATAGCTGAGAGCAAAGAAGTGGGCATGCTGATGCAGCGGAGTTCAAGGTGCTGCCAGAGTGCCTCTCTTTGATGGCATCATATGCTTGCTTGAAATCTATGAATGCAGCATGCAATTTACTTGAGTTGTTTGGTCGTGCAGCATGCAGCAGGTGGCGAAGTATAAGCATAGGCCGAAGTATATTATGGCCAGCACCAGTCAGTGAATAAAGCACATACAACATTAACATACATCCTATACATTGTGCCACTAATTGCCAGCATGCAACAGCTGTTCGAATTAAGTAGGGGCCCCTTTTTAAAAAGTGGGCTGAACTTTGCATGCTTCCAACAAGCAGAAATGCGCGCCTTGTCATAAAGCAACTTACAAAGCTCAGCCACAAAGGGCTCCAGAACATAGACAATCTCTGTACCTCGCCCATTGAGTTTGGGCCGCAAAATAACAGCGCCTTTGATTAACGATACAGCGATTTCATCAAGACCAGGTGGTGCACTCCCAGAAAGAAAGGAAAAACTACGAAGGCAGAGGAAACTCTCCCTACATCAATTAAGGAAAAGGGGACACATTGGCTCAGAAGAGCCTTGAATCCCCTCCACCACGGAGCTACAAAAAGAATATCCTAATGGGGATCTGGAGGGTTATTGGAAGCGCCCGGCTCCATAACCTGGCTGCAAAAAGTATTCATGTTTTCAATAGCACGCCTAGTGGTAACAAGCTTGTTGGCATACATGACAGAATGGGCATGAAGTTTGTGAGCAAGTTTATTGGCGCGTTGGTGGCCAAGTCCCAATTGTTTAAACTGGTTAAGGGTGTGCTCAGTGTAGCAGGTCCCACCAACACCCAAAAGGATGGTGTGGAGAGTCACAACTTTTGCATTAACGAGTTTGCAGAGGTCTGCATGCTGCCGCTGTGCCGCCTCCAACTGCTGTCCAGGCCTCGTGTCTTCACAGTACTTGATTTCAATCAAGTGCACATGCCGCTGGTTCACATTCAGTTGGTGAGGTTGCCTCACGCGGTTGGCTGTTGTGGTCCTCAGTGTGGAGTTGTGTCTGCTGCGTAACGCATGATGATGTGAGCAGGAGGTAGAAAGAGAAGAAGGAGTGGGTTTGACTTTATAGGGAGTAATCAGTATAGCATCAGGACGGCTGGAGGTGAGTCTAGACCTCTTAGAAAATTTTATTGGAAAGAGGTAAGGGGGTATCATTCTGTTTGATGCATGTGCAGGGATTTGAAGGCTGTGCTGGGCCAACCTATCACCACTCCCAATGTCCATGTTGACCAAACCTGCTCCCATGGGGCTTTTGCTAAGAGCTTTGATGATCATTCTTCCAGCAACATTGTGGCGCTCCCATTTATATTCTTGATTTGATCCACAACCAGACTGCGCATAGTATCTAAACTCGATGCAGATTCAGAATCAGCAGGCTCAGGGATCCAATCAGCAAGGGCACCTTGCCGCAACAAAACTTCAGGAGGCGGGTGGTTTCATCCTAATGGCACTGCGATTTCCCTAGCTGAAAGATATTGGCGCCCATGATGAGGACGCTGTGGTTGCGACATTTAGAGGTGATGGGTCTTTAAGACACCATTCTGGTTGCGTCACTTTCTCGGCCTGACAAAGTAAGTCATTTCTGGCTTTTCTTGGGAAAGAATTCATTGAAGATTATGCCGGCCTGACTGCACAGCCAGGGAGTTTCCTTTGTTGCAAAAAAAGGAAAAGCAAAGAAGAATATCACAATCCAAGATTGTGACGAGCTGAATAAAGCATGAAGGAAAGCTTACCAGGGTTGTCTTGTTGGCTGGTCCACAATAAGTCTGTCAACAGTCCAACGAAGTACGAGTGCACTGCCTGTTGAAAGTTGGCAACAGCGCAACTCTGCTGCCTTAGCAATTTTCCCTTTTTTTTCTCTTGCTTGGTAACCTGCTGTAGGGAAGAGGTTACTGTATAGAAGGTCTCCAGTCAAACGACCGACAGCAAAGGAGATCATGTCAAACAGGAGTCGGCTTTTGTTGGTTTGCTTCACAAAGCTTAACAAATCAAAGAACTGTACATGGTGAGAGGAAGGCAGGCAAGGAGACGTCTGGATAGAGGGGTTGAAGAGAAGAGGGAGAAGGCTAGAAAATAAGGGAGCATACTTTAGCCAAAGAGAGCAGATCTCTGGAGTAGGTATTTCAAGTGCGGTGCTTGTGAAACTGTGGACCAAAAAGAAAAGAAATAAAAGACTACTCAAGCCAGGTCTGGCTGCGTGCAATAAGGAAAGGTGCCCTGACTAGCAAGCTAGCTAGAGCCTCACCACTGAGGCTCACAGGCCTAGCCTGAATTAAGCTAAGAGCCGATGGGAGACACAATGTAGTGAGGGTCTGGCAAATTAATTTGGCAACTTAATTTAATGGCTAGTGCATCTGCTTTATGTCTGGTAAAGCCCAGTTGAACAGAGGAGCTAAGGTGTAGTGACTACACTGTCATGCAACTACACTGTCATGCAGTCATTACAGATAGTACCTGCCACACCTAGTAAAATGGTGTGCAGGGTGCAGGGTGACCTTGTCTTTTCCTGTTAGGATTTCTGAGGCTACGGGTGCGGAGTCTGGAAATGGTGCCAGCATGCTGAGCATCAGGTTTTTGTTGGCTGTGTAAGGGGTTACAGAAATGGACAACCTGTTGCAGAGGTGGATTCTGAACGTTTTGCGGAGCCTTCTTGGCTTGAAACTTTCAACTTGAAAGCCACTACACCATCTTGCAGCATTCTACAAGAATGTGGCATTGTGCCTTTTCAGTTCAACTGGTTTCGTGCCACTATGCGTTTCTACAACTCGCTTCCTCGGTGCAACAGTCTACTCCTCAAGAAGGTTCTCCACGCAGACATCAGCCTTAGCTCCAGAACTGACTCTTGCTGGACATCATACCTCTTGTCTGCTCTGTATGGTCTCGCACACTCGGATGTGATGAGACCTCAAACTATGGCTTGTGACCCTGTGAACCTCAGTCAATTTGTGGTGGAGGTGAGATGCAGACACCTTGGCTATGAGAATCAATTCACAGCCCCTGATCCCAGAGTAAACAACAGTAAACGGCGGACATATCATCAATGGTGCACAATTCCTGTCAGAGATGCACATGCCACTCACCCTCCTTATAATCTGCCTAATTACATGTATTTGGATCTCCCCCATCATGTTCTTCACAACATCGCCAGATTCAGGCTGCGGTTCACATTCTTCAAATTGAACAGGCTATTTGGTCCAATAGTACTTCTCCGGTCTGTGATACCTGTGATTCTGATGACATACAAGATGAAAAACATGTGCTGTTCAAATGTTCCAATCCCCAGGTCTGCCCTCTACGTCAAAAGTATGCCTCACTCATTGAGCACAACTTCTCTTTTCTACACCTTCATATCTCCCACAGGGAAGGAATGTTACATGGTATACATATAGCTCACGAAGGGAATTAAAGGAACTGGTTGCTTATTGCCTCTCGTGTGTGTGTTGTGTTGTGTGTGTGTGTTGTGTGTGCTTTGTATGTTGTGTGCTTTGTGTGTTATGTGCTTTGTGTGTGTGTGTGTGTGTGTGTGTGTGTGTGTGTGTGTGTGTGTTGTGTGTGTTGTGTATTGTGTGTATGTGTGTGTGTGTGTGTGTGTGTGTGTGTGTGTGTGTGTGTGTGTGTGTGCACTGAGCCTCTTGTTGCCACTTCACATTTTGGCAAGTCGAAGTCACAGGAAACTGGCATTGACTTATTCAGCTATCCACTTCCACCATTAAACTGAAGATCATTAAAAGGATGAAGGTAACATCATAAAGATAATCAATTTGATTCTAAGGTTCGAAGTACAAGTAAAGAATCGATTCGGACGCTGTCGGTTTCGTACAAATAGTTCTTTTCATTTTTGTATTTGCCACATGAAAGTCAGAGTAAGCAGCAAGACGGTCATCTCCAACAGTGTTTGAATGGCCCAAAGTGGCTCTGAGTTATCTGGCCTCTCCTTTCTTGATGAAGAAGGAGATGGCAGTGGAGATGAGCCGAGCCTGCGCCCGGATCCAGTGCCAGCTGCCTCACGACGTGGCATCCCCACCCCACAATCTAAAACTCAAAGCCCGGAGAGGAGTGGGAGTGTAGAGTTCAGCTCTGGAGATATATCAGGTATTGCAATGCAAAGAGCAAATATTAAGGAGCAATCATGAAAGTAAACTGCTCACAAGGTTAAAATACATTCCCCTACTCTTGCTTTCTTGCAACTTTGCTTCAGCTTCAAGACCACCATCCAGAGATGGCAAGGGTGGAAAACCTGCACAACAGGACAAGTCACCAGCAACAACCAGGTTTTCTTCATTTGCAGGCAAGCAAAGGGCTTGCATTTTAGGCTGCAGTACGCCGACACATTAGCCAGCACATTGCCATGGGATGGCCTTGAAAAGCTGGAGCATGCTTACCTCGCACTTGTGATGAAGCACGACAGGCCCCTCTGTCTGGCTATGATCTTGATTGGCTAGCATGGTCTGAATGTCAACAATTCAGAGGCTTATGTAAACAGCAGCAAGAGAGGCCTTCACAACTTGCATGACAAGACCCTGGTCTACAACCATATGCTCAACAGGGCTAGAATCTAGTGACCTTGGAGAACAGGCCACTGCGCACTCACCCAATTTGGGCAGCTCAGCTGAGACCAGTAAGCAGGCACCTCCGCGCGCAAAGGGAGGCCCTGACCCGCATCCCTCGGACCGTCCCCCTGCCTTCCCCCGTGCTTCAAGTGGCCGGACCTCTCCCTCTGCCTCTGCTCAATTTAGTGGCCGCAACTCACCTGCACCCAATAGCAGCAGAGACGATGACTTGAGCTACGGGGATTCTGGTTTCAGCACCCCACGCAGGTCACAGTCCCCGGCTGGGTTTGCCCTAGATGCTGCCGCTGGCAACAAACACCAAGTGGAGGGTGACCTGCAAGGCCAGAGAGGGAGCAGCAAAGGGGATGATGTTATGCAGAGGCCGCGCAGCTCAGGCGGCTGTCAGCACGGCCAGCAGCAGCAAGAAGGAGCACCAAGCATGCAACGACATGACATGATAGCCCAGCCAACAAACCAGGCAGAACAGAGCCGGGAACATCAACAGCAGCAGCATCATAAGAAGGGCGTAGCAATCGCCAACCTGGAGCCCGGATCCATGCAGCTCACGCCAGGGCCTCCCCCTGAGGCTAGTGACTCCCCCAACGCTGAAAGTGGGTGCACAAGCTAGCTTGCACACGCATACACACAAACACACACACACACCTTGCTTGCATGGTGCGTTGATCAGGTTTTGTGAGCGTGCATGTATTTTGTGTATCGACCTAGAGAATCTTACAAATCCAACTGCCTGCAACCGTACAGGCATGTGCATTCAAATGCCTCCATGCTCCAAACTCAACTCAGTCAATGCAATTTGGGGCCCGTTCGTTGTGTGATTTTCAACAGGGAACGCGTTGTGTGTATGTGTGTGCCCTATAAACCGCTCATTGTGATCACAGATGCATGTCAGGGTATGTCTCAATTTAGGTAGAAAATGAAACGGGGATCCCTATAGCCCATTGTTCAGAGAGCTCAAAACCTTGCGCCATCTTGCTGCAACATCTGTGCAGGCCTCAAAGCGGCGCAGAAAAGGCAGCAAGAGGCCATGGCAGAGGCAAATAAGGCCATACAGCAAGGGGGTCTCAGCAGCACATGCCAAGAGGTGCGTCAGTGATCAAATGCTGCCGTCACCGCCACATGTGGGGCTTGAGAGGGAGAAGATTGTGAATAAGAGACCTGTTTTAAGATGTAAAGCGGTGTGAGAAAGAGACTGTAAGCGTTGTTCTATCGAATTTTCATCCCAAAGCCCTAGGCCTGGCATGACTAGTGGTTTGTAAGGCTGTCAGCTTTGCCTGAAGCTGCACGTCCATGCCCTCATACAAGTTTGCAACATCTGCTCAGCTTTGGTAACATGACTCCTGCCTTGCTCACAGACTGGAGTTGATATTCCATCGCCCCTGCAGCTATTCATGATGTACGATAAAGACGGGTGGGTAAAGCTGGTTGAATGATGCCATAAATGATGATGCATGAGCACAATGCACATGTCGCAACCAAAGATCATGCCCATCTAAGAAGAGTCCAGGTCTTGATTCAGTGTCAAAAATTAAGGGTCGTGACCATCCACAAAGAGGCCAGGCCTTAATTCGCTGTCACAATCAAGGATCATGCCCATCCAGGAGGTGGCCAGGTTTGATTCTTTGTTGCAAGCAAGGGCTATGCCCGTTTAGAAAGAGGCCAGGTCATGATCCATTGTGCGTCAGAAATCGTGGGCCGTTTTTCAGAGCATTGGACACCGCTGAGGCAACTTCCCACGCTCCAAAGCCTCCACTATTGCAACTTTTGTGTAGAATTGATGTCTTCTTGTCCACCTCTATGTACTCTAGACCTAGTTAGCACTCTGTTGGCATGTCCATGCAGGACTTGCTCCATGGAAATGCCAGAGTTTGGTCAAATGCTGTACGACCTGGACGGCATGGAGGTACGACAAGGACAGCATGGCAGTGAGTGTTCTGGCTGTCTTTTTTTCCATTGTGTTCTTCCTCCACACCTGATTCCATTTTTACCTCTATCAGCATGTATGATGAGGAGAGTACAATACTTTGAAGGGACAAGGTGGATACAAATTTTGGCAGGGATTTTGATGGGTCGCTTAGCTTTCCCCAGTAATAATACTCACTTCACCTCATCCCCGAATGGTGAGGATTTTTTTAATGCGTCACACTTTCAAAAGTCACTTACTTGGAGCACATTTTACCTGGATTCAAAGACAGTTGTGGTGTCTCAATTCTATCAAGACAAAGCACACTCAGATTGACCAGGCCATCTATTTCTTTTGTCAATGGCAGGATTACATGATCTACATACACAACATTTTTTGGCTCAACAGCTCTGCCATGATTAGGTCTATACAAAGTGCATGACCAAACGCCTCCACTTCGCCTTTGTAAATTGTCAATCTCATGCATCAACATGCCTGAGGTTTTGAATACCATTGAGGTTTTGAATTCCAATAAAACAGTGTCATTTGCACCCAAACTTTCTTAAGGCAAAAGTCCGCTTAGACCATGACCTTCGGAGAGGGCTGGATGGCTGTCGCAAGAAATGCATGCTAAGTGCATGCACTTTGTTGACATTTACTGACCGGCAAAACAGAACCGATTTATGTTTGTTCCACTTGCTCAGGAGGTGCCAAAAAACTTGCTTTCACATGGTTTGGGCCTTTAGACTCATACATTCGGCACAAAGTCACTCAAGCGTTGGAATGTGCTTAGACTCATACATTCGGCCCAAAGTCACTCAAGCGTTGGAATGTGCTTCTTCAGATGCGCAAGCTCTGCTGACACTTTACAAAATATTATATCAAGTTTCTGCACAACGACTTGATCATCCTCAGATTTCCTCCGTTCTCTTGGCCCCTGCTATTACTAGCATGCATCTACACAGGCTGCATGGAGGTAAAGGCATGTTACTAACTTTATTCATGCTCCCTTCTTCCTTTTGCAAAAAACCCCAGTCACAACCCTTCAGTTTACTTTAGACGTTCATGTCCCTTTTGTTTTATGATACTGTCACCTTTTGGTACATGCTTGCATCTGCAGGAGGTGCCACCGACCATCAGAAATCAGTATATATGCTCAGAGTTTGATACGGCAGACCTCAACCATGATGGAGTGATTTCTGTTGATGAATTTTATTTCTATTACTACCGGGAGTTGTGCTTTAAATTTCCCATCCTGCGCTCAGGAGTCAATCCAGGTGAGCAAAAAGGAGTTTTCATGGAGCTTTGGCAACATATGTTTCCATGATTTTAACACAGTGGTTAGACAAGGTTCCAAGGTCCAAACTGCATATTGGGCTGGATGAAAGAAGCTGCAGCAGAAAAGCAACATCAACAAAGGTTGCAGTTTCAGCTACATGCTGAGGTTGGTACACTAGGACAAAAGCTGGGGTGAGTTGCCTGGCCTGCACACCTATGGTAATATTGGTACAATTGGTAAGAAGTAAGGCTACCTTGTCCATGCAGGCATTTTTGAACCATGCAAGGTTTCATTACATGACCATTTATACTGATTTAGACCCTTTTTGCACCTGTCGGCATGCCTGGGTACCATACACCTGTTTATGCTCCAGCTCATTCAGTGTGTTTGCTAACAGGCCTCAATTCAGGGTCGAAATTGCTGTTGAAGAGACCATAGAAGAGAATATCAAGGTGCTCGCTGGAGTGATTGACAATGCCTACCCCTGCCGTCTGCTCTAGATGCTGCATACCATGCTTTCAAATAGTGGTGCAAATGTCCCTTAAATTGCAGAACGTTGTTCTCTATACGGGCACATTGGGATGATAACGACAAAACAGCACAAGAGGCGTCAAAGACTTTTGGTCCCACAGTTGCACATCACGTGCCCTGACATGCAGGAGCGGACCTTTTCAACATATTTGTCAAGTACGCCACGTTTGGACGTGCCGAGCGGTCTGAGGAGATGACCAGTAACCAGGTGCTCATTGCCTTCACACCTTGAAACTTAATTTGCTCTTGTACTTGTACAGGTGCTGCCCTCTCTGCCCTTCCTCACAGATGCATGCAATCTCTCTCACACATACATAAATGCACTCATGCGCACGCATACACACATGCATGCGCCTTCCCAATGTTGCTGCTGCTACAACTTTTGTTCCTTGTCGCTTGTCCTGTACACCCAGTTCTCAAAATTGTGCAAGGACTGCAAGCTCATCAACAATAAGACTGTCATGAAGGCTGACATCGATATTATATTTTCAAGGTGAGATGGAATGCTGTGAAGTGCAAATTCTGAGAGATGTTGGGAACTTTTGTTCATGATTTTCCCCAAGACATTTACATGACCTGTCTGTGGGAAAGAGAGCGGAATGTAAAAAGTGTATAATCTATGCGATTCCATCCTGTTTCACTGCAATGCAGGAAGCTAAAAGTCACCAGAGCTACGCATGCCTTTTTTGCTGCAGTTGGATATTGTCTGTTGAAAGCTCTTGGATCAAGATGAGCTGCAAGGGTTTAATTTTGCATATTATGCACCAATGACTAAGCATGGATTGCATAAGTAAACCAGCCTGCATTATGCTCCTGCTGCATAATGCTCTTGTAACTTCGCCTTGCAACTGTGCACACTAAAACTCTTTTGTGTCCAGGGAGGAATGCATGTTGCCTTGTGCTCATTCATGTTCAGGAGATACATGATGCCTTGGCCTTAGGTATTCTCTTTTTCTTAACTGATGTGAGAAGTGTTCTGTTACTGCCCACTTAAATTTTCTATTCACTTCCAGGTGTCGGGCAGAAACAGAGGTGCTGGAAGCGTTCCAGCCAAAAAAGGGCAGCGAGTACACCACTGCACGCATGATGTATCCTCAGTTCCTCTTTGGCTTGCTTAAAGTGGCCGAAAAGCGGCGCAGTGGCTTTCAGGAGGTATACAAGTGAATGATTAAAATGATTTTTTATGGAATATGCAATTCTGCACACGCACGCGCGCGCGCGCGCGCGTGTGTGTGTGTGTGTGTGTGTGTGTGTGTGTGTGTGTGTGTGTGTGTGTGTGTGTGTGTGTGTGTGTGTGTGTGTGTGCAGGCTCTTTCCTGCTGCCCACTTAGGTTTGAGGCTAGTGGGGCCATGGAAGCTGCAGGTGTACAATTGCCTGCTCAGTCCGACCCATGATTGGAAATAGGCGCTTTGATGGGGTTTGGATTTCCTTTAAAATTCGTTACCTTATATGAGCCCTTGTGGCTGTAAAAGTTCCTTGCTTTTGCTAGCAGGGTGTGACAGAAAGAAAACTCCAACAACTCACAAAAGGAGCAAGCTGAATGCTGCGCAAGTTGCAGGAGGTGGACTTTTTGAGAACAGGAATAAGACCAAGCAATGACAGCCCAGTTTAACATTGTACCCGCACTTTTTGTTTGTTGCCTTTGTGACAACGTGCACCCACTGCCCTCATACTGGCTTGTTGCAAGCTGCCCTGCTCCTCAACTGCTCTAAAAGTTGACTCCACAAACGCCATGCCATGCCTGGTTGTCTCCTTGCAGGTTGTGGCAAGGATAATAGAGAACGTCAGCGCGGTGCCAAGGGCAAGCATGGCTGATCTGCTGGTATTCCAAAACAACGGTGATCCAAAACAGGTATGGTGTGCTCATCAAGGTCAGATGAGTCCTCAGAAACATTTGAGAATGAGGTCTAAGGTTCTGACTTGGTGCAAAATGCAAACATTTAATGGTTAAAACAATGGATGGTTGACAAGCTTCATGTGCTGCCTCACCGTTACGACATTTATTGGTTACAACAAGTCTAGATGTGATTGCTAAGCTCATGCACTGCAAGGAAAATCCACCAAAAGTTGACTGTTGGCCATGATTTTGACGAATTCTGCGGCTGGCATTTCTTTTGTTTGAGGGAGCAATGGCATCTTACATGCCAAGCATGCTACACATATTTTGTTTTGCGGGAGGAGACGTACATGACAAACATGGAAGATTCAAGCTTTTAGCCCTATTCATGCAGGTTAGAAAGGACCATAATACCGTACCTGATTGGACTCATCCCGCACCCCAAAAAAAACAATTAGTTTCGCATCCACGCATCAACAGCACAGCCCAAAATTGATTTTACACAACCGCGAATGGGCATTGGACCACTCATACCCTCTTGCTGTCTGAAATGTTGATTTACACAACTACGCACCCCCCAAATAAATATATATTTTTTAGGTGCACGCTGTCACCGCGTGGGGCCAAAAACGTTAATTATGCACGGTGATATACATTTGTTACGTTAAGCTGTAAGGTGCCTCTGGATTGGTCACCAAGGCTGTGAGCAACTCAAGAGAGTTGGAGTCATCTCTGTTGGCTTGTGCAATGTGCGCATGGATACTTTAAGGCCTCATATTTTTGTACAGACGTGCAGAAGTTTCCTGTTTTATCATGGTCTGCCACTTTACCACAGGAAGCAAAGAGGGTACTTCTCAACTCAACTTGTCTTGCCCAATGCCTGACAAGCACAATATATTGCCTCATGTGCAGTTTTTGCATGTTGCCTCCAATGATGCTCACAAAGATCTGCATCTCGTTTCACATGGCCCGCAGGCAGAGGAGTGGGTGGCCCGGCCTCGAGGCTTACCCCAGCTACCACGCATTGCCAACGATGCTGCAGAGCGGATGCAGAGGGAAGCTGCTCTCGCCAAGAACCTCAAGCTCCCCTCAAAGAAATTGAATGCTTTGGGCTCAAAATCGCTCAGCCAGTCTACACAGAGCAACACCAGAACACCTGGGTGGGTGGCGTGGCATGTCGCGAATCATGGTGGTAGGGAGCTGCTCCATCTGATCAAGGATGTGGTGCGCAAGAGTGCCTTTGATCTGTGCAAGATAAAGGCACTGAATGCAGCACATGTTTACAACCAGGTCTTGACCAACTGCTTCAGGTTCCACTGGCAGTCATAGAGATAGGAGGCTATGCATGTTTTGATAGCGTCCGTTATAGGAGCCTCAAAAGCTTGGAATAGCGTGTTCGAAATGGGCAGGTAACAAAGCAAAAACTCTACGCGAACTTTGAGTGCCAATGGATTGTTGCGCAAATCGTTGCAATGTAAAAGAATACAAGACACATCAGCCCCATGAAACTGCACTGAAGAGGCAGACTTTGACCTAAAATATGTTTCTGCATGGGCTACTGACGTTTACCTGGTCTTCCTGTATACCTGATCTGACAATCACAGGGATACAAAGCAATTTGGTTCAGAGCCTGTACAGGTGCAGGAAGCAGGCAAAGGTGATGATCAGGAGGAGGAACTCCAAATCAGGTGAGATTACATATGTTAGGCTGCACAATGTCCTTTTGTCTGCATGTGTGTATGTCAGTAAAAGTGATCCTGCAAACACTCTCTTCTGGCTGCTGGCATATCCAGATCCAGTTGATCATGCTCACACCTGATCGCCAAATATGCACCACCCAGACTGGCTTGCCAGTCCGCCTCTTCTGGGGAGGCACATTTTTCTGCTGTGGCTATTAAATCACGGGTTGTTGCCTCATGGACTTTATGAATTGCAGTGAGGCACTTGCCAGCACTAAGCAGAGGAAGCAATGGGGCTTGCAAGGCTTTGGGTCTGCAGAGAGCTTGGGCCTTCCATGCGTGGGACGTGCTGCACTCAATGACCCCAGGTACAGGAGCCTGGCTGTCCTACTGCCTGCATGCACTGGAACATTTTTATGTGTGTATGTATGTGCATCAGTGCACGCAAGCATGCATTTGTGTATATGTATATGTGTGCGTGCGTGCTTTTGTGTCTGTAGGTGCATGTGTTTCTGTGGCCACTCTAGATGTTATAATGATGTATGTTGAGGAAGCAATTGCTCTGAGCTGATTTTTTTTGCATCATAGCCGTGTAAAATCCTTCAATTGCAGATGCTCCTGGATGGCATGGGAGGAGAAGGCAATACTTGAATGGGAGCGCCATGAGCAGCAGCATGAAAGCCCTGATTACTTCCTTTTTGTTTTTTGGTCAATACAGGGCGCTCATAGCTGTGCGGAAACTCAATCCAGACCACCTCATGATGGGCTTAAAGCGAGTCTTTGAGAGGTACAATCTGTGGCAGCATGGCACAAATAAGGTGTGTGTTTAAGGGTGCATCCTGCAGCAATGTGGCACAAAAAGTTGTAAGCGGGGCTTTATTGGATGTGTGAGTGGGTGTGTTTGGGTTGCAACCTATGGCAATATGGCATGAACGAGGTGTAGGTGGGGCAGCGTTTTGGGATGCAACCTGCTGCTACATAGAACATGCAGTATGAGACATACAAGAGGCAAAAGGGGTGTGTTTGGGTGTTTTGGGAGCAACCTGTGGCAACGTGGGCAGTATTTTTGGTATTACTTTGGTACGTAACTTGTGGATGAAGCGGATGCGTACGTGCCAGGCACCCTTATTTTCAATTGCTGTGGAGCCCTTTATTTCAAATGGACAAAAATTGCCTGTTTGTTTCAAAGATGTTGCCCCCTTTCCCTGCACAGCCTCACATTCAATGTGAAGCACAGATTGTTATCTGTCAGCTGTCCAGGCTTAGGAGCAACATGCAAAGATAATAAATAAATAAATAAATAAATTGCTGACCAATTTCTTGGCTGCATGCGTGAAAAAAATTGCCAACAATCTAAGGTCTTCTCAATTAAGGCCTCCTCTGAAAAAGCAGTTTAAAGGTCACCGAATTCAAAATTCTAATCCCATGCATGATGTATAAAGCAAGGTTTACAAATCAAAATTTTTGGACTGCCACATTTGCATGCAATTCTGAGCTTCCGGTGAGGAAGAGTCATGGATCTTTGAGCAAATGTGTCATTTTTCCTTGATTAATGTAATAAGTGTTTTCATTGCCTAAGTGTTTTTCCTTTTTTTCTTTGTAAATGTGAGCAGGGCGCAATGGACAAAGTGCGCTTCAACAAGATGATGCGAGATGCTCAGTTTGTGCGTGAGTGTGGGGCACTATCAAGCTCTACTGCTGACAGGATCTTCCAGCGCAGCTTACCCGCAGTTGAGGTATGCATTAATTTTTCTTAAGCAGTTAACTGCCCTGTTGAATGGCAAGAGATGACTGATGCTGTGATGTCAAGAATCAAGCCTCCTTTAACTGTGCTCCTATTCATGCTGATGTTGCTCACACTCTGGAAGGCCTTCAATTTTTCGTTCTGGTTGCTCTGTCTTATGGCTGTGTAACCATAATTGTGTAACACTTTCCAGCCAATTTAGAAGTCTTGGTCCACAAAAGCCACCAGCACTCTCCTTTAACTCTGTACCATACATCAGCACTTACAATTAGGCCCTCGCTGGCTTGCTCGTTAGGGAATCCCTCCTTAATGCACCCAGCCGGACTGCCGTGCGTGGTCTTTCTTTTATTTTCTTTTCAGCACCTTCAGGAATTGCAGGCAAGGAACTATATAGGCTTGTTCTGGCAAACCTAACGTCAGGAATGTTTTGCCATACCTCTGCTTCCCTTAATGTCATGCTTTGGGTGCAATAGCAAAAGAGGAAGCCCTATTAAGCATACAGAAAAGTATGTGATGGCTGAAAGTTGCCATCCTCCAAAAAAATATGCATCCATCTTGCACAAAGACAAAAAGGAAACAGACTGAAGTTAAAGCCGAGCTGACAAGTGGGGGAAGCGTCGCTGAAATATTGGCAAAGCCAGCCCTCACTAACTGGCTTAAAACATGGCACGCCATTGACGCCCTTGACAGCACTAGAGCATGCCATGATGTACATGCTTTGCATGCGTGAAGGCATCATCAGCGCAGCATTGCTGCATGCATTGCTGCGTGCATTGCTGTGTGAATTGCTGTGTGCATTCCTGCATGCACTGCTGCGTGCATTGCTGCGTGCATTGCTGCATGCAGTAATTACTGCATGCATTGCTGTGCGCATTGTGGCCGCGCATGGTGTTGCCCCTGCTTGTGCCTGCCTCTGCACCAAGGCACCTGCACCAGCTCACTTGTAGGTGTGCGCAAACCAGCCCACTCCTCCACATTCCGTGCTGAGCAACAAACGAGCGTTGAAGACAGCAACACCAGCAAGCTTTGCATTATTATGTACATTATTTACACTGAGACGCAAAATCATCGCGGTCAGAGTTTGAGCGTCGGAGCTCAGCAACTCAAGAGCAATTGAGGTCAGCTTCATCTTGGCTACCAAACTTTGGAATCTTGGCTCCCAAACTTTGCCCACTGCATTGACCGGCCATCCAAACATAAATTCCCCGATGAAACTTTTTGCTCGCAAAGCATGCCGAGCGTCAGGGCGGGGGGTGCGCTGGGCAGGCCATGCTGGGCATCTTCTGCTCAGCTACCAAACAAAAGAGTTTCAGAACACTTTGCACAGGGCACCATCTGCCCCCCTGACATCACAGGGCTGGCTGAAGAAGTTTGCTTGGCCTGCATGCCGGGTTTCAGGATGGGGGGTGCGCTGGGAGGGCCTGGACAGCCTAGTGTGAACTTTACTGGGAAACTGCCAAACCTAAAGGCTCACACTCCATGCATGGGGCTTCGCCAAAAAACAAAGAAATAAGTTTCAGAAGCAGATTCAAGGAGCTGAAGGAACGGTCCTCGAAAAAGCATGGGTCAGGCAATTTTTCTTTGCCTCTTGTCCTGCCTTCCTGCAGGTCACGCTCAACTTCATGCAATTTCTGACGGCACTCAAGCACGTTGCAGCAGCACTGCGCGTGAGCTTGAATGAAGTCATGGAATCTATCCTCCTCATTAACGCACCCCTTGCGACTGAATAAGTTGTTGCTTAGGGTACTGCAAGGCCCTGGTAAGTCCCGGGATTTCAGGCCAAGTAGGGTGTATAGTGGCCCAGATAGCCGCGTGTGGTCCCGGGTTTGACTCTTGTGGTGTTTGGGATACTGGCTGGGGTCTTTTACTCTTTCCTTAATATACGATTTCTGGCCATTGGATTGTTGTGTAGCCTTTTCTCTTTCTGTACTGTGGGTCCCCAAAGAGAGGAGGCCCCAAGCCCATGCTTGGTAGGGCAGGAAGTGTTCTCTGAAGTCCAGGTTTTAAATAGCTTCCTTACGTATTCTCAGACTTCCTTGTTTCCTTTTGTAGTTGAAGCTTTCTGGGCTTTCTAGACCCATTAAGCTTTATACATGGAGGCTTTAGGCCCAAGGATCTGGGTTTGGATCAGATTGGGGGCATTTGAGAGAGACACAAAGCCTCCTTGCCTTGATACACGTCGCCTTTAAGAAAAGAAAAGAAAAACTACGTAGGCAGAGGAAACTCTCCCTACATCAATTAAGGAAAAAGAGACACATTGGCTCAGAAGAGCCTTGAATCCCCTCCACCACGGAGCTACAAAAAGAAGATGCTAATGGGGATCTGGAGGGTTTTTGGAAGCACCCGGCTCCATAACCTGGCTGCAAAAAGTATTCATGTTTTCAATAGCACGCCTAGTGGTAACAAGCTTGTTGGCATACATGACAGAATGGGCATGAAGTTTGCGAGAAAGTTTATTGGCGCGTTGGTGGCCAAGCCCCAATTGTTTAAACTGGTTAAGGGTGTGCTCAGTGTAGCAGGTCCCACCAACACCCAAAAGGATGGTGTGGAGAGTCACAACTTTTGCATTAATGAGTTTGCAGAGGTCTGCATGCTGCTGCTGTGCCGCCTCCAACTGCTGTCCAGGCCTCGTGTCTTCACAGTACTTGATTTCAATCAAGTGCACATGCCGCTGGTTTACATTCAGTTGGTGGGGTTGCCTCACGCGGTTGGCTGTTGTGGCCCTCGGTGTGGGGTTGTGTCTGCTGCGTAATGCATGATGGTATGAGCAGGAGGTAGAAGGAGAAGAAGTGGGTTTGGATTTATATGGAGTAATCAGTATAGCATCAGGCGGCTGGAGGTGAGTCTAGATTTCTTAGAATTTTTTCTTGGAAAGAGGTAAGGGGGTATAATTCTGTTCGATGCATGTGCAGGGATTTGAAGGTTGTGCTGCGCCAACCTATCACCATTCCCTATGTCCATGTTAACCAAACCTGCTCCCCAAGGGCTTTTGCTAAGAGCTTTGATGATCATTCTTCCAGCAACATTGTGGCGTTCAGTTTTCATGCTGGAGATGATATGATTTTGGCAGCCTGAAAGCATGTGGAGTGCACTGTCTAATTGATGACAGCCTGGGAGAGGGCATAGTGGGTCAGTAGATCTTTTGAAGCGAACCACATGTTGTTGGTTATAGAGGGTGCCAGTGCGATATTGTAAGATGGTGCGCTTCATGGGTGTTAATATACAGGACATGTTTCTAAATGCATTGCTAATTTCCTTATCTACATGTGGTAACAAACTCTGATAATATGAGTAATGGCCTGTTTTGGAGTTGTCATATCCAAGCCTGTGTTTTGTATGCATATGAGACTTGAGAGCATTTTGAAGATTGGGGAGGTAGGTGATTTAGGATTTAATGTAGGAGCTGTGGATGTGCCAGCATTGTCTTCTTTTTTTCCTTCCTTGGCTAACCAAAATATATGAGAAAAAGGATTTCCGCCGGGGCCTGCACTACGGATCCTGGTATCAGCCACATTATTATTGGCTTGGCTTGCTTGATATTTTGCAATAGCATCTGCACATTCGTTACCAGCAATGCCAGCATGAGATTTTATTTTGTAGAAACAAATATTGGTTTGTGAATTGCTAATGAGGGTAGATATGGTTTTTAGGACATCCCCTTGAATATGTTGTTTGTGCTTCTCTGGGTAAATATGTTGTTTACGTATTTGATGAAGAGAGGTGAGACTGTCTGAAGCAATGTGTGAATAAGAGTGCGTGATGGCAGCAGCAATTGCTGCTAATTCAGCTTGACATATGGTGTTGGTAATTTCAGCACCGCTGGGCTCGACAAAACTTCTGCTGTCGGTGAGAGGGCAGTGGACGTCTGCTCCAATTTCTTGTATGCCATTCTGGATTTGACAACTACCATCAGTGTAAGCCCATGTCCTCCAGTCAGGGATTTTGAGCTTGAGGGTTGGACTAGATTGGTCAGGTACGAAAGGTTCTTCCTGATTACTTATATGTGGAAAGGTTGGGTTTCTAGATGTTTGTTGTGTGTCAGAGGGGAGGCGTTGGCATTTATTGAATCCAGGCATATCAGCATGCATTGTATTGAGGGTAGAATGGTTGCCTATACTGCGCAGCTTCCAGTTAGCTTCTGGTACAGCCGAGAAAAGAAAAGTCTGTGCCAGCCTTTTGGGCATTAATAAGGGAGATTTAGATTTAGATTTACACGGGGGGACCTTCAGCCAGACTGTTCGGCTGATCGACCTGTGACTGGTCCTCGCCAGCCAACATCATGTCCATAAGCTCAGAAACAAACAAAAAAAGCTTGCTGTTGTGTTGCAAGAGGAGATCAGAAACATCTTGGACACTGGCTTGTTGCAAAAAAGGTTGCTCCATTGAAAAGATTTACACGGGGGGACCTTCAGCCAGACTGTTCGGCTGATCGGCCTGTGACTGGTCCCCGCCAGCCAACATAATGTCCATAAGCTCAGAAACAAATGAAAAAAGCTTTTTTGTTGTCCTGTTAGAGGAAATCAGAAACATCCTGGACACTGGCTTGTTGTAAAAAAGGTTGCTCCATTGAAAAATCACCAGAGAAACAATTGAACAGGTAAGCGTACTTTCTTCTCAAATGGTTACAATGGTTACAATGGGGGGTGACCTTCAGCCAGGTCGTTTGGCTGATCGGCTTGTGGCTGGTCTCTGCCAGCCAAAAATAAATCCATAAGCTCAGACATAAAAAAGAAAAGGGTTACAATGGTTACAATGGGCGGTGACCTTCAGCCAGGTTGTTTGGCTGATCGGCTTGTGGCTGGTCTCTGCCAGCCAAAAATAAATCCATAAGCTCAGACACAAAAAAGGAAAACTTTGCATTTCGCTGATGAAGGAACAGATGAACAAATTGAGAGCTCACTTGATGCAGTAAAAAAGGTTGCATCTCAACAATATCCTGGAAGTAAGGTTCAAAAAGCACTTGATACTTGCGGCGCAGAGAACAAATGTGTTCATCAGTACAGTTAAGAAGGACGTGTGCTTCATCTCGAGTTTGATTGCAAGGACACCTGTCACACACAGAGGAACCATCATCCTGCCAAACAGCCGATTCAACTTTCAAAGTATGAGCACGAAGCCGGAACCTGCTCACATTACGCATAACTTGCTTAGGCAAATCCAAAAAAAAAATACCAAGGCAGGGGTGCATAGGTATGGCGAGCGTTGCAAGCAAAAGGAGTAGCAAACCAAGCTTGGTAAGTAGCTAGTTTGTTATTGTTTTCCCTTGGATCTACTGACTCGGCTTCTCTCCAAACTCCTTGCAGCTGGAATAACATATGTCTTTGCAAGCCACAAGGAAGCATGCGGCCTATCTGCAAGTGTGTGCTCACGTACAAAACGACGAATCCTATAAGCAGATGTAAGCATAGCACGAGCTGCATTTTCTGCCGATTTAGCCATGTTCAAGGTCCTGTAAAACATCATGCCGAGATATTTAAACGAGTCCTTATGAGCAAGAGTGTCACTGCCAATCGTAAAAACAGGGAGATTATTTCCTATTGAGTTGAAGTGCACAACCTCTGACTTTAAGGTGTTGATAACGAGATGCTTCTTCCTAGCATACACATTCAGCCTGCTTAACATAATTTGAAGTGCACCTGGCTCATTGAAAAGCAATGTGAGGTCATCAGCATAAAACATGTGGTTCACGCGAACATTCTCTGTGCCAGTTACTGCCCCTCTCACATCCTCAGCAATCAAGTCAACATCATTGATCTAAAGTGAGAAAAGGAGAGGAGAAAGAGGACACCCTTGCTTAACACCTCGCATAGGATGCACACGTCCAGTTTTTGCACCATCCTTCAAAACATACTCATCAGCAGCATACATGTCTTGGATAATCGACAGCAAAGAAGTGGGCATGCTGATGTGGCGGAGGTGTTGCCAGAGAGCCGCCCTAGAAAATGGTTACAATGGTTACAATGGGCGGTGACCTTCAGCCAGGTTGTTTGGCTGATCGGCTTGTGGCTGGTCTCTGCCAGCCAAAAATAATTCCATAAGCTCAGACACAAAAAAGAAAAGCTTTGCATTTCGCTGATGAAGGAACTGATGAACAAATTGAGAGCTCACTTGATGCAGTAAAAAAGGTTGCATCTCAACAATATCCTGGAAGTAAGGTTCAAAAAGCACTTGATACTTGCGGCGCAGAGAACAAATGTGTTCATCAGTACAATTAAAAAGGACATGTGCTTCATCTTGAGTTTGGTTGCAAGGACACCTGTCACACACAGAGGTACCTTCATCCTGCCAAACAGCCGATTCAACTTTCAAAGTATGAGCACGAAGCCGGAACCTGCTCACATTACGCATAACTTGCTTAGGCAAATCCAAAAAAAGATACAAAGCCTCCCTAGGAATGGTGTCGTAGGCTTGTTTGAAATCTATGAATGCCGCATGCAATCTACTCGAGTTGTTTGTTCGCACAGTGCGTGCAGCATGCTGCAGATGGCGAAGAATAAACAAAGGCTGAAGTGTATTACGGCCAGGATAGAAGCCAAACTGAGTATCTGGTATTTTGTTAGCCTCCTGGCACCAGTCAGTCAGTAAAGCACGTACAACATTGGCATACATCCTATACATAGTGCCACTGACTGCCAACATGCGATAGCTGTTCGGGTTAAGCAGGGGCCCTTTTTTATACAGTGGGCTTAATTTTGCATGCTTCCAACAAGCAGGGATGCGTGCCTTGTCATGGAGCAACTTGAAAAGCTTAGCCACGAAGGGCTCCAAAACATTGACACTCTCTGTACCTCGCCCATTGAGTTTGGGCCGCAAGACAACAGCGTCTTTAATTAAAAGGTGCAGCAATGACATCAAAACCAGAAGATGCACTCCCATTCATTTTCTGAATTTGATCCGCAACCAGACTGCGCATAGTATCCAAGCTCGGTGTAGATACAGAATCAGGCTCAGGGATCCAATCAGCACGGGCACCTTGCCGCAACAAAACTTCAGGAGGAGGAGGATTACGTCCTAATGGCACTGCAATTTCCCTAGCTGAAAGACCTTGGCGCCCATGAAGGGGACGCTGTGGATGTTGATGTGTAGCAGGACGAAAATGCTCATTCAAATATACAACCCAGGCTGGTTCAGCCAAGGGTGTTATTTGCGCCCGTTTGGGTTGCCTCAGCATGGCATGCAACTCAGGGTTTTAACTGTAAAGCCTACCCAGGAATTCAGCCTTCTGATGTTTAGTGTAAGCACGTTTTGCTCGCCTAGCAGTAGCACGGAATTGTTTGTGAGCAAACTTGCAAGCATGCTCAGCTTGGCCGCTTTGCACAGCCTCCCTTAAAACCTTCCTTTTCTGTTTACACACAGCATCAAACCAAGGAGGACAGCGAGAACCAATACGACTAGCACGTAGAGGTGCACAGACGCTGATGTTTTTAGACATGCCAACTCTATAATCTATCGCAGCATGCACAACCATAGAGCGCAGGAAAAAGCAAGCCTTCTCATGATCACCTTCATCAACTGCCTGTTCAAATTGCTCCTGGATTTCTTTGTTATTGGCAAGGACTTCAGCATATTCTTTAGCACGCTCAGGGTTCCATTTCAGAACCATTTTACTCCCGCATCCTCCTCTACATACATGATGAGGTTGCAAGCTCCAGTCAGTGCCTTCACTTCGCGCATCATTTACTCGAAAATTCATACTCAGGACACAGTGATCACTCATGTGCTTGACAGGAAGAATGTGAACACTCTCGGCAGCCTGATAAACTCTGCCGGACATCAGCACATGATCGGGCCTACTTACAACTTTCTGGCCAATGGATCCAACAAAAGTAGGCTGACCATCATCTCCTGGTATGTATCCAAGGGGTTACGAACATATGAACATGCTTGTACAGGATCTGTGTACAGTTCGTACTCCTTGTTTGATTTCTCTAAATCTGACAAGGGGTTACAAGGGGGGTTGGCCTACAGCCCGAGAATCTGGCTGATCAGCTGCTGGTGAAACATTCTCATCCAGCATCAAAAATTGAAACCAGTTCAGACAAAAATGTTGAAAATATGTGCGAGTCATGATTTAGAAAAGCACTGACCTCGAAATCAGTCAAAAAGTGAAAGCTCGCCAAGAAAGGAATAAAATCAGTGTTTGGAAGCTGGGCAAAAGTGTGTAACGGTTTAAAAAGATCAATGAACAGGTCCTTGTATTTTCTGCGCAGCTCACACAACTCACAGCAATTGCAGTAGAAAAGAACATGTTTCTCGTCCTGGACTTCAGCACATCTGTATCAAAGGAACTGGGACAGGTGGTGATGAAACCACCAGCGCGAAGACTGTAGTGCCTTAAAATCTACTGTCCCCGAATTGAGCGATCAGTTATGTATCCTTGACGTATTCTTGAATGGATACATCGAACGCGATCGAACTGCATGGCGAACTTCACGAATGTTCATGTATTTTTCTGCGAATTTTTGACCGCGTTTCCACTGGGATCGGAAAATTGATTTGGCGGACCGGGAAATAAAAAGTTGTTTCCACTGGGCGGTCCGGGAAATTCCTTGGCGGACCGGGAAAATGAATTTCCCGGTAGATGAATTTCCCGGACCGGGGAATTTATATGCGGACCCCCCCCCCTTGCATATAAATTCAGGCGGGCCGGGAAATTCAAATGCCTCCAGAAGACCCCAAATGCTTTGGAAAACTTAATAATGACTTCATTCACCATTGTAAACATGTCTAAGGGCTCTCAAGTGGCAAGGGAATTCCCCGGTACAGATGTCCACTGGAAACAACTGACCGGGAAATTCTTTTCCCGGTAGACCGGGGAATTGAATCACGGACCGGGAAAATGTTTTTGAATTTCCCGGACAGGGCCCAGTGGAAACGCGGTCTTTATATTAAACAACCACCGATACAACATCCGTACTTAACACAAATATTTGAACCACCAACCATTTACATTACATTACATACATTTTCATTCAATGGGCATTCATTTTCATATGCATATTTTAGACAATTCGAATGACCATTCTTAGCAGGAGTAAATATCATAGTCACAACAAATCCTGACATTATCAATGTCTTCATTACCCCCGTCTTACTTACGAAAGTTTGGTAGATGCTTAAGTGTCGAGACCAACCTCTGACACCGAAGTCCAAACTTTAAAGGACTTCCAAAGTGAGTGTTAGGGGTTTAGATGACGCCCTCCACAGTGTGGGGCCCGTACCTGAAAGAATGGTATGGAGGGTGCTTGAGCTGCAGCCCTTTTGAGATGACAGCAGGAATTGCGGTACTGCTGCTTGGAAACCGGTCGACCGAGCTGGTTGGGGCCTGAAGCCTGGTGTCCTCACAGTGATCTACTGCCACAGCCGCTGTGATGGAAGGAGGTGGTGAGGCTGCCGGCCTTGGAGGCAGTGGAATGGCTGTGGCTAGCGCTGAGTCCAAGGATTGGCCAAAATTGTATCATGCCTGAAGCACTGTGACTGAGTTCACTGTTTTGCACTTCCTGAAGCAAACCCTTCCTGAAGCATTGCATTGCATCTTTAACAGTGGATGCTGAGAACTGAAGTGCAAAGCAGAACATAACACATATACTATGGCCTCTTGGACCTTTTTCAGAGCGGTGCTGTTCTCAAACTTTCTGTGCTTCTTGTGGAAACACAAAAGTGTATTTTCCTAACACTACAGCCTTATGGAGTTTTATGTGCATGACTTTGCGTGCTTGTTTCATTAGAGTGACAGTGTGAGTGTGATTTTTACAGTTGACACTTCTGAACTCAGCTCAAGGCTTTCAGTTGACATTTGCACAAGTTTAGTTTGGTTTGGTTACAGGCACCTTTTGCTTCAGCTAAGCTGCCCTTGTAGGCAGGTACAGCTATGTAACCCTATCCTATCCTATCCTATCCTAAGTTTTGCACTTGTGCTTCTTTTGCAAATGTACTGAGGTGCGTGAGCTACGCACGAGATACAAGGACCTTTTTGAGGAGATGTTTAAGACTTTGCGTGTGTTTGCTCCGCCTTCAAACGCTGACTTTATTCCATTCTTGGCTTGCCATCATACTATCACTGATTCTGAGATCAATGCTTTCCTAAACCAAGACTCATACAGACTTCTTAGATTTGTGTCAGACTTAGTCTCAATTTTTGATACTGGTTGAGCTTGTTTCACCAGCTGCCATCAGCCAGAGTCTCGGGCTGTAGGCCACCATTGTAAACCCCTTAAACCCCTTGTTCACTGTTTTGCACTTGTTTTCCAGGTCTGACTGGTTTGTCAGGCTGAGAGAGTAGCCATAACAGTGTCTGACCATTCCATCATCTGTTGTTACAGGCACCTTTTTGCTTCGGTTAAGCTGCCCTTGCAGGCAGGCCCATCTTAGTAACCCTTTTATTTTCTCTTTCCTAGCGCCAAGTGCTGCCTGCATAATTTACTTACTACAGAAAAGAAAAGGGAAGCTAGTCTTTCTTTCGTTCTCTCGGGCAAGCACCATGTGGATGCTGATCCTGGTGGGCACTGTCCAAGTTCATGAAGGCTCCATGAAATTGGCTTTTTTAAAACTCTCCATCCATAAATTTTCATCCACGAGTGCAAGCTTTATGGCTCATTTTACAGACGGTTCGAGTAATCTGGATGAAAAGAGTGTGTTGGTAAATATTTTGCACACGTTTTTGCAAAGTACAACACCTGAAAAACCAGCAGTTTGAAAAAGAAAGCCGCAGCAATAAGCAGCATGAAACTCTGACTGAAAACATATAAGCTTCTGTGAAAGGCAAGGATCGATCAGCATTTACCTTGTGCAGAGCTGGCCAGCCTGAAATACGGCAAAGCAGTCTTTTGCAGATGAGGAAAAAATTTTACACACCACAAATCAAAACTCGGACTCAGCAGATACACCTCGTCATTGAGGCAGCGAGAAGATTCAAGAGGAGGACAGCCAGGACCACGGCAGCCTGTGTGTGTGTGTGTGTGTGTGTGTGTGTGTGTGTGTGTGTGTGTGTGTGTGTGTGTGTGTGTGTGTGTGCGCGTGTGTGCGCGCGCGCGCGTACACCATTTCATTTGACATTCACAACTTCAGGCTCTTGAAGCGCCTGATATGTAGCTGTGTCCCAAATAATATGCACTCATTGCAGATTATGACTTACAAGCAGAGCTGCTGCGATTCGAAGTGCAGAGCTGGGGGGCTAGGGGAACGTGGCCACGCAAAGGATCCTAGCAAAAAATAAGTTTCCAGCAGACTGGCTGAAATTCCAGGGCTCAAATAAAACCCACAAGTTGTGCACTTTCTCTTGCCCTCTTACCTCCTTCCACTTTAACATGCCACCCATTACAGTAAGGCCCTGTTCAGCACATACCATTGGGGCATCTGAGGAACTGATCACCTCCTCCCCTTGCCCTTGGTTCTGCTGGTTTTGATGTTGGACATTGCTGGGACCAGCCCCATCGTGCAAAAGACCAGGTGGCTGCTTCCCACCGGGCGGGTCCATGGTCTCCTGCATTGTTCAATTGATAACAGGAAATGAAGACTGTAGCTTGACTGACACAGGCCCAAAAATGGTTAGGGCTTGACGTCCTTCTCTTTTGAATTTCAGATGCTCCAGCTGATTGCAGTCTTGCGGGATGCGGGAAGGGATCTTTGTTGCAAAATGCGTACTTTTGTATGCATGGAGGCAAACACTTACAATGCACCATGGCTTGGTATGATATGTATACACAAAAGAAAACAAATGCGCCTAAGGATTCACCTTGTGTGTGTGTGTGTGTGTGTGTGTGTGTGTGTGTGTGTGTGTGTGTGTGTGTGTGTGTGTGTGTGTGTGTGTGTGTGTGTGTGTGTGTGTGTGTGTGTGAAAGAGAGCAAAATGCTCGTACAGCATTGCAAGATTTGGCACGCCTCGGTTTGCCTGAACAAGATGTTCTAACAAACAGGCTGATATTGGTAATGAGGCCCTTCCCTATGCAAGCCCACACATATAAGCAGAACAAATGCAGAGGAAACCTACCTAGCCAGCGAGGAGAAAGTGCTTCGTCTCACAAAAAATAAATACCGACAAAATTGGTATTAATAACCAATAATAATTCGGTAGATGGACCCTTAGCATTGCACTCAATAGAGCACCCATGCCATCATTGACATATAAAGAGATGGTTGGCTTAACAGAGAAAGTGAGGGCGGAAAGGGCAGGGTGAGGCCGAGGCATCAGCGCGCACGCACATGCACACACACACGCGCGCGCGCACGCACGCACGCACACACACGCACGCACACGCACGCACACACACACACGCACACACACACACACCACACTCACACACGCACGCACGAACGCACGCACGGACGCGCGCACACACACACACACACACACACACACACACACACACACACACACACACACACACACACACACACACACACACACACACGCACACACACACGCACGCACGCACACACGCACGCACGCACACACACACACACACATGTGGAAATGCTTCAGCACCACATGCTTTCTCAATTACACCTGCCCTTTTCAACCATCTTGTCTGCAGAGGGCAGATCACAGGGAAGAGAGAGGTTGAGGCTGGCTGTCTCATGCTGTTGCCACCGCCCACTGTCCCAACGTCTCCACCCCCATGCACAACTTTGGCAGACCTCCCGCCTGACTGCCTACGCATGGTCGCGGCCTGCACGTCTTCCCTCTCCTGCCTGTGCTCGTTGCTGCAAACCTGCCGCACCATCTCATGCATCTCCGGACCATCCATGATTGCCGCCTGGCTTCTCCATCCGTCGCACAGCCCCCAACTCACGCTTGCCAGCAGTGCTTCAGAGAGTGCTAGTAAACACAGGCAGAACTTGGCTTCAAGTCTGCCGCTCAAACATGCTTTGGATAACTATGGTGCTAAGCATGAATTGGCTGCTTCCCTACAAAAAATTATAGGTTCATGCTTCAACCTGTGGCTCACAGACATGTATCCTGAGGCCCTGGCTCTATTTTTGGCAGAGTGGGGTGCAAAAGAGATAGGGCACGACCAGCTGTTGCGATGGGCATTGTGTTTGGATTCTTGCACTGTGGATGACAGAAGCAGAGATTGTGGCAGCAGCAGCAGCAGCAGCAGCAGCAGCAATTGCTCCACACTTTTCCAGCTGCCAAGCTACCAGCGGGCGGCAGCAGCCGCATTGCTCGCAGGTGTGGTCCTCCAGTTTGTTTGGCGTGCGATACACCCAGTGTATAAAGTGCTGATTGTCTGCTCAAGGTCACCATAAGAAGAGAAACTAGGCTTGGCAGTCCAGGAACGGCGTGTGTATAGGAGAGGTAGGCGAAGGACCGCTACAAATAACCACTTACGCCCCTGCTTGCCTTACCAACAGTCTAAAGAGAGTGCACGTACAGTTGATTGGATGCATGCATTGAAGTTTGAAATACCCATTATTGCTCCCACTTCGTGCTGCTCAGAGGCCATGTTTCAACTCACAGGAGTTTGATGTGAAGTACCCTTCTGTTGGCTACACATGTGGCCTTTTACTTCAAGTGATTTGGCATGACTTCCTTGTTTTTTGAAAGGGAATAGAAAGTAAAGGTTTGCATTCCTTCGCGACCTTACATGAACCACGGTCCTTAATAAAGAAGAAAGTTGGTTTCGCAACTCTGAAGGGGATCTGGTCCCTTGTGGCTTGCAACATGTAGTTTATTCAGATAACGCCCACAAATCCTCAGGGGTGGACATTGGATATGTTGTCAGTTTTCTACAGCCAATGCTTGCATGCATATACCTACACACACATTTTGTCAGAATTGTCCCTGCTTTTCCCCTGCTGCTTGTTGGTGATAAAGCAAGGCCCGCAAGGGCTTGCCTTCCATGATTGTTTTTTTCAACTTTCAAAAAAGGTTTAAATTCACCTGCTCCCGAATCCCCTCTGAATGTCTTTTCAGAAGTGTAAATTGTATGTTCCAAAAATTGACGAAATCTATGCCGTTCTGTTGCTTGCTGGGGCTGTGTGCTGCCAGAAACCCACCAGACCCACACTAGCTTCCCTCTAGCTCTATGATGGGGAACACTCACGGCTCTTTGAGCTTATGTGTCTCCTTTTCCTTAATAGATGTAGGGAGTGTTATCACTGCCTATGTGGTTATTTCTTTTTTCTTGCAGCTACCACCTCTGGAGACCTACACAAGATCCGCCTGATCATCAAATGTGCAAAGGCTGACTGCCATGTGGAACATGATCGTGCTTTGAGATGGGCAAGTGCTGCAGGTAGGGAGGATGTTTGTGCACTCCTCTTAGAAGAAGGTGCAGACCCGCATGCCCTAGGCGACCAAGCACTGACGTCTGCCACGCTTTTTGGCCACCGTGGTGTTGTCCAGCTGCTTAAGTCTTACATGAGTGCCTAAGGGAATAGGGGGCTCTTTGTTTAGGAGCTTGAAGCACCGACTTGAAGCACCGACTTTCTTGGCTTTCACTGAGCTTTTGAGCTAACTCATCAACTTCATGCCCACTTTGTTGAGTATGCTTCTAAGCTTCGAAAATTTCCTTGGTTAACAAAAGACTGCAGAAAACAATCCTGCATCCTTCTTCTCTGTCTCTTTGAAGAGGGTAAGGTAAGGTTACATCGCTATATCCGCCTGCAAGGGCAGCTGAGCGGAAACACCCAGGCCTGTAACCAGACCGGCCAAAAAATGCTCAACTCACAAAACTTGGACTGGAAAGGAAGAATAACTAATCACGTCTGTTGCGGTCTGGTGTTTGATGGAAAAGCATAAGGTAGATAATGCTCAAAGGCTTTGAAGCTGTTCGATCAGATGAATGCTCAAAAGATTTGATGAACAGTGTACTGCCGAATGTGTTTCATAAGCATTCGTTGTAAATATGCCCATGCAAAACTCCATGTTTACTAGGAAATTGAACAGTTTTTGGCTTTCAAGTGAAAGAATACGCATGTTTACTTCTCCATAGCCATACCAACTAGCCTGGATGATATCAACTACAGAACCCCCTAGATAATTCCCAAGTGGACATCAGAAGGTTGGAGGCCCATTGTCATATCTTGGAGGCCCGATATATCCCCCAGAAGTCCCATACCTCCTGGGGGGCCCCCATTTCGCTTAAATTTACTGCGCTATCTTGCACGCTCAAGCTCTGCTGTCTTGGTCTGCGCTTGCTGCTTGTCCTTTCTTCACAGCTCCTCCCGTGTTCTGCCCTGGTGCTGCTGCTTTGTAGAAAGGGTTCGCATTGTTTTTACCCTGATTTGCTCGTCCTAGCTGATTCAGGGAGGATGGCTTACACAGAAATTACCGGCTCTTCGATTTATCCTGCCATCTCGGTGGTGGAGGGGACTTACGGCTCTTGTGAGCCAACGTGTCTCCTTTTCCTTTGATTTAGGGAAAGTTTCCTCTGCCCACATAGTTTGTATTTTATTTCTTTTTCTTTTTCTGCCTGCAGGTGAAATTTAAAAGTGATAATTGCCAGTGACAAAACGATCACTTTTCCACTGGGCCCTGTCCAGGAAATTCAAAAACAATTTCCTGATCCGGGTTTCAATTCTCCAGTCAACCGGGAAAACATTTTCCGGCTCGTTGTTTCCAGTGGACATCAAGACTTGGAAATTCCCTTGGCTCATGAGAGCCCTCAGACATGTTACCATAAAAAGGTCATTATGCAAAAAATAAATTTTTTGGCTCGTGCGTAAGAATTGCAGCTGGCGAAAAAATAATGATTTGAGGCGATGCGTAAGTGTGCAAATAGGTAAAAATAATTATTTTAAGCGATGAGTGAGCAAGGCGGTGAGTAGCAGCAGCAGCAGCAGCAGCATCCCCCTCCACCACCTCGCAGGAACTTCCAGCTCAGCTTCCACCGCTTCCTGATAGTGAACCAAAAGTAGCAGGGGCATGCGCACTGGAGGGTGGGAGGGTGAGGAAGAGGAGGATAGCGAGGAGAGCGGTGGAAGGGAATGCCAGCTTTGATGAGGACAGCAGTGAGAGTGAGGAGGGGGGTAGCAGCAGTGAGGAGGATGGCAGTGAGAGTGAGCGGGGGGAGGGGGGGGGGGTAGCAGTGATGAGGAGAGCGAGGAAGGAGTGGCAGCGCTTCAGTGACGGTTGATGGGAGTAAGAGGACTTGGAGTACAATTTTAGGACAGAACCTTTTGGATTGGGCCATACACCAACTAAGGATTTTTGTTTGAGTTGGAACGCATAATAGCTACCCTTGAGTAGCTACCACAGTGAAGAGAGATGTTGCTGGTTTATTTGTGTGGGCTAAAGGCCCTTGTGGCAGTGCGTAAACATGCGTATATGAAAATAATAACTTCTGTCAAGTGTGTGTATGTGATGCGTATGTGAAAAACTAATTATTTGTAATAAGGGTACGTAATGAGTACGTCTCTCTATGGCACAATAGTGATTGAAGTTCATTTGCAGGTTTTTAAAAGCATCTGGAGCTTTCTGGAGGAATATGAATTTCTTGGTCCACCTGAATTCCTACACAGGGGGGGGGGGGGGGCGCCTATATATTCCCCTGTCCGGGAAATCTATCTACCGGGAAATTCATTTCCCCGGCCCGCCGAGGAAAGTTCCGGACCGCCCAGTGGAAACAAACAATAATTTCCCGGCCCGCCAAGTGAATTTTCTGATTCCAGTGGAAACGCGGTCAACAAACTCGCAAAATGCATTTTGCTCCTCAAACCCTCTAAACCAAGCTTGTATAGCAAGAAGGCTTCATCCTCTTTGGGACTGGGGGTTTTGATGCAATGTTGCATACCAGAGTGCAGGAAAGAATAGGGTTTGAAGTAAAAGAACCAACTGCGCAAAAAACTATTTTTTTGTCTGGTCTGCATCACTGGTACTATGCCTTGACATGTCAATTGACTGCACACATCCAATGTACAGAGATCTGATCACCCTGGCTCCCTTGCCGTGGAGCCTTGTCGTGAGCAATTAAAAGAAAATACTCCTCACGCCAGGTCCGGCTACATGCATTTAGGAAAGGTTCCCTAACTAGCAAGCTAGCTATGGCCTCACCGCCGAGGCTTAGAGCCAACAAAAGAGAATTAATGAGGCGGGGAGGCTTGGGTTCTCCTCCTGCCTTGCGCTACCTTGCCCCCAGCAACGCCCCTCCCAGAAAAACCCTGCAAGAATTTGTAACTTGTGCCCGGTGATTGTAATTTTGTTGAGCTCTGGGGTGCAGTGCAAGAAAAAGAAAAGAAAGGGTAGGCAGAGGAAGCTTTCTTACATCAATTAAGGCAAAGGAGACACAATGGCTCAAAAGGGCCATAAGCCCTCTCTGCCACAAAGCAGAAACAGAAGGGGCGAGTGGAGATTTGCAGGGTTGTTGTAAGCTCCCGGCTCCAGAACCTGATTGCGAGGCGTGTTCTTGTGTTCAATTGCACCCAGTAAGAGTAAGTGTGTGGGCATACTTCACAGAATGTGCATGAATTTTATGCACAAGCTTGCTAGCTTGAAGAAAAATAACAAAATTTACGGAGGCAGTGAAAGAAAGAAAGAAAGACTGCGCTTGCCAATTCTGGCCGTGTGCATTAAGGAAAGGTCACCTGTCCTGAAAGGCAGGGCCCCACCACACAGACCAAGAGGAAGAGGCAGTGAAAACTCCCCATGTCATTTATAGAAAAGGAGCCACAATGATTCTTAGGCCATATGACTCCCCACCCCAAGGTTTTACAAATTAAGCCATCAGTCAAGAAGTGCGACTGCTAGGCTGCTCATGTGAAAGACTGTATTATAAAATGTTAAGGAGTGTTTGTGTAGTCCATGCATGTAAGTGTACAAAAAAGACCTTGCCAAGAACAAGGGAAAATTTTCCACTGGTGACTCCCCACCACAAAGTTCAGACTGAGAGGAGCAGGCAGGCAGAGAAAGAAGACAGGTCCAGCAACGAGAAAGAGAGCAAGAGCTTGTTGGCAACCAAGCTGTTTCATAATAATGTCTGCACCCCACCACAGCGCCACCAGGCAGAACAAAACTCCACTGGGACTGTCCCTTGTGCGCCAATCTTCCAGATCCCCCCAAAAAGGAAAAGGAAGGCCCCATTCTGCTGCACCCCGATAGCTTCTCCCAAAAATGTTTCCTCCCCTCACGGGGTGGGAAACTTCTGGCAAATTTTTCTCAAATTTCAGCACTTTCTTCAGAAGCTGCAATGATGATTTGCAGCAACTTGATGGAAGAAAGACTAAGAGGGCCATGTGTGCCCATCTTAACAATAATACTGTTGTGAGCATTAAGGACATGGTCAACCTGGGCATGCCTAACAGCCATAATGATTTGTATTTTGAGCAGCAACCACTCCCAAGCGCATGCTATCAACAATGTGTTTGGAGCCTGCATTGTTACCCCAGAAAGTCTGATAGATTTTATCGGCATCCAGTATAGGAACGATCCTAGCTACCAAGGATGGCTCTTTGCCTACGAACCAGAAACAGATGGCAGTGTAATTAAACACAAAGATGATAACTCCCCACCACTTTCTGGCTCGGGTGTTTACAAACCGGCCGGTTTACAAACCCGCGGGAAGGGACACTAGTCCACCCTCCCAACACTTGCAGCTGCACGTCAAACCCAATGGCCATGGGCCTACTAACACCATCACCAGAGCAGAACTTGTGGGTATTCTTGTGGCACTCCAACAAGAGCAAACCCATATTGCCACGGATAGTGCATCCTGCCTTTCCCAGATTTCTAAGCAATGGGTTACATGGGTTTACATTGGTAACCTACAGCCCGAATCTCTACCTGATCGGTTGCTGGTGAAACTTTCTCAACCAGCTTTCACAAGGTGAACAATAAATAAACAAGTTTCTACAAGTGTTTGTGCCTCCCCAGTCTTCAAAACGCTCTCAAATCTCATATGCATACAAAACACAGGCTTGGGTACGCCAACCCCAAAACAGGCTATTACTCATATTATCAGAGTTTGTTACCACATGTAGATAAGAAAATTAGCAATGCATTTAGAAACATGTCCTGTATATCCACACCCATGAAGCACACCATCTTACAATATCGCACTGGCACCCTCTATAACCAAAAACATGCGGTTCACTTCAAAAGGTCCACTATCCCACTATGCCCTCTCAGAGGCTCCCAGGCTGTCATCAACTAGACAGCGCACTCCACATGCTTTCAGGCTGCCAAAATCATATCATCTCCAGCATGCATGCTGGTTCATATGAAAACCAAACGCCACAATGTTGCTGGGAGAATGATCATCAAAGCTCTTAGCAAAAGCCCTTGGGTAGCAGGTTTGGTTAACATGGACATTGGGAGTGGTGATAGGTTGGCCCAGCACAACCTTCAAATCCCTGCACATGCATCAAACATAATTATACCCCCTTACCTCTTTCCAAGAAATTTTTCTCAGAGATCTAGACTCACCTCCAGCCGTCCTGATGCTATACTGATTTCTCCCTATAAAGCCAAACCCACTCCTTCTTCTCCTTCTACCTCCTGCTCACACCATCATGCATTACGAAGCAGGCACAACCCCACACTGAGGGCCACATCTGCCAACCGCGTGAGGCAACCTCACCAACTGAATGTAAACCAGCGGCATGTGCACTTGATTGAAATCAAGTACTGTGAAGACACGAGGCCTGGACAGCAGTTGGAGGCGGCACAGCGGCAGCATGCAGACCTCTGCAAACTCATTATTTCAAAAGTTGTGACTCTCCTCACCATCCTTTTGGGTGAAAAGAAAAAGAAAAGAAAAGTCTACGCAAGCCAAAGGCCGCGTGCGTTAAGGGAAGAACCCCTAACAAAAGTTAGAGGCCTCACCAGCAGGAGGCCCTCCACCTAAACTAGACAAAACTAGCCTAGGAGAGAGAGCAAGAGACAGAACTAATGGGGATCCGGGGGGTTGCTTGCCATGCCCCTGAGCGCTCGGACTCTCCTTCTCCCATCCTCTGCCGCCGCCGCGCGCCCAGCAAACCCCCTCCCACATGCTCCCTGAAAACAAAGTGCATGTCTAGTGTTAATGATGGTGGATAATCTTTGGATGGCATGGTCCCTGAGCTGGGAGGCTACTGATTCAGCTTTTTGTTTGGTCAGGCCCAGATTTATGAGAGGTGTAATTGTATAGTTGTTGTAAATCGTGCCACCAACACCAACTAAGATGATATGCAAAGTCACTTTGTTATTCCTGTTTGGGTTTCTTAAGCTGCGTGTTTTAAGTCTGCTTATGATGTGGGAGTGTTGAGTTTGTGCACGTTCTAAGGTGATGAAGGGATTTGTGTCAGGGCATAATTTAAGTTCAACAAGGTGACTGTCCCTATTTTGTGGTGGGATCCTGGTAGGATCAAGGTGGGCTTGTCTGCCTGGGATGTGGCGCACGAATAGAGCGTCAGGGCGGCTTTGGTGCCGTGCAGGTGAGGCAGCGCCGATTGGGAAAACCCAGTCTGGAATAGCTCGAGAGGTGTTTTCAGGGACTTGTACGCCTTGATCCAGAAGTCTGTCATGATTGCAGCCATCCATGCTAATGAGGGATGAGCCAAAACGGCCTTTGCTGAGGGCTTCTATACAGAGACTAAGGGCCGCGTGGTGTCTGTTGGTGTGCATCCCACTCATTGTTGGGTTGGTACACCTAAGCAGAACATGATAAATGTTGTCTGTATTTGCACAGAGTGGGCACCTATCAGAACTGGAAAAGTTAAAGTTGAAGGCATGGCTCTGTGTGTACAGGGTATCTGTTCGATATTTCATGAGATTTATTTGTTGTTTAAGGGTGATCTTTGGATTTTTCCAGAAGGAGTTGCTGATCTCCTTGTTTGCAAGATGAGAGATTGGGTTGTGAGCTTTAGTGTTTGCGTTGGTGGTGGATGGTGTGGCATCGTTAAGCTTCTGCCATCTCTGGTAGTGGTAGCCAGAGGTGTCAGCAGAGCCAAGTCTGTGTTTCTTGTGCATGTGTGTTTTAGGTTTGTCGCTCAGGTTGGTGAGATAGTGTATCGGGAAAGTGTGGGAGCGGTGTCTGCCGTCATTTTGTGTGGAAGTGGTCTTTAATGAGAGCCAATAAAATTTGTGGAAAGGGTCCCTGGCATCCGGAAGCGTAATGTCTATTGTGTCAGAGAGGGCTGCGGTGCGAGCGCAAGCGTCCGCCCCCTCATTTCCTATGATGCCAGAGTGGGCTTTGACTTTATAAAAATGGATAAGGTGAGGGGAGTGCTCTAATATGGTTGATATGGTATGGATGAGCTCTGCATGTAGGTGATACCTCATGCCCATGGGATGAAGGGTTTGATTTGAAATCTGAAAGAGGCAGGATGCACTATCAGTGGCAATTGTGGTTTGTTCGTGTTGGAGCGCCACAAGGATAACCACGAGTTCTGCTCTTGTGATGGTATTGGTAGGCCCATGGCCATTGGGTTTTATGTGCAGTTGCAAGTGTTGGGATGGTTGAGTAGCGTCTCTTCCTGGTTAGTAAACACCTGAACCTGATAGCGGTGGGGAATCGTCATCTTTGTGTTTGATTACCGTAATCATGTGACCGTAATCATGTGACCGTAATCATGTGACACTGCCATCAGTGTAGGTCATTTCCCTCCAATCCTTGATTTTGGGTGTGAACATCTTTCTAAAGTTGGCAGGGGTGAATGTTGCCCTTTCTCGAGGGCATTTGTGTGAGCAGCTATGAGTGTCAGGGGGGAGTGATTGGAATTTCTGCTTCCAAGTGTTTGATCCAAGGTTTTGGTGTGTTCGCAGTGGCGTGACTGGATTTGGAGTATCCAAGGGTAGCCAAGTAGCCTCTGGTGTGTCTTGCTTTACATCTTGCTGGAGGGACTGGAACCAGTCTTTGTTAGCGCTATCTAGTAATGCTCTGGCATTGGAGTTCCACACAACAATGAGTTGCATAGGATAGGAAGGTGGGATAGGATTGGGGATGGTATCAAACCAGTGTTGTGGTGCTTGGAATTGGATTTTTCTTGCAGGGAATTTGGGAAGCACTTTTGCAGCGTCTGGGTATTGTTTGAGCCAGCTCATATAAGCGTTGCAGCTGAAGCCTCTCCAGTGGGGCAGGGGCATGAAAGTGGCAACTGGATCTGTGCTTTGGAGGGAGGAATGTACTGCTTGGCGCATGAGTTTAAACATTATTTCATCATCATGGGGTGGATGGCAGAAGGAGAAGCCCGTGTAGCGCACTGAGAGGGCGTCTGTGTGTGCCCCAAAAACTTGGTCCCAGCAATTTGTACTGAAGTAGGTATTGTAGGTATTTTCAAAGTCAAGAGGGCTGGAGTAACTCTCCACTGAGACCATGCACCATTTCTGCAGGGATGATTGTATGCTGGAAGAAGTAATAAACTTGTTTGAATTAAAAACCTTTTTGCTCTGTGCAAAAAGATTTTTCTGTTGAGCCTTTTGGCGAGAGAGCAAACCCATAATTTCAGTTGCTGAATCCTGGACAGGGGGCTGGATGGTGTCATGGATGCCTGCCCTTTTGGAAGCTTCGTAGGCTTCAAGCAGGGTCTTGAGCCTGCCTATAGTGAGCATGCCCATACACTTGCCATTGGCATTGTAGATACAGGCGCATTCAGAGGTGGTTACCTCTGGCATTCGTGCTGGCATGGCGACCTCATCAGATGTGTCAGGGTGGAGGCTTTCCTTCATGAGGTCAACACTTCTTATGATTATGTCACACTTCCATGTTGGCATGATATCTGTCTGGGGGTTGGTAGGTTGGAAGTCAAAGGTGACATTTTTGCGAATGGCGCAACCGGTAGTTGAGATCCATGAGGAGTCAGGAAGGCTCTGGGGATTGCCTTCAAAGCCTTGGTTGACAAGATTGTCCAGGTCCATATCAATGGTCAAGGGTCTTCTATAACCTCTGGTTGTTCCTCCGAGTCAAAGACTTGCACATGAGCATCCAAGTCTGGGTGTATCCGTAACATTTCTTCAGCTTCCCATTTAGGATGACACTCTACATAGATCATTTCACAGTCTTCAGAGAAGTTGATCCTTTCTGCTTTTTGGGAGTCTGACAGGGAAGCGCAGGCAGGGCAGTCCCAGTGTTCATTTTGTTCGCTCAGTGCCCGGTCATTTTGGGAGCAAGCCTTGACATCTATGAGACAGCCCCAATGGTATGTGCGGTGGCAGGTATCACAGGTGGGCATATCGTAATGGCATTGACTTTCAAATGTGTGTTCCTTGCTTAATGGGCTCCAGCAGAGTTGGCAGCATGGGTCTAGTTTAGTACTTCTTGGTACATGCTTTGAAGAGGCCACTTTCAGCCCATCATTTTTGAAAATGGGCAAGGCCCATTTCTCAATGGTGACAGGGTGCCATTGAATTTTGTATTGCTTTTGCTGCTTTTCTTGAGAGGATCTCTTATGTTTCCTGAGGTGTTGCCATCCCAAGATATTTAGGATAACATGGTCATAGCGGAAGATGGTGTTGCTAGCTTCAGCTGCGCTTAATGCAGCAGCTTTATTCTGCTTATAATTTCAGAGCCATTGGGGAACATCAGTGCCTGGTGTGTTTGGAGGTAGAGGACTAGGAGTTATCATGGGTTGTGGGTTATGCTCTAGGAATATTGTTTAGGCTCGGCTCCCTCTGGGCCGTCTGCCCCCAGTTTGTGGGGTCTGAGTGGAGTCTATGTTATGAGCTTGTGCTTGCAGCTGTTCCGCATGGGGATTGTTTCTTTTTTGTGTGCGTCTGCCTTGGCATGAGTGCGCCTCTGCATGTGGTTGACTGCTTGGGGATGGGCTCTCTTGGCTGCTGGGGGAAGCATTTTCTACTTCCATATCCTCAGAATCAAAGAGGGGGTTGCTGTAAGTTCTGGGGTCTGAAGGTGTGTGTGTGTTAGGGGCATGACTCCCATTGTCTGGGTTGGAGTTGGGGGGATCTGGGGAAGCATGGCCTGGGTGCAGCTTTGACCAGTTCCATCCTGTGGGCGTATGTTCTGTTCTTATCAGTTCTGCATATGTTGTATGATTTATGCAGCGTGATTCAGGGGTTTTATTGGGTGAGCTGTCTTGGCTGTGTATGATTGTGTTGATGAGGTCAGGTCTGTACTCAGTCAGAGTGTGGATGTTGAGAGTATGGGAGAGTTTATTCAGGGCTACAATATGTTTGGTCTTAATTTTTCGGCCAAACAGAGATGTGAGTTTGTTCCCGTCAATGATATGGGTGAGGTTATCATTCAGTAAAGCTGAGAGCCTGTTTATGCCTAATTCCATGAGGGCATAAGTGCAGTGACAGGCTAAGGTTTTAAGGGTGGGTTGCATTGGCATTGAGAGGACTTTTATTATGGGAGTGATGCTGGAGAGAAGGTAAGGTGCTCCTTGATAAGAGACGTCGAGGTCGCTCTTGTTGATGCAGAGGTATTGCCTAACACGGAGCATGTAGGGCAATTTTGCTTGAGGGTGAAGCTGGATGTTTGGTGATATGGGTTGATACTCCTGAGTACGTCGTGTCTCAGTTGGTAAATTTGCGATCCAAGCATAGCCCTGGTGACCCGGCCGTGCCTGCCTTTATTGTTGAGGCTGCTGGCGAGGGCCGTTGCACATCTTGCATTATATTCCACCGCAGTGGATGTGCAGCCAAGACCATAGTTAATTTTGTCTTCCCGTATTATGGCTGTGGCAGTGCTATGCCAGAGCTTTTGGGTGTTGGTGGGACCTGCTACACTGAGCACACCCTTATCCAGTTTAAACGACTGGGACTTGACCACCAACGCGCCAATAAACTCGCTCGCAAACTTCATGCCCATTCTGTCATGTATGCCAACAGGCTTGTTACCACTAGGCGTGCTATTGAAAACAATAATTCTCCTTGCAGCCAGGTTGTGGAGCCGGGTGCTTCCAATAACCCTCCAGATCCCCATTAGGATAATCTTTTTGTAGTCTTCGTGGTGGAGGGGACTCACGGCTCTTTTGAGCCAATGTGTCTCCTTTTCCTTAATTGATGTAGGGACAGTTTCCTCTGCCTACATAGTTTTTCTTTTCTCAGAAAAGGCTTTTCTTGTGCCTAGCATCCACTGGAGAACATTAAGGACATGAGCAAGAAAAAGTCCAGCCAAACATGAATGATGATGCAGAAGTGTTGATAAGGATTTCTAGGCAAACTCTCAATCCGATGCGCATGAGGTATCACCTGCATGCAGAGCTCATTCAAGCAATATTAACCATATTAGAGCACTCCCCTCGTCCTATTCATTTCTACAAAGTTAAAGCCCACTCTGGCATTAAAGGCAATGAGGGGGCTGACGCCTGTGCTCGCACCGCAGCCCTCTCAGACACTACAGACATTGCACTTCCAGATGCCAAGGACCCCTTCCACAGTTTCTATTGGCTCTCTTTGGAGACCTCTCACGCACAGAATGATGGCATGCACCGCTCCCACACTTTCTCAATCCACTACCTCACCAACCTGAACGACAAACTTAAAGCACACATGCACAAGAAACACAAGCTTAGCTCTGCTGACATCTCCGGCTACCATTACCAGAGATGGCAGAAACTTAACGATACCATACCATCCACCACCACTGCAAACACTGAAGCTCACAACCCAATCTCTCAGCTTGCAAACAAGGAAATCAGCAACTCCTTCTGGCAAAATCCAAAGATTACTTTGAAACAGCAAATGAATATAATGAAGTACCAGACAGATACACTGTACACACAGAGACATGCCTCCATTTTCAGCTTTTCTTCCAATTCTGGAAGATGCCCTCTTTGCGATGGTATGGACCACATTGACCACCTACTATTCAGGTGTACAAACTCAACAATGAGCGGGATGCACACCAACAGACACCATGAAGCCCTTAGTCTCTGTTTGAAAGCCCTGAGTAAAGGCCGGTATGGCTCATCCCTTATTGGTATGGATGGCTGCAGTAATGAGAGACTCCTGGATCAGGGCATACAAGTCCCTGAAAACATCTCGAGAGCTATTCCAGACTGGGTTTTCCCTTATGGTACTGGCTCCCCTGCCCGGCACCACAGCCGCCCTGATGCTCTCTTTGTGCGCACTATTCCAGGCAGACAAGCTAACCTTGATCCCTCCAAGATCCCTCCTCAGGACAGGGACATCCACCTTGTCGAACTGAAATTCTGCCCTGACACAAATCCTTTCATCACTTTTGAACATGCAGCAACTCAACATTCTCACACCATAACTAGACTTAAAACCCGCAGCTCAAGGAATCCAAACAGGAATAACAAAGTGACTCTGCACATCGTCTTAATTGGGGTGGCTGGCACCATTTAGAATGAGTATACAATCACACCTCTTATGAATCTGGGCCTTGCCAAACAAAAATCTAATTCACTAGCATCCAAGCTTAGGGACCATTCCATTCAAAGATTAACCACTATCATTAACACTAGACACGCTCTTTGTTTTCATGGGGGCTTCTGGGGAGGGTTTGCTGGGCGCGCGGCGGCGGAGGACGGGAGAAGGAGAGTCCGGGCGTCCAGGAGCATTGCAAGCAACCCTCAAGATCCCCATTAGATCTTTTTCTGGCTCTCTCCTAGGCTAGCTGTGTCTAGTGTAGGTTTAGAGGGCTCTCTGGTGAGGCCTCTGGCTTTCCAGTTAGGGGACCTTCCCTTAATGCATGCAGCCTATGGTCTGCGTAGACTCTTCATTTCTTTTTCTGTTCTAACAGGCTTCTCTGACATTGTCCCAGGGCAATGGTTGGTACCCAATAACCTCAATACTTGTGATCCAGAATCTGCAGCATCTGATCCTTGCAATATCTGCTTATCGTTTGATATCAAAGGTGATCTTGTTTTGGAGGTCTGTGTCTAATTTTTGTTTCCATGCATTTTTCTGCCTGTTTGTCAAATCTTTTCCTTTTGAGGTAGTCTAATTCAAGGTCAGCAACAGGAAGAGGTCCGGCTCATCGTTGTGCGTTTCAAAAGAATGCAGTGAAGGAAACTGGGCCATGGTTTTGAAACATACAGAGTCTTTAGTGTTTTCAAGACAAAAGTTTTGGATCCACTTTGGCTCCCAGATCGTGTAAGCAAGCTGTTTGCCCCTCCTAGGAGCCTGCTTTTCCTTTCTATGATCCTTAAGAGCTTGCTTGTCCTTTAGGAGCTTGCTTCTTTCCCTTTGTGGCAGCTGTTTCATTTTTGCCCAGCCATTTTGGGACATTGCTATGTCCTGGGCTGATGTAACGGGAAGGGAAAAAAGTTCTTTGTTGGAAAAGCCAGATTCTCTCCTGAGCTTTTTTGCATCATTGAGACAAGCACAGGCATTGCAAGCCAAGTGCATTTTATCGTCTATGTTTTATCTATGCTCATCAGCATAGCATGCGAGGTCTTTCATGCACGTCCAGTGATAAGTTAGATGGCTGAGATAACAGGCACAAGGGTTATAAGGGAAAAAGGCCTCAGTCAAGACGTTTTACTACTAGCCTGTTCATAAATACACATGAGATCATGAAGGAAAAAAGGAAGTCTGTTGTTATCCTGGTTTAGAAAAACATTGATATTCTGGGAATTCACATGGTGAATGGTACCTAGACAGGGCATCCTGTGGGAGATGTGAAGGTGTAGAAAAGAGAAGTTGTGCCCAATGAGTGAGGCATACTTTTGACGTAGAGGGCAGACCTGGGGATTGGAACATTTGAACAGCACATTGTTTTCATCTTTTATGTCATCAGAATCACAGGTATCACAGACCGGAGAAGCATTATTGGACCGAATAGCCAGTTCAATTTGAAGAATGTGAACCACAGCCTGAATCTGGCGATCTTGCAAAGAACATGATGGGGGAGATTCAAACACATGTATTTAGGCAGAGTATAAGGAGGGTGAGTGGCATGTGCATCTCTGACAGGACATGTGCACCATTGATGATATGTCCGCCGCTTACTGTTGTTTACTCTGGGATCAGGGGCTGTGAATTGATTCTAATAGCCAAGGTGTCTGCATCTCACGTCCACCACAAATTGACTGAGGTTCACAGGGTCACAAGCCAAAATTTGATGTCTCATTAGGTCCGAGTGTGCCAGACCATTCAGCGCAGTCAAGAGGTGTGATGTCCAACAAGAGTCAGCTCTGGGGCTAAGGCTGATGTCTGCGTGGAGAACCTTCTTGAGGAGTAGGCTGTTGCACCGAGGAAGCGAGTTGTAGAAGCGCATAGTGGCACGGAACCAATTGAACTGAAAAGGTTCAATGCCACATTCTCGTAAAATGCTCCAAGATGGTGTTGTGGATTTCACTCCAAGAAGATTTCGCAAAACGTTCAGGATCCACTTCTGCAACAGGTTGTCCACTTCTGCGCCCTGCCGTAAGTAAGGAGTGGCCCAAATCTGGCTAGCATACATTCCTGCTGGGATAGCATACGTTTTCAAGAGCCAAATGAGCGCATGCAGCCGATTTGTAAGGTTGTGGTCGTGAGCAAAGGTTTTGACACGATAAGTCCCCGCCATGCATGGTTTCAGAGCAGCCTCAGCAGCAGTGGAAAGGTTGAGACGTTTGTCACAGACCATACCCAGATATTTAAAAGAATCAGTGTAGGGCAGGTTTTCACCATCATACAACAGTTGAGGAAGAGTGTCAGCTCTGGAATTGAAGCAGACGACCTCAGACTTTTTTGTGTTGACCGTCAGGCATTTTCTGGTTGCATAACCCTGCAACTTGTTTAACATGGCTTGCATGTGGGTGTGGTTGTTTGCAGTCAAAGCGAGGTCATCTGCATAAAGCATGTGAGAAACATGAAAATTTGGTAAGCCTGTCACCGCTCCTGTTTCCCCATTTGTGATGCGGCCAATGTCATTTACGTAGATTGAGAACAGGAGTGGTGACAGAGGGCATCCTTGTTTAACGCCGTGCGTTGGCTGGACACTCGCCTGCTTATCTCCGTCAATAAGGATGTATTTGTCATCTTGGTAGAGGTCTTAAATGATGGAGAAAAGCTGGCAAAGCATCTGGCATTTGTGTAAGTGTTCCCACAGTCTGTCCCTGGGAATTGAGTCACATTCCTGCTTGAAGTCAATAAAAGTGGCGTATAAACGTGGGGAGCCTTGGGGTTGAAGTGTCTGAGCCGCATGCTTTAGGTGCCTCAAGATAAAAAGTAGCTGTAAGGTCTAGAAAAAAGCCAAATCAATTGCCAGAGATAATGCTGTATTTTGTGCACAAGTCTTGAATCATGGAGCGGAGGACATCTGTGTACAGGCGATAAATTGTATTACTGACTGCAAGCATCCGGTGATTTGAAAAATGTGTCACAGGGCCCTTCTTGTATATTGTTGCAAGTTTGGCAGCTTTCCAGGATGAGGGAATGCGGGCAATTTTAAGCATGAGCATGAAGAGTTGTGAAATGTATGGAGCCAGCACATTGCAATTTTCGAGACCTATGCCATGATGTCTTGGGACCAGTTTGCAAGCATGTTTTATGAAAGGAGGTAGGACTGTGTAAGCTTAACTTCCCCAGGCAAATTAAAAGGGTGCGAAACTGTGCCCCCTAATGCTCCATTATGTGAGCCATGATTGTCATTGTTGGAAGGAGAAGGATGGTAAAATAGGTTGTTGATATGATCCTGCCAGGCCTGCTCAGATATAGGAATGGTACGGGAGCTCACAGGTTTCTTCAGATGTCTGTGCACAGCCAGATCTTTAAGAATAGCTTGCACATGAACTCTGCAGCTCGATCGTGGGTGTATCGTCGCTTTGCACGCTGCGTTTTAGCTCTGTACTCTCTGTGCAGTTGCTCACAAGCGTGTCTGGCTTGCCCAGTCTTCAGCGCAATTAATGAAGCCTTATTTCTGGAAGTACACACATCATTGAACCACTCAGGCCGTTTGTGTGGAACCTGCTACACTGAGCACACCCTTAACCAGTTTAAACAGCTGGGACTTGACCATCAACGCGCCAATAAACTTGCTCGCAAACTCTGTGCCCATTCTGTTATGTATGCCGACAAGCTTGTTACCTCTAGGCGTGCTATTGAAAACAAAAGTACTTGTCACAGCCAGGTCATGGAGCCAGGTGCTTCCAGTAACCCTCCAGATCCCAATTAGCATTTTCACTTCAGACCTTTGTGGTAGAGGGGACTCACGGCTCTTCTGAGCTAATGTGTCTCCTTTTCCTTAATAGATATAGGGAGAGATCCTTCTGCCTACGTTGATTTTCTTTAGATAGGGGCTCAGAGTCAAAGGGCTTTTTGCCCTTAGGGTGGCTACAGACCTCACAGCAGACTCTGAGTGTGTTGGACACACTCAATTCCTGCACAGGTGGCAATGACTAATGCTTTCAGGTGTAAAGCTAGCATTTTTTTTCAAGTTGGTGAGGCTCATATTTAGATGATTACGTTAGCTCTGAGCCTCCATACCTTGATATGTATCCTTGTGATGTCTGCCAACGAACATACCACTGGATAAGCATGAACAGCATTACGAGTAGTACTGATGGGCAAAGGGGTTACAAGGGGTTACAAGGGGGTTGGCCTACAGACCGGCTGATCAGCTGCTGCTGAAACGTTCTCATCCAGCATTAAAAATTGAAACCAATTCTGACGTCTCGACCTGGGGTCCCCGAAAATACAGGGAATTGAGGGTTCTGCATGGTTAAGCAGACAGTGCCTCCTGGGAGCTTTCGGAGGTGGTCCCGGGATCGAGCCCTCGTAGTGGTGAGGTGGTCGTCAAAGTGTCCGCACTTAGGATGACCCCTTTCCTTAATCAATGGTTGGGGTGTTTGCCGTTTGCGTAGCTTTTCCTTGTCTGTCAAAAAATTTGAAAACCTGTACGAGTCTTGATTTAGAAAAGCATTGATCTCAAAATCAGTCAAAATGTGGAAGCCCGCCAAGAAAGGAATAAAGTCAGTGTTTGGAAGCTGGGCAAATGTATGCAATGGTTTAAAAAGATCAATGAACAGGTCCTTGTATTTTCTGTGCAGCTTACACACCCTAAAGCAATTGCAAAAAAAGAAAAGAAAAAGAAAAACTATGTAGGCAGAGGAAACTCTCCCTACATCAATTAAGGAAAAGGAGACACATCGGCTCAGAAGAGCCGTGAGCCTCCTCCACCACAAAGCTACAAAGAAGAAAAGCTAAGGGGGATCTGGAGGGTTACTGGAAGCACCCGGCTCCAGAACCTGGCTGTGAGAAGCATCGTTTTCCATAGCACGTCTAGTGGTAACAAGCTTGTGGGCATACTGAACCGAATGGGTATGGAGTTTTTGAGCAAGTTTATGGGCGTTGATGGTCCAGTCCAAGTCATTTAAACTGGTTTGTCACGACGAAAGTCTGCTGCAGCGAGAGTGTGCTGCAAATGCCTGATGGTCTGTCATAGTCAAGTGTGTGAGGTGTGACCTGTATTTTTTGTTGGGACTTTTCCATGGACTCTCTCTCTTTTATCCTTCTTCTGTGGAGCATCCCTCTGAGTATTGGCGCGTTTTCCTTTATCCCTGGCCATGTGCCAGGGGTGTTGCTCTTGATGTAGTGATGCAACCTGGTCAGCTGGTCCGCCCTTGTCCGCTTTCTGTCTCTCCCTGTGCTGTGCAGCCATGCCAGCACTCAAGCAGCACAACTCAAGCAACAGCAGCAAAGCTAGCATCAGGCAGTGGTGCAGCTCACCCACATCAAATCAGCCCATCAGTATGCAGCTCAAGCTTGTAGCAGACCATTAGCGCGCTCTCCCCCCTTCACGCCTCTTTTTGGTGCATCATTATAGGATACTGCACTTAAGACACTAATCTGCATGCATCACACTCTCAGCCTGACAGGTTCAAGGTATGATCAGTTTAGCAATAGAAGAGAACATGTTTCTCTTTAAGATTTTCTCTCATCGCCACTCCTCTCAACTCTCGTCACCAAGATCAGGCACGGGCTACTGCTAGTAACCCTCCTGATCCCCATTGACTTTCTTTTGTTTCTCTTGGTGAAGGAGATACACGGTGCCTGTGCCCTAGGTATCCTATTTTCCTTAATTGATGTGGGGAGTGTTTTCACTGCCTGCGTAGTTTTTCTTTCTTACTCATCGCCAAGATCAGGCACGGGCTACTGCTAGTAACCCTCCTGATGCCCATTGACTTCTCTCGTGTTTTTCTTGGTGAAGGGGATACACGGTGCCTGGGCCCTAGGTATCCTGTGAAAGCTCGCCAAGAAAGGAATAAATCAGTGCTTGGAAGCTGGGCAAAAGTACGTAACAATTTAAAAAGGTCAATGAACAGGTCCTTGTATTTTCTGCGCAGCTCACACAACTTACAGCAATTGCAATAGAAAAGAATATGCTTCTCGTCCTGGACTTCAGCACATCCATACTTATCACAAGTATTTGAACCACCCAACCATTTACAGGACTCGACCTTCAAGCATTGGGCACGAAGCCTAAACCTACTCACGTTCCTCATGACTCCTTTATCCAGATCCTTAAATAAATATGATGGGATACAGAAGGGTGTGCGTGCTGTTTGATTTAAAGGCTTTCCACACCAATGATGGTAAGTCACTGCTTTCCTGTTCACCTCTCGGGGACTGAGTGCTTCATCTTCTCTCCATACCTTCTGCTGCCAGTACCTCAAATCCGCTAAGAAATCCTGCATGGGATTCTTAGAAGCACTCAGCATCTTCTACTTAAACATGGCGTCCTCACAGCGCATGCCACTAAAAGCTGTAGACACATGTGCAGACCAATGATGGGCAAGATGGGCAAAGACAAGAGATTGTTGCAGCTGACACATGAGCATGGCCCGCCTGTGCAGGCCTGAACGATGCACAGAAAATTGACAGAGAATGTCAGTCTAGAGAAGAACTCACGAGGGTCACTTGGATGCCCTCTTGGGAGCCGGAAGAAATTAAAGCGACTAAATTCCAACAATGTTCGCTGGAATTTGAAGCCAATCAGAGCCAATCTGATCTTATATAGCAGACTCTGCCCTTTCTAATCTACAAAAGAAAAGTAAAAGTCCACACTGGACAGCAACCAGCGTGCATTTAGGAAAGACCCAACAGTTAGCGTTGAAACAAACAGTAAGTCCCACCAACTAAAAGCGTAGCTAGAAGCAACCAAGTTAATGCTGGTCCGGCGGGTTGTCGGCCATCCGTTCAGGTGTGTGCCTGGCTCTCCTGCAAGCAGCCCGTTCCACAACCCCCTCCCTCGATCCCCCATTGTTTAAGTTGCTGGAATGGATGGCGTGTTTGGTGTTGTCAATTTTTGTAAGGTTTAATCAGCATGAAGGCGAAGTTTGGTTGCAATCTTGTGGGCCTTTTCTTGGTTAAGCCAAGGTTGCAGAGGGAATCCATCGTGTAGGGGTTGTAAATAGTACTCTTTAGAGACAAGACTTTGAAAAGCCTGATGCAGTTATTACTTAGCGTAAACTTTACACAGCACTGCGCAACAGAATCACCTTTGATACACACCCCACTAACCGGCAAGAAGAATGGAATCCACTGATTCTTGTGAATTCTGGATCCATGACATCGACCTCGTAAAGTACAAAGCTTAAAAATCCCCAAATCATTGACATTGAATCACACAGCCCTCCTCACTCGTGCTCCACCTCCCCTTATCTTCCCAGATGACCTGCTTGTTGCGTGCCTCAAGACCCCGCACATTGAAACCTCAAGAACATGTTGCATGGCTCTGACATTACAGCTGTCTTTCTTCTATGATGAACCTCCTCTTTAGTTGGACCAAACTTTTTCACATGGATATTATGTTGGCTGGCGAGGACCAGTCACAGGCCGATCAGCCGAACAGTCTGGCTGAAGGTCTCTCCTTTAAATCTGTAAATCTGTAAATCTTCCCAGAACTTTACAAATCTCATATGGCCTACGTTTACAATTCACAAGGCAAATGTGTCGGGATGTTCAATATCCCCCAGCTGGTTTCAACTTCTCAATATGGTATTTTACAGTGCCAAGCTTGCTGGCATGCATGAAACCGGCATGCATGAAACCTGCTCCTACTAGTTTTTTATCTGAGTTGCAGGGGCTCTCTACTCACAAAACAAGTACTGTAGTAAAAGATTAAAGACTCCTTTTCACGGGCCCTGCCAACTCATATCCATATTGCTCTCCAAAAAAAGCCTAGGTACCTCAAGAAAAAATGGCCTCCTCACTAAACCACAACCCCCAATACCGGCACTACTGCAGCGCGCGAGAAACATTTATCTTACAATTGTAGAGGTCAAATACTGTGATGACACCAGGCCCAAGAATCAGCTTGAGGCCTCATAGCAGCACCGCGACCTATGTTGCCATCTTTCATGGGCCTCAGCTGAAGTCACCCTCCATACCATTTTGTTAGGTGTGGGTGGGGTCATGTACAACCCCTCATGCTTTGGAGCCTCTTAAAGAGCTGGTCTAAAAAAAAAAGCCTCTTAAGCCTCTTAATGATCAAAGCCTATCAAGTTAGCTGTGTGCGCAAACCTAATCAAACAAGTTCCTTTGGATCAATTTTGATCATTTGACATACAGTGTAACAGTGGTGAATAGTTATACTCAAGATTTTTCGAGGTTTCTCAAGCCTCATATATCGTTATACTCGCCCTACCCACATGTGCTTGCGTCTCTGCAAGACCACCATTCAAGGTGTAAAAGACACTTCGGGGTTGATATGACCTTTTACTGCAGCTTTTTTGTAAGCGACACACGCACATACACACACACACACACACACACACCTCCCCACACATCCATAGTATGGATTCCATACCACCAGGTACCATCCACTCAATTCCTGCTGCTGCCCCAGCTGCTCCTCCGCTGCTGCTGCATCAGCTGCCGCTGCTGATTCTGCTGAAGCTGAAAATCCAATCCGATGCAGGTCAGGGACAGGTTTCCATGATTGGATCACATAACATTTTGGATAGGATAGGATAGGGTTACATAGCTGTACCTGCGTACACGGGCAGCTTGGGGCGCGTTTACAATGGCGGATTAAGGATTAAGATTAATTAAATTCAATTCAATTAATCCGGGTGTGCATTTACAAACGTGGATTAATTACCTGGATTAATGCCGGAAAGTGGATTAAGAAAACCATTTTTCTTAATCCTGCCCCCCCCCAGGATTAAGAAAAATAAAGGTGGATTAAAGGCTGCAAAAACCAAGGAGCTACTCCAAAGGACTTCCTGTGCCCTCTAGAAAGGCCTGCATGGTGTATCTTGGCCTGGATGCGCGTCCTGCCCGCACTCTGCCCGCCTGCGCTCCCCCAAGTTGACATCACAGGGCGGCAGCAGAAGCCCACAGAGCACTTCAGCACTAGTGACTGGACTCCAGAATGTGGCACAGCAGGGCATCTCCGGCTAGAAGTGCGGTCAAATTTCAGGGTCACCTTGGGTGTTGTAAACGCGAACTGGATTAAAGAATTTAACCCGGATTAATTGAAATTTGCGAAAGGGATAAATTTCCTTAATCCTAATCCACCATTGTAAACGCGCCCTTAGCTGAAGCAAAAGGGTGCCTGTAACCAAACCAAACCAAACTTGTGGACACATGTCAACTCGAAAAGGAAACGAGTTTTAAAGCTGAGTTCTAACAACAATTTGGACGTACAATATCAAAGATTATAGATGTGTGAAGTCTTTTTATGAAGTCATCCATGGACCATCATCCCGAACGCAACGCAGGTCAACTTGTTGTGACCTTGTGGACGAGGCAATAGTGTTTGCAATTTTTGTTTATTATGTTATAGATTTACAACAGTGTCATCCAACACGCACAGCGTGCAGCCACGAGTCGAGGAGGCCACGGGTTCGATTCCCGTAGTTCCCCGCTCCCTCGGGAACTTGGTCTAGTGGTATGATTCCTCGTTTGGGAGCTGTTTTTGTTGTCCCCAGGAACTTCTTTGTTTTGTGAAAACTCACGAACAATACATTTTGGCAGTAGGGGTTCCCTAAGAGAGTGAGGCCTAAAAACAGGTGGTTTTTGCATGCTCCATGCAAAGGTGTCCCAGGACTGGCAACTTTCAAACTTGGGTTTCTCTGGTTTCCTATCCCTGTTGAAAGAGTTACAAATTCATGGCAACTTAAGTTATATTCACATAAAAAGCACCGAGTAGGGTTTATGTGCCCCATGTGAGCTTTAGCCCTGTCTACCCAAGCACACAGGGCGATTTACACAAATCTGAGCATATGCTCTGGTAGCTTGTAACGCCAGCTACTAGCTGTAGTACATTTTAGAGCTAACAATTGTCCTAACTCGATGGAGTGGCTGTGGATGGGCACACTTAAAATGCGAAAAAGGAGCAAATTTGGGCACATGCTCAGATAGCCCCCTCTGGTACAATTCAAGGAGACACACTTCCACCCTTCTTTTTTGACTACGAACACTGACTTGAAAACCTTCAGCACAACATACCTGAAGCCCAATGGCTACCTCTTTCTCCTCCTGCCCCCCAAGAAACCTGAGCTCCAACCAACGCCTAACATCAAACAAATGGAGGAAGAAGTTCCTGTCCCTTCCCCTCGAGGTACCCCTAGAGTGTTCACACAAGCGCACAGGCAGATCACCACCACACCCAAATACCACCTTTACAAAGGAAAAGAAACGAAAAGTCTACGCAGGCCACAGGCCGCGTGCATCAAGGAAAGGTCCCTTAACTAGCAAGCTAGCAAGGGCCTCACCAGAGGTCCCTCAAAACTACACTAGCTACAGCTAGCCTAGGAGAGGGAAAAAGACTGAACTAATGAGGATCGGGCGGGTTGTCGGCCATAACCCGAGACGTCCGGACTCTCCTTCTCCTTGTATCCACCTCCGCGCGCCCAGCAAACCCCCCCCAAAGCCCCCTGTAAGCAAAGAGCATGTCTGCTGTTAATGATAGTGGTTAGTCTATGCATGGCATGACAGCTCAGCTTGAAAGCTAGGGATTTTGCTTTTTGTTTGGATAGGCCCAAATTGACAAGAGGTTTGACCGTGTACTCATTGTATATAGTGCCAGCCACACCAATCAGGATGATGTGAAGAGTCGCTTTGTTGTTCCTGTTTGGATTCCTTGAGTTGCGGGTTTTGAGTCTGGTTATAGTGTGAGCATGTTCTGTTGCTGCAGTTTCTAAAGTGATGAAGGGTTTGGTGTCTGGACAAAATTTCAATTTAACAAGGTGAATGTCTCTGTCTTGAGGAGGGATCTTAGAAGGATCGAGGTGAGCTTGTCTGCCTGGGATAGCTCTCACAAAAATAACATCAGGGCGGCTCTGGTGCCGGGCAGAAGAGCCAGAACCATTAGGAAAAACCCAGTTTGGAATGGCTCGTGATATGTTTTCTGGGACTTGTATCCCCTGATCCAAGAGTCTCTCATTACGACAGGCATCCATACCAATAAGGGATGAGCCAAACCTGCCTTTGCTAAGGGCTTTAACACAGAAGCTAAGGCCAACATGGTGTCTGTTGGTGTGCATACCACTCATAGTTGGATTTGGACATCTGAGGACAATATGATTAATGCTGCCCATGTCATCACACAGCGGGCATCTTCCATTGGTGGAAGACCTTTTGAATCTGATGGCATGCTTTTGTTTGTAGACTGTCCCTGTGCGGTATTTGATTACATGTATCTGTTGATGAAGAGAAATCTTAGGAGTAGACCAGAAGGAGTTGCTGATTTCCTTGTTAGCAAGTTGACAGGTTGGGTTGTGAGCTTCTATATTGGCAGTGGTGATTGGGGAAGTGGGTTGTATGGCATGGTTCAGCCTCTGCCAGCTATTGTAATGGTAGCCAGAGATATCAGCAGAGCCTAGCTTGTGCTTTGTATGCATGTGTAATTTAAGTTTGTCGGTCAGGTTGTTGAGGTAATGGGTTGGGAAAGCGTGGGAGCGGTGCAGGCTATCATTTTGTCCGTGTGAGGTCTTCAATGAGAGCCAGTAAAAATTGTGGAATGGGTCCCAGGCATGTGGGAGTTCAATGTCTGTGGTGGCCGTGAGAGCTGCAGACCGTGCGCAGGCGTCAGCCCCCTCATTGCCAATGATGCCAGAGTGGGCTTTGACTTTGTAGAAATGAATAGGATGAGGGGAGTGCTCTAATATGGTTGATATAGCACGAATGAGCTCTGCATGTAGGTAATACCTCATGCGCATTGGATTGAGAGTTTGTTTAGAAATCTGGGAAAGGCAGGATGCACTATCAGAGGCAATGTCAGTTTGCCCTTGTTGGAGTGCCACAAGAATACCTGCAAGTTCTGCTCTGTTGATGGCATTTGTAGGTCCACGGCCATTGGGTTTTATGCGCAGCTGCAAGTGTTGGGAGGGTGGACAAGTGTCCCTTCCCGGTTTGTAAACACCTGAACCAGAAAGTGGTGGGGAGTCATCATCTTTGCGTTTGATTACACTGCCATCAGTGTAGGTGATTTCTTTCCAGTCTTTGATCTTAGGTGTGAACATCTTTCTGTAGTCGGCAGGTATGAAAGCTGCCCTAGCCTGACGGCACTTGTGTGAACAGTTATGTGTGTCAGGGGGGAGCGATTGGAATTTCTTTTTCCAAGTGTTTGATGCGAGGTGTTGGTGGGTACGCAGTGACGTGGCAGGATTAGGACGATCCAGGGGTAGCCAGTGAGCTTCTGATACATCTTGGTTAAGGAATTGGAACCAGTCTTTGTTTGCACTGTCAAGTGCTTCTCTAGCATTACGATTCCAGACAACAATGAGTTGCATAGGATAAGAAGGCAGGGTGGGGTTGGGGTTGGGCATGGCATCGAACCAGTGTTGGGGTGTCTGGAATTGGATGTTTCCTGCAGGGAATTTGGCAAGCACTTTTGCAAGATCTGGGTAATGGTTAAGCCAACTCACGTAGGCATAGCAGCTGAAGCCTCTCCAGTGGAGCAGAAGCATGAAGGTGGCAACTGGCTCGGTGGTTTGGAGGGAGGAGTGTACTGCGTGGCGCAGGAGTCTGAACATAATTTCATCATCATGAGGGGGGTGGCAGAAGGAGAAGCCATTGAAGCGTACAGAGAGGGCGTCCATATGTGCCCCGAAGACCAGGTTACGGTTGCTTGGGCTGAAAAAAGTGTTAAAGATACCATCAAATTCAAGAGGGTCAGAGATCCTCTCTGTTGAGACCATACACCATCTATGTAGGGCTGATCGAATGTGGGGAGGCGTGATCAGCGCATTAGAATTGTAGACCTCCACAAAAGGTCCTCAATCGCCCTGTAAGTGACTCAGATCGGGCTGCTTTCATACAATCCCTGCAAGACCCCACACATGGAGTAATCCAAGAGCTAGAAGAAATTCTACGTCTCTTAAACCCTGCTCATGCGGAAGCCACAACCTTCCTACAAAACTTGAATGGAGCATCAGCCAAAAAGACTGCAAGGCTGGACATACTTGGCAACAAACCTGCTGCCAAGGTAGTTGAAGACCTAGCCAAAGGTGTTGCCAACTTAATACACACATGCTCTCAAGTAGCACTCAAAACAAGTAGCACAAATATATCTCCTCTGACCACAACCATTACAATCCAAGGCCCATCAGCAATAAGCGGTGTGCCCTACGGAAGAAGCTTGGGATTACTAAATTCGTACAGTCCCAAGTGAAGCCCCCTGTTAGTACCAAGCCCGAGGTTGACAGTGCCAAAACCATCATGGAACAAAACAAGGAGAACCAAGCCTTATGCAATGCCATCACGGGGCTAGAATACATAGACTTTGACCTTCCCCTCCTCCAGCAAATTGATAGTATATCAAGTAGCACAAAAGGAGCCATGAAATACATAGATGAAACACGGAATAAGGAAGGCAACAACATTGACCGTAGACAGCTAAACAAAATGATCAACAAAAATCCAAAACAAGCACACAGAGAAATCTTCAGATATAAAGGTGCACAGCCTAGAGCAGGCTTACAAGCCCTTCGTGACCCTGGAACTAACACTATTGAGACTGAACCAGAAAGACAGGCCCAGATTATTGAAAAATACTACACAGAAGCCATGAGCGCCGTAAACATCAAAAATGGTAAATATCTACCAGAAGAAGCACCTCGCAACTACCCCTGGGAACAGGCTGGAAAGACACAACCTGTACCGGATCCCTTCACGCTCCAATCTCAAATAACAAAAGAGGAACAAGAAGGAATTAAGCAAAGAGACTGGCTACATTACAAGATCCTTGATAAAAGTACATTCAATGAATGCATTAAATCACTCAGCAATAACAAGTCACCAGGTCCTGATGGCATAGTGAACGACATTCTGAGAATGCTCCCGCATGACATTCAAGAATGTGTCCACAAAATTTTCACATCATGTGGGCCACCCGCCTTACCCCAGTGTCATGGAAAACTAGTGACACTATCCTGATTGACAAAAATAAAGGGGAGGAGACAGAAATCTCATCCTACAGACCCATTGGGCTTGCAAACACACTCTACAAACTGTGGACTCGCATGGTCACAAATACACTCTATGAGTATGCAGAAGCACACTCCCTACTGAGCTCCACTCAAGCTGGGTTCCGTAGCCAAAAAGACACAATCCACCAGCTCCAGAATGTCATTATGGGGCTTGAGGATGCTAAAGCTTTTAGTAAAGACATTTATGCCCTCATTGTAGACTTCACCTCCGCTTTTCATACCACTGATCACGACTGAATGCTTTGGATCATGTACGACTTGGGCTTCCCTACTGATGCTATTGACACGGTCAAAAACCTCTATGAAAATGCTACCACTCAAGTCAGGCTACCCTCAGGAGGAAGCACCAGACAAATACCTGTTGAGAGGGGGACAATCCAAGGTGATACCCTATCTCCCTTTCTCTTTTTGCTTTACATGGAACCATTCCTTCGATGGCTCCACGTAGGGGGCTGTGGGTACCAGCACAGCTGCATCCCAAACCAAAATGCTACTGACACCCACCTTGCTAATATCTTGATCAGCGTGGCCTTTGCTGATGACCTCCTGTGCCCTACTAATACAATTAAAGACCTCAAAGTCCAAGCCCACAAGCTTACTCTGTATTCAGACTGGGCAGCACTAATCATATCTGGCAGCAAAACAAAGGCCACCGGTATCCTCCACAGTCACCCCCCAAAAGATAATAATGGGGTAACACCCTCCCAAGCTCTCAGGCATCACCTCCAAGGCAAAATAGACATCCAAGGACAGAAAGCTCAATTCCTACCATCTGATGAGCCCTTCCTTTACCTTGGAGTCCAACTTACCATGGATTTAAACTGAAAGCACCAGATCCAGCGTATGACTTGTAACCTGAAGAAAAGGCTTGAAAACCTCAACTTCTCCCAGACCTCCCCCCGTCAAGCCAAAGATATGATCCGCATAGCTATCAGTCCTAGTCTTGCCTATGCCTTTGCAGTTACTCCATGCACCCCAGCAGACCTTATCATTTGGTACATTATGATTGACAGAACCATTAAACATAAATACAACCTCTCAATCAGCACAGCAGCAGCAATAATACGAGAGGATGTGAACAACTTTGGACTAGGGCGCCCCTCAATCTGCATTGAATACCATAGGCGTATGGCCTCCGCACTCACATCCAGCCTAGAGGACCCCTCAGCCAGACATCGCACAGTTAGCCTTAACCTCCTCCATAATCAAATAGCACACCTCAAGGACCTGTCCGTGGACTTTCTTAACAATGGCGTAAAGACCAACCTTTGCATAAAAAGACAACTGAACCACTGTATGCGAGCACGCCAATTAATCAGCATCCACCTCAGTGAACTCCACCTAAGAAAGGAAGGGGAAAGCATGTTCCATGAGGACCTGAAAATCATAACCAAAGCCCTGTCACTGCATAAACCACCCCCCCGCAACCTCTCAAACCTCATCACATGTATTATACAACCACTCACGGGCCTTGGTATTAATGGAATGCATGACCTCACATCCCCTTGCAAAACCATGGTTATCACAGCGGCTCAACTTCAGACAAAATACTCCAGGGTTAACACCAAATGTAAAATGGCACTTAATAGACTGGCTGCCCTCATTAACCTTCCAGCCACCAAACACTGCTATTGTCCAAAATATCCTCATCTGCAAGAACACTGAAGCCAGAGTCCATGCGGCCCACCGCCGCATCAACAATACCCACATAAGTGGCCTCGTTGATACCCAACTCAATGAAGAGTTTAACCCCTCCGTTAGCATCCATGCTCACCCTCAAAGGAACGACAACCGATCAACACAGGTGGTACCTACACCACAACCACCCTCCACTACGCACTACAGGCATGAGGTTACTGGGCGTCGCCTCTTAAGGACACCCAATTCTCGTCTAGCTCCTACAATATGTCCTTCTAGTACAAACAGAGCACACCCAACCCATCCTGTGTCACAAAACACTAACCAACCCATTACTATGCCAGCCACACAGCAAATCTGCCCCCTTACACAGGAGGTGATACCCACTATTGTGACTACCCCCATAGATGAGCCACCCAGTAAAAGAACGCGCTCCCAGGGCAGATCCACCCATCACTCCCCCGCTCACACAGCTCACACCACCATTCCATCCAATGTCCTGCCTCTCACGCAAACTGTCAATTTAGAGACCACTAATGCTGGAACCTCGCCTCCTGATAGCGCTCCCACCATTCAGGCTAGTCAGCCCGGTCCACACAATGAAGATGGGCCTCCCAGCAAACGCACACGCTCAGCTAACAAACAAGAATCCAGACATTCACAGCAGCACCTGTGCCAGAACACTCAGGGATCTAGTGTTAATCAACAAAATGGCGGGCCTTCCATTCCCCATACCCATTCCAACATCCCAAGCAGCTCAAATACACAAAACAGTATCCAAAGTCATAACAGAAAGAGGAAAGCTTTGCTTCATATAGAGGCAGAACTTCAGACCCTTACCATCTACCCTCTAGCTCCAAATTGGCAAGGAAATGATGTCTGGAGGTACAAAGAAAATTTGGTGGAAAAGCTGGCTCAAGAAGCCACAGCCAACCACGCCAATAATGCTGTCTACTATAATGACATTGACGTCACACATATAGACGCATGGAGAATCTATTTAGCCAAGAGAAAGGACATGAGCAATGACCCCTCATCCCGACAGAAGCAGTACCACACACACTACGGGCCCATGATAATAGAGAAGTGGGCTTTGCCCATCTTCAAGAAAGCTGGCTTTCAACCAGCAAGCATCTGCACAGCTGCTCGCACAGACATTGAGTGCGCATATTGTCAGATATGCAACTACCACGGAGGCCTGGAGCCTATCAACTCGGAGCCCCCCTTCCTTGACATGTATGTCTGTGATGTGTGTGAACGTACCTACCACTGGAAATGCATGAGAGAACCCGGATGCTATAATGATGACCAAAGGCAACAGGTCAATGTAACTGAAGCCTGGGCTTGTCCCGCCTGTGCTAACCTCAGCAACGAAGGCAAAATTAACAGAGCATATAAGTCTAAAGAAGAACTACTTGAGATTTTTTGGCTACCATCATGGGAGCCAGAAGGATTAAAAACTAGCTGGCCCATCTTCGACCAGCGCATACAAGAATTTGAATCGCAGCTAAGCAAACCCAACCTTCTCTTACCCACAGCAGACTCTGCCCTCTCCAACCTAGAGAGGCAAGGGTTCAACACATCTGACACAAGTAGCACCTGGAGCCAGAAATTAGACATAGAACTTCGCAACAAAATCATCTTTGACATACACCCTACCAATCCGCAAACGGACATCAAGCCTACAGGCACATGTGAGTCCTGGGTCCAAGAAATAGATCTTGTCAAACACAATCCTGAACCTTCTTCAAATCATCCCCCAACAGAAACGCCTGAAAGCCCCACACCAATTATCCCACCTACCCTCACCCTCCCTGATACCTACAAATCAAGAGTGGCCTCCATCTACAATACAGATGGCAAATGCGTTGGGATGATAACCCATCAACGTTTTGACGTCCTTTTTGAGGCTTTCCAAAGGTCCAAAGCAGAAGGTCTGCACGGTAACATCTGCCCCCCATCAGCAAGCTTCGCATCTGAGATCCTGGGGCTCCTAGCCCGCAAGACCAAACTGGAGGATAAATACCAAAGCAAAAAGATTAAAGATTCCTTCTCACGGACCCTCCCACCTCACATTCACTCTGCCTTCCAAAAATGGGCACAAGTCACCCAAGAGAAAATGGCCTCTCCCCTGGACTGTAACGCTGACTACCATCACCACTGGAGCTCTGATCCCCGCGACGTTTTGTTTGGTGCCCACTACAATTCTCTCTCGTCCAGGTTTTCCGGGATGTCTATCTGCCATCCCATCTATGATGAAAAGTCCATGAAACTAACACTACGACATGCTATCTACTCTGCCATCCTTAATACAGAGGCTACAGCCACCTTCATGCTTCTGCCAGCAAGTGGCAGGCATATGATAACCAACCCCTACTCACAACTCCTCAATGCCTACCCACACCTTTGCTACAAGCTCGGGACCATTCCTAAAAGCAAACTTACCTAAGACAAACCCCAATCCTGGGTCGGCCAGGAAACTGCCCTACCCAAGCATACCTGGGCTTTACAAATTATTGCAGTTTGGAATACAGCTGCAAGAATTAACCTGAATAATCAGAACCATACCTGGCTTCAGGATCTAGCCAAAGCCATCCCTGAGGCCAAATGGATTATCAAGAACGTTAGCAACCACCCCATTCAGAATGCAAGACACAAAGTGATGCTCGGGATAAGGAAATGTAAAAAACTCCCCCTAGACATGAAACAGATTTCCAAGGGCCCCAAAAGACCCGTTTCAGACATTACTGTTAATGCTCCTTGTCAGTCCCATCCCAACCTCCAGCTTAAAGTTGCAAACTGGAGGTCTTGGGCCTACACAGACGGCAGTTGCCAGGTCCAGAACGGCAAGATAGGGGCAGGTGTGTACCATCCTATGAGTGACTCACAAAAACTAGTTGAGCCTAATGGCGCTGGTATTAACAATACCATAGGAAGAGCTGAGCTCGCTGCCATTGCTGCTGCGCTCACTCACAATTACACACACATTGCCACAGACAGCCTTAGCTCACTTCATCAACTCAGAAAGCAAATCCTGTATCCAGAAAAGCATAGACATCACGTGCAAGGAGATGTTTTGAAGAAGATTTCAAACCTTGCCCGAGCCTCTCAAGATCACATCTTTTTCTACAAGGTCAAGTCTCATGCTGGAATAGCTGGGAATGAATGCGCAGATCAGGTTGCTAAATACCAGGCCTCCCTCAAAGATGGCAACCGAACTGATACTGGTCTCCCTAGCGCCGGCCCAGGAGGAAACCCCTTCCACAATACAATCTGGCTGGCTCGGGAAGAGACAGATCCTAGGCCTCCTCAATCCCACCCTTCTCCTCGTCTGAGCTACCTCCCAGACCTTAAAAATGCTTTAAAATCCCATATGCATGCTAAACACAAGCTGGGCTAAGCTGACAGGAAGACAGGCTACTATACTTACTACCAGAGCTTGCTACCTCACGTAAGCAAGCAAATTAGCAATTCCTTTTGGAACATGCCAGGTCTCTCAACTCGAATGAAACGAACTGTCTTCCAATACCGCACAGGCACCCTCTACAATCAGAAGCATGCGGTCTGATACAAAAGATCCACTAGCCTGACATGCCCCCTACCTGATTGTCATCACATGGATAGCGCTCTCCACATCCTATCTGGCTGCCAATGCCCTGTCATGCATAACGTGGTAACTGAGCGTCACAATATTGCTTGCAGGATGATTTTGAAACTGGTCAGTGAAGGCAAGACAATCTTGTGCAGTTGGATGCGGGGAACACAAGCCGCTTAGCCCGACATGACCTGCAAGTCCCTGAGCAAGTCTCTAATCGTGCTGTACCTTCCAACCTCTTCAAACCCACGGCTTCTATGCAATCCAGACGCAACTCCAGCCGCCCTGATGCAATCTTGGTCACTCCTCACCCAACTAACCCAAACAGACCACCCACTTCACCCTCACACCAAGTACTGCGCAGTATGGGGAGTACCACAACTCCAGCCCGTCATATTCACTTGATAGAAATCAAATACTGTGAAGATACGAGGCCTGGTGCCCAGCTAGAAGCCTCACAGCAACAACACAGTGAACTTTGAAAACAACTCCAAGGTGCAGAGATCACTATCCACCCAATCCTCCTGGGTGTGGGTGGGACTATCTACACTGCCCATACCCTTGATCAATTCAAAAAATTAGGGATTGACTCACAGAGATCTGAAACACTTGCAAGAAAACTCCATGCCCATTCTATATAATTTGCGCACAAACTTACCTCTACCAGACGTGCCATTGAAAATAAAAACACTCATCATAATACTGGTGCCCTGGAGCAGCGTGCTGCCAGAAACCCACCTGATCCACATGAACTCCCCTCTCATCTTCTGGTGAGGGAGACTCACGGCTCTTTGAGCCAATGTGTCTCTCTTTCCTTAATTGATGTAGGGAGAGTTTTCTCTGCCTACGTAGTTTTTTCTTTTTCTTTGTAGACCTTTTTGCTCTTGGCAGAGATATGTTTTTGTTGGGACTTCTGACGTGAGAGTAGTCCCATAATATTTGTTGCTGTATCCTGGACGGGTGGCTGGATGGTGGCGTGGATGCCTGCCTTTTTGGCTGCTTCATAAGCCTCAAGCAGGGTCTGGAGTCTGTCTATAGTCAGCATACCAACGCACTTGCCATGGGCATTGTAGATACAGACACATTCAGAGGTGATAACTTCCGGCATTTGTGCTGGCATGGTGACCTCATCAGATGTGTCAGGATGGAGACTTTCCTTCATGAGGTCAACACTTCTAATGATAATATCACATTGCCATGTTGGCATGATATCTGTCTGGGGGTTGGTAGGTTGGAAGTCAAAGGCGACATTTTTGCGAATGGCGCAGCCGGTAGTTGAGAGTCATGGAGAGTCAGAAAGGCTCTGGGGGTTGCCTTCAAAGCCTTGGTTGACAAGATTGTCCAGGTCTAACTCATCGTCCAAGGGTATACTGTGTGTTCCAGCCTTTCCTCCTTGAAGGCTTGCACATGGGCATGTAGATCTGGATGCATTTGTAACATATCAGCAGCTTCCCATTTGGGATGCCATTCCACATGGATCATTTCACAATCTTCAGAGAAGTTAATCCTTTCCGCTTTTTGGGAGTCTGACAGAGGGGCGCTCGCAGGGCAGTCCCAGTGCTCATTGTGTGTATAACAGTGCATGATGGCAGCCGCAGTTGTTGTTAATTCAGCTTGACATACAGTGTTGGTTGTTCCAGCACTGTTGGGCTCAACAAAATGTGCTATAAGTGAGAGTGCTGTAGACGCCTGCTCCAATTTCTTGTTCACAAATTTGGACATCATGATGACAGCTGTCATCAGTGTACGCCCAGGTCCTCCAGTCGGGGACTTTGAGCATGAGGGTTGGACTAGATAGGTTAGGTGCAAAGACTCCTTCCTAAATATATTATGAATGGATTTGCTGTTTTCCTAGAGATATATTGCTTGTTATTGGGGGAACGTTCACCCTTTTAGATTCAGTATCATGCTGAATCACTGTTACTGCACACTTACTTGAGTTACTAGGGCCCATTTTTGGAGGATAGTATGGATGTGGGTTAGCAGGGCCTGCAAAAAGGAGTATTTAATCTTTTTGTTAGTGTACTTGTTTTCTAGCATATTCTTGTAAGCAAGGAGCCCCTGCATCTCAGATGCAAAGCTAGTAGGAGCAGGCGTTATGCCTTCATGCAAGCCGGCGAGCCAATGCCTAAAAAAGGAATTGAATGCCAATCATCCCGACACATTTACTTTGCAGATTGTAAATGCAGGCCATACGGTATCTTTTATTTTCTGGGAGGATAAGGGGATGTAAAGCACAAAAGGGAGGGGCTGTGTGATTCAGTGTTGATGTTTGGGGATTTGGGGATTGTCTAGCTTTGTACTTTACAAGTTGGACAGCCAGAACTCACAACAGCCAGTGGGTTTATATCTACTTGTGGATTAGTAGGGTGTACATCAAAGGTGGTTTTGTTGCGCAGTTCTTTGTCAAGTTTGTGCTTCCAAGTGTTGGTGGGACCTGCTATACTGATCATACCTTGAATCAGTTTAAACAACTTGGATTGGACCATCAACAAGCCAATAAACTTGCCAAAAAAAACTGCATGCACATTCTGCTCTGTATGCAAACAAGCTTGTAACCACCAGACGTGCTATGGAAAACAATTATGCTTCTCACAGCCAGGTTCTGGAGCCAGGTGCTTCCAATACCCCTCCAGATCCCCATTAGCCTTTCTTCTTTGTAGCTTTGTGGTGGAGGAGACTCGCGGCTCTCCTGAGCCAATGTGTCTCATTTTCCTTAATTGATAAGGGAGAATTTCCTCTGCCTACATAGTTTTTCTTTTCTTTTCTTGTTGGTTGCACCAGGTTTTTGATTGCAGGCATCTCTTTTTATGCTTCAGCTACGCTGCCCTTGTAGGCAGGTACAGCTATGTAACCCTTGCCCTTCCTTTCCTACGTGGTATCTCTTTCATCTATTGTTCATCAAATGTTTGAGCATTCATCTGATCCAACAACTTCAAGTTTGAGTCAAACGACCTCGTGCTTTTCCATCAAACATAGACTACAACAAACATGATTTGTTGTTTTTGTTTTCAGTCTGACTTTTGTGAGTTGAGCATTTTTCGGCCAGGTCTGGTTACAGGCCTCAGTGTTTCCGTTCAGCTGCCCTTGTTAACGAATGAGCAATCAGCATGATGTAACCTTTTAAAAGACTATGCATGCCAAGTCCGGCTGCGTGCATCAAGGAAAGGTCCCCTGACTAGCAAGCTAGCTAGGGTCTCAGCAAAGAGGCTCAAAGGCCTTAGTGGTGTATCTTTACCTTGCCCTCAATGAATCAAAACAGTCTACACCATCTCTCTCTTTGCAGCTTAAACCAAAATGCGCGTTATTCATCCAATGTGTTTATCCAGACCCCCAAAACAATTAAGGCAATCAAGCATAAAGCGTCCACACTTAAGGCTTAGATTCTACCTGCCATTTTGCTTGGACCGCAAAATCTGACAACAGGATTGCTTGTTGAGATGCTTGAAGCACAGCAAGAAGGGCACAAGAAGCAAGGGAGTATGTTGGTTTCTGAAAACGTACAAAGAGCAATACCAGAACTTGAAAACACCATAGACAGTTGTCTGCAGAAGCAGTTGGCATGGTTCAACAGACATCATAATTGGTTCCATCCGATGGTGAGTCACCAAAATCACAGTAGACAGAACCAACATTGATAACAATAAGTAAAAGAATTAGTCTTGTGTTAGCGGAGAGTCTGATAGGTCAACGAGAGAGCAAGCAATGTAAATGCATTCAGTGTGTGTATGTATATATGTGTGTGTTTATTTACTCCCCCCATTATTCGTTGCGTGTGGCAGCCTCTGCAGACTCCACGCTCTTTCATGTGCTGATACACAAAACGGCTTGAGCTTTGCTTACTGTGCTTATCAAGCCTTGAAGGGTGCATCAAAACCTTAAGGCAAAATACGTAGTTTGGTGTTCTGGAGGCACAGCATCCTGAATTGGACTTGGTGTCATTGCAAACTACATACATTTGCGTTAATAAGCACAGCATCTCAAACTCAAATGGAGGTACAAAATCCCAAACTCAATTGGAAGTACAGCTTTCCAAAACAACAACTTATGCGCCATATCATGTAATTTGGTATCACGGAGGCGCAGCATCCCAAACTCGCAAGAAGGATGTCCCTCTTGAAAAGTCTTGGTTTTCCTTGTGGCGGTATGCAAAGCCAAACATATGCAGTTGTGACCTTTGCAGGAAGCTCTTGACCACCTGGCAGAACATGAAGGCAAGGAGATAGATAGATAGATAGATAGATAGATAGATAGAGAGAGAGAGAGAGAGAGAGAGAGAGAGAGAGAGAGAGAGAAGCAAGAAAGCTGCTTGCGTCTTCAGAAGTGGAAGTATGGTGCAAAATCTATCCGTCCAAGCTGGAATGAGGTTTTCCCGCAGCAGTTCTTGAGCATATAGTTGCCCTTAGATAGTTCTAAGAAATGGACTTACTGACCCTGGCGTAAGTCTTGAGTGAGTAGGCATTGTATCCAGCCACCTTAAACGAGCTCATATGTACCTATTACCTTTCCCAACAAATTTGGGCACGGCGCCAACTAGAGCAGAGGAAGCACGAATAAAAGCAACATTTACAGTGAAATAATCGATGGTTTGGTCACATACAACTAGACGCACCTCTAAAAGAAAGGACACAACTAGGTCCGTTCGTGAGGAAGCTTGATTACTCACCATTGTATGAATGGCAGCATCACCCCAGCGATAAAGGTAATGGCCATTGGCTTTTTCTGTTACCTCCAAGTATTCTTGCACCTGAGAGTCAGGTCATGCAAACCTTGTAGATAGCTGCTGAGTTAGTGACACAGAATTTCACAGTAATTCAGCAAGAGTGGAAGCCTGTTTGTTAGGCTGGACGCTTGCATCACATATTGCGCCTGGCAAAACAAGATAATGGTGCGACATGAGGTCCTCCTGTACGATCCAGCCCCCCGGAAGCCAAAAAGAACTTTTGCCTGACAGGCACGGCATTATCGGGCAAGCCAGTTGTCTTCTCAAATACGCACTGTACCGACACAACCCACCTTGTCTGTCATCCACCAATTGATGTCTACAATGAAAAAATTGGTGTATATGACTTTCCGATCCCTGGGCAAACAATAGAGACGCAGTAATTGGCAGCCATTTCTTGCCAACTCAGGGGCAATTGAATGTAGACAATGAAGACTGGGCATACAATAGAGACACAGTAATTGGCAGCCATTTCTTGCCAACTTCGGGGCAATTGAATGTAGAGAACGAGGAATGCCTGGCTTTTGTAGTTAGGCAGCCACTTGATGCTTGAGGATGACAGAGGTCGGAAGCAGAGTTGTTTGCACTGCAGGCCTTGCAGGAGACGTTGACAGTGCTGCATACTTACCAGCCGCCAAAAGAATTGAGGCCTGGCAAATTGCGTGGGAGGCAGCTGTCCAGCAGGAAGGCCTGATAAATGTGGCAAAGCATAGGTTAAAAAAAGGTCTCCAAGCTGTGCCTGTCCACAAGGGCAGAGCAACTAAAGCAAAATGCCTGCACACAACTAATCATGGAAGCCTAGGTTTGCAACCTAAAAACTAGGACATACCGCAGACAGTTCATGTCAATGGTAGAATGGGCCCAAGTCAGCAACCACTAGCTGAACTAGGTGGGAGGCATGCTAATGCATATAACTGAAAAAATGGTGCACGTTGCTTGCAAGTATAAGCATGGTCAGGAGTGTTGTTCCCAGCAAGGCTTATGTGGCGCAAACAAGTCTTCAAGGGCAGTAACTATTTAAGGCATTGACCAGGTGCAGAGCACCTCACTTCCCAGAGTGAAACAGGTGCACAAGCAGATGTTAAAGAGATCATGAAGATGGGAGTTGCTACTTGAGATTACAGTGCAGTGCGATGCGAGCATGCTCACTGCAAGGCTATGAGCCATGGAGGTTGCCTGGAAGTGATGTACTGCTGCACTGCATGTGACATCCAGCTTGCATTGCAGGGCCTCGGCCCCCTAGATACCCTCTTTTCCTCAATCAATGTAGGGAGTGGTTTTGCTGCCTACGTAGCTCTTCTTGTCTTGCATTGCAGTGCCTCTGTGAACGCACCGGCTGCGACATTTTTGTCGTTAAGTACCAAGAGGTGAGCTCTGGCAACGACCAAATGATCTCCACATCTTCCTCATCCTGGGATAGTGACAAAATGAAGGAAGAAGGAATGAGTGCAAGGCTTGCTGCTTGTGCTAGACAAGTCTGTTTTGCTTAAAAAAGGAAAGAAAAGACTATGCCGGTCAAGAAAAGACCACGTGCAGTAAGGATAGCTTCCCTGACCAGCAAGCTAGCAGGGGTCTCATCAGCCTGCTTTGTTCAGTGAACCACGATATGTCTTTGCCCTCTTATGTCGTTATTGGCCATGTAATACTTCACATACATGTCAGCCACGCAGACAAGCACACAGTGTTGTCCCGCTGCTAGCAATGTACATCAATCATCAAAATGGAGCCCAAAACAAAGGAAACACAATATTCATATCCCCTCTTGAGCTGTCGTTATCCTTGTGACCCTACATGCACATTTCAGCCACGCAGGCAAGCTCGCATTTTTGAAGCACTGCTAGCAATGCACATCAATCATCAAGATGGAGCCCAAAACAAAGGAAACACAATATTCATATCCCCTCTTGTCGTTATCCTTGTGGCCCTACATGCACATTTCAGCCACGCAGGCAAGCTCACATTTTTGAAGCACTGCTAGCAATGCACATCAATCATCGAGGTGGAGCCCAAAATAAAGGAAACACAATATTCATATCCCCTCTTGAGCTGTCTTTATCCTTGGGACCTTACATGCACATTTCAGCCACGCAGGCAAGCTCACATTTTTGAAGCACTGCTAGCAATACACATCAATCATCAAGATGGAGCCCAAAACAAAGGAAACACAATATTCATATCCCCTCTTGAGCTGTCGTTATCCTTGTGGCCCTACATGCACATTTCAGACACGTTGGCAATCGCAGATTGTTGTAGCGCTGCTAGCAATGTGCAAATCATCAAGATGGAGCCCAAAACAAAGGAAACACAATATTCACACTCCCTCTCAAGCAGCCTCAAGCCTCGTGACTCTAAATGCACACGTCTGCCACGCCACGTAGACAAGCACGCTGCTGCGCTACTCGCAATACACATCAAACAAGTAGATGGACCCTGAAACACATGAGTGCATGCATATGTATGCAGCTCAATCAATGCCAGTGCAGTGACATTGATATATATGCAGGATAGGCTTGCCATACTTACCCACAGCCTGTAGCCGTAGTGCTTCCCATTTTGCTTCATCCAAGCCACAAGGTCAGTCCTGGCTGGGCTTAGTACCTGGGTATTGGATTAAAAGGGCAAACTAGATGCAGCTCCCTCAAACAAGAATTGGTGCTGTTGCTTTGTTATGATGCCCGCAACTACACTGGGGCAGCTGCTTGGTATTGGAAATTTGTCAGACTACAGCTCCAACCGACCCAAAAGCGCAGTGCAGGAAAGATGGCATAGTCAGGCACGTGTCATCTTCATCGTAATCGCGCATCTTGCACCCTCAAGCCAAATGCATGAGGAGCATCTTCGTCATGTCATGGTAAGCAAAAACACCCTCAGGGCAGATTCCGGCATTCTACTTCATACGCAAATTGGAGGGGAGGTATGCCAGTGATGAGAAGCCTCAAAAGTTGACATCAGATAAGACTTGAAGCCCAAGCTTTGCTGCTTACTGAGCATTAATTCAGTTCAGCTTTCCCTTCCGGTGCAAATATTGAGCAGCTCCTTCCTGCAGCACCTGAGACCTGCAATACCTAGCCCTCTCACCCTTCAAAGTCGATACAAGTATTGGCCCACTTGAAGACACATGCTGCCTGCAGTAAGAATGCTAATTGAGAGGCATTTGTGTGCAAACAAGGTCCAGCAAGTGTAGGTTGGCACGGTACCTTTCAGTTAGCACACCTTTGAATCCTCATCCAGGCGCAGCACCCAAGCATACCCCCGTGCCGCCAGGTATTTAAACAAGCCATTACTGTACCATCTGCACATGTGTCGATACCCTGCAGGAGGATCATAAAAACAGGAAACACAATGGCAAGTATGAGGAGAGCAAGCCAGAAGAACTGGTGGAAGTCACAAATTGGAACACTAAACAAAACATTAACTACACTCCTGCCAGATAACTGCAGAATTAAAGGGCACCATAGCCTTGACAAGCTCATTAAACCATGGACTGACGCATTCAGTGGGCATGGTGGGAGAATGTTGCATGAGTGAATTTACCAGCACTCCACAGAGATTGCAATTGGTGCCATTTCTAGTTGAAAGCACACAGTGATGAGAAAAACCGACCTATGCCATGCATGGGGTAAGGACAGCAGGGCGCGAATGCCCAAGAGACCACATCCTCTTCCTTTAGGCCTGGTGGCAGTGCCCATGCGTCATCAGGGATGCGTAAGAATTTTGCAGTGGGGAGGACCTCGAGCAGAGGGGTTTGCTGCACGACATAAACAGTAGATTCCAGGTAGTTTCAGTGCGCAGGATGACATCGTTGACGCGGTCTGCACTAAATGAAGGCTGGGCATCATAATACAGGCAAGAATGAAGAAGGGGAGAGAACAAAGGCATGAAGGCCACCACAGGTTAGCGCACACGCAGGCACACTGGACCCTGGAACAGCTTTGGCCTGGTGACAAGGATACAAGCACATGCAGGGGTTGCCAGCTGGCTTGTGCTGAGAAAGAAAGGGAAATTGGTAATGTTCGTTAAATAGTACAATTATGGACTACTCCAATGAATGCGTAAAGAGCATGAAAATAAAGGCTGGCTGAGGCCTGCATCACTTGGAGGAGTTGATGGACATGACCACATAAACAACTTCAAAAGGGTGCAATGGTTTTACTCGTGTGTTTTGTGGCACGCTTTGGGCTGTGCATCCTCTGGTCCGGGGGCCGGGCAAGGCGTGCACTTAATGTGTCGGTTCTTGTGCTCTCAGGGCTGTTCCACAGGTTTCTGCTCGTGGCCAGCAGCTGCTAGCAGCTAGTCTGCTAGGATGCAGACTGTTGTGCTCAGCAGGTAGCTGCTGGGCATGGCTTTCCTTGGTTGGAAGGCTGACAGTGCTGACTCTGCTTGTTGTCAAAGGTCTGGAACTCCAGTCTTTCAGCTTTCATCTTGCTCTCTTCCTCGTTGCTGGACATGTCTTCCTTTTTTGCCTGCCGTGCTTCTCTCGGTCTGAACTTTGTGGTGGGGAGGTCATTCGGTCTGTGCACCAATGTGGCCCCCTTTCCTTAATTGATGTGGGGAGTGTTTCACTGCCTATGCAGTTTTTCTTTTCTTTTCTATGCATCACTATAACATTGGCTCAACCGCCAGGTTTGCGTTTTATTTGCTTCACACCCGCAGGCGCACCTTTGCAGCTGTCTCATAAGCGCCTGTGTGAAAGAGGAGCACATGGCCTGGTGTCCAAGGCAGCAGGTTCCGCCTGATAAGCTCCAGGCTTTCCAGCAGATCTGCAAATGCAATGCAGGTCCGTACCTGAAGTTTCCATGGTTCCACGGTTTCCGTTGATTATGTTCTAAGTGCGTGCGTGCGTGCGTGTGCGTGTGCGTGTGTGTGTGTGTGTGCGTGCGTGCGTGTGTGTGTGTGTGCGTGCGTGCGTGCGTGTGCGTGTGTGTGTGTGTTCGTGTGTGTGTGTGCGTGTGTGTGTGTGTGCGTGTGTGTGTATGTGTGTGTGTGTGTGTGTGTGTGTGTGTGTGCGCGCGCGCGTGCGTGCGCCTAATGAGGGACCTACCAGGGTTCTGCTCGTCAGATAAAAGCAAGGTGTAAGCCAACATTTTTTCCTCCCTCGGCTGTAGAGAGGATTGCCCCTCATTGCCTGCAATTGGTGCACCACCTGTGGCAAGCTCGTACTGCTGTACTGAGTGCTGCATTTTTATCATGTCAGGCCCAACAACTCACCCCTCTCAATAAATATCCAAACCAAGGCCCATGCCCCGAAAATGAGCAGCCATAACATGCACTTCCTTCTCTCTGGCCGTTCAGTTGCAAGGCTGTAGTTTCATACCTCCCTGATAAACTTGAAGTTCAATAACAAAATAAATCGAGCAAATTGAACAACGTCTGCATATTAAATTGCAGGCAGCATATCGGTCCAAGAATGTCAATTTTGTGTAGAGAAAGCCTCTTTCTGGGCGCGTTTACAATGGCGGATTAAGGATTAGGATTGATTAAATTAAAATCAATTAATCCGGTTGAGCATTTACAAACGTGGATTAATTACCTGGATTTATGCCGGAAAGTAAATTAAGAAAACCATTTTTCTTACTCCTGCCCCCCCCCCCAGGATTCAGGCCCCGGTCACACCTATAATTAATTACGCATTTAATTACGTTTTCGTAATTATAATTAGGGAAAAGATAATTATTTCAGCGGTCACACTACATAATTATGTCCATAATTACGTTATCGTAATTATAATTAGGAAAACGTAATTATGGCAGGGGGGGGCATCATTACGAAAAATAATTATGCTCCCAACTTTCCCTTTCCGCCACCACCACTCTCCAGAAGGTAGAGCTCCCCCAGATAATGACTCCCCTGAGGCAGATATGAGCTCTTACCTCAATTTATCCTGTTGCTCATCTGCTCCTACTCCAAAATTTGGTAGGATACAGGTAAAAGTCAGAAAGAGATGCCGGGACCCTGGCGCTGGCCTAGGGAAAGGACACAGAGGGTTGCAGCTATAGCTAACATAATTTCTCCTGCTCTATAAAAAAGGTCGTGCGATGGGCCCCGGGAGAAGGAAGAAGTAATTGCCAGCCTCTTCAGAGGCTTCTTGACTGGAATTTGCATCATGAAGTCCTTCGTGTCAATCCTGATGCATGTGAAACATGCTTAAGCACTGTAATTATAGTAAACTTAAAAAGCACAAAAAATATAGGGCTCACTTATGCTTCTGGCATCTATGAATGTCCTTGCCATGCATTCATGTTCGTACAAAAGCAGCATGGCAACTAAAAGTGAGGCTTTACTTCTGGAAAATCACGAAGGGTCCTTTTTGAGCTCAAGGGTCTGAAGGTTCTGCAAAGCAAACCAACCCACGCTGCCAATTCCATGGAGGCAAGGCCTGCCCAAGAGGGCCTTTGCTGACACCTTAAAGAAGGATTTGCTAGCAATATTGTGGCGCTCGGTTTCCGCACTTGGTATGATGGAATGCCTACACCCTTAAAGAATGTGAAGGGCACTGTCTGGCTCCCCACAGAGGGGACCTGTCCTCGTAGGCTGGTGGACATTTTAAAGTGCACTGCGTGTTTTTGGAGGATATCAGTGCAAAATATATGAAATGTTTCGTCTCATTTTGAATATAATTGCTGGCATGATCCAGAAGGCATACCAAACCTTTGATTGTAAGCGTGATAGCCCCTCATTTCTCTTGCTTAGCAGGCTTGCATCCCTAGGGGCGAGGCCGCATGCGCACTGCTCAATATTGCTGGAAGAAGAGTGTTGATGGCCTCCAACCAGGAATGTATTTTCTGTTGTCATCCTTAAAAGGAGGCCTAGGCTGGAGGAGTGTTACTGACTCCTCCACCTTCATGAAACACAAATAGAAGGTTCAGGGACCCCGTCATCACCCACAGTAATATAAACCAACTTACTGCAGCTAATTAATTTTTGCGTAATTATGTCCGGTGTGACCGCACCGGACTTAATTACGCCTGAAGATAATTATGGAGCGTAATTATGAAACTTAATTATGGCGTAATTAATTACAGGTGTGACCGCGGCCTAAGAAAAATAAAGGTGGATTAAAGGCTGCAAAAACCAAGGAGCTTCTCCAAAGGACTTCCTGTGCCCTCTAGAAAGGCCTGCATGGTGTATCTTGGCCTGGATGCGCGTCCTGCCCGCACTCTGCCCGCCTGCGCTCCCCCAAGTTGACATCACAGGGCGGCAGCAGGAGCCCACAGAGCACTTCAGCACTAGTGACTGGACTCCAGAATGTGGCACAGCAGAGCATCTCCGGCTAGAAGTGCGGTCAAATTTCAGGGTGACCGTGCGTGTTGTAAACGCGAACTGAATTAAAGAATTCAATCCGGATTAATTGAAATCTGCGAAAGGGATAAATTTCCTTAATCCTAATCCACCATTGTAAATGCGCCCTCTGTGTGAGAGACTTTCTCGTTCGCTTAGACATAACTAAGATTCTGACAGTAGTTTGATCATCCTGCTGCAATTGGCTGGCCTCATAGGCTTGTTAAACCTTCCTCCTCCTCTTCCTGTCAACTGCAACATTTATCTATCTGGTTCAGTTACTCCTTGCTGCCCTATGCTTTTTCTAACATTGTAATGTTGGAGGAGTAGACATGTGTCTTCCTTCATCTGAATGCCAAACACTGTGCAATATCCTAGAAAGAACCAATAGGGCAGCGCACTTTTCATCCAATGTTGTGGGCATTTCTTTGATCCAACAACTTTTGAACCTTTGATTATAATCTACCTCGTGCTCTTCCATCATCAGCTAAATTGCCCACATAGGCAGGTATAGCTATGTGTCATGCTGAATCACCGGCTGCATTACCGGTACCGTCACTGCACATTTACTGTTGCAAAAGCAGGTAATACATCAGGGACAAGGTACCCCTGGCACAAGGCCAGGGATAACAGAAACAGCGCCAAACCTCAATGGAGGGTGGAACAGAAGGTTGAATAAGAGAGAGCATCCAATAAGGCCCCGGTCACACTGGCGGGATCACCCCCCGGGATCACCCCCCAAGATCAGGGGTCGGGTTTTTAGTTTTTGCAAAAAACAATTCTTTGAGTGTTCCACTAAATTCCTTGTGCCGTATTTACTTAGCTTGGATTGTTCATCAGGTGATTTCGACCCCTGATCCCTGATCCGCCCCCCCCCCCCCTGATCAGGGGGGGTGATCCCGGGGGGGTGATCCCTCCAGTGTGACCGGGGCCTAAAAGAACCCCACTTAAATATAGGTCACACCTCACACACAAAGTTGTGCAATGATTCAGCAATGGCCACTATTTAACGTGACATATGTAACCCTTTCCTTTCCTATTCCGTCAAACACCAGCCCTTGATAAGAAAGAAAGCCTACGCTGGACGTAACCAGCGTGCATTAAGGAAAGATCCCACAGTCAGCGCTGTCACTGACCATGAGTCTCACCAGCCCTTAATACACATGATTTATTATTTAATCTAAATCTTTTTTGTTTCGAGTCCAACTTTTATGAGTTGAGCTTTTTCTCTGGCCAGGTCTGGCTACAGGCCTCTGTATTTCCACTCAGCTGCCCTTGTAGGAGGAATAGCGATGCAACCTTGTAACTTTTAAACAAGCGGAGAAGAGAACAGAGCTACATAGGCAGTGATAATACCCCCTACATCAACTGAGGAGTTTCCTCAGACGCATTGGCTCCAAGAGCCGTAAGACCCCTCCACCAGACTTGCTCAGAACATGACAACTGAACGCCCCAATCTTGCTGGAAGAATGATCGTCAAAGCTCTTAACAAAAGCCTTTTGGGGGCAGGCTTGGTTAACATAGACATATGGAGTGATGACAGGTTGGCGCAACACAACCTCCAAATACCTGCACATGCATCAAATAGAATTATACCCCCTTACCTTTTTCCAAGAATTTTAAAAAAGATCTAGACTCACCACCTGCCGTCCTGATGCTATACTGATTACTCCCTATAAAGCCAAAACCACTCCTTATTCTCATTCTACCTCCAATACTTGCACTGGCATTGAGAGCGCATTCAAGACAGACAGGATGATGGAGAAGGTAGTGCGCTCCTAGGAAGGTGATGTAAAGCGTGCTGTTGTTGATGCAGTTCTGATGCCAAGAGAACATTAGTTGGTTTACTTTGATAATGGACTCCACAATCGGAGTTGGCGCACTGCTGGCTAATGCCTAAAACTTCGAACGCTTGAAAGCATGCTTTCAGCAGAAAAAAAAACACGAAATGCGTCACGTCCAGGGTTGCCAATAACCATGCAACAAAGGACGGGTACTCTCGAGCTGTTGGCTGGATTTGCAAGTGTACCAGGTTCTGCTCTTCTCCATGTTGCTGCTAAGCTGCTCTTGGTCTTGCTGAACAGTGCTGGCTTGGCTGCAGCACGCAGAGAATGTCTGGGGCAGACACAGCGTTTGGACCAGCTTCACCAGGTTAGGGTTAGATCAGAGACAAGGTACCCCTGGCACAAGGCCAGGGATAACGGAAACAGCGCCAAACCTCAATGGAAGGTGGAACAGAAGGTTTAATAAGAGAGAGCATCCAATAAAAGAACCCCAGTTAAATACAGGTCACACCTCACAAGGTTTTGCAACGATTCAGCAATAACCATGATTTGACGTGACACTCCTGCTCACACTATGCGTTACGCAGCAGACACAACCCTACACAGAGGACCACACGAGCCAACCGGGTGAGGCGGCCTCACCAACTCCATGTAAACCAGCGGCACGTGCACTTGATTGAAATCAAGTACTATGGAGACATGAGGCCTGGACAACAGTTGGAGGCAGCACAGCAGCAGCATGCAGACCTGCAAACTCATTAGTGCTAAAGTCGTGACTCTGAACACTATACTTCTGGGTGTTGGTGGGACCTGCTATACTGATCATACCTTGAACCAGTTTAAACAACTTGGACTAGACCATCAACGGGCCCATAGGATCGCTCAAAAACTCCATGCCCATTCGGTTCAGTATGCCCATTAGCTTGTTACCACTAGACGTGCTATGGAAAATAGTGATGCTTCTCACAGCCAGGTTCTGGAGCCGGGTGCTTCCAGTAACCCTCCAGATCCCCATTAGCTTTTTCTTCTTTGTAACTTTGTGGTGGAGGAGACTCACGGATCTTCTGAGCCAATGTGTCTCCTTTTCCTTAATTGATGTAGGGAGAGTTTCATCTGCCTACGTAGTTTTTCTTTCTTTCTTTCATGATAATACCCTACCATGCCAATCTCACTCCTTGTTCTTCTTCCTCCTCCTCACACCACGTGTTACGCAGCAGGCACAGCACCCCACACAGGTCCAACACGTCTACCTGCGTTAAACAACCCCATATCAACTATGCGTGAATCAGCGGTTCATACACTAAAGAAAAAGAAAGGTCTACGCCCTTGAGCGTGCATTAAGGGAAGAACCCGTCAGGGAACTCACCAACCACCCGGATTCCTCCAAGTTTCTTCATACACTTGAAAAAGATTAAACATTGAAGATACTAGGCCTGGGCAACACTTGAAGACGGCACAGCAGCAGCATGCAGATCTATGCAATAATATAATTAATATAAGTGGAAAAGCTGTCATGCTACATACCATCTCTCTGGGTGTTGGTTGGATCTGTTACACTGAGCGTACCTTTCACCAGTTTAAACAACTGAGACTTGACCGCCAACTTGCCACAAAATTTGCTTGCAAACATCATGCCCATTCTGTTGGGTATGCCAACAAACTTGCTACCACTAAGCGTGCTATTGAAAACAGTAATACTTCTCACAGCCAGGTTTCAGAGCCAGGTGCTTCCAGTATCCCTGAGGGTGGCTCAGCGAAAAACAAAATCCCTTATCATCACTGGTGTGCTCTCCCAACCAAGCCTGCACACGCTACATATTCTCCTTGTATTCTGCCCAAATATTTCTACTTGGAATTACCCAAACACACTGTCCGCAGTGTGGTTCAATTTCGCCTTTGTGTCCATACCTTCAAAGTTGAGCAGGCCATATGGGATGACACTGTTTTCCCTGCTTGTGATCTATGTGATGCCCAAGATGATGTGCAGGATGAACGACACGTTCTTTTCAAATGCACTCATCCCCATCTTTGTTCTCTTCGGCTTAAATATGCTTCCTTATTTTCTGGTCCTCTCCTCTCTATATCTCACTCTTCCAATAGCGTGGCTCCCTACCTGGCATTCACAATGTGCAGTCTTATCATAATTTTTCTTTCTTGAATCAAAGCAAAAAAAAACAATAAAAGAAAAACTGCGTAGGCAGTGAAACACTCCCCACATCAGTTAAGGAAAGGGGGCCACATTGGTGCACAGACCATATGACCCACCCACCACGAATTTCACACTGAGAGAAGCAAGGCAGACAGAGAAAGAAGACAGGTCCAGCAACGAGAAAAGAAAGCAGGATGAAAGCTGAAAGGCTGGAGTTCCAGACCTTAACAGCAAGCAGAGTCAGCAACGTCAGCCTTCCAACCAAGGAAAACCATGCCCAGCAGCTAACTGCTGTGCACAAGTATAGTCTGCATCCCAGCAGATTAGCTAGACTAGCTGCTAGCAGCTGCTGACCACAAGCAGAAGCCTGTGGAACAGCCCTCAGAGCACTGGTGCCAACACATTAAGTAAACACGCCTTGCCCGGCCCCCAGACCACAGGCACCACCCTCCACCAGCATCCCGTGCATGCTCTGCACCCCAGGACCAGCTGCATTCCGCAACCCTCTGCTAGCTTGCACCCCCCACGCTGCTGCAGCTGCTGCTCGCTGCTGCATGCCACCGTTGCTTGGTGCAATCAATAACAAACTTTTTCTTTTTCTACATGCATTATTGCTTATTCATGGGCAGGATAGCAGTCAATTGTTTTGACTGGCTTCTTTTTCCTGTGACCTATCCTGTAACCCTCCAGTATCCCTCCAGGTCCCCATTAACATTCTCTGTTTTGTAGCTTCGTAGTGGAGGGGACTCTCGGCTCTTCTGAGCCAATGTGTCTCATTTTCTCTAAGAAAAGGAAAAAAGCTACATAGGCAGAGGAAGCTCTCCCAACATCAATTAAGGAATGCGTCAGGCTGAGAAAATGACGCAGCCATAATAGTATCTTAATATTCCAGAGCGGGGCGACGGAGGCCCCAAATGGGGGTACTTTTGAAGTGTTATCCAAGCAGTTGGCCCCAATTTATATGTTAAAGTACTAGCACCCAGATGTAGCTCATGCTTTCCCATATCCAAAGCACCTGAGCTTGAAATATCCAATTTGGGGCCACATGCGTAATCAGCCACGGCGCGATCCCTGTTTTTCACCACCCAAACTCCATATCTGACCATCTATTGCACCAAATTGGATTATTTTTTTGTGATTTGGAGTCCTTATATCAAAAGAATATCACTGCAATAGAAATGGAGTAAAAAGACCCAGTGGTTGGTCAGATGCAGAATTTCAACCATTTACCTTGGAGAAAATACAGCACAAGGTGGGCCAAAAAGGTCATTTTCTGACTTCCTTCTTTCCTAATTTTGAATATGCAGGGTGTTAGCACCATATATAAGATCTGTAAATACAAAAAACTCGGAGTGAAAAATGGTCCCAGGGTGGAGCTGTGGGCCATTTTAGGGTGATCTGAGGCCAGGAGAGTGATCCGGGCTCAACCGATTTTCATCATTTTTTGGTGAACATGGTTTTTATTGATATTATAATGGTTGGCATGCTCAGATTTTGAAAATATTGGCGGGAAAGAACATTTCCAGCAATTTGGGCCCGTCGCCCCCCTCTGTTAATATTCCATACTATGGAATATTAGTAACCAGGCTGTGGCTGCGTTTAGAGAAAAAACAATGATGCTGTGGCGTACAGCAACTAACAAAAAAGAAAAAGAAAAGAAAAGTCTACGCAGGCCACAGGCCGCGTGCATTAAGGAAAGGTCCCTTAACTAGCAACTAACAGATTCACTGGGATACCCGGGGTTAACAAGCAGAATCTCTTAGGCAAGTTCTGGAGAGTTGGCGCGATCCTCACTGGTTTAGATCCTTGTGCTTTCTTGCCCTGAACTAGGTTGCGCTGTGCGCACTGATGCTAGACACACACACACACACTTAACAGGTGGTTGCTGCCTTCTCCTCCTCCTTGGGCCTGCGGTTCTTTAGCCAGACATCTTGCTCCGGCTTAGGTTTATTGGTTCACTAAGTCTCCCTAAAAAGCTTCTTGCTAGAAACAACAAGGATACAAGATGAGCGCAACACATAGTTCTCTAAACGCAGCCACAGCTGCTCAATCACATGTATAAATAGCAAGTGTCCAACCAACTCAACTAACTTGCATCACACTCTCATCGCAGCAGACTCTAGTCATGAGAAATGCCCTGTAGAAATAGTGCTTTTGGCAACAAACTAAATTTCTAAGACCACAGCGAGCTTAGGTCTGGTTTTGGTTGCAGGCACCTCTTTTTATCAGTGCTGCGCCCTTGCGGCTGACGGCGTCAGGCGCAAGTCACGTTACATAATTCACAGATTTTACTGTTAAAAATAAGATTCAGATACAGGCTGCAAGTTCACACTCTTCGAGTTGAACAGGCTGTTTGGTCCAATAGTACTCCTCCAGTCTGTGATACCTGTGATTCTGATGACATACAAGATGAAAAACATGTGCTGTTCAGATGTTCCAATCCCCAGGTCTGCTCTCTCCGTCAGAAGTATGCCTCACTTTTTGAGCTTAATTTCTCTCTTCTACATCTCCACGTCTCCCACAAGATACTCGGAACGCTCTTTTGTGTGATAGCTGTTCTTGTGATGAGATTCAAGATGAGGCTCATGCCCTTTTGGTGTGCAGAGACGCAGATGTTTGTGCTTTTAGAAGAAAGTACGCTTACCTGTTCAACTGTTTCCCTGGTGATTTTTCAATGGAGCACCCTTTTTTACAACAAGCCAGTGTCCAGGATGTTCTGATTTCCTCTTGCAACACAACAACAAGTTTTTTTCGTTTGTTTCTGAGCTTATGGACATTATGTTGGCTGGCGAGGACCAGTCACAGGCCGATCAGCCTAACAGTCTGGCTGAAGGTCCCCCCGTGTAAATCTGTAAATCTCCCACAAGATGCCCTGCCTAGATACCATCCACCATGTGAATTCCCAGGACATCAATACTTTTCTAAACCAGAATAACAATAGACTTACTTCTTTCCTTCATGATCTCATGTGTATTTATGAACGGGCTAGCAGTCAAACGTCTTGACTGAGGCCGCCTTTTTCCCTTGTAACCCTTGTAAAAAATAAAATTATGGGAATCCTTTGCATGAAGCACCATGTGGTTCTTTGTTGATTACGGAAAAAAATCAATTTCCTCTGACGCATAAAAAAGATGACCCTATGAATACAGGGGATACATTCCTTGACTAGCTACCTAGACTTTCATGATGGCACTCAAGTGTGAAACGGTGCATAACTCTAATAGATGTTGCAACGACACTCTCTGATCTGCAAAAGCGCTCATTGATGTCAGCTTTGCTGCCTAGTCGCGTTTTAAAGGATGCTTCTCGCAAAATTCCCTGATCAGGTTCGACACAGTGTCTGGCTGATCAACTGGAATCCAGTGGCTGCAGTCCTTCAAAATGTGCGTCTCCGATACAGGTGCAACCTGTAATGTTCAGAGAATGTGAAGGTCAGTCAGTCTTTCAAATAAAACACAGTATTTAAGTATAAGGTGTCACAGGTGTAGGGAAATTGAACTTGTTTGGCCGCTTTTGCTGTCATGAGACCCGAGATGAGAGGGCGCAAAAAATTTGATGCTGTCTGCTTCACCAGAAATGCTCCTATTGTGGATCATGATGACCAGGAGATCTATCCCAGGTCATTATTTGGCCTGAGGCCCGATCAAGATGAAAATTTGTGCCATAAAATACAATAAAACATGTTCTCCCTTGCATAACTGGGATCGTCTCCTGAGCAACAGAGCTTGGGGCTCAACATTTGATTAAAAAACTAAAATTTCACCCAGGACAACTTCAGAGCACTTATTGACCCTACTCCGTTTTCACCATGGTACTAATCGTACAATGGAGCAAGTCTGAATTGCTGGGGCCCATAGAAAAAACTTATACCTCCCATCTTGCCTCCTTCCTCTTTTGAGCGCCACAGCACCACAACTCCTCCTCCCAAAAATACTCAAGCCAGATGTGCCACAGTGTGCATCCAACTGCAACGCACAAGACTTGTGACTTGTGAAGTACAATTGCATGTACAAGCTGCCTGCAGCGAAATAGCTGAGACTCATGACTTGTGAAGTACAATTGCATGTACAAGCTGCCTGCAGCAAAATAGCTGCAGCAGTGAAGCAACAGGGTATCATTAGCTGCACTGCTGCTACGTAGCTGTATTGCTCCTGAATGTGAATGTGTGCGAGACACTAAATCCCATGCTCTTCCTAAAGCTGTAGCTAATGTTGAAAGCGCAAAAGATACAGCTGGGAACACTGCTCCTTGCACAACAATGCACGTCAAAGGAAGCATTTTGTTTTTCTGGAATACTTGAGATTCAGCTGCTCACACTGCTCCTACGTTTGGCAACCTCCACAAAAATCTTCTACAGTCACAAAAAAATTGCATTTGCACTCCGCATCTGCGCGCTACTGCTCAACCAGCAGCTTGGAATAATTGGCCTCTGCCTTCTGCTGCTGCTGCTCCTACTGGAATGGGCTTTCAGGAAGGTTTCCATTCCCAGCTGTTGACGCCTTCCTCATGCTTTGGGGCCTTCACTTCTGTCCACACCAGAAAATCCTAAAAATCTGTTCACTATCACGCACTTTCCCACATGCTAAAAATGTATAATTGTTTTGGTGTCTGCAATCATTCCGCGCCCCTCAAAAACATTATTTTTGCGCTATTGACATATTTTTTGTACGCATTATGATTGAGCTGCAAGCCAGGATAAGACCTCGATTGCTTGAAATAAGGCAATGAGGTGTGAGGTCTGAGGCCCACCTCACTATGCCTAAACTGACGTGTCCGTTTCTGTGCAGTTGTTTGCCTGAATATTAAGCTGGCCAAACCCTGCAAGCTGGTAGCCCAGTGCTTTGCATTATTTCAAGTAGTTCAGAATTTTTGGCAGAACCCATCTACTACGGTTAAGCAAAAATCACTTTTCTTGTGTGGTGTAATCTGATCGACATGCTATGTGCGCCAGAGAAATTGCAAGCAGCTTCTCAGATTGTTCACTTGAAAAATCAGCATGCTTGTGGGGAAAAATGCACGAGCATACATGCGCGCATTCTTACACATCACACACACATAGCACACGTGCACACACACATACACACAGAGATACCCACACATTATCACACATAAACACACAGACGCGCACACATACAACATACACGCATACAGGCATGCATGCAGTGATGGGTCCCTCACCTTTGCTGCAGCCATAAAAATCAGAGGTTGCCTTGTGTGCTCTGCACTGATCTTTTTAGGACTTTCTTCAACCTTACTCCTGTTACCAGGGGGATTTTGGAGGCCATATATAGGCGCATATACATATATATAGGCACTTCAAATCACCCTCAACGTACTGTAAAGCCTGAACCACAATGCCTTGGATCAAACTCACACCTGCAAACAATAGTATATATGGAAACAAAGGACCCCCGCACCTTCTCCAGGTTGTCCATCAGGCTTGGCTCAAGAGCAATATCTTTGTCTGCCATGACGGCACACACAGGCATGCGCACTATGCGCCTGAGTGCATCCCAAACCCTGGATTTGGTGCAAACAAATGCAGGTGAAACAGAGTTTGAGCAGCTGGCCGTGACTTCGAAGCATTCTGGACACAGCAACCTTGTAATGAGGAACAAGGCTCTGCAAGTCGCATGGAAAAGCATTCTGAAGTTCAGAAAAGAGCAGCTGAAGACCTACCGAGGAAGCGGAGCGTAGGTGAACATGGGAAGCAGAGCACGGTAGTAGTTCACAGTTGCTGTTGCGGCACCTGCACTTCATGCAACAAGGAGAGGTGAGCTGTAAAAACTACTCCACGCTCCTTTTCAGCGCGTAAACAAGCAGGCACATTGAGGCTTAAATGATGCACTAATTGAAACTAGATGACGCACATGAAGGGCAAAACAAGTGGTAAAGGTGCAAACATAACCCTCTCCTGTGCCATCATTTGAGGTTAATACCAGAAGTATGCAAAAATAGCCTTTTTGTGGGCCGTGGGGCTTTTGGCAGTGCCCCCCTGACACTTCCTTCGCACCTACCTTTCTTTCCAAATGCATGCTTGTACCACTCTATGTCTTTGCTTGACATAGCAGTCGAGGAAACAGGCCCGTAAGGGGTGCCAGGTTTAAGCACCATGGCCAGCTGCTTGAAGTCGTTGGCCTTGAATCCTTGCTCAGGGATCAGCGGAGCTTGGAAGAGCAGAATGTAGAAGGAGCGGACTGCACTTGGCAAAAGCAATGGTGCATGCTGTAAGAACAGAGTATACAGCGTAGCCGCCAATTATCATGCATGCATCAAGTAAGGCATAAACAGAAGCATAAAGCATCTCTTTGGCTGGTGGCCGGCACCTGTACTGGCCTATGCACGCATCGTCTCAAGGCAACCACCTAGGCAGGACAGAAATTGATTGAAGACACTCACTCAGTTGCGACCAGCTTGCGTTTTTGGTAACCAAGCCAAGATGAGGCCCTGCAAACACAACCAACCTGAAGGGCAGCAGCAGCAGCAGCAGCAGCAGCCGCAGGAAGAGGAACTTACGGATTAAAGAGTGCAGAATAGATGTTGCATGTGCGGCTGTCTTATCAGAACAACTAGGTAAAGGCTCTTGCAACAAATAAGATGGGATCACATTGAAGTGCAGGGTGGGATGCATATACGCAAAAACTCTGGTACGCAGGAAATGGAAGGTTAAAATAACTAGACCAGTGGTAATGTTAAGGATTTGGGCCCTGCAGGCATTTGACCACACAGGTTGCTCAATTCAAAATAGTGTGCAGGTGGGCACCCAAGAATTTTCATGTTGTGTGGAACACAATATTTTGTTACACCAAGAAATATTAAAAAAAAATAAGGACCGTTCGCCCCCGCTCCCCAGCTTCAGTATCTGCTCTCAATTCTGTGTACCAAGCACGCGCTGGCAGTCCTTGCTCAGGAACTCTCCATCACTGTCCTCATCCATCTGCATAATCACTGGCTCTGGCTGCTGCTGCTGCTGCTGCTGTCTGCCTGATGCCCTGGTGGCTCTTGCAGGCAGCTACATCCCCCTGGTCTGTGGACTCCTCCCTGTCTGTCTCAGGCACAGCATGCATGCCTCTCTGCCTGGCCTGCACACCCCGCACCTGCCTGCACCAGACCTCCTCTGTCTCTTCGCACCTGCCCTCTCATCACCTTCACCCTCTTCCTCGCAAACACCCCCAATTCCATTCCCAGCTGTTGGTGCATCACACGCAGCAGGCTGGGCAGCAGAAGCAAGAGCAGAAGCATTAGAGGGGGAGCACTGCATGACGCATGCATGGTGCTGGCCTCATGCTGGCCTGGCCTGGCTGTCGCTGGAAGGGTAACTACTGGTGCTGGTGCTGGTGCTGGTGCCGGTGCTGGGCCCCCAAAAGCTGCCTCCTGGACTCCACTTCGCTGCTGTCTGCCTTACCCAGGAGTCCTCTTGTACCCAGTTGCCATTATTTATTTTGTCATTGTTGTTGCAACAGGAAATCTCAGCTGTTTTCATCACTTAAGCTGGAATTTCATCATTTTTGTGGAACAAAGCAGCAGTACATAGATTGGGTTGGAAGCTTGATTACATGATTCCCATTACTACTCTTCTCGTTGCTTACTCACCTGTCCACAACCTCTGGGAACATCCCTGCCACAACCCAAGCCACGCCGCCACCCTGTGTGTGTGTGTGTGTGTGTGTGTGTGTGTGTGTGTGTGTGTGTGTGCGTGTGCATGTGTGTGTGTGTGTGTGTGTGCGTGCGCGCGCGCGTGTGCGTGTGCGTGCGCCACTTTGATGATTGCCTCCGCATGCATGCAACCCTTAGGAAGAGCATGAATATACCGGAGCAAGAATGTTGATTTGGAATTGTGGGCCCTGCAAATTGTTGATTTTTGTTAGTGCTGAATTGATGTTGATAAGTAATGTAAACGAAACAAGTTGGGCAATCATGATGAACAACGTTTGTGTGTTGCAGGATTAAGTGCTCCTAGTGGTGTTGCCATCAGAGAATGCTTGTTTAAATAAAACCGAACAAAAAATTCAAATGGTGCCGCCTACCTAAAGGGTTCCACTTATATGTACAACCAACTTCGTAGCTACAAAGGGGGAAGGTGTCTACCTCTACCTTCATGGTCACACTTTCATCATGCTTTGAAACCAACAGTGGAAGCTTGAGCGTGTCAAGCGCTGTCATTAGCCCTCTACAGGGCAAGATCTGGTAAGGTTAGAGCCTGTTTGCACTGAACACAGGCTGTTATCAAATGAGCTAGTCAGCCTCCACAAATTTATGGAAGCACACAGGGAAGGAAGCTGAGCTTTCAAAATTAATGGATGAAGGTTTGGTGGCAAAGGGTGTCACCAATCTTGGAAGTTTGCCTAAAATATCTGTTGAATCCTCATAACTTTGTGAAACACTTGAGAAAAACATGTGGGGGAGGGTGGTTTAGGAAGATGTTGAAGAAAGAAATCACTCTGCAGCATTTCATTGTTGCAAATTGGCAGGACACGCCTGGGTATGCAGCGGTATGCTGTTGTATGCTGGCACTCAGATGAAGGCTAATGCTGCACTTAGAGCAACTAAGCAGCAGAAAGCCAAGGGGAATGCATGGTGGCAGTGGATGCTGTGCATGCACCCCACTGCTAGCTAGAGCTGCTGTGCGTATGCTGCGCTCTCAACTTTTAGCTAGAGATGCTGTGTGCGTGCACTCCAGGTCATGAGCCAGTAGTCGGCCTGGGGGGGATTTAGCACGAAGGACCATGCTTGTATGGCTCTGGAGCAAGCCAGGAAAGTTAATGCATATGGGATGCAAAAACAAAAAACTTTACTGAAAATGACTTGAGACCTGCAGCAGGTCTGCAAGCAGCTTGCAGCTGCTGTAGGTGGTGGATGCTCGATGTTGATGGATCGGGCCAGCATAGTGGATGGGTTGGAAAGGGGCAACAAAGCGTTTCTTGTTCCAACCCGTCCTGGATTGATAAAATAAAGAATTATATACATAATTTAATTATTTACTTATTCTGGAATTTATCTGAACAGCCGCTTCACTCTTCTTCCATTGATACTTCTTAAGAAGCAGCCTGGAAAACCTTGGATCAAACAGAACTCTCTGTAAAAGGTATTTCGTTAACAATGATCCTCAACAGGGCCTACCCACATAGGCCTAAGCTCTCCTAGCCTTGAGGAGCCTCCTTTAACAAGTGAGACGCCCTGTCTACCCAAGGCTACTTACCAGTGACGTTGTGCAGGACTAACCTCAACGTCCCATCAACATTATGAATCAGAGCTTTGCAAGCAATTTTCTCCCCTAGTGACCTAAAAATTTCCCATGCTCCCCATGGATGGGGAAACATCCAGTTCTCTGCATAGCAGTAAAACTGTGGTTCTTATGAAGAGTCAGAAGAGTGACCTGTCCTTATTGCCGCTTTTGCAATAAGGTCACCATCTTTTTTTTTCTTCGGGCTTCTTGCAGACCTTCTTTTGGCTTAGTTTTGCTCTCGCCCTCGTGTTATTGCCTCAGACCTCTCTTCAGCAGACCTGCTCTGGTGTCCCTCGCGTGCTCTGCCTGCCTTTCGCCTTGGCTGTGATTCCAGTATGTCTCCCTCTCTTCAGCTGCGTTTTTTGTTTGGAACGCCACGCAGGCCAGTCTTTGGTTTCTGTGGTTTCTGGTCTGCCCCCCTTGTAAAGTACTTGCCCCTCATGAGCCAGAATATAACTTAATTTCTTCTTCTCACGTGTTGCACATGCATATATCAAAGTTGATTTGCTTCTCCAAATTGATAGCTTTGCCTAACTTTTAAATACGCAGCAATCGTCCAAATTCATTGAACGTGAAATCAGGAGCAAGCGCCAGGGCATCTGACAACATAAATTGGTGCAGTTGCGTCAAAATGCAGTGATCTTGCAGTTTGTAGAGCCTCTTTTTGGTATTTTTTTTGGACGGCATCAATGACCTGATAGACCTCCCTGCCCGGTCAAAAGTGCGCTCTGTTTGATTGATTGCATGCTTCACACTTTGATGGCTGCTGAGAATGCCACTCACCCAGTCGTGTGCTACCAGCGTAGCACTACGGTGCCCAAGTGCCCCCACGACTGCGCTAATATCTGCTGCAAGCAGGTCCAGGTCGTAGTTATGCACGCCCTGCAGGAATCAGAGTGGGCAAGAGTAACAGTGAAATTATTTTACTTTAACAAGGGCTGGTGGCTCATACACATGCAGAGAGGTAGACAAAGCAAAATGGACAACAAATCCCTGCCTGCATGGAATGAGGGTCACCCGCCCAAAACAGAAGCTGCTCGTTAAAAGATCATGCAGACCTTGAGACTTGAAAACGGATAGGGAAGAAAGCGCATGGCACCAAGCTACCAGCTGACATCAGGAGGAAAGAATTAAAAATCCAGATGTACGACAACTGCAAGTCTATTCTAAATGAACTCCCAATACAGAGGTATTTGAAAAGAGGAAAAGGTCAACTCTCAGATAGGAGTTGTGCTAGATGCTGAGGCCTAGTTAAGGACCCTGCTGCTCAGGGTAGGATTGCAGCCTCACTTCTGGTGCAGAGCAGAGCCGTGACAGCTATCACAGCTTTCCACGTCCAAACCAGGGATCAAAATTGCCCCAAGGCAGGAATTTGGGTGAGGTCTGGAAGAGGAGGCATTTCAGACCACTTTTGTGCACCCATGTCACAAAGAATGGGATGAACTGGTGCAAACGTGGCCTAGAACATCAAAAAGAGAATACCAAAGAGCTATCTAAGTTGCACACACACTCTGCTCCTACTTTATCCATTCTACTCACCCCCTAAAAAATGTGTCATTTGAAGTTAAGCAGCTCTCATAGAAAGCGCAGGCTAGAGCTAAGTGCTCTTTAGCCATGCTCCAAATCCCCACTAGCTATAGCCTCCTTTTTCCTGATCCATTTAGTGAAGGCGATTCACACCTCTTTAAGCCAATTTGTCTCCTCGTTTGTTTTAGGGAGTCTTTCATTACAGACATGGCTTCCTTTTTCCTTTATATATGTAAGGAACACCCATAGCTCACCTCCAAGGCTTCATTCTCATTTCCTATGCTCGAGTTCCTAGCACGTCACTCCTGACTTCTTAGCATCTTTCCAGAGAGGGTGATCTGAGGCCCAAACACAGGTATCCTGTTTCCTTCTCGTGCTTCCTACATAGGTGCTCCCCAACTGGCACCTTTCAAGCCTGGGTTCCTCTTCCTGTAACTTGAGAGGAGCCAGTTGGAGTGCACGTGCCAAAATTAGCCATGGCTTGAACCCTTCACTTTACCACCAAGCATTCATTCCTGATCACCCACTGCAACTAATTGGGTCATGTTTAGTGATTTGGAGTTTTCGTGTCGAAAGAATGTTTGCATAAGAGTCGGAGTGAAGAGGCCCAGTGGTCAGTGAGATACAGAACTTTGGCCATCTCCCTAGGAGAAAATTTGAGCTTAAAGGTGCCAAAAAGGCCAACCTTTGACCTCGCTAATCCCTTTTTCTGAGTATGCAGGATGTTGGCATTGTATAAAAAGATTGCAAACACAAAATTGTGGGAGTGATAAGTTTACTTTTCCAGGGTGAAGCCATGGGCTCTTCTTGGGTGACCTAGGCCAGGAGAGTGATCTGGAGTCCTCCAAATTTCATCACATAATGAAATAGTTCTGGTCGGCATTGTAAGGTTTGAGAAAGAAACTAAAGAAAAAGCATGTCCAGAAATATAGGCCAGTTAACCCCATCTGGCATTTTTCACTCCTGTGAGGCAAGAGCCCCGTTTAGCATATCTTAGCTAATCTGATAGGCTCCATGAAACAAGCACAACTCCTGGGGGACAGAACCCCAAAACTGTCGATCAGGTCTGAATCATTGGATATCATCAGAAGGAGCAAATGCACAAGTGAACGTGCTTAGGCAAGAGCTGAACAGAAGTTGCTATGTTGGTTGAACTCCCAGCTGTCACTGCCCGCCAGGAGCCACTCCCTACAAACCTTGGCCCCAGACTTGACGGGGCATAGACTGGGAATATGTTGGACAAGTCCCCCTATCTAGGTTGTGGCCAAACGCAGCCCTTGCCTGCTATTCAGTTTTGCACCCTTTTAGCGTTGCGCTCATAGTTGAAATGTTTCAAAACCAAATTCTGCCCACTCAACCTTTCACCCCGATGGATCAGGTGTGACCCAATGGCTATCTGGGAGAACCAGATTATGGCGCAAAGTTGAGTCAAAGCATGTGTTTTGGTGCCCATCTATTTGAGAATGGTAAAAAGAGAGCCCGAAAGCCTCTAAATTGTTCCTTAACTCATTTTTAGGGCCTCATAGTCATTGTTTGATGCATAAATTCCATAGATGGCAGAAACTAATCCACATTTTCAGCTATATCAAATTCTTAGGAGGCATGAACCCCTCATCTTCACAAACAGCTTGCCTGACCTGACTATCGATACCTTACTACCAGGTGGTCATCCTGCACCCATAGATGACAACTACTTCCGCAATCCCGCAACCCTCTCAATAATAATTTCCCACAATCCTGCACATACGCGCAGGGGTCAGCGGCCCCCTTATCGATCCTTAACATTCCCAGAAATATCTATTTTTACCTTCCTGCACTTTTTCTCAGTCCTGAAACAATTATCTTTAGGTTGTCCTGCAGTCATCCCGCACCCCTCAAAGACATTATCTTTGCGGGGTGATCTAAGAGTAATACGCAAAAAGTGTGTCATCTCTGTTCATGACAAATGGTGGAATTGTCAGAGCTGGACAACTCCCCCATATCGCTGGACATGCTCTTTCCCGTCTTTTATTCTCAAATATAACCATGCCAACCATGATTATTCCATAAAATATTACGTTCACTAAAAAATGATGAAAATTGGAGGACCCCAGATCACTCTCCTGGCCTCAGATCACCCAAAAGTGGCCCACAGCTCCAATTTGGGACTGTTTTTCACTCCCAAATTTTTGTGTTTGTGACCTCCATATCCATCACTAACATCCTGTATATTCAAAAAAAAGGAAAGAAGGAAGTCAAAATTTGAATTTTTGGCACCCCCTGTGCTGGATTTCCTCCAAGGGAAATGGCTGAAGTTCTGTATCTCACCAGCCACTGGGTCTTTTCACTCCATTTTTTTGCAATGATACTTATTTGGGAGGACTCCAAGTCAACAAAAAGATTACTCAATTTAGAGCAGTGGGTGGCCAGGTATGGCGGTTTGGTGGTCAAAAAGTAGGGTTCACGCCGCGGCTAATTTGGCAGGGTGGACCAAACCTGAACAGTGATGCTCCAGTTCTACATTTTGAGTCCTAACTTCCGTGTTCAGGGTTTGGGCCACCCAATGCAATGAGCATGATACAAACACCTGTTTGGGGGGGGGAGTTGACCAGCTCTTTGGAATTGTCGTCAGCGCCACTGAAAAATTGGCGAAGCCAGCCTTTCCTGACACAGAGATAACATTGATATGCAGTGCCTTTGGCAACATGCCTTGTTCATGCATGGCCAAGTGTGCGTCATGCAAGGTGCTCCTGCCATTCAGTGCTTACTCGCTCCCCTGAAAGCAAAAGACCATATACCAGAGGCTCCCTCATCCAACACCAGGACAGGGGTGCAGGTCATGCTCTTCACCGCATCAGCTAACTTCTTCGTGCCTTCACCTCTTTACTAATGGAGCCATAAGATCAACAGCAATGCCCGGTCAAAAGGTTTGCTTAATTTGCATGCCAAGTTTCAGGGCAGATGGTAGATCGGCTGGCTCAGGCCGAGAACTGCCTGAAATACTTGTTGCAAGCATTTCTACAGCACCAATCATTGCCTCCACCACTACCCTGACTTTGTAGGGCTACCTATAATTTTGTCAGGAAGGGTAGCCAAAGTTTCAGGGCGGGGGGTGCCTTGGGCAGACCTGGGCAGTCAGGTGTGAAGTTTACCGGAAACCGGCAAACCTAGGACCTCAAAACCCATGAATAGGGCTTCACCAACCAAAATTTAAGTAGCACCACATATGAAGAGAGAGAGAGAGAGAGAGAGAGAGAGAGAGAGAGAGAAAGAGAGAAAGAGAGAGAGAGAGAGAGAGAAAGGGAGAGAGAGAGAGAGAGAAAGGGAGAGAGAGAGAGAGAGAGAGAGAGAGAGAGAGAAAGAGAGAGAGAGAGAGAGAGAAAGAGAGAGAGAAACACACACCCGTGGCTTTGAGCTATCGCCATATCCACGCATGTCAATGGCAACAGCATCGTAGTCCTCTGCAAATGCCTTTAATTGATGTCGCCAAGTGTACCAAAACTCTGGGAATCCTGAGGGAAAAACAAGCATTAGGAGGGGCACGTCATCGATGCTGTAAATGGCCGAGGTGCACAGGCGCAAGAAGGGACAGTGATAAGCTGCCATCATTGACATCTGCAGACTCTATATCTCAGGGTAAATAAGGGATGAAAGCCTCCTGTTCCTCATTAGAAGACTTCAATAAAGGTCGCTCCTCACCTCAGGTATGCATTAGGACAAGACCAAGGCACAAGCCAATAGACGGCACTGCTGCTATTTGTTACTGGGTTTTACTGAGATTTATTAGAAGCTAGACTTTGCAAACATCCCTTTCCTGGTTGCACTTGCAAGTGAATTTCATTAAGCGAAATCAACTTTGTACCAAGGCCATAGTATAGTATTACCTTTGGTTTGCAAAGCAAAAATATGTGGCAGAAAGCATCTGAAAATAATACAAAGATGCACTCCACATTTTTTGTTGCATCACGGTGGCATCCGCCCCTTCACATGTTTCTTGAATGGTTTTTGAGCTGGGCTTGCACACACCATGCAAAAACAACATCAGGGGCTTGTGAGGTTGGCGCTTGAGAGAGACAGCGTGTATTCTGCAAGCACATCGTGGGCACGCACACAGGATGAGTTGAACTGTTTTACAAACTCATCAATGAAGAGGAAATGAAGCTTTACCACGGTTACTTGGATGGCTGAAAGTTTTGCTCAGCTGACGCTGCTGCTTGCTCCCCATCCATTTTCCTAACTATATCCAATGCCTCCGCACAGTTAGCACACTCGTGCTCCTGCTCACAGATTTTCGTGACAATACACATACATAACCTCCTTTAAAAATGCTGCAAACCCCCCTTGTTTACCCCCCCTTTTGATTGTGTTCACTGAACCATACTCCACACCATGAGCACATTGACGCATGGCAATTGTAAGCAACCTAATCATTCTAAGGCTTGAATGCAATTGTTCCCCAGTCAAGACCTTATTAATGCTGGTTGTATGTTTCAACCGACCTGCTAGAGTTTCGGAGAGATGCTTCAACATTGCGAACCCATCGTAAAGCCATTGTATGTTCAGGCACTATGCATCATTTCCAGCACAGCATTTACGCACATGATCCCGTTGGCATTCACGTAATCATGCACTACTCCGGGCACAGGGTCCGTTTTGTCCAAATGAGAGCGGTCCTGCACCCTGAAGAACTTGAAAGGGCCTAATATGTCGGAACAGAGTGGAAGTGGGCGTCAGTCAAAAAAAGGGGAAGGCTCAGAGCCAGAGCGCAAGGGCGTCTCGATGGAAGGTGAAAGGCCACGAAATTGCAGGCTCAAAGGCTGGCATTCGTCCTTGCAGTCAAGCACTCTCAATACTTAAACAATTGCTAGGTTGACACCTTCTTTTAGCAACGGAGGGGCTGGAGGGCCTGTCTGAGTAACAAATTTTCCAAACGTCCAGTCTCTAACCTCAAGCACCTGCGAGATTGATATCTCCCTATAGCAATGCAGAGCCAGGAGGGCCTGATCAAGTCGTAGGAGTTAGCCTGATTGGCTAGGAGACCCACCTTTCAAGAAAGACCACAATTGCTTCAAGAAATGCCCATAGCAAATGAGAGCAGCAAGTGTGTAGTAAAAAATTGTGGCCTTCCATCGTGGGCCTTGGCCCACATCCATCAGGAAAGGGGCCACATCGCGATGCATGGAGCCAACCCTGAGGTGGTGAATTCGAGGCGAAGTGTGTGAACAGCATCTAAGACTGTGGTTTTCAATTGTGTATGCTTGCATACACCATTTTTCTGATGATGGGGCAGCAGCACGTGCAGATCCGCACAAGCAGAGGCAAAGAATCTCGGCATGCGCACTGAAGAAGCACATTTAAGAAGATATGCTTGTGTGTGCACACTCGAACACACACACACACACGCTTAAACACACGCGCGCGCGTACACGCACGCACGCACACACACACACGCACACACACACACACAAACACACACATACACACACACACACATACACACACACACACACACACACACTCACAAACACACACACACACATACAAACACAAACACACACACATACGCACGCTGAGGGGAGACCAACCTTTTCATCCAACAGCTGCTCTTCACCTCATGACCAGTCCATCAAAACACAGTTACGGTGAATTCATTATTTGTGAAAAAATTATATAATTAACTTGAGAAATGGGAATCACCGACAACAAGTGCGTCAGGCAGATGGCTCAAAACTTTGGGTTGGGAGCCACACTAGGAGCATCAGTAGGTAAGATGAGGCATGCATGTCAATCTCTAGAGCCGGTCTCCTGCTCATGAGGGCCACAGCAAGCCTGCTCCCAAACGTCCCTGACAGTGTTTTCTTTGCATATGTGATGCTTCATGGCATGCAGGAGCTGCATATGGTACATGGGATGCCTTTAAGTTTAAGGTGCGAGATTTTGAGTGCAGGGCTACCCTCTGTTTTCGTCCAGGACTAATTGGTCACATGCGCTCTGTTGTTGAGGGGTGCGTCCATCTCCATTCGTAAGCTGAGGGCCTTTAATGCTTAAGGGGCTGGAGACAGCTCCAGATGTATTAGGTGTTTTCGTAATGCTGATGAACGAGTGACAGATTGACATGCATGCATTCGCTGATCTTTCAGATGTATTAGTTGCTCCATGAAGCTCATCCCTCCCCATGTGTGAGCTGCAGATACCTGGGATGTTTAAAATCAGGCATATTGGCCAAACCACAGTGACGACTGGGGCGATCTTCGGCACGTTCCTGGCTGCTGGGGCGCTGTTGCATTGTGAGTGAATGCTTCATTTCAGGCAAGCAAGCAAGCCTCGTCCCAATGTTTGATAAGTGATTCAGGCAGACATTTATTTTGCTGCTTCCTTACACATTGCAGGCGGGAAGAACAATTGAAGGCATTTGGGAATGAAGTGCCTGTTACGGAACCATTGACCTGCTGTTGCTGCAAACCCTCGTTTGTGCTTGTCTGCACCTCCGAATAAAACCTGCCCTGTTCAATCTTTCTGAAAAGGATGAGTGCTATGCTCTGACACTGCATCTTTTCTGGGAATTAGGATGCTCTGTTTGAGGGCTTCTGTGAAGCCTCTTGCACAGGGCAAAGCAACAATCGTTTTCATGCAGGGTGAGAGTACTCAAGTAATGCCAGGAATAGTGCTTTTCTATGCCCCTGTTCTCCTTTTCATGTCCCCCCCATGCTGGCATGCTTATTTTTTGCTCTTGCCACTGTTTCATTTTATTTAGTTGTGCTCTTGTGACCAGGAAACGAATCTGGCTTACAAAGGATTTAGAAGTTTGGTGTTCCTTAGCATCAATGCAGCTGTTTACATTTTCTTTAAAAGAGGTCTTGCGTGCTGCTTCTCAGTCTATAAGTGCAGACATTGGGTTTCAAAAAATGCTGCAAAAATAGCCAGCGAGCAAAAACAGAGCCTCACTTCGCCATAAAGAAGGAATTTTCCTTGGATAGCTACAACTGAAAACTTCACTCACCGTGAGTGACATCAAATGCTCTGACCATTTTAAACCTACAAGGTGCAGGCTCTCAGTTTGCCATGTTTGTATGAGGCTACCATTAAGGCACAAAAGCAAACACTTGGGGGTCAATAGAAGCAAGTATGAGGACATGAAGGAGCAAGAAGACCACTTACTTAGTGGTCCGACCTTAAGAGTCTTAACCTTAAGAGAGGGAGGCTAGCATGGGTCTGGTGGGTTTCTGGCAGCACGTGGCCCTGGGCACCAGGATCATACTGAGTGTTTTTTGTTTTCAATGGCATGTCTGGTTGAGGGAGGTTTGTGCGCATATTGCACAGAGTGGGCATGGAGCTTTCGTGCAAGTTTGGTAGACCTGTGCAGGTCAACCCTTAGTCTTTACAAGGGTTGCAAGGGGATGGCTTACAGCCCAAGACTCTGGCTGATCGGCTACTGGTGAAAGGAAAGGAAAAGGTTATATAGCTGTACCTGCCTACGTGGGCATCATAGCCAAAGCGAGAATGGTGCCTGTAACCAACGCCTCAACCAGGGGTCCCCAGAAATACAGGGGATGCAGGATTCTGCATGGTTGAGCAGATAGTACCTCCTTGGGAGCCTCTGGAGACGGAGGGAGTCCCGGGATCGAGCCCTTGTGGCGGTTAGGGGTTTGTCAAAGGAAAGGAAAGGAAAGGGTTTGTCAAAGTGTTCGCACCCAGGATGCCCCCTCTCCTTAATTAACGCTCGAGGTGTTTACCGCGGGCGTAGCTTCTCCTTTCCCTTTTCCAGGCATGCTGACACAAGCTTGGCTAATCCTAGGACATCAGCCTGGTTCATGAGGTCTCTGAAAACGTGATGCACTACTTGGGGGTGCAGAACTAAACAAGTGCTGCTGGTGAAACATTTTCAACCAGCATGAAAGTAAAACATAAAAGCCTACGCTGGATAGCAGCCAGCGTGCATAAAGGAAAGACTAAACAGTTTGTGCTGACACTAATAGTGAGTCCTACCAGCATCAAAAGTTGAAGCCAACTCTGATAAAAAAAACTTTGGAAATCTGTACAAATCTTGATTTGGGAAAGCATTGACCTCAAAATCAGTTAATAGTGTGAAAGCTCGCCAAGAAAAAAAAACAGTGTTCTAAGGCCGGGCAAGTATGTAAAAGCTTGAAAAGGTCAATAAAAGGATCTTTGTATTTTCTGCGCAGCTCACACACCTCAAAGCAATTGCAATAGAAGCATGCATGTTTCCTGTCTTGAAATTTAGCACACTCACACATCACAAATGTTTGGACCACCCAGCCATTGACAAGACTCCACCTTCAAGCAGTGGGCACGCAGTCCAAACCTACTCGTATTCCCCATGACTTCTTCTTCTTCTAAAGCCTTGAATAATTATGATAGGGGACAAAAGGGAGTGCGTGCCCTTTAATTCAACGGTTTTCCGCACCAATGATGGTAAGTTACCGCTTTCCTGCCAGGAACAGTGTTCACCTCTCGGGGACTGAGGGCACCGCTTCCCTCTAAACTTTCTGCTGTCTGTACCTCGAATCCTGTCGTGCTGCAACACCGTTACAGTACATTTACTGTTCTTGAAGCAGGTGATATGATTCACAAATCCGATTCTCGGATTGCGCACCAATTGTGATATGTAATCATATGTTGTACCGCGCGGGGCTACCACACAGCAACACGCCCAGAGTTGCCAATAACCATGCAACAAAGAGCCATGCTTCTCTTCAGTATTTTCCTAACCGAGCTGCTCTTGCTGGTCTTGCTGCAGAACAGTGCTGGCTTGGCTGCAGCACACACAGAGGGAATGGCAGGGTCTTAACCAGCTTGCACCAGGTCAGCGTTGCATCAGGGACCAGTACTCCTGGCAAAAAGCCAGGGATAACAGAAACAGAGCCAAACTCTAATGGAAGGTGGAACAGAAGGTTAAATAAGAGAGCATCAAATAAAAGAACACCACTCAAATGCATGCAGGTAACCACCCCACACTTAAGGCTCTGCGATGATTCAGCAACTGTCACAATTAAACGTGACAAACCCTGTTAACATCCTGCATGGAAATCTTGTAATCACTTAGCATTCTCTGTTAAAACATACCCTCACATGCACATGCCATCAAATGCCTCAGACATGTGTGCAGGCCAACAGGACTCGTCCCTATCAGAAAAAGGTGTACTACAGGTGTACTACAGGCTAGTAGACCTGCTTTCAGCACTCAACATAGCATCTCACCGTGAGACAGTGACTGTCAAATGGTTTTAATCAAGCATGCTGTTGAAAAACTTGACAGAAGCCCTAAACAATGAAACTGCAAAGACTCTTGGCAACTTTCTCTCAGTAATAGCCAGTTTGCAGCAGTACTCTATACACCCAGGAAACGCCTCAAGGAGCACAAGTGCCTTTCTTGTAGTTGGCTTTTGAACTCATTGCCTTCTCGCAAATGTTCTATACCCCACACTTGGTATGCATACATCTTAGCCAGAATGCCATACACCTTCAAAAGCCAAAGCAAAGCATGCAGCATTTTTCTCAAATCATGCTAATGCGCAAACTTCTATATCCTTTGTTGGGCATGTATGGCTGCACAGCATACTCCTCAAACACCTTTAAATTCATGTGCTTGTCACCAGGGTATTCCTTTTTTTGGTGAAAAGCCACACTTCCATACAAGAAAGAAAGAAAGAAAAGACTACGCAGGCCAGGTCTGGCTGCGTGCATTAAGGAAAGGTCCCCTAACTAGCAAGCTAGCTAGGGCCTCACCGAGAAGGTTCACAGGCCCAGCCTAAACCAAGCTATGAACCAAAGGAGAGCAACTAATGCGGGTCTGGTGGGTTGCTGTCAGCCATGCGCCTGCGGGCGTGGACTCTCCTCCTCCTGCTCTGACCTGTCTCACCCCCAATGCCACCCCTGCCCAAAGAACCCTGCAAGTATAATGAGTGCCTGGTGTTTATTATTTTTGTTAGTGATTGGAGTGCATGGCAACTTAATTGAGAGGCTAATTTTTCTGCGTTATGTCTGGTAAGACCCAGCTCAACCAGAGGAGTGATGGTGTAGTCATTATAGATAGTACCTGCTACACCAAGTAAAATGGTGTGCAATGTCACCTTATTATTTCTGTTTGGGTCTCTGAGACTACGGGTGCGAAGTCTGGATATGGTACCAGCATGCTGGTCAGCAGCTGTTCGTAGGCTGGGTAAGGGGCTAGTGTCAGGGCAAAATTTAAGTTCCACAAGGTGGATATCCCTATCTTGAGCAGGTATCCTTTTAGGGTCGAGATGGGTTGCTCTCCCTGGGATTCCATACATAAAAGCAGGAAAGGAAGAGCACGACCTACCATTTACATGGATGACTTTGATGCCAATGTGTCTCCTTTTCCTTAATTGATGTAGGGAGAACTTCCTCTGCCTACGTAGTTTTTCTTTTCTTTTCCCATGACCTATTCAACATACCTGCATTTCACCAGGGTCATTCAAAGATAGACTAGGTCATCTGCGTACAGCCTGTACACAACATTATTCCATCCCCTGTAATAGCAAAGAAAAGAAAGACGCAAGCCAAAGGAAGAAAGACTAAAGAAAAGACTACGCAAGCCAGGTCCAGCTGCATGCATTAATCCTATCCTATCCTATCCTATCCTAACTAGCAAGCTAACCAGCAAGCTAGCCAGGGCCTTACCGAGGCCCTGTCATAGCATCTCTTATCCCTTTGCTGATATCTCTGCCCATGTCAAAGATGTAGAGAAACAAGAAGAGAGGACAAAGCAAAGCCTTGTTGAACTCCATTTGTAGGGTGCACACAGGGTGCACCATTCTCTTTACTTTCCGGTTTTGATTTGAGACGTGCTCAACTCCTTTTGAGTGCCCGGGAGCAGAATGACAGCATAAAGAAGCAGTCTCTGGGAGGGACAAAGGTGGCTAGAAGCAACTGGCAAACCAGTGCACGCATCGTGTGTGTTTGTGCGCGCTTTTTTGAACCAGAACAACAACAAACTTCCTTATTTCCTTCATGAATTGATTGCCTTTTATGAGCAGGCTAGCAGTCGCACTTCTTGACTGAAGGCCTTATCCTTGTAAACCTTGTGTGTGTGCGCGCGCGTGCGCAATTAGAGCAGAGTAAAGCATAAGGGGTTATCAGCATGACAAAGGCCCCCCATAAACCAGCCTCAGGCATAACTGCCCCTCCTTGTCAGTCCAATCAAAACCTCCAGCTCAAAGTTGCAGATTGGAAGTCCTGGGCTTACATGGATGGCAGTTGCCAGGTTCAGAACGGCAAAAAAGTTATAGGCAAGCGTGTACCACCCTGTCATCGACCTAAAAAATCTAGTTGAGCCTAACGGTGCTGGTATTATCATTGTTGGCAACGCCATAGGAAGAGTTGAACTGGCTGCAATTGCTGCCGTGAATACATTGCCACGGACAGCCTCAGCTCACTTCACCAACTTTGAAAGCAAATCCTGTACCCAGAGAAGCACAGACATCATTAACAAGGAGATATTTGGAGGATGCTTCCCTTTTCGTGGACTGGTCTAGTTTCTACAAGCTTCATTCTGCTTCGTCCAAGCTACCCTTCTTAGCAGGTAAAGCGATACTCACAGCTTTTTTGCTGATTCCAAATGGCTTCTGCAAGGTAAAGATGGACGAGCCGTGGCCTGTGCTACAAGGTGTGCCTGTGTTACAAGATATGCCTTTGCTACATGGTAAGGATGGACATGCCACAGAATGTCCTACAAGGATAAATCAATAATCGCCTTCAACCCAGTTCCTTCCGTGTCAAATATGCTTCCTTCAACCAATGCCTCCGGGACTCATCCACTCATCCAGCACTTGCACACTTTACATACCGAAGAAGCCTACGATGCAACATCAATTTAGTTTATGACAAGAACACACACTAGTCATTCCTGGCGACCCTTTCGTAAGGTACATAAAGTTGATTGTACATAAAAGGCTAGAAACATAGCTCGACAAACAATACATGAAGACGTAAATAAACAGTAACGTATTGAAAGGCGCTCAAACATATCTTTCCACATTAACATAAATTACAAGAGGCTCTCGCCTCAGCAAAGCGCGGCTCTGCCAAGCTTACACAACACTTGGGCACCCCCTATATTGGGTTCTCCCCCATATTGTACAGTCGCACATGAATACATACAATTTACTTGTGCAAAGAAATGCAGCACAGATTCATGTGCGAAGAAATGCGGTTGCACAGATTCATGACCCCTAAGGGGCAACTCAAGAAGAAGCAGTCTCGACCTTCATGCTTTCTCCCTTTGAGCTTTGTTGTGAAAGCTCCTCTCGTCTCTAGAGCTCTGAGCTACGCACTAAATCCTTCTTAGCTGCTTGCTGTGTCCAGCAAAGGTCCATCAAGAAGAAGGAAACTGCAGTAAGATGGACAGAAGCAGGACATGGTCAGCCTCCATTATTCCATCTTGGCATTGAAATAGAAAAGGCGCTGAGAATAGTGTGGCATGCAAGCACCTGTACACATGCACAACTTATATGCACACCTCTTCCTCAGAGAGCATCTAAACCAGCAGCAAAATGCAAGCATGTACCTGGGGGAAGACAGTCTCAAGCACGGTAAAAACTATACGAGCCCTCTCTGCCACTCTGTCATGCGTCTCCACCAAATCCTGCAGGCCAGCACCAGCAAGGCAAAGCAGCCAATTCAAGGAGATAAAAAATAAAAAAAAACGCCTCAATGTCCTGGGCATGTCATCTTTACACAGGCACGCAACAACTGTAGGCAACAGATTTTATGGGCAATGGACAACACGCAAGCAGACAGGCAAGCATTTTCTCAACAAACAAAGGCGTCCATAGCTACTCACACACCCTAGCACCAACAGGGGCTTGGCTCAAAAAGGGAAGGAAAGCAAGCACCTGACCAGGCAGAGACAAGATCATCGCCGTGCAAACCTTTTCCTGGCCTGCCAGGGGAAAATTGAAAGAGTAACTGACATAATGGGCTGCACAAGCACAGGATCATGGAATAGAAATGCAGAGAAAAAGCTGCAACACACAGCAGCACTTGACGTGCATTTTCGCAAACATCCTCATCTCTACCACTTCTTTTTTCTTCTGGGCGCCCTTGATGAGAGACAGCTGGCCTCCAACCTGGGGTAAGCATTTTTCCTTCGCAGGCGGTTTTCATTCTTTCTAAGTGAAGCTTCAATGACGTAAGCGAGGCAAATGCACTCAAGAGTACCCTAATCAATCCGGAGCTCAGAAGAAAAGAGCAACACTAAAAGGAGAGGAAGAGCAGAGGGGTCTAAGAGCAGATGGGAAGAAGAAAAGGAGGCGCTCACTGAAGTGCAAAATGGGGTCATGCAATTTTAAAGATCTAGACACACACAAAATGCCCTACCTGTGACGCAGCAAGCTCCATGGAGAGACGGTCAATTGGAAACCATGCCTGTGGGGTAAATGATGAAGGCAGAGCAGCTTTGGTAAGTCACACAGTTAGGTGTCAGGAGAAAGCTTCAGGTGTACTCCAATCACTGCATGGCTAAAGGTTCTGTCTTGCTCAGCCTTGTTTTGCAGGACTCAGGCAATGGTGCAATGCTTTCTACCCTTCACACAAGACACATGTATGCTGTGTATGGAGCCCATTCCCACAACTCTTGTAATTTCCTTATAATGTCCCAAACAATTTTCCTAATATCAGCAATGGGATTATAGTCAGCCATGTCACAGCCAAGCCCACTCGAGAAGCTAGGTACAGAGACGCGAGCACTGCGGGTGTGCTCAGACTCTTCTTACACAGGCTAAGCTAAACATCCGTCCTGATGCTACTTGCCATGCACCCCTCAAAGTAGGCAGACACAATTATGGTGCAAAGCAAACAAAGACAACCGTGCACACCACGTGCATATCAAAGCATATTGACAAATGTTTGGTGCAAAGCAGATAGACACGACCGACATGCTCACAATGCGCCTCTCAAAGAAGACAAACAATATCATGGTGCAGGACAAACAAACGCGAATATTGAGCTCACCATGCGCATTTTGAGTAGGCAGACAAAATGGTTCAAAGTAGACAGACAAGAATAACATGCTATGCACATGCCTCTAAAAAGAGGCAGACAAGAATAACATGCTAAGCACATGCCTCTCAAAGGAGGCAGACAAGAATGACATGCTAAGCACATGCCTCTCAAAGGAGGTAGACAAGAATAACATGCTAAGCACATGCCTCTCAAAGGAGGCAGGCGAGAATAACATGCTAAGCACATGCCTCTCAAAGGAGGCAGACAAGAATAACATGCTAAGCACATGCCTCTCAAAGGAGGCAGACAAGAATAACATGCTAAGCACATGCCTCTCAAAGGAGGCAGACAAGAATAACATGCTAAGCACATGCCTCTCAAAGGAGGCAGATATGATTACTGTGCTCACCATGCGCCTCTCAAAGTAGGCAGACACAATCATTGTGCAAAACCCCCTCCAAAGCTTGAAAGTGGCGTCCGAGATGGGCTTCTCTGTGCGTATAGGACGTCCAAAAAAACATTGTAGGCCAAACGTGCACAGGGAATGGATGTATTACAGATCAGTGCCAACTCAGACAAGGTCGATTTGGGCACTCTAGAAGTTTACCATGGATGCATCCACATCAGATAGAAGAAGTTGATGAAGTGCCAGGTTGATGAGCAGCAATTACTTGCACATGAGGGAAACTGAAGCAACTCTTTGCAACATGCACATGTGTTTGCTTTAAACCTCCATTCTGTACCGCTGGAGCAACCAAGCAGACACATTTCACTGAAATGAGCAGGATCGAGCTCCTTGAAGACACCTTATGTCATCTTGAAAGTTATGGTCAGGACGTGGCTGACACCTCTTTGGCGACTCGCATACTTGGGCCCATATAACCTATAGCAAGCCAATCCATAGCAAGCCCATGGGAGGCGTGCTTTTAAGCTCTTAGCTTATATGCAGCAATTGGTGTATGGCAAGTATTTTGAGGTGTTTGGTGTGCAGAGCGCGGGAGTACAGAGTGGTGGAACTCAAACCAGATTGCAACCCCTGGGGACAGAGTTGTTAATTGTGTGGTTAATAAAACCATAATTCCATCCTGCCCTTGACAAACCATGCGCACGGTGAAGTACAAGGATCTGTTGCTTGAAAGGAGTGCATGGCAGCTCTTTTCAATGCCCTTTAGCCTAATACAACGCATGTACAGCAGGACTATTTACACACCCTTTTTCCAGCTCACCAATGTCCCCACACTCATGCGCCAACCACTCAAGCACAAAGCTCATTCAGGCATTGACAAAACATGAGCATGTGTACATGCATGGATCCACTGCTTTCAAAGCAACACATAACTTCTCCAGTGCATCCACATCGCAGATAACGCACGCTGTGTTACCTTTCTGTGGCCTTGTGCATGCTGGCCTTGTGCATGTTGTGTATATTGCCTGTCTGTGGCCTTCTGCATCCTGCATTTTTTTAAATTGAAAATTGTCTTATCTATAGCTCTGTGCATGCTACATGCTAGTCTTCCTATCGAATTCCAGGTTTGTCCCATTGCAGTCATACCTAGAGCCCAGCGCCGAACGGTTTTTGGGCTGACCACGAGGGTCGTCCTGCAGATGGATGAGATGACACATACAGGCTAGCAGTCAGGCTCTTGACCCAAGGCCCCCCTCATGAGATGACACAAAAAGGCTAACAGTCACGCTCTCGGCTCAAGGCCCTTTGCTCCTGGAGTCTGAAAGCTGATGAGCAGGATGGCACAAGGTGAATTTTGCAGCTTGCAGCTCCTGATGAGCACATCTGTAATCCAATGAATGAGATTGCGCAGCTCACAGCTCCTAGAGAGCACAACTGCATTACGATGGAAAGGTAACACAATAATAATGCTTGGCAGCTCGCAGCTTCCAATGGGCACTGGAGGGGACTTGCATCCCAGGAAAGGCAATAAAGGCAAAAAGGTAATAGATGCATGCATGCTCGCTTACAACATATGCCTGGATGTAAGAGAAAGCCACAGCAACGGCCGATGCGGAGGGACAGCAATGCAAACGGCTTGCACACAGGGAACATGCCGTGATGTGAAACGAAACACAAAGGAAAAAGGCAGTGGAGTGAAATAGAGCACTAAGGAAGAAGGCAGTGAAATGAAACTGAGCAGCAACCCACATTGATGTGCTCTCACGCTCCCAGCTGAGCCAGAGGCTACTTGCTTAACAGAGCTTAGCCACCACAAGCTGTTTGCCTAGTAGAACTGAGAGTCGCTGCTTGCTAAACAGAGCTGAGCCAAGGCTGCTTGCTCGACAGTTTTGAACCAGAGGCTGCTTGCTCAACAGTTTTGAGCCAGAGGCTGCTTGCTTTTAAAAACAGAGCCAGAGGCTGAATGCTCATAACTGAGCCTGACATTATTGAGCCAGTGATTGTTTGCGAAACGTTACAAGCGTGCAGGTCCTAGACTCTGAGAGATGTCCACCATGAGTTGAACACCTAATTGCAATCTCTACTGTGATGAACAATGCTCTCACTTACCTCATCCAAAGCAAGCATGTTTGGCATTCCCATGTTGCACACTTGTAAATCATGATACAACGAAACATTTACAAAACACTAAAAACGCAGGATGCATACATCATATCCAGGCTTGCATTCAGGTTTGAGTGCAAAAAAAACAAGAGGAAAAGGGAGCAGATGCATAAGCACAGCCCATGAAATACAAAATGGCACGCACCAAACAATCATGATGCATCGGATGCAGTCCTCTTGGTCAAAATCCTGCAAAGAAGCGAAGAGAGAAAGATCAAAAATAAGACAGGTGCAGTCCTTTGAAATGGTTCTTAATCCTCTGCAAATGAATCTCCTTGGGCAAAAGAGGCGCTTGCAAGCTGCGCATGCACCTGGCTGGCAATCAGTCAATTTGACCGAAGGCCTTTTGCTTCTGTGACCTCTGTCACCTCACGCGCACCTGCAAGCTGCCAGGGTTCTCCTCCTGCTGCTTCTTCACTGAGGCAGCCAACTCCTTCTCTAGCTGGACTGTGAGAACACAGGCATAAGGAGAGAACACAAAGGGACACTCGGTGGGGAAGTGCACTACAGAGGGCTGTGAGGGGAGAGTATGCAAAATACCAAGGGGTTGGGGTAAACTGCAGGATGTGGCAAGGGGCACAGGAGGTTAGGCTTGAGGGCTACACCCATTTGCATGCAGAGGTACACACACTACATGCACGCCTACAACACCTTGAGCAAGTTTGTTGCTTCCTGCTTGGAGGTCGAGGTTTTGCTGACGCTTCTCTGGGCTAGTACCTGGCTTCACTACCATATCCTCTTCAGTAAGGCTGCTACACTTCCATCAGCGAGCACAGCAAATCAATAATGACAATTCACTTACCCCTCCCTTGACATGCACATCCTAAGACAGGGACATACTGCTTGCCAACCTGAGGCTCTAAAAGTATGCTTCCTTTCTGGTGTTAAGGGAAAACATCAGGACCAACCTAAAGCACATGTCATACTTTTTCCATAGTCTTACCTTCATTAAAGCCGCAAGCAAAGGCCTGGATGGCCTCATTCACAAAATCTGGAAGTTCATAATCACAGCACAGGGGAGCTTTCAGTCCTTGGAAAACGAGTTTGCATCATCTTTAAAGCAGGCTCCCATGTAGGGCAATAGTATCAGTGCAGGGCGAATCGCCCTTAGTACGTGAGAACTTCTTCAGGCAACAAAGATGAGGAAGCAGGCCTCAGAAGCTGGTGGAACTTGGCAATTGCGTCAGGCTAGAAAAATTGTCGTAAAGGGCGAGAGATGTAGAAACATAGAAAGCTGCAGCTCCTGACCTGAAACACACAGGGAGTAGCGGCGATTGGCTCGTGCTGGGTGTTGGACCTGTGCGTTTCAGGTCAAGAAGAAAAAGACAAGGTGGGTCCATGTCCTTCATGACTCTCAACAGTGAAGACCGCATCTTTAAATCAAAAGTGTTCAGCGCTCTACTTTGCCGCTTGCTTCGTTGTGAAGAACATACATCATCGCAACCTGTTCACAGTACACATCTGGAGCCCAAGTCCTTGTGTTGACTGGTAGCAAGCACCCCACCTCATTGTAGTATTGAATCAATCTGGGGACTGGGAGGACAGAAGTTGATCCACTGGTTGTCCTCGCGACTAAATTGTTGGATGGAGAGCTGCTGCGTAGACAACCACTAGCTGTCACCCTCTGGAGAAAAAAACCTTTGGAGAAAGCACCCGTGCTGCTAGGAGACGTTGTTTTTTGGAGCCACTGTGTCTGATTAGGAGGCACCTTTGCAAAGAGCTGCATGTAAAGGGGGTGTGAAACCAGTTCTGCCTAGCACAATGCTAAGTAAGATGATTTTCAGGAGATATTTATTTTATTCGTCAACTGCAGAAAGTCGTCAGATGGGATAACATTGTACAATTTGCCCGGACTCTTCGGAAACTGGGTGTGCATTCGATGACGGACATGCGATTTTTTTAGGGGAAATTTTAAAGATAAAGAATTAGTATCTGGTAAAAGTGCGTCACAGAGGCACGAATGTCCCCTGAGCAGTCGAAGGGACACGCTGCGGGCTTCATCGGGAAAAAGGACACAGTCCTTGTACATGTCTGATTTGATCTTTATATTTCAAAAAAGGCAGAACGTTTCTCACATCTAAAAGATACATACCGGTAGTTGTACTTGCAATCGATGTGCTGAAAATGGGTCATTTGACCACTCATAACATTTTTACGATGCGCTTGTGATATTTCTAGGGATACCTTAGCAGAGATGGGCTGCAGGGTGTGGGTCCTGCTAGTTTTGCTCCACCTCCTCCACTCCTCCTTACCAGCACAAGCAGTGAAGGTTGTCATTCCCCCAGAGGGATCGGAGTGCCTGTCTGAGACCATCACCGATGAACATTTTCAGGCACGAGGCTCATGCAGCTCATGAGTGCAAGCACTGACTATTGCAAGGTCTGGTCCATGCGTGTCAACCATCCAGGCTAAAGACGTTTGTCCTGCTGTGCGCATGCAGATACCAGGGGGTGCGCGAGTGGATGGACGAGTGATGGTGTCAGGCAGAAGCCAGTACTACACCCCCTTTCTTACCGTTAGGGTGAGCGTTGTGCGGTTGCCTAGCCCTGCTTTAGCGGGCCTCCGAAAGCATGAGAGCTTAAGATCGGTCCTGACTGACACCGTGGGCTGCAGGTCCTCTCGCCAGACGGAAAGGAGTTGTGGAAGGGAAACAGGGTGCATTCGGAGTCACATTTTAATGCAAAAGCAGCGGGGCCTGGCACATACAAAATCTGGTGAGGAGCAGCATCTCAATGCTGAACACTGCAGCACTTCATTTCTCAGCAGTGCCATCCACGTAGTCATGCATGTGCATGTCCTGCCACTCCTTCCTTGTGTTTCCGAGCAAGTCAAAAGCAAAGTACGTACGCAGAAGGTGCAGTGTCATTAATAATGGCAGGGAAGAAGATGACATGGTAAGGGCAGAATGCTATTGCACATAAGCACTCGCCTGATGATACGAAACGAGTTCCAGTTCACTTGCTAACAGTGCGCACGTCTGCTACATTCACATTCGGGCACAGGTACAAGGTCTAGATTTTTTTGTTAGGGCTGCTGCTGTTCTTGCTGTTGTTGACATCATTCCTTAGCTCACAATCATGGAAGGGAGAGAGGCATTGCCTCCGAAATTACTTACATATCAGCATGCCTTTGGCTTGTGTTGTCCAAATCAAAGGAAGCGTTCGCTGAGCCTCTGATGGCTTGATCAGCTTGATTTATCCTGATACTGCAGCTTACATGTCAGGAATTAGCACATCTCTTGGTACATCACTTGAAAGCAATAAAAGCGAATGCATCACATGGTTGACGAAAAATAATTCAAGGATGCCCCAGCCTGAGAAATTTATGGCTTTATGCATGAAGATGCACAGAGGGCTCATCTGTCCACAACTGTTACAACCATCACGTTTGACTATTCCTACCTTCACAGTGTGTTGCATCAATGCACAGCCTCCCTGATTTAAATGGTGCCTTTAAAGACAGCAAATTCAGTGTGGACGAGCCTGCTGGTGGCTGCATTTCAATGTGTAGACTATACAAGTACATTGGCTGAGTGCGCTCCATGATTCCGGAAGTTGCAACATTGCTCACCCGCATTCCATGCAGCTTCACAAACCCAAAGGACAGCCGCACTGATGCTTCTGTTGACCTAGTCTACTTCACGCTTGCACACTTGCGAAGACCAGCTGTGGCCTCCCTCAATGTGCCAAAGGGGAATGACACCGCAAGGTGCGCCTGGGTCTGGCATGTTAAATGATACAACTGTTGAATGACACAATGTCATTGTTAGTGGACTGTTGGGTGGCACCTGGGACTGGCATGTTAAATGACACAACTGTTGAATGACACAATGTTATTGTTAGAGGACTGTTGGGTGGCACCTGGGACTGGCATGTTGAACAATACCAAAAGGTGTGCCTGGGGCTGGAATGCCCAAAAATGCCGTTGTTGAAGACTGTTGGAGGGCACGTGGGACTGACATGTTGATTATTCATTAGCCCTCTAGGAAGGGGCCGGAGTGTGTCAGAGAAGCGGCTATGTAAGTCAAGACAGGTTTGTGATGGAATGACCTGGTGCAGAACGGTGAGAAAAATAAATGGCATCCCACTTTGCTGAACTGGGGCACTGAGGATTCGGGGTGTTGTAACTTTGGGCAGCAGTCGCGCTTTCAATCCTGGTGTGCTTCCCTTTTTTTTTACATAAGGTGCAATAAGAGCGATGCATGCGTCAGCTGGGCTCCCTGAGTGCTGTAGGTGTGACCTGAGGGGCTTTCAAGGAAAGAAAAGGAAGTATAAGTTTTACATAGCTGCACCTGCCCATGAGGACAGCTGAGCTGAAGCAGGGTTTCGTGTTTGCCAATTAAGTGCGCCATCTGGCAGCATTAGATACCTTTCCTGTGCCTTTTTTGGCGCTTGCCATTGTCTCTTTTGGATATGGTTGCTGGGTTTGAGTTTTTTGCAAGTTTCTGACGTCCCTATACAAAGCTTCCAAAGCAATTTATGTGGCCCAACCACAAAGCTCACATCTTCCATTGGTGCCAGAGGCTCATTACTCTTTTTCCTCAGGAGGTGCAAGCTTTCAATGGTCCGCATGAGGTGGGCCTGGTTCAGTAAACAGCCAACAAAGCTGTGGTAATACCACTCTTTGAACATGTGATTTTTCATGCAGGAGTTCGGAACTAGCACAGAAGTCCCATGCCGATGAGGTTTCCAACACCATAGAGTCATTGTCGGAGTTCATGCAAGTGAGTGATTTTTAACATACGCACACAAACACACACACAAGTGCACGAGCATGCGCAATTGCTTGCACGCGTATTGTAGCTTTGCGTACTGCTCCTACCCGTGACAATAAAGGAAAGATACAGAAAGATGACACAAGCCAAAAAGGCTCCGTGCATGAAGGAGAGGTTACCCACCTGTGACAACCGTGCCTGCGACCCGGACCCCCAAACAGTCTTGTTAAGCCATTCGTGCTTTCTGCGTGCACCATTGTGCGCCCTGGGCATACCAGACATCGTTTTATGCCCCAAGTATTGCGGTTTGCAGAAATGTTGGCATGTGGAGGTGCTCTGTGTGGCTCAGAGGCCGTTTTGCACTTCTTGGCAGAAAAAGTTGGACTCTCAAACTGGGCACCAAATAATCAGCGCTCCTGGACTCAAGCTGCTCTTGGGTCGTCTCATGTTGCTGCCATGTCAGACCTGCGGGGTAGCACAGGGGGACTGTACCAGTGGGGGGCACAAGGGGACTGTACCAGTGGGGGGCACAAGGGGACTGTATCAGTGGGGGGCACAAGGGGACTGTATCAGTGGGGGGCACAAGGGGACTGTATCAGTGGGGGGCACAAGGGGACTGTATCAGTGAGGGGCACAAGGGGACTGTATCAGTGGGGGGCACAAGGGGACTGTATCAGTGGGGGGCACAAGGGGACTGTATCAGTGGGGGGCACAAGGGGACTGTATCAGTGGGGGGCACAAGGGGACTGTATCAGTGAGGGGCACAAGGGGACTGTATCAGTGGGGGGCACAAGGGGACTGTATCAGTGGGGGGCACAAGGGGACTGTATCAGTGGGGGGCACAAGGGGACTGTATCAGTGGGGGGCACGTATCGGGAGGATGCAGGTGCGGAAAGAAGACCTCCGCTGCTTGCCCATGCAGCAAGCTCCCGCCTTCCCAATCTGGTACACAGTGAAAGGGTGATGTAGTGCTTCTAATGAATTGTAAGTGAAGTCATTTGGTGGTCTGGCTGGAAATCTGCATGCTGGTTTGTAGGGTACCACACAGCGTTGTTTTTGTCTCTGCAAGAGGGCTCGGCCCTACAGGGCCGAGACTCAGCCCAGCTCACAACAGAGTTTTGGGGTGCTCTGATAAGCTTCCGGAATTTTTTTGATGAGGTCAATTTGAGGTCTGGCTGGACATCAGCACACTCATTCGACCAGTACCTCACAATGTTTTGAGTTTCCTCATTTTCCGCATATTAGCCGGAGAGCTCGACCCTGCAGGGTTGTATCACAGCCAGTTTTGCAACATTATTGCAGGGTGCTATGATGCTTTCAAAAGAAGTTAAATGAGGTCAAACGGTCGTCTGGACAAAAATTGGTACTCTGAATTATAGGGTCCCACACTGCGTTTTTACCATTCCGGCTAGAGAGCTTGGCCCTACAGGGCTGATGCCTGGCTGGCTTTGCACCAGAGATGCAGGGTACGCAGCAAATGTTATGGAATTGACAGTCCGCGTATTGGTATGCCATCTTTTTTGTTCTTATCCCTCTCCTCCAGTTTTCCATGTGTATTTTCATGCAGGCCACACACTGAACCCCACAGCACCCTCTCAACCCTTGCTTGCAGAGCAAATAATTGTTACCCAAAGAAACCTTTGGGCAAACCTGTGATAGTACAAGAACAAGCAAACTATGTGGCTGCATAGTTTTTGGGCGAAGCCTCATTCATGGGGCTTGAGCCCCTAGGTTTCATAGATTCCAGTAAAGTTTTCCAGTAAAGTTCACGCCTGGCTACCCAGGTCCGCCCAGGGCATCAACCGCCCTTGATTCTGGACTTCAGATCACTCTCCTGGCCTCAAATCACCCCAAAATGGCCCATAGCTCCACCATGGGACCAAAGTTCACTCCCAAAAATATGTATTTATAACCTCCATATACCATGCTAACATCCTGCATATTTAAAGAAGGAAAGAATGAGGTCAAAACATGAATTTTTGGCACCCCTTGTGCTGGAATTTATACAAGTTAAATGGCTAAAATCCTGTATCCGACCAACCACTGGGTCTTTTCACTCCATCTCTTTTGCAATGGTATTCCTTTGGTATAAGGGTTCCAAGTTACCAGAAATGACCCAATATGGTGCTGTGGGTGGTCCGGAGTGGAGATTCGGTGGTCAAAAAGTAGGGTTCACGCCGCAGGGCGCCCCATTTCCAGGACTGCTTTGAAAGTTACATCTTGCAACCAAAATTAAGTGTCTCAGGTTTGGGGCACCCAATGCCATGAGCATTCTAAAAACACCTGTTGTTGGGGGGGGAGTGGTCCACCTCTGGGAGTTTGCAGGCAGTTTTGGCCAGAGCCAGCCAACCAGAAACCTCCGCCAGCAAAACTTTTCATCTAGACCTTCAAGCTCGGTGACCTGGGTTGCATCAGGCAGAGTGTAGGAGCAAAGGTTCCAAAAGTTGGTCTTTCCGAGCCACATCGGATCCCCGGAATAGCTCTAGTTGACACTTCATCAGCATGCTTTTGTGGATGCCTTGCTGGGTCCAGGGTCTGGGGTTGCCCATTTGGGGAATTTTGCAGTCCACCTGCGGACCATTCCAGCTTGCTGCTGAACCAACGGATTTGCATATTTCCAATTGCGATGTGATATGTCTTTTATGTTGAATCGATGGTGCGAATTGCTCCGTGATGATGATGATGATGATGATGATGATGATGATGATAAAGAGGTGTAGGCACGGAAATTTGCTGGTGCTATGTGGAGGCGGACCTGCATCCCCTGCCCTGACTTGTTGATGAGTAGCTTCTGGGGTATGTTCTGCTGCTGATTGCCTAGGGTGAATAAGTAAGCAATGAATGGCAGGAGCAGCTTGCATGGCGCACACTTAACCATTCATGCATGCACTAATAAGGCATGTTCTGCTGCAGGCAGGTCCTGTTGTTGCCCCAGGCACTGCATTTCAATGTCACCTCTGTCAGGAAGGACTGCCTTCGCCAATTGTTCAGCGTCGCTTGTGACGCTTCCATCCCTTGTCAATTTGTTTGCTTAAAAAGTGGGGATCCAGCCAAGTGAACGACTTGAAAATAAGGTGAAGAAAGACACTAAGCAGGCGAAACAGGCAGAGTGCATCAAGGAAGGGTCTCCTCCAGCGAAAATAAAGAGGAGAAAGACCATGCAAGCCAAAAAAGCGCATGCATTGCGGTCAGGTTTCCTACCAGGGACAAGAAGGAACAGGAAAGAGAAGAGAGGAAAATGCTACGCAAGCCAAAAAGGCTGCATGCATCAAGGAGAGCTTCCCTACCAGTGACGATAAAGAAAAGAGAATGAAAGGTTATGCAAGCCAAAAATGCCATGTGCATTGAGAACAGTTGTCCTACCTGTGACAATGAGGACAAGGGATGGAAGCTTCCCCAAGCGACGCTGAAAAATTGGTGAAGCCAGCCCTTCACCAGCTGAAGGCTTCAGTCTTGACTCCATTGAGTTGCAAGAGACACAATGCCCATGACAGTACAGGAGCATGCCATGGTGCACTTGCGAGCAATAATGCATCACCAGCGCAGCATTGCTGTGTGCATGCATTGCTGTGTGATCTGCATGACGTGTGCTGCATGATTCTGCGTGATGATTGCTGCATGCATATTGCGTTGTAGTTGCTGAGAGTGAGCCATACATGCTGACATCCATTTCCCACCTCCTGGGCTTGAACCAAAAATGCCATGCACCAGAGTGGCACACTTCCTTGAAGCACATGGGTGTAGGTTCCTGCTTCTCATTGCACCATGCCAGGCTTCTCGTCTCCACTTGCTGTGCACAGCACACCATGGTTCAAGCTAAAACACTCATTTCAATTGCGATGATTTTGCTGCCTAATTATTGGAATCTGATGAACAATCGGCAAGCTGGAATCATCTGCAGGAGAAATCAAATTTTTATTAGCCAGGCCGCTCCCAGGACCCAGACTCAGCAATTGCATGAGCATTAGTGTGCTGAATGAGCCCATACCATCTGGTGCCGTTTCGTGGGCGTGGGGTGGCCGGGCTGGGTCCCGAGACACGTCAGTTTCTTCTTGGCTACCAAACATACAACTTGTTCCCGGTAGCATTGCCCACCGCCCAGCCATCTAAAGACTAATCTTAAATGAGGCTTCCCTAAACCCTAACCTAAAACTAGAACCCTAAACCTGCATCCCCCCAATAAAAGCTTTTGCTTGGCCCGCGTGCCTATTTACAGGTAGTCTGTATGTAGCCCTTGTTTATTATTTGAACTCTCTCAAAAATGTTGTGGTCCTCACTTGGCGGCCTGTGGAGGGCATCGTGATAAATGCTGCATGGACAGCAGTCACCCAATTTTTTGGTCATATCTTTTGCCTCCCCTTGTTGTGCGGCAGGGCGTAGTTTCAGGGAGGGGGGGGCGATGGGCGGGCCAGGGCAGCGGGGTGTGAATTTCATCGGAAGGAGGCAAACCTGGGGGCTCATGCCCCATGAATGGGTCTTCGTCAAAAAGGAAAAAGACTGCACTAGTGGAAAAGGCCGCGTGCATTCAGAAAAAGGTTCCCACCTTCACAGTGAAGAAGAAAAGACATGACAAGACTGCGCAAGCAAAAAAGGCCGCGTGCGCGAAGGAAAAGCTCACTACCTGTCACAACGAACTTCACAGGACAAGCCTGCCAACCTTGCAGGACGCTGTTTCTGTCCATTGCTTGTTTATGGAAGCTGAAATGCTCCCAACCAGATCTTCAGACGTTTTTAATTCGATTCTGACATTTGTGCATTCAACGCTTGTGCTTTTAAGACTTTGCAATCAAGCACTGTCCTCTCTATGTCAGGATATCAATACCTTGCTGTGAGGCACAGTGACAGCACACATTAACTGGGCTGGTGTGTGTGTGTCTGTGTGTGTGCGCGCGCTTGTGTCCGTGCCTGTGTTGGCTGAAATAAGTGTAGTAGCTTGCTGCCAGTTTTGCCCGAGGACTAAAGCGCACGCTTCCCTCCACTGAGCTTCCACCCTTTCATTACATTTACCAACATCCGCAGGTGATTTCAGGGTCGCAAAAGTATCTGCAACGTAGGAGGGAGCGCCACAAACGCACCATGGTAAGAGGGTAGGAGGAGGCGTATCCGATTGAAGTTGCGACACATATGGTGCAGGATTTACATGTGTGGTTTACTGCTTCACCCTGCTTCTCACTTCCTTGATGCACATTGCTTTATGCTGAGTTCTGTGCAACTTCATCTACATTCATTCCTAATCATTTTTGTTTGGCCTGCAGATCAGCAACCAGCGCCGCACTACATGGTACTCCCTGCTAGAGGTGACTGTACTGCTGGTTGTGACAGCCGTCCAGGTCATCACCATTGTGTCTTTTTTCAAAACAGGGCGGGTAAAGATATCTGTTTAACTCTTTGCAGGCGGCATGATGCTGCCAGCCACCAGACATGGAAGTAGAAGTCAGAGCTGCAGAAGTAACTATATGCAGGAGGAGCAAACTTGGAGTTTGGACAGCACATGTCAGTCTGTTTCAAAGCTGTGCATTTCAAATCCTGTGCTCAATTAATTTTGACGATATTTCAAATTCAGGGCTCAAGTTTTTCCAATACTGCACCAAAACTATATGACCGCGCGTAAATATCGTTTTTTGCCCTGCGCGGTGACTGCGTGCACGAAAAATATATATTTGTTTTGAGGGTGCGCGGTATTGCGTGATTGTGAAAATCAACGTTTTGGACAGCGAGAGCGGTATGAGTGGTCAGGGGGCCCCCTTGCCCCCCGCAGCAGCCCCTCCCATGCACTGCAGGTCCCAATGAATGCACTGAACGTGAGCATGCTGCTGCTGCTGCAAGGACACAACACCATCACTGGGCACAGTGTCCGACAAGTACAAGGAAAAAGCTCACATGAAGCGCCTTTCCTCCAAGCGCCGTGTTCCCAAGTCCAACTGGTACCACCCAGCACTGGATTTGGTGTTTTAAATGTTGGTGCCTTTACACAGATGCTTGCTGTGCATTGTGGGGCCAAAAGCCCCTGCGTGGTTGATGCGCATTAATGTAAATAATCATTTTTGGGCTGCGCTGTTCATGCGTGGTTGCAAAACTAATTGTTTTTTGGGGGGTGCAGGATGGGTTGATTTCTGTACGGTATATAATCATTACCGTAGCAGCACTGAGGGTGTAGCGCTTAATTGAATAATTATTGTACATATGAAGTGTGTTCGGAAGTTTACTTTTTCCAAGGCCTCGCAAAGGGTTTCAGTTGATAAAAAGCAATCAATCGGGCACCAAAATGCACCCACATGCTGCTAAGGAGCAGATAACTCTTTTGGGCATGGGCTGCGCGATGGTCCGCCCAGGGAGCTCCGCCGCTGCCATTGCAGCCACCTCCTACTCCCCCCAACCCCCACCCCCCACCTGTAGGGTGGCCCAGGATCCTGGCTTTGGTCCAGGCACCACCTGCATTACCACCTGCAGGTAATGTGGGGTCAGCTGCTTCCCATCAAGCTTCCTGGCAGGGAGGAGGGCTTAAGCATGCGCTTATATTACACACATCAGGAAGTAGCACTTGCAGCTCAAGGCGAGGGACACAGGGCAGGGGCAGGAGGGAGGCAGGAGGAGCAGAGGGCGTAGGCAAGGGCGAGTGAGCCAATGGAGGTCTCTGAGGACTCCTTAGATAAAGCTGGAGGAAGCAGACGAGTAGAAACCAAGAGCTAGTGTCTGAGACGCAAAAACGTGACAGTTCGCAAATGTTGAATTTTTTCGGCCGACCTTGCAAGCCTTTGTTTGCAAGAAAAATAATGAATTGTTTTTGGGACCTTGCAATAAATCAGTGTTGCAATCAGGGTTGTACACAGACGGTTGACGGTTCGGTGTACGATTAGACAGGACGGTACCGTTTTACGCTTTTGTACCGTCTTTCCCAAATTTCAACCGTCGAAATGGTGCAAAACGGTTTGGTGGACAGTTCGGTCTGGCAGTTTGCTGCTGAAATAAAGCTGACACTTGGAGTGTCCACAAGACTCATTGAATAAATAAACTAAATGTAAACAATGTTCCAAGCTGAAGTGCAAATGCAAAACCCTGGCTGAATCCTGGCCCTCCCTCCCTCCCTTCCTTTGGTCCCTCCCTCCCCCTCCCCTGATGCACTGCTCAACCCCTGCTCAGCCACTGCCCTCCCCCTCCTGCTGCTGCTGCTGCTCCTCCTCAGCAGAGCGGACTGTGTCCAGCCAGGCAGCAAACTCCTTTTGCTTGTCCGTGATCAAGGTCTGCGCCTGCTTCTTCGCATACTGTTCCCAAACCCAGGCATTCTTGCCCTTTGTCTTGTTCTGGAGTGGCAACCCTACATTGAGGCCTGTTGGGGGGGATGCTATCAAGCTCCTTGGGGCAGGCATGCTAGAATCCCCCAAGGCAAGCCTTGCTTGCTTCCTGGCTTTGCAACTTGGCATTTTACTCAATTATTATATTCATAGAATGATAAATTAAGGTAACATGTTTGTTTGCGGTCATCGAGGGGCTGCATGCAAGCGTCGTGTGGCTCAGCAGAGCCAGACGGCACAACAGACTGGTCGATTTGCCACCGTCCTTTTTCAGGAAGCGTCTTTTACGATTTGAACCGAACCGAACCGTGCACCAAACCATTTAGACGGTCTCAATTCGAAAAGAGGCTGCTTGTGTACAACCTTGGTCGCAAAAAATCAGTGCTGCTGCGGTATATGTATGGCTCAGATCAGAGGGGTGGATGGGAGGTTTTTCCAATTTTCTTCTGAGCCCACCCTTACAAATTCTTCTGAGCCATTTCTATTTGAAATTTATTTAAATGTATCATCAGGTTCCTCACATTGAATTGTGTTGTTCAACACCTTTTAGTGCTAAGGTGGTAGGTTGTGAAGGGAAAATGTGTGCATGACAAGCAGTCAGTGCCATCTGCGCATGGGTATAGGTTGTGGGAGGTGTGAGGACAAAGATGCAGCAAATCAATCCAAGCTTCCAGGAGGGTCTCCATTGCCTGGTGTGGTCAGGAGGGAGGGCGCGGGTGTGCAAGCCAGTTGTGGTGCCTGGCAGGAAGTGTGTGTCTGAGTGCCTGCATCTTTCTTTTTGCCCCACAGAAATGATCATAAAAGAAAGGTTGCGTAGGCAGTGGAATACTTTCCACATAAATCTAGGAAAAAGACCCGTGTAGTTCAAAAACCGTGTGGCCCCGCTACCAACACAAAGTTCAAAGAGAGGAGCACATCAGACAGAAAGAAGACAGGTCCAGCAACGAAAAAAGAACAGGGAAAATGAAAAAAGGAAAAATTACAGATGGACTGGAAACACTCCCCACGTCAATCAAGAAGAAGAGGATGCCTAGGGCCAAGGCATTGTGCATCTCTTCCACCTAGAGACGAGGAAAGAAATGAAAGAGGCCATTGGGAATCAGGAGGGTTACGAGCAGTACCTCGTGCCTGATCTTGGTGAAAGAGAGTAAGATGTAAGCTGAAAGAAAAAAATGAAATATAAAAAGAAACCCATGTAGGGAGAGAAAATTCTCCCTTGAATTCTCCCTAGAAAAAGAAAAAATTACGAAAGCAGCGAGAAGACTCCCTACATCAATCAAGGTAAAGGAGACACATTGGCTCAAAGTGCTGTGAGTGTCCCTTACCAGAGGGTAAGTGTAATGGTACAAGTAGAAGCAAGCTGGATGCCTCGCAAGATGAAAAGGACCAGCGCTGAGAGTCAGGCTGGATGCCTTGCGAGATGAAGGGAACAAGTGCTTAAGAAGATTTCCGGTGTGAGGACGGACGGAGTGCGCAGGAAGCCTTAAGGATGGGGTGCAAGTCCCCCCGTTCCGCAATACAGGAATGGAAAGGTGCTTAAGTGGCATCCGACAACCGGTCTTGGCCTGGTCCTTATGGCCTAGCGCTTCCGTCTCGCTGCAGTAAGAGGGAAGTATTGTGGGTTTAATGGGTTTCTGGTGCCATGCAGCCCCAGGGCACCAAAGTGTTTCTGTTTTTAATGGCACGTCTAATTAAGGTAAGGTTACATCGCTATATCCGCCTACAAGGGCAGCTGAGCGGAAACATCCAGGCCTGTAACCAGACCTGGCTAAAAAGTGCTCAACTCACAAAACTTGGACTGGAAAAAAAATGTCTGTTGCGGTCTGGTGTTGTATGGATTAGCACAAGGTAGATTATGCTGAAAGGCTTCAAAGTTGTTGGATCAGGTAAGATACAAGTTAAAATGGGGTTTTACCTTCAGCCAGGTAGTTTGGCTGCTCGGCCTGCTCAACTGTTCCAACTGCACAAAAAGCATCCATGAGATCGGAAATGAAACGATAACTTATCGTTGAAGTCTCATTAGTTTGCTTCTGCAGAAATTAAAAAACATCCTCAGAGCTAGCTTGAGAATAGTAGAAAGTGCCACAGACAGTGTCTGAATCATCCAGAAAAATTCTGTGAGAAGAGGGGAAGTCAGAAAATAACTGTGCATAAGTTCTTCAAAGAGAACACACAGAAGCGCAAGAACAAAGGAACACGGCATGCTTTTCATCTTGGAGTCCTCCTTGGTCACACCTATCACAAGCAGATGTGTGCTCCTGCCAAAGTGATGTCCCGATGTTGGATCAGGTAAATACTCAGAACATCTGAACTACTGCTGCATATGGCTCGTGAGCATTCATTTCAAATATGCCCATGCAATGCTCCCCATCCATATTCACTAGGATAGCAGGCAGTGTTTGGTCATTCAGGCGAAAAAATACAGGATTTACATATAGAAGCCATCAGTCAAAACGCTGACTGTTAGGCAAAAGAATACACACGTTTACTCCGTCAGGCTGAGAAAGTGACGCAGCCATAACAGTGTCTTGACATCCCATGACCAGACCGGTGTTGAGAGAAGAAAAGATGTTGATGCTGTGGCGCACAGCAACAAGCGGTTTGGCTGGAAACGCTAGCTAACTGACAGATATGATGCAGATTCAAGAGAGTCGGCTTGACTCTTGCTTGCTTGGCTTGCTGGGCAATGCTTTTGGTAATTAGGTTGGACTTCATGTGCTGGACTGAAGCACTCCACTGGCGTGGCACTGCTGGCTTCCTCCTCCAAGGGCCAGGTGAGCTTACTCACACATGGGCTTCTTTATAAGGGTTACAAGGGTTACAAGGGGTTGGCCTACAAGGGTTACAAGGGAAAAAGGCCTCAGTCAAGACGTTTGACTGCTAGCCTGTTCATGATAGTCAAGTTATAAAAGAAAAATTGAAGTTTGTTGTTTTTTGTTCTGTTCACACTTATTACAAATATTCGAACCACCCAACCATTCACAGGACTCGACCTTCAAGCAGTGGGCACGAAGCCTAAACCTACTTTATAAGGTGCTTGACTGAGTTTACAAAGATGATAAGAACAAGATGGTGTTACTATGAGTCCCTACGTGAAGTATAGTTCTCTCAACACAGCCTCAGCTGTGTTGCCACAAGGATAAATACCACTGTCCAACTAACTCAATAAACTTGCAGCATACTCTCGTCATGACAACTCCTCCAGAGGTACACCAAGCAGCAATGATATCATAAGGTTCCCTAACTAGCAAGCTAGCAAGGGCCTCACCAAAGGGCCCTCAGACCTAAACTAGACACAGCTAGCCTGGGAGAAAGCCAGAAACAGAGCTAATGGGGATCTGGAGGGTTGTCTGCCATGCTCCTGGGCGCCCGGACTCTCCTTCTCCTGCTCTCCACCACCACGCGCTCAGCTATTCCCCCCCCCAGAAGCCCCCTGAAAATGAAGAGCATGTCTGGTTTTGATAATAGTCGTTGATTTTTGGATAGCATGGCAACTTAATTTGGATGCTAGAGATATAGCCTTTTGCCTGGTTAGACCCAAGCTAACAAGAGGTTTGATGGTGTAGTCATTCTAGATAGTGCCTGCCACACTATTTAAAATACTGTGCAAGGCCACCATGTTGTCCCTGTTTGGGTTTCTCAGGCTGCGGGTTTTAAGTCTGGTTGAAGTGTTTACATGCCGGGCAGTTGCAGCTTCTAGAGAGGGAAAGGAGTTGGTATCAGGGCAAAACTTGAGTTCAACAAATTGAATGCCCCTGTCTTGAGGGTGGAATCTTAGTAGGATCAATGTGGGCGGGTCGGCCTGGGATAGAGCGCACAAAGACAGCATCAGGGCGGCTTTGGTGCCAGGCAGAGGAGCCAGTGCCATCAGGGAAAACCCAGTCAAGGATAGCTCTGGAGATGTTTTCAGGGACCGACCCTCATAAGTTCTGTCTCTTTCCCTCGCCTGGGCTAGTGTAATTTTGAGGGACCTTTGGTGAGGCCCTTGCTAGCTTGCTAGTTAAGGGACCTTTCCTTAGTGCACGCTGCCTTTGGCTTGCGTAGATTCTTTTTCTTTCAAGGGACTTCAATGCCCTGTTCCAGGAGCCTCTCATTTTGGTAGGCATCCATGCTGATAGGGGATTGTCCGTATCATTTGCTGAGGGCTTTATTACAGAAGGTAAGACTGACATGGTGCCTATTGGTGTGCATCCCACTCATTGTTGAGTTTGGACATAAGGGCAATATGGTTATTGCTGTCTGTTTCGCCACACAATGGGCAGCATGCAGATGGAAGACTTCTTGAACCTTTTGGCATTTTTGTGTGTAAACTGTTTCCGTGCGGTAATTCAATACATTAATTTGATGTTTAAGGGTGATTTTGATTTAGATTTAGATTTACATGGGGGGACCTTCAGCCAGACTGTTCGGCTGATCGGCCTGTGACAGGTCCTCGCCAGCCAACATAATGTCCATCAGCTCAGAAACAAACGAAAAAAGCTTGTTGTTCTGTTGCAAGAGGAAATCAGAAACATCCTGGACACTGGCTTGTTGTAAACATGGTTGCTATTTCGAAAAATCACCAGAGAAACAGATGAACAGGTAAGAGTACTTTTTTCTCAAAGCACAAACATCTGCGTCTCTGCACACCAAAAGGGCATGAGCCACATCTTGAATCTCATCACTAGAGCAGCGATCACACAAAAGAGCGTTCCGAGTATCCCAAGCCGCTGTCTCCACCTTCAGTGTGTGTGCCCTAAGTCTGAAACGGCTAACATTCCTCATGACATGTGGAGACAAATCCAAATGCATGTGCCTTGGTAAACGGGCAGGGGCACGCACGTTATGGTCAAAAGGCACTGCAAAAAGAGACTGGTAAGTTGCTAGCTTACTATATGTGTCCCGCGGGTTCCCTCCCTCAACATCTCTCCACACTGCCCGCAGCCTGTGTCTGAGGTCATCAGTAAACTCTTGAGTAGGGATAGGAGTGCCCTGCCGCAGAGCTTGCACAAAGGAATCACAGCGCCGTAAGCCTTGAAAAGCATCTAAAACTTGAGCAGTCCAGCAGGCTGGCTCACGCGAATGAATATTCAAATCTGCTTTCAACACTCTTCTCAACGTCTCACTGTTAGACCTCAGCATGCTATTATACATTTTGACAACAGACCTAAACCAGTAAAACTGAAGCGGCTCATGACCACACTCCCTCAGGGTTAAGGGTGATCTTTGGGTTATCCCAGAAGCAGTTGCTGATTTCTTTGCTGGTGAGTTGGGAGGGTGAGTTGAGCTTCCAAATTAACAGTGGTGTTTGGAAAATTGGGCTGTGTGGCATAATTTAGCCTCTGCCAGCTATTGTAATAGTAGCCAGAGGTATCAGCAGAGCCAAGCTCGTGCCTGTTGTGCATGTGTGTTTTGAGCTTGTCCGTCAGGTTGGTGACCTCCTCATAGCAAGGTTCTGGAGCCGGGTGCGTCTGGTAGCCCTCCAGATCCCCACCAGCCATTTGTGTTCCTACTTTGTGGTGGAGACGTACAGCCCTTTTGAGCCAATGTGTCTCCTCTTAATTGGTGTAGGAGATTTTCCTCTGCCTACATAGCTTTTCTCTTCCTTTCTTTTTCAGGCTGGTGAGGTAGTTGGAGTTGGAACAGTGTGGGAGTGATGTGTGTCACCGTTGCGTCTGTGTGAGGGCTTCAATGAAAGCCAATAGAAACTGTGGAAAGAACCCTTGGCATCTGGAAGTGCAATGTCCATGGTGTCTGTGAGTGCGACAGTGCCTGTGCAGGCATCAGCTCCCTCAGTGCCAATGATGCCAGAATGGGCTTAATTTTATAGAAATGAACAGGGTGCGGGTAGTGATCTGACACATTTGAAATGGCCTGGACGAGTTCTGCATGAAGGTGGGTCGTCATGCGCATTGGATTAAGGGTCTGTCTAGAGATCGGAGAGAGGCAGGATGCACTATCAGAGGCTGTCAGTGTGCCCTTGTAGGAGAAAAATAGCAGAGATGGACAAAACCCCTATATCGCTGGACATGCTCTTCCTTGTGTTTCTTTATTAAATCTAACCATACCAACCATTATCAATCATGAAATGTCACGTTCGCCAAAAAATGATGAATATCGGAGGGCACCATATCACTCTCCATGCCTCAGATCGCCCTAGAAGGGCCCACAGCTCCACCCTGGTACCCGTCTTCTCTCCCAAAATTGTGTTTTGAGATGTCCATATACTATGCCAACATCCTACATCATGGGTTTGGCCAAGAATCAACCCTTTTGACACCCCCCGTGCTGGATTTTTTTCAAGGGTAATGGCTGGAATTCTGTGTCTCATCAACTGGATTTTTAACTCCATTTGTTTTGCCTCCGGTAACCCTCCAGACCCCCATTAACTCTGTTTGTTTTTAATCTTTGTGGTGGAGGGGACTCAAGGCTCTTCGGAGCCAATGTGTCTCCTTTTCCTTAATTGATGTAGGGAGAGTTTTCTCTGCCTACGTAGTTTTTCTTTCTTTCTTTGCAACAATGTTATGTTTTGTTAGGTCGCCCCCACGGCTGGTCTACCCCTTGCCTAAAAGTGGCAAAAAGTGGCCATTTGCTGCTGTCTAGCATATCTCAGCACGCACTGCACCATTCCGGGACCTGAAAAGTGCATTGGATAGCTGATTTGTTTCTCTACAAAGAGGTGTAAATATGGTGGGTTGAGATCCAGTGTGTAACCAATTTGCGCCCTCTCTGTCCCTAAAAATCAAGCACATCTCCCAGCCTCTTCAAGGCAAAATTGGGGATGGGAGCTTGTGTGGTCGCGAGTGTGGCCCAGAAAAAGTGCTGCAACACCCAGATAAAAGCAAACCATTTTCCACACAGGCCACCGTTTGGCCTCATTTAAGTTTTGTTAGACGCTTCATGGTCCCCAGCCCGCGGGGATGTGCTCAGGTCACCGAGGGACGCTGTGGTTGCAACGCGATGTCACTTCCTGCATCAGCGTGCACCTGTCCTGATGGGTCCCCCTACCAGCACGCTCCCCCAGTGGCCCCCCTCGAATTCTGACGACACAGTATGATTAGATAACCTAAGAGCAGCTTGAATCCAGGAGTGCTGGTCATTTGGTGCAAGTTTGAAATTCCACCTCTTTCTGCCAAAATGGGTGCAAAACATCCTCTGAGCCACACAGAGCACCTCCACATGCCTAATTTTCTGCTTTGCTCATTACTTGAGACCTAAAAACATGATAGGGTTGCTCAGAGCATGCAGAGAGGGGGATGTAGGGTCTGGGAGTGCAGTTGGCCACACTTAGGGTGGGCCAGCCGTGGGGATGACCGTTAACACATGGTACAAGGACTCAAATACTTTAGTGGCACTAAAAAATTAAACAAATTGGTATGTGGTCCAGAAGGAAACTTGGTAATGAAGAGGGCACGATTAGTTAGACGTGTCTCCCAACTTTTCGCATTCAATCTTTGTTGCTTCAGAAAGCTCAGGAACTACGGTGGAATGGGAAACCAGGGAAACTAAGTTTGAAAGGTGCCAGTCCTGGGGCACCTTTGCATAGAGCATGCAAAACCACTCGTTCAAGCCTTGTAGGACCCCAACTGCCAACCTGCGCTTGCTCCCGAGTGGTACGGTGGTGGTTCGGATGATTCCAGAGGAAAGGCACCAGGGAACAAAAGGCCAGCCCAAACGAGGAATCATACCACTAGACCAAGTTCCCAGCGCGGCGGGGAACTACGGGAATCGAACCCGTGGCCTCCTCGACTTGTGCTACGATGTCGGGAGTTATGATAACTCCCGGTGTCGGATGCCTTTGGGAGAATTTGTAATGATTATAAAGTTTTGTACTGAGAAAGCGACGCGGCGAACAATTGAGGTGGCTGGGCGGCTTCGTAGTGGTGTGGTCTTGTAGGGGGGGGGGGTTAAGGTTCCGGTCTGTGGCTGGAGCGGGGCGCTTTGGGGGGTGGGGGGTTATTAGGTTAGCCGTGAGTAGCCGCCCGTCAGTAGGGATCTTCGGCCGAGTTACCCTCTCCTTGCTTCCTTCTGCGTTTGCCTCTCTCAGTTCTGTAGCCGCCTTGCTTCTGTTTCCTTGCTAGTCAGCCTTCGTTCGCCTGCCTGGCTGCTCTTTGCTCGCTTTTCTTCAGCTCCCCACTGTCTCAACGCTGTGTGGGTCTCAACTCTGTGTGGGTTCCTTCTCTCTTTGTTTTCCTCTCTTGCTTCCAGTGGCCTCGCCTTTTTTCTGGGCTTGTGTCCTTCTTGGGCTGAACAGTTTTTCTTCCGCCGCTTGTTTTGGGTGGAGCCTGGGGTGTTGTTTTCTGCTTGAGTTAAAGTTTCCTACCTGCAACTGCTCTCCCGCGTGCCTTTGGCAGCTTGGCCTTGCCTTGTCCTTGCTCCGTGGGTTCTCAGTAGGGCTGGTCCTTTTCTTGAGCTGTGTTTCAGCGTCTCTTGTTCTCGCTCTTTCTTGCGGCTCTTCTTTTGCTGTCAGGTCCCTGCTGGGGGCCGTTTATGTAAAAGCAAAAATCATCAATCATCAATGTCTGAATGTTCCCTATCCTACCTTGCAGCACACTCTCGTCACAGCAGACTCTGCCATGACATGACGGTACGGCAAAGTAGGCCAGTTGATCAACTCATGACCCCCTCTGCAGAGTTTCAGCCATTTCTTTTGCAGAAATTCCAGTACACAAAAAGGTTGATTTTTTGACCCCTTCTTTCCCTCTTTTTTGAAAAGTAAAGAAGAGAACACCATGTAGACAGAGGAAATTCACCCTACATTAATTAAGGAAAAGGAGACTCATTGGCTCATTCTAATGGGAATCTGGAGGGTTATTGGAAGCACCCAGCTCCATAACCTGGCTGCAAGAAGTATTCTTGTTTTCAATTGCACGCCTAGTGGTAACAAGCCTGTTGGCATACATGACAGAATGGGCATGGAGTTTGCGAGCAAGTTTATTGGCGCGTTGGTGGTCAAGTCCCAGCAGTTTAAACTGGTTAAGGGTGTGCTCAGTGTAGCAGGTCCCACCAACACCCAGAAGGATGATGTATAACGTGACAGCTTCTTCACTTATATTCTTGCTAGAGACAGAGCTCACCCCTCCTGTCATCAACCCCCTCAGCTTGCTATGCCAAGCCTCTGAGGTTTGGAATTATAAGAAAACCTCAGTCCACAACCTTACAAAAGCAAAATCAGCTAGCCATGCTATCAATGCTAGATATAACTATGACATTGACATAATTAATATAGATGGTTGGAGAAACTGCACAGTGAATAAAGAAGACGGAAGGAGAATTCTTCGAAGCCTCATCCACCACCAAGTGCAATACCACACCCATTTTGCCCCAATGTTTATTGAGAAGTGGGCCCTGCCTTTCTTCAAGAAAGCTGGCTTTCAGCCTGCGACTACCTCAACTGCTGCTCGCACTGATATTGAGTGTGCTTGCTGCCAAATATGCAATTACCATGGTGGCTTTGAACCTATTAACTCTGAACCTCCTTACCTTCAAGTTGATATGTATATCTGTGATATTTGCCAACGAACGTACCACTGGAAATGCATGAAAGAACTTGGTTGCTATACTGATGGGCAAAGACAAGAGGTAGATGCAGCTAACACATGGGCTTGTCCCGCCTGCACAGGCCTTAACAATGCACAGAAAATTGACAGAGAATATCAGTCAAGAGAAGAGCTCACAAAGGTTACTTGGATGCCCTCCTGGGAGCCTGAGGAAACTAAAGAGACCTGATCTAAATTCCAACAGCGTTTGCTTGAATTTGAAGCCAAGCAGAGCGAACCAGACCTTTCCCGACCCACAGCAGATTCAGCCCTTTCTAACCTTGAAAGACAAGGCTTTGAAAAGCCCCACGCTATTAATACTTGGAGGCAAAAACTAGACACAGAACTACGCAATAAAATTACCTTAGACATACTCCCCACCAACCCACAAGTACTACTGTCTAGTAGACATTAAACCCACTGGTTACAGTGAATTTTGGCTGCAAGATTTTGACCTTGTCAAATACAAAGTAAAACAGAACCCTAATCTAACATCACTAGACACTGAATCACACAGCCTGCACCCTTGTGCTCCACCTTCCCTTCTCCTCCCAGAAATTTACAAAGCATGCATGGCATGCATTTACAACACACAAGGTAAATGAGTTGGGATGATCACCCCTAGCCAATTTCAAATCCTTTACAAGTCATTCTATAGGGCCAAGCTTGCAGGCTTGCATGAAGCCATAACACCTGCTCCTACTAGCTTTGCATCTGAGCTGCAGGGGCTCCTTGCTCGCAAGACTATGCTAGAAAACAAATACGCTAGTAAAAAATAAAGACTCCTTTTCGCGGGCCCTGCCAACCCCCATCCACACTGCCCTTAAGAAAGAATGGGCCCTGGTAACTCAAGAAAAAATGGCCTCCCCGCTGGACCACAACCCACAATACCAACACTACTGGAGTACCGACCCCCGAGACACTCTCTTTGGCGCCCATCATAACTCCCTCTCATTTCCGGTTTTTCTGTCTGCCATCCTATTTACACCAAGGAAGCTACGATTCAGGCCTTTTGCCATGCTATCTACTCAGCCATTCTCAACACAGAGGCCACTGCTACTTTCATGTTCCTCCCTGTATGGGGACAACACATGATAACTAATCCCTATTCCAAACTCATCACTGCCTATCCACATCTCTGTTGTGAACTTGGAACCATCGCTCGTACCAACCTTTGCTACAACGATCTACAATCCTTTCCTAGGAAATACCCCTTTCTCAGCACACCTGGGACCTACAAACTATTGCAGTCTGAAACACAGCTGCAAGGATTCATCTTAACAATCACAACCCAGCTTGGCTACAAGGCCTGGCTTCGGCTGTACCAGAAATTAACTGGAAGCTGCGCAGTATAGGCAACCATTCTACTCTCAATACAATGCATGCTGATATGCATGGATTCAATAAATGCCAACGCCTCCCCTCTGACAAACAACAAACATCTAGAAACCCAACCTATCCACATATAAGTAATCAGGAGAACCTTGTGTACCTAACCAATCTAATCCAACCCTCAAGCTCAAAGTCCCTGACTGGAGGACATGGGCTTACACTGATGGTAGTTGTCAAATCCAGAATGGCATACAAGAAATTGGAGCAGGCGTCTACTGCCCTCTCACTGACAGCAGAAGTTTTGTCGAGCCCAACGGTGCTGGAATTACCAACACCATATGTCGAGCTGAATGAGCAGCAATTGCTGCTGCCATCACACACTCTTATTCACACATTGCTTCAGACAGTCTCACCTCTCTTCATCAAATACGTAAACAATTAATTTACTCAGAGAAGCACAAACAACATATTAAAGGGGATGTCCTAAAAACCATATCTACCCTCATTAGCAACTCACAAACCAATATTTGTTTCTATAAAGTAAAATCTCATGCTGGCATTGCTGGTAACGAATGTGCAGGTGCTATTGCAAAATATCAAGCAAGCCAAGCCAATAATAATGTGGCTGATACCGGGATCCCTAGCGCAGGCCCTGGCGGAAATCCTTTTTCTCATTTATATTTGGTTAGCCAAGGAGGGAAAAAAAGAACGCAATACTGGCACATCCACAGCTCCCACACCCAATCCTAAAATCACCTACCTCCCCAATCTTCAAAACGCTCTCAAGTCTCATATGCATACAAAACACAGACTTGGATATGACAACCCCAAAACAGGCTATTACTCATATTATCAGAATTTGTTACCACATGTAGATAAGGAAATTAGCAATGCCTTTAGGAACATGTCCTGTATATCCACACCCATGAAGCGCACCATCTTACAATATTGCACTGGCACCCTCTATAACCAAAAACATGCGGTTCGCTTCAAAAGGTCCACTAACCCACTCTGCCCTCTCACAGGCTGTCATCAATTAGGCAGCGCACTCCACATGCTTTCAGGTTGCCAAAATCATATTATCTCCAGCATGAAAACTGAACGCCACAATGTTGCAGGAAGAATGATCATCAAAGCTCTTAGCAAAAGCCCTTGGGGAGCAGGTTTGGTTAACATGGACATAGGGAGTGGTGATAGGTTGGCGCAGCACAACCTTCAAATCCCTGCACATGCATCAAACAGGATTATACCCCCTTACCTCTTTCTAAGATAATTTTTTAAGAGATCTAGACTCACCTCCAGCCGGCCTGATGCTATATTGATTACTCCCTATAAAGCCAAACCCACTTCTTCTCCTTCTACCTCCTGCTCACACCATCACGTGTTACGCAGCAGACACAACCCCACACCGAAAGCCACAACAGCCAACCGCGTGAGGCAACCCCATCAACTGAATGTAAACCAGCAGCATGTGCACTTGATTGAAATCAAGTACTGTGAAGACACGAGGCCTGGACAGCAGTTGGAGGCTGCACAGCGGCAGCATGCAGACCTCTGCAAACTCATTAATGCAAAAGTTGTGGCTCTCCACACCATCCTTTTGGGTGTTGGTGGGACCTGCTACACTGAGCACACCCTTGACCAGTTTAAACAACTGGGACTTGACCACCAACGCGCCAATAAACTTGCTCGCAAACTTCATGCCCATTCTGTCATGTATGCCAACGAGCTTGTTACCACTAGGTGTGCTATTAAAAACAAGAATACTTCTTGCAGCCAGGTTATGGAGCCGGGTGCTTCCAGTAACCCTCCAGATCCCCATTAGGGTCTTCTTTTTGTAGCTTCGTGGTGAGAAGACTCACGGCTCTTCTGAGCCAATGTGTCTCCTTTTCCTTAATTGATGTAAGGAGAGTTTCCTCTACCTACGTAGTTTTTCTTTTTCTTTCTTGCTTAGATCTGCCTGTGCCGTCTCCAACTTTTGCCCAGGCCTAGGATCTTCACAATGTTTATTAATTATCAAATGTACATGCCTCTGGTTCACACTTAGTTGATATGGGGTTGTTTAATGCGGGTAATTGTGTTGGACCTGTGTGCTGCCTTGGACCTGGGGTGCTGTGCCTGCTGCGTAACACATGGTGTAAAGGAGGAGGAGGAGGAAAAGGAGGAAGAAGAAGGAGTGAGTTTGGCATGATGGGGGGTATAGCATCAGGTCGGCTTAATGTGAGTCTAGACCTCTTAGGAAAATTACTTGGAATGAGGTAAGGGGGTATAATTCGTTTTGATGCATGTGCAGGGATTTGAAGGTTGTGCTGCGCCAACTTATCATCACTCCCTATGTCCATGTTAACCAAACCTGCTACCCAAGGGCTTTTGCTAAGAGCTTTGATGATCATTATTCCAGCAACATTGTGGCGTTCAGTTTTCATGCTGGAGATAATATGATTTTGGCAACCTGAAAGCATGTGGAGTGCGCTGCCTAATTGATGACAGCCTGGCAGAGGGCATGATGGATTACTGGACCTTTTGAAGCGAACCGCATGTTGTTGGTTATAGAGAATGCCTGTGCGTTATTATAAGATGGTGCGTTTCATAGCTGAGGATATGCAGGGCATATTTCTAAAGGCATTGCCGATTTTTTTCTCAACATGAGGTAATAAGCTCTGTTAAGAGTACTAGGTAGTAGCCTGTTTTGGAGTTGGCATATCCAAGTCTGTGTTCTGTATGTAGGTGAGGCTTGAGAGCATCTTGAAGCTTGGGGCGGGGGGGAGGTAGGTGATTGTAGGACTGGGTGCAGGAGCTGTGGATTTGCCGGCAGTGGGTTCCCATGTTTCCTCCTTGGCTAACCAAAATAAATGAGAAAATGGATTTCCACCGTGGCCTGCGCCAGGGATCCCAGTATAAGCCAAACATATTATTGGCTCGGTTTTCCTGATTTCTTGCAATAGCATCTGCACAATTGTTACCAGCAATGCCAGCATGAGATTTTACTTTGTAGGCACGTCTGGTAGAGGTAAGTTTGTGCGCAAATTGTATAGAATGGGCATGGAGTTTTCTTGCATGTGTTTCAGATCTCTGTGAGTCAATCCCTAAATTTTTAAATTGATCAAGGGTATGGGCAGTGTGGATAGTCCCACCCACACCCAGGAGGATAGGGTGGATAGTAATCTCTGTACCTTGGATCCAACTCCGGAGTTGTTTGCACAGTTCACTGTGTTGTTGCTGTGAGGCTTCTAGCTGGGCACCAGGCCTCGTATCTTCACAGTATTTGATTTCTATTAAGTGAATATGGCGGGCTGGAGTTGTGCTACTCCCCATCTTGCGCAGGACCCGGTTTAAGGGTGGAGTGAGTGGTCTGTTTGGGTTGGTTAGGTGAGGAGTAACCAAGATTGCATCAGGGCGGCTGGAGTTGCGTCTGGTTTGCATAGAAACCGTGGGTTTGACGAGGTTGGGAGGTACAGCTCGATTAGAAACTTGCTCAGGGACTTGCAGGTCGTGCTGGGCCAAACGGCTTTTGTTGCCCGCATCCAACTGCACAAGATTGGCCCCATAAGAGCCTTCACTGATCAGTTTCAAAATCACCCTGCAAGCAATATTGTGACGCTCAGTTACCATGTTACGCATGACGGGGCATTGGCAGCCAGATAGGATGTGGAGAGCGTTATCCATGTGATGGCAAGGAGGTAGGGGACATGTCAGGCTAGTGGATCTTTTATATTGGACCGCATGTTTCTGATTGTAGAGGGTGCCTGTGCGGTATTGGAAGACAGTGTGTTTCATTCGAGTTGAGAGACCGGGCATGTTCCAAAAGGCATTGCTCATGCTTTTGTTTACATGAGGTAGCAACTTGCAACTTGAAGCTCTGGTAATAAGTGTAGTAGCCTGTCTTCAGGTCAGCTTAGCCCATCTTATGCTGAGCATGCATATGGGATTTCAGAGCATTTTGAAGGTCTGGGAGGTACCTCAGACGAGGAGAAGAAGGGTGGGATTGAGATGGCCTAGAATCTGTCTCTTCCCGAGCCAGCCAAGTTGTTTTGTGGAAGGGATTTCCTCCTGGTCCAGCGCTAGGGATTCCAGTATCAGTCAGGTTGCCATCTTTGAGGGAGGCCTGGTATTTAGCAACCTGATCTGCGCATTCATTCCCAGCTATTCCAGCATGAGACTTGACCGTGTAGAAAAAGATGTGATCTTGAGAGGCTCGGGCAAGGTTTGAAATCCTCTTCAAAACATCTCCTTGCATGTGATGTCTATGCTTCTCTGGGTATAGGATTTGCTTTACGAGTTAATGAAGTGAGCTGAGGCTATCTGTCGCAATATGTGTGCAATCATGAGTGAGCGCAGCAGCAATGGCAGCCAGCTCAGCTCTTCCTATGGTATTGGTAATACCAGCGCCATTAGGTTCAACTAGATTTTGTGAGTCACTCATAGGATGGTACACACCTGCTCCTATGACTGTCTTGCCGTTCTGGACCTGGCAACTGCCGTCTGTGTAGGCCCAAGACCTCCAGTTTGCGACTTTAAGCTGGAGGCTGGGATGGGACTGACAAGGAGCATTAACAGTAACGTCTGAGGCGGGTCTTTTGGGGCCCTTGGAAATCTGTTTCATGTCCAGGGGGAGTTTTTCACATTTCCTTTTCCCGAGCATCACTTCGTGTCTTGCATTTTTAGTGGGGTGGTTGCTAACGTTCTTGACAACCCATTTGGCCTCAGGGATGGCTTTGGCTAGATCCTGAAGCCAGGTATTGTTCTGATTATTCAAGTGAATTCCTTTAGGTGCAGGTGAATTCTGTTGAGTGGGCATCAAAACATTAGATTTAGCAGTGTTATTTGTTTGAGGTAAGAATCATTTGTGTAAAGGTAATGCTCAATTTACAATTTGAGCGAGTCATTTTTTTGGGAGGCTCTTCTGTGGGTTGTGTTTCTTTGGCAGTCATTTCTTCCTGAGTAATAGGACACATTTCTTGTGTAGGAGCGTTGACTGTAGGGGCGGACAAGGTGACATGGTCATGTCTGAGGCGGCGTCCAGTATGCTCGTGTCTGTACTGCCACTAGTAGTGAAATGCGGAGCGGGGTTGTGGTGATGGCACTTCTTGTGTGCAAGAGTGTTTGCTTCAGTGTTTTTGTAGGCGATGATTTTTGGATGGAGGATGTACTCAACTCTACTGCCGGGGGGAGGTTAATCAGTGCTGCCAGCCTGTTGAGTGCTATTTCATATTTAGCGTTGAACTTGGCATGTTTAACTTGGAGCTAAGCTACTATGATGATATGGTTTTTGTGCGGGAATGTAAGTTCATGGATTCCATTGGTTCCGAATCAGTGGAGTCCAAGGCTCACCAGCGGTTGAATGATACAGGTTATGAGGGTAGAGAGGTTGTGGGGAGGTACTTTATGCAGGGAAAGGGCTTTATGAATGAGGTTTACACCATCGTCGAACACGCTTTCCTCATGATTCATGAGATGGAGCTTACTTGAGTGGATACTGATCAACTGGCAGGCGCGCATGCAAATTTGAGCTGGCGTCTTATGTGCAGGTTGGTTCCTTCTTGCTTGGTGAGATAGGCTGTAGATAAGATTATAACGTCTACTTTTGCTAAGTGAGGAGGTTGAGGCTTATGGTGCGATGTCTAATTGAGGGATCCTTTAGGCTGGATGTGAAAACAAAAGCCAGGCGTCTGTGGTATTCTACACAAATTGAGGTGCGACCCAAAGTTGTCAAAATCTTCGCGAATCATAGCTGCTGCTGTGCTGTTCCAGATTTCGTATTTATGTTTGGTAATCCTGTCTATCATGGTGCCCCAATTGCTGAGGTCTGCTGGTGTGCAAGGAGTGACTGCAAAAGCATAGGCAAGGCTAGGGACAATGGCTGCACGGACAATGTCAAGCGTTTGAAGTCGGGAAGCATAGGAGGAGTCGAGATTATCAAGCTTACCTCTGAGGTTACAGGTCATTTGTTGAATTTGATGCTTCCAAGTTAAGTCCATGGTGATTTGAACTCCAAGGTAAAGTAAGAGTTCATGTGATGCAAGAAACTGGGCTTTTTGTCTTTTGAGTTTCTATTTTTCCTTTGAGTTGTTGACAGAGCTTGAGAGGGTGTCACCCCATTTTGATATTTTCCTGGATGACTGTGTAAATGCCCGTTGCTTTAGTTTTGCTGCCAGATATAAGAAGTGCATCCCAGTCAAACAGAGAGTGACTTTCCTGGCTTGCACTTTTAGGTCCTGGATTGTGCTACTGGTGCAGAGAAGGTCGTCAGCTATGGCAGCACTGCTGAGGATGTTAGCAAGGTGAATATCAGTGATGTTTTGGCCTGGGATACAGCAGTGTTTGTAACCGCGTCCTCCTACATGTAGCCTTCTTAACAGGGGTTCCATATAGAGGAGAAAGAGGAAGGGCGAGAGTGTATCTCCTTGGATTGTACCTCTTTCAACAGGAATGTTTCCAGTGGTTCGCCCTGAGGGCAATTTGACTTGGGTGGTAGCGTTCTCATAGAGATTTTTGACAGTATCAATAGCATCAGTGGGGAAGCCCAAGTCATACATTGTCCAGAGCATCCTGTCATGGTCAGTAGTGTTGAATGCAGAGGTGAAATCTACAATGAGGGAGTAAATATCTTTCCCAAAACTTTTTAGTGTCTTCGGCAGCCAACCCTCCAGATCCTCAATAGCTCTTGTTTCTGGCTTTCTCCTATGCTAGCTTAGTCTAGTTTAGGCTTGAGGGCCCTTTGTTGAAACCCTTTCTAGCTTGCTAGTCAGGGAACCTTTCCTTAATGCATGCGGCCTCTTGGCTGGCGTGGACTTTTCTTTTTCTTTTTGTCTTCGAGTCCCATGATGACATTCTGGAGCTGGTGGATGGTGTCATTTTGATTATGGAAACCAGCTTGAGTGGAGCTCAGAAGAGAGTGTGCTTCTGCATACTCATAGAGTGCATTAGTGACCATCCGGGTCCACAGTTTGCAGGGCGTATTGGCAAGCCCAATGTGCCTGTAGAATGATATCTCTGTCTCTTCTCCCTTGTTTTTGTCCATTAGGATAGTTTCACTAGTCTTCCAGGATACCGGGGTGGGGCGGTTGGTCCACACAATGATGAAGAGTTTGTAAATGCTCTCCTGAATTTCAGGGAAAAGCATCCTGAGAATCTCATAAATTACGCCATCTGGACCTGGTGACTTGTTATTATCAAGAGTTTTGATGCATTCATAGAGTGTGGTGGAGGAGACTCACGGCTCTTCTGAGCCAATATGTCTCCTTTTCCTTACATGTGGGGAGAGTTTCCTTTGTCTACGTATTTTTTTCTCTTTGAGTGTTTATCCATAATTTTGGAGTGGAGCCATTTCCTTTTATTGTCACCTTCAAGTTATCCTTTTGTCATTTTTGATTGTAGGCTAGAAGGATCACAGGCACAGGATTAAATCTACTAGCCTGTTTCCAAAAACAATTACGTGTTACTTCTTCTGGAAAATATTTGCCATGCTTGACGTTAACTTCCTTATGTTAACGTCATAAGGTTAACAAACTTAACCTATGTTGAGTTTTGGGGTGGCTGTATGGAGAGCTGGTTTTTCTTGTTAAGTTGCAAAATGATCGAAGTGCTATCTGTTTGGTTGATACCAAGGGATGTGAGCAAGGACTGAATACACCTTATAAGGCTAAGCTTCTTTTTCAAGTGACACCGCTTGTTGCTGACAGTCCTTGGATTGTAGTGTGAAGATATACTTTTTGTGCTGCATATTTTGAGTGCTACTTGGTAGGAGGAGTGAATGAGGCCAGAAATGCCTTCTGCCAGGGTTTCAACTGCCTCTGTGACAGGTTTGTTACAGAGTGTCTCAAGCTTTGTAGTGTGCTTATAAGCTGATTAGAAGATGTGCTATTTAGGTTGTTAAGAAAGGTTGTGGCTTCTGTATATGCTGGATCAAGGGTTTGGAGGGTTCCTTCACGGTACGTTCTATCAGCCTGGTAGGTTGTATTGCTGGTGCGGTCACTAGCACGGACTATAGCATTCATGTCCCCAATAATGATGGAAGTGCAGTTGCTGTAAGTGTTAATTCGAGTCTTGATGTGTTCTTGCATTTCAATTCTTCTAGTGAGGGCTTCAAGGAAGTTACTGAGAGCTAGCTGAGGGCCAATAAGTGCCCAGCAATAGAGGGTTGGCATTGGCTCCCTGGAGTATGACAGGGGCAATTCTTCCTTTAGAATTGAGGCAGGCTGGAAAGCATTGTGTGGCTAGGGCTATAGTGTCACAAACGCAGATGGCGGTGTCACCAGTCCAGTCAAAGGCTGTCCGATATTTGTAATTCTTAAGGAGGGTCTCCATCCAAGCACGGGTTTGTTATTTCTGCGGATTTTGGTTTCAGTGGGGGCTGAGATATCTGGATTTTGGGGCTATGGTATCGTGGAGGTCCCAGTGGCTTTTGAAGAGACCTCTGACATTCATGGTCATGATTGTAAGCGTGTTTAGCATAGCTTTAAGAGGCTCTTGGCGATTGTTATCTGGGATACTACCAAATTGTAGTACAATTTGTAATGAGGGTAGGTTGTAAGATGGGCTGGGTGGGGGCTTTGTTTCTGGAGGTATCCATGGATTGTGTGGTGCGGGCAGGTGGGGAGTTTGGAACATGTGAGAGGGGTACTGGGGAGCGTCTATGTAAACAGGTCTATTTCCATTACCAAAAGATTAAGGGTCAAAAGGGACAGAGCTGTCTGCTTGGTGTAAATCAGAATTAGGGTCCAGGTCGTCCCAATTCAAAAAATTAGGGGTTGACTCACAGAGATCTAAAACACTTGCAAGAAAACTCCATGCCCATTATGTACAATTTGCGCACAAAATTACCTCTACCATACGTGCCATTGAAAATAAAAGCACTCATCATAACACTGGTGCCCTGGAGCAGCGTGCTGCCAGAAACCCACCTGATCCACATTAACTCCCCTCTCATCTTCTGGTGAGGGAGGCTCACGGCTCTTTGAGCCAATGTGTCTCTCTTTCCTTAATTGATGTAGGGAGAGTTTTCTCTGCCTACGTAGTTTTTCTTTTCTTTTCTATCCAGGTCGTCCCAGACACTCCCTCTTTGAGGGTAAATAATCTACCTTTAAGCTTAAGCCAGTCATTGTTTGTTAGAAGGGGTTCAGGATGGTAATGTAAAGAATCCAAGAGGTGCCACTCACAATACCTTTCAGTGGAATGATCTTGAAAGTTACAGCATGTCCTCTACCATCAGCATAAGCAGTGGCAAGGATAACTGCATCTTTGTATGCTGCCCTGAGGAGAGTATTTTCAATGGAGCTTCCTGTTATTTGGTTATTCGGTACAGTGAGGGTGGGCTTGCTGGAGTATGTGGTTTTCAACTTCATGCAAAATGTTAGCATGGTACAGGGAAAAAATAATAGTTTAGATGGTCCCAGCATGGACAAGTGGGCCGATTGCAGATGATCTGAGACCAGGAGAAAAGAATATAACGTGCAACTGCGCAGGCAGTGAAAACACTGCACATTAATCAAGGCAAAGAGGATACCTCGGGCTGAGACACTGTGTATCCCTTTTTCTAAGAGAAATAATAGAAGAAGGAAAAGAAAAAAGGGGGGAAAACTACGTAGGCAGTGAGAACACTCACTACATCAATTGAGAAAAGGAGACACGTTGGCTCAAAGAGCCGAGAGTCTCCCTCACCTGAGGTTAGAGGGAAGCTAGTGTGGGTCTGGTGGGTTTCTTAAACCATCGGCCCCAGGGCACCAGGCCTCGTATCTTTGCAGTATCTAGATCTGATTTTTATCAAGTGGATATAGCGGTTATGGATGTCCGATTCACGAAGTTGCCTGGCTGGAGTTGTACTGCTTCTTACTTCATCAGTACGTGTCATACTGCGGAGTATCCGATGTGAGGAGGGAGTAGGTGGTCTATTTGGGTTAGCAGGGCAAGCCTTGCTAGCCTGAGGAGTGACTAAGATAGCATCAGGGCGGCTGGAGATGCATCTAGCTTGATCAGGAATGCTGGGGTCAAAGAGGTATGGAGGAATGGCATACATGAAATTGGAGCAGGCGTCTACTGCCAGTGCCCTCTCACTGACAGCAGAAGTTTTGTCGAGCCCAACGGTGCTGGAATTACCAACACCATATGTCGAGCTGAATGAGCAGCAATTGCTGCTGCCATCACACACTCTTATTCACACATTGCTTCAGACAGTCTCACCTCTCTTCATCAAATACGTAAACAATTAATTTACTCAGAGAAGCACAAACAACATATTAAAGGGGATGTCCTAAAAACCATATCTACCCTCATTAGCAACTCACAAACCAATATTTGTTTCTATAAAGTAAAATCTCATGCTGGCATTGCTGGTAACGAATGTGCAGGTGCTATTGCAAAATATCAAGCAAGCCAAGCCAATAATAATGTGGCTGATACCGGGATCCCTAGCGCAGGCCCTGGCGGAAATCCTTTTTCTCATTTATATTTGGTTAGCCAAGGAGGGAAAAAAAGAACGCAATACTGGCACATCCACAGCTCCCACACCCAATCCTAAAATCACCTACCTCCCCAATCTTCAAAACGCTCTCAAGTCTCATATGCATACAAAACACAGACTTGGATATGCCAACCCCAAAACAGGCTATTACTCATATTATCAGAGTTTGTTACCACATGTAGATAAGAAAATCAGCAATGCCTTTAGGAACATGTCCTGTATATCCACACCCATGAAGCGCACCATCTTACAATATTGCACTGGCACCCTCTATAACCAAAAACATGCGGTTCGCTTCAAAAGGTCCACTAACCCACTCTGCCCTCTCACAGGCTGTCATCAATTAAGCAGCGCACTCCACATGCTTTCAGGTTGCCAAAATCATATTATCTCCAGCATGAAAACTGAACGCCACAATGTTGCAGGAAGAATGATCATCAAAGCTCTTAGCAAAAGCCCTTGGGGAGCAGGTTTGGTTAACATGGACATAGGGAGTGGTGATAGGTTGGCGCAGCACAACCTTCAAATCCCTGCACATGCATCAAACAGGATTATACCCCCTTACCTCTTTCCAAGATAATTTTTTAAGAGATCTAGACTCACCTCCAGCCGTCCTGATGCTATACTGATAACTCCCTATAAAGCCAAACCCACTCCTTCTTCTCCTTCTACCTCCTGCTCATACCATCATGTGTTACGCAGCAGACACAACCCCACACTGAGGGCCACAACAGCCAACCGCGTGAGGCAACCCCACCAACTGAATGTAAACCAGCAGCATGTGCACTTGATTGAAATCAAGTACTGTGAAGACACGAGGCCTGGACAGCAGTTGGAGGCTGCACAGCGGCAGCATGCAGACCTCTGCAAACTCATTAATGCAAAAGTTGTGGCTCTCCACACCATCCTTTTGGGTGTTGGTGGGACCTGCTACACTGAGCACACCCTTGACCAGTTTAAACAACTGGGACTTGACCACCAACGCGCCAATAAACTTGCTCGCAAACTTCATGCCCATTCTGTCATGTATGCCAACGAGCTTGTTACCACTAGGTGTGCTATTAAAAACAAGAATACTTCTTGCAGCCAGGTTATGGAGCCGGGTGCTTCCAGTAACCCTCCAGATCCCCATTAGGGTCTTCTTTTTGTAGCTTCGTGGTGAGAAGACTCACGGCTCTTCTGAGCCAATGTGTCTCCTTTTCCTTAATTGATGTAGGGAGAGTTTCCTCTACCTACGTAGTTTTTCTTTTTCTTTCTATGGAGGTATTACGCGGTTAGAGACTTGCTCAGTGATTTGCAGGTCATGCTGAGCCAGATGTTCTGCGCTGCCTACATCCATTTGTAAGAGGTTTGACACATAAGAGCCTTCGCTGACCAATTTCAAAATCATTCTGCTGGCAATGTTGCGACGCTCAGTTACCATGTTACGGATGGCGCGGCATTGACACCTGAGAGAATGTGGAGGGCGTTATCCATATATGGCATTCTAGAATCTGGGAAAGGGCATTCAAGGCTAGTGGATCTTTTGAAGCTCACCGGATGTTTTTTTGGTTGCAGAGGGTGCCTGCACGGTATTGGAAGATTGTACGCTTCATTTGGGTTAAGATGGTATGTTCCAGAAAGCATTGCTAATGCCCTTGAGAGCCGCACGTGAGAGCAGCAAATGGGACGCTAGAAGTGAGGTGTAAGTGAAGTAGAAATATTCTTGTGTGTCACTACCAAGCATGCGTGGAGGTTTGCACGTTCATTATTTCCGGTGCCACTGAGCCGGTACTATATGCACACATACCCTGTTGGTGTGGAAGTTTTAAGTTCTTATGATAATCATTGATAGGAATTCATTCGAAAATAGTTTTGGAAGAGCAGTGGATCGGAATCAAGGTGAAAGAATTTGACCACTATTCATGCCTCAAATATAAAAATATTTATAAATAAATAACAGTACGTGCAATGTGGCTTCATACGTGTCTTCCCGGTGCACCAGTGTCACATCGATGTCCCCACAGGGTACTGCAGCCGCAATCTCGAAACATACCACACTGCAGTAAGCTCACAAGAAATCGAATCCCCCCGTCTGATAAGCCGGCGAGCCGCACGCCAGTGGCAGCCAGTGAGTAATAGCTCCTTAGATATGAGCATTGAGCAGTTCGCATCCTGTTTTGGGCCCAGGTTACCTGCCTTCTGAAATGTTCTTGCAGGATTTGGGACAATCAGGGGATCCTCAGTCTCGGAAGGGGCTTCGGCGAGGGATGGACTGAGCTCAACCGATTCCGCAACCAAGCACCCTTTTAAAACAGATGCAACCTTTCATCCGGCGGTGTGTGCATGTGTAGGGGTGTTTAGCTCCAGGGGGAAGCTCGAGACTTAACAGCCTCGCCTTTGCTGCTCTCACATCCGGATCATGCACTTATGTTCAAATTGACAAAACCCCCGCACGCAGGTGGTGGCAGCTGCGCGGCAAGTCACTGCTGTGGGTGCTCTTGAATCCTCTCTGCAGCTTCTAGCTGCTCTTTTATGCAGTAGCAGCGGAGAGGGCGGCACAGCTGTCCGAGCAGCAGTTGGCATTGCATCTTTTCACGGCTTTCCCCTCTTTCAGATATGCATGCATGCTGCAGACAGTGGCCCACTGTCTGCGCCAGGGAGGGAGGGGATTGAATTTCACGGTCCTATGGGCAGCACTGTAACAGACATCCTGCACTCAGCGCTTTGGATGTCTGCATGCCAAGGCAAGAAGCCAAGGGTGCCCAAGCCGAAACATTTTTCAAACGATTGCATGCACCAGCCAACTGTGAACCATTTCTCTCTTGCACGAAGAATGCAAAGTAGTGCATGCCATCCTTCTGTGTACGCAGCAAATACCAATTTTGCAAAGATCAGAAACGAAGCAAATTCTGCTTTCTTGCAAATATGCAATTTTGAGTGTGCAAAATATACCCCGTATTTGATTGAGTGATAACAGACAAACAAAAACGTGGATCAACTTCCTCCTTACTGCACATGCAGGAGCACCCAACTGCACTTTGGACCACGTGCTTGCAGCATTGCTGCAGCACGGCAACCCACTTGGACTTGCTTTAGAGAAATCCACAGGCCCTTCCGCTGGTACAATTTTCCAGGAGGCAAGTTATCAATTCAACATTTGGCCCGCAGCTTTGCTCGTCGGATATTCCTTGTATCTAGATTTCAGCCCAGTGGAGCTGGAAGAGCATTTCATTCTCTCTTAGGCAATAAGCAAGGCTTCTGAGGCAAGATTTCTGAATGGTTTGAGCTTTAAGACGCTTGGCATCCACAATGCCATCCCTCCCTGGTTTCATTACTCCCTGAGTGACTCGTCTCCTTCACAGATGGTACTTGAGGTCAGAAACCTCATTGCAGAACATTGGGGTTGGACAGGTTCAGGATGCCTTTTGAACGGGATCAAGTCTGCCAGCATGTTTTAAAACAAGGGATTGTTTATTTGGCAAACCATAGCCTGCCAGCCATAAGTAAGAAGGGAGTGAGAAAAATAGAAATCTTAAGCCTAGTTGATTACACGTTTGCTGGTGCAAAATGCTCATTTTGTCCACAAAGGAGTGGCATTGCCAGGACATCATGATGGTTCTACAACAGGATCATAAGCAGCCTTCAGCCTCCTATCCCTCCCATTCTATCCCCGACCATATCAAGCCTCACACCCTTGCAATGATTTGGTGCAGGTGCACTCTGCATGCCAGGCTGCTTCTCCATCCTACGCCCTTGCCTGCAATGCTGAGGCGCCCCTCATCCGCCCACTTCTGCTTGACATCCTGCACTCCATGGTTGGCAATGCGGATGGAGCTAGCACAGCCTACAGGAAAGAGGAAGCAGTTGCAAGGGGGCTCTACACGTCCAGTGGCAGTGCTGCTGGGTGCCAGGACCTTCTGGCTGACAGGCTAGATGCATCAGCTCGGCCACCTCTCCAGTGGCCTGAGCTCACGAAGCTGCTGATGCGGTGTGCAGCTCAGCAGCAGGTGCCCAGCCCGAGGCTGGCGAATGCAGGTGAGTGTTTCCACCAGAGGAAAGTTTCCGTTGACAGGAAAGTTTAGTCAAGAGGAGAGCGCTTGATCTGCATTTAAGCATGGCGGGGGGCCACACACAATACTTTGTTCCCCGGTGGCCCTTTTCCCTGATTGGTGTGGGGAGTCCTTTACAACCTTTTGGTCCTTTCTTCCTTACATATGCCCAGGACAGAGCGATGTCCCATAAGGGTCTCTGCAAACAATGATTCGCGCAATGAAAAGGACTCCATAGCTGCTTCAAATTGTGCATGGTCTCAGGATGCATCTTAGTGCATCATTGGTCACCTTAAATCAGGTGACCGCATGAAATGCACATCAAATGATCACCTCATCATGCATTGGTGTGCACCATGCCCGGCAGCTGATGACACCATGAGCGCAATATTTGCATGAACTTGGGTTTTTGCAAAACAGAAGCACATCCTACTTCAAGTTATAAGTTGCCCTAATGGAAGCTTTGTCTTGAGACTTCGAATTTCTCATTCTAAAATGATGCAGTGCGTGTCAAGCTGGCAGAACTGCATCACCTCCGTCCTGCACGTTTTGATGAGGCTGGACAGGTGGGTGTTTGTGTACACAGCGTGCTGCTCCCACTTCTTTCTTAACTTTGAATCAGACTTTAAATGCAGTAGCAAATAAACCAGAGGGGATCTCCAATGTGTTTTCATTGTTTGGTTGGGCCTCAGATACAGGCGATTCTTGTAGATCATGCATAGGTATAGCAAATAAATTGCAATGTCAAGATTGCCAATCATACCTTACTGCGTGTGCGGGCCAAAATGTTTTTTCTTCCCCTTGGACTCAATCTCAGACCTTTATCGGCTCCAGCTCACCAAAGCCCGTCACATGCACAAGCTGTCATGCAGCTGTAGGTCCCTCCCTTGTAATATCTGTGCAAAACCTTGTTCATATACGCTTGTTCATATACGCACAGGTTCTGATCTCGACAGCCCTACTTGGCATCCCTCTCAGCACACACGACACTGTCACAGATGCTGGACCCAACCTCCTTCGCTGCATTGTCTCTGCTCTGGATGCATCCTGGGTGCCACGTCACATCAGCGCACTCAGGCGCCCAGCCATCATTGCAGCTTATGCATGGTGCGCCGCCTGTGTGAAATTGCTCATTTAAGAACTGAAGTGATCTATCCTCGTTTGGGTGCCAGGAAACGCAGGAGGCTACGTTAATACTTCTAGCCTACACACAGCCACACACACACAGCCCCCCGCACACTGATGTGTGTGGCTTTTGTAGGTGTGGTGTACGCATCCTATCTGCACGCATCTTTTGTGTGCTTTTTTTGTATGCTTTTGAGCCCATTCCTGTGCTGAAGGACCTTGACCTCTGCTGATTCCAGGGTTGCAGGAGATCACGTGAAATCAGGGTACCGCATGTATGATGCCAGTATGTCTGTTAATTAGGACTTGCGACTTACAAAATAATATACTGCCTCTGATGCCCTGATATGTCTGTTAATTAGGGCTTACACAGGAGCCTCCAAGAAGCATAACATTTGAAAGGGTAGTACATGTCCGGTAAAGAACAACATATTCGGAATCCTGAGATTGAAAGCTATTGATTGGTATATATATGGGTCCGATCCGAGGAGGGGGGGGGGTGGTGGGGTGTCTGGCGGTGAAAATGGGCTTTTCGAAAATTTGGGACCCCCCCTCCAGAATTTTTCTGGGCCACTTCTACAGAATTCTAAAGACACCATTGGATTCCTGAGCTCAAGAACTGTCAATTGGCACCCTCTTTGGGTAAATTGAGTAAAAGGGGGGGGTCTGTGTGCATGGCTGAGAGTCAATGCCATGCGCGCGAGGGTGTGGGCGGCAGGGGGTGTAGAGGCAAACATACGGCAAACCAGTTCAAACTTCCAGGATAGTGACAGTGTATGATGTGATTATGCGTGGTGAAGTCAGGAGAGCAGTTTGTGGACTTGCAAGCCAGTTGTGGGTGCCTGGAAGGGCAGGTATGCATGGGCGTCCGCTGCTCAGTTTTTGTCCCATAACTCTGCTGCGGCTCAATATCTCATTGCGCTGAGTATGCAGGTTGATAGCTATTTGAAAAAGGAGCAGATTAGTACCCTTTTAGTCCGGATTGGGGCTCTGCATGGGGGGTTTTGGGGTGGGTGGGTGGGTCAGGGGGGTCTCACCCGGTTTTTTGACTACCCTTTCATTACTTTTTTTTATGCTCCTGGCTTTCATAATAGTTTACTGCCTCTGATGCGCTTTCAGAGGCCAAGCATCCACTAGAAGCAGTGCTCCAGGTTTCAATGCTCCCAAACTGATACATTAGGGACCCTTGCTGCCTTTTGTAACACAAAAGTATCACAACATCTATAATTGTTTGGATCCAAATGCAGAAACTTTTGCAGGGCCTGATTCTCTGTGCCAACACTTCCTCACAAAGAAAGAAAAAACTGCACAGGCAGTAACAACACTCCTTATCAATAAAGGACAACGTATCCCTTTCAACAAGAGGACAAAAGATATAGGGAAAAGAATTGGGGATCAGGAGGGTTGCTAGCAGCACCCCTTGTTGACCTCGATAGCCTTTGTCAACACTTCCTCACAAAATTTCTATTCATCAGGAACATTTCCCCACAAAAAATTCTTCTGCTCAACTTCTGCTCTGCAGGCATGCATCCAAGCAGCTACTCCCATCAGGGGTAGCTGATTCACCTACCATGGCTGTAGCTCCAGCGACTTTTGGGCAAGCACGTGGTGAAGGCATTGTGACGTGAGTTTGTGCATGAAGAAGAGCTCCGTGGCTAAGGGTTTACAATCCTGCCTTCCCAGGATGCAGTGCCTTTGGTGATCACGGCAGTGTGAGGCAAGCATATGCCAGAATGAGGCAAGCATATGGCACTATGAGGCAGCGTATGCCAGTATGAGGCAAGCACTGAGTGTCTGTCGTGATCATGGCAGTAAGAGGCAAAAGCACACATGTCTGTTCAGCCCTGCAAGCCTAGAGGACGTCTGACCTGCTGGCTGTCTTTCCTACTTTGCACTGTGCATTCTCAACCATCAAAAGGGGCAGCCACTCACACAACAACTTAAATGTTTGCAGGATGTGGTCTCGTTTAGAGTTTTCTCAGTGCCTGCTGAATGACTGTGCTGAAGGGGCTGGCCCTGATGGGAGGGATCTCCTCGGCACCTGGGGTCAAGGTAACTTACCTTGAATTGATTGCCTCCCTAATGATTAGGCCTTGCCAGATCATTTTTGTCTGCTTGTAGAGCTGTAGGCTCCTCTGTTTTTGGGAATACAGAAGTAGACGTGAATATCGTGCAAGCGCTCACCATGACGCATTTGCAAAAAACGGAGCTCAGGCAGTAGCTCCATGTGATTTTCCAAAGTATATCCAAATCTACTTTGGATCCAGAGAAATGGACCTAACAGCTATGATTGCCCAGGGCAGTATCAGGAGTCATGGTCAAGCGGCTGACCTGCCAAAGCACCCCTTGGTGTCTTTTACCGAGAGCAATTGTCAGGAATGATGCATATAGGTTACCTTCAAGAGTGCCCTCGGTGCACTTTCACAATGAATCATGGTTATATAGGCTACTTGTTTAGTTTGGGATGGTGTTATTGCTGGAAGTCTAACTTGTGCCTTGGTTCAAAAAATGTTGTGCTTATTGTGCAGGGTTGCCAATATAGTAATGTGCCTCCTATAAATGACAAGATGTGACGGACGCTGATCGTGACAGCATAACAAATCCACCCTTAATCCACTGACGCTTCATCATGAATTCACTGACATTAAACACATAGGTGACGCAAGGGTCAGCGCCTGGCTATCACCAGTGGGCTGTGTCATCCAGAGTATAAAGGCTTTAAATCAGTTGCAGTGGTATGTCTGCTTGGTGCTGTTCTCTAGAATACAAACCTGTCTGTGGCCATTTGCATTTTCATACTTTCCTGTGTGCTATCATTGTCATGGCAACTTGTAAACAAATGCAAAAGAGGCAGGCCCAGATTCATGCAAATATCTGAGATCGACTTGAAAGAGCTTTCCTGAGTATCTGCTGCAAAAGAGATGTGCACTTGTTTATTATCATCTGAGCCACGCTCATGCCTTGTTTGCAACTGCTTCTTTTGCACACATAAGTCGCGCTCCGGTTTAGAATCCTTACTAAGTAATTTAGTAAATTACTCTAAAGAAAAAGGCAGGAAGCAAGAATGGTCCCTACATCATGTAAGGAAAAGAAGATACCCAAGAATTTGAGTTTAGGAGGACACAAGGCTGTAACACGTTTAATGATCACAAGGAAAAAAGAGCAGTCAGGCTGTGAGTAAAGTTTTAGATGCAAATCCAGTCTTCTGTGACACCTACATCCCTCAAGCCAGCCATCCTGGTAGTGCTCCCTGTAATTTGGTGCACTGCAGGTTTGGTCGGAAGAAATTTACTGGTTGGTTGCATCAATTTTTCATCAACTCCCCTGTGTATGCCCATTGGTTTCTTCATCTGCCCCCCATCCATTCAGCCTAATTACTAGAAGAAAAGTAAAATCAATTCTCACACTTGAAAAGCACTGGCTGTGCTCCAGCGATAACCTGTTTGCAAGGGCATGAGATTCTCAAGTGAATTATGCATACCTAACCAATATGTGATCAAAATTCTAGGGCACCATGCACTTTGTTGCACACTGTTGGACACTGCTGCAGGCCTGAGATACTGTGCGCTGTGGCTTCTGGGGCAGTATGCCTGGGCCCATCCTGCAAGATCCTGTCCGAAGCATTGTGCACCATGCAGCAGCTTGCGAGCTCCCCTACCGCCCTCAAATGTGTCCGTGAAAGCGACCCTCAACCCCGTGACTGTATACATGCCCTGTGCACGCTAGCGGAGTGGAGAGTGCGAGCACTTGTAAGCCAGCAGGACAGGTGAGAGAGGGTATGGCGTAATCCAATCAATTATAAAGGGGTTTGGAGCATTTTTCTGTGAGAAGAGGGTGGCAGGAGGGTGGCAGCATCAGATTACTTGGATGAAGGCAGCCTAGTCGATCATTGAAGAAGCTTATGGTGTATGGATGGGAGGCATCTGGCATTGTCAAATGTGCAATTCTTGTAATTCCTTGCAAAGAAGACCTTTGACGCATCCTTTTGCACGGGGAAGGGTGAGTGGTGTTCCTAAATGTTTTGAGGAATGTTGCCTATGAACAGCCATTGCATACAAATAAAGATTATAGATGGACTCATACTGACATTTCTGACCTTGGAGTTAGGGTTTGACAAAAAAGGCAAATACCAGGCTCGGTCTAAAAGTGCAGCATTGTCTGCTTGCAGCTCCCATACTTCAAACCTCCTGACTTCAACCAGCAGTCTGTCCGCTGCTATTTGCCAAGCGGCCTGCACATTCACTGCCCCTTTTGCTGAGGGGCGGATCAACATGGGCGGCATTTCAGAGGGCGCAGCTCTTTTGCGCTCTGTGGTGCTGCTGAGGGTGGCTGTGCCTGCTGGGATCCAAATGGTAAGTGCAAGCAATGGCATGAGGCTAAACATATTTCCTGCTGTGTACGTTCAAAAATGGGTATCAGCAAAATGTCCTGAGAATCCTAGATCTGATGGCCATTGTTCTTAAATTTGATTTTCTCAAAAGAGCTGCCAGGCACCTGCAAAGAGTAAGGCTGCCTTCCTTTCTTCCTTTGGAAGGGTATTGACCATGGTACTTGCTTTTCTGGTCCCAGCGTCTTTTGTGACTCGAACCATCCGCACTCATTACTTTTTCATCCATGCCAACAGATGGTGCGCAAGCTGGTGTCCCAACTAAAGAACAGCAGCAATGGTGGAGCCCGAGAGCTGACCACGATTGCATGGGCTGTCTGTGAGCTGTATGAGGAGATGCAGGGTGGGGCTGCACGCCTTGATCTGGAAGAGGATTTCTGGTGAGAATGCTGAGGATGCTGATGGGATTAAGTTTCAGGATGCTGGAACCTTTTGCAGACAAGCTTCTCTCGCTTTTGGTGTGACACACTAATCAGTGATTACACGGGCATCCTACAGATATCTTGGTAAGGCACAGGAGCTTAATCAGCTGCAGTGCGATATTTGATGATCAAGAAGTGGTGCCTTGAACAAACTGTTCATGCATTTCCTGTGTTTGCGTTTGTTGTGCTGAAGCATAAAGTTGAAGGCAATCTCCATATCCCCATCAGATGCTTCAAGCACACATTCCTGATGTATCACACACGCGCCCGAGGTGCTTGATGGAGAGCAGTGATCTGTTGTATTCCACGCGCCTGAGATGATTGATGGAGAGGAGTGATCTGTTGTATTCCAGGAGTCTGTCATATGCAGCTGTAAATTCATCCCTGCAGTGCTTTTGCTTGCTGATTTGCTGAACCGTTTGCATGCATGGTCTGAACCGCAGTCTGGTGGAGGAGGCTCACGGCGCTCTGAGCAAATTTGTCTACTTTCCCTCAATTGATGTGGGTAGTGTTTTCATTGTCTAAATTGTTGTCTTTTCTATTCTGAACCCCAGGCTGCCCACGTTTCTGCTCCAAGCAGCAATCCTGCATGCCCACAGCTGCCTCGACACCTCCCAGTTGCTCCCAGTCCTATCCCTGCTTTCTCGCCTCAAGAGTGTTGAATCCCCCGCCCTCCTATCGTCACTGCACACACCCATCCATGGACCTCCTAGTGCAGCAGCACTCTGTACCCCTGCTCTCTACAGAAGCAGCACCAGCACCAGCACCAGTGCCAGCGCCAGCATCAGCAGCAGGAGCAATGTCTGGGAAGAGTTGCTAAGGGCCACACATTGCCTGGCCTGCCATGCAGCTGCGGCCTCTTATCATGCTCCTCCCAGCAACAGCACTTTTGATTCCAGCATACTGAGTCTTCTGGCGCGGCTGGTGCCAGTTTTGGAGGGCCTCCATGCACATGGCGGGGAGCTGTTTGTGTCAAGGTGTGGTGCACTTTAGAGCTGGTAAAAGCACATATTTGTTTATGCGGATGCATTTGACTACATGCACTTATCATATATGCCAGCTTGAGCGTGCAAGTATGTACATGCTTACTTCTGGAGGTGCATGAATGTGTCTGCACAGCTGTACACTATATGGGCAGTATCTTGTTATGATGCCATGATGCTGGCTACCACAAATTAGCTGGCCTGTGCCTTGACTTGTCTCTTGCAGTTTGCTGAATTTACTGTGGTGCGTGACACACACACACTTACACAGTTTCTTGCAGTTTGCTGAATAAAGTGTGGTGTGTGACACGCGCACACACACATGTGCACACACTGCCTATCCAGTGTCTGGGTGGATGATGTGGCTACAGCTGCCTGTGCTTTGGAGCAGCAACAACAATGCCAGCAGGCCAGGGGTGGGGTTTGCAGCTGCTTGGCCAAGGGCGCAGAAGAGCTCTTGCAGAAGCTGTGTGCATCTCAGTCAGCTGGAGGACGTGGGGCTGACACTGGAGGGAGGGAGGAGGTGCATGGAGGGGAAGACACAAAGCAGATGTGGCAGTCTCTGGCAAAGATGAAGTTGAGGGCAAGGTTTGAGGAGGCACTGAGGGCAGGAAGGGGAGAGGGTCAGAGGGCAGGGGGGTTGGGAGAAGGCCATTTGGGAGGCAATGGTGTCAAGAAGTTTGAAGACGAGGATTTCAGAGAGGATGGAGAGCACGAGGACTATGTGGGTGAGGAGGAGGAGGAGGAAAAAGGAGGAGAGGAGAAGGTAGAAAAAGAAGGAGAGGATGAAAGTGTGGAGGAGGAGGAGGAGGAGGAGGAGGAGGAGGAGGAGGAGTGGGAGGGAGAAGAGGAGGGCGAGGAAGAAAATTGGGAGCAGGAGGAATGGGATTCAGAGAGTGAGACCGAAGAGCAGATTTCAATGGTGAGTTGTTTTGTTCTGTATGTATGCCTTTGGTAAGAAAGAAAGAAAGAAAGAAAAGAAAAGAAAAACTACGTAGGCATTTAAAGCCAAATTTGGTAAGCAAGGCCAGGTGTTAATTTTATGATCGATGGCTGCTTAATGAAAGTGGATCAGCTTTGTCATTGTGAGAGGAAGGCTGAACAGAGCTTGCAAAGGGGAAGCATGCAACCACTTACCATTAGCAACAATCCGGCATTTTTTTTGAAGGCCAAACTTCCAACCTCTTTATAAAACCCTTGGGTTGTGTCAATGGACAGGATTTTATCCATAAGTATGAAAGGAATGTAAGATATAAGACCAGATATTTAAGAAGAGAATTAGCGTTTACCTTGCATTTCCTTCCCGTTCATGCAGACCTGCATCCATTATCCCTTCTGAGAAACCTTATGCATTTATATTCAGACTATACTTGAGCTCAGTGAACACAAGACCTGACCAGAGAGCTAAAATTTTTGTAGAAAAGCTATGTAGGCAATGAAAACACTCATTACATCAATTAAAGAAAATAGAATACCTGGGGCCCAAAACACCAGAGGCCTAGTTAGAGCTGCCCTGAAAATTTCAGCGCTTGCCCTGAAATGAAATTTGTTCCTCACCATGCCTGCATCACCCTGCTTCCAAGCCCCTTACAGATGGCTTTTCCTGTTTTGCTGCCTTGAGTTGCAGGGCATCCCTGCCCGGCATCTTCTGGCAAAGAGTGCAGAATCAGATATTCTGGCCATCCAACTGCTCTTAGACCAATATTTCCCAGGCCACGCTGAACCCAACATTCAGACTCTGGCAGCAGCAGCAGCAGCAGCAGGAGCAGCAGCAGCAAAGCCGGCAGGGACCCCCAGCGCCTGCCCAACAGCAGCAGGGCTAGCAGCCGCCCTTCTTGTGGCTGCATCCGAGTATTCTTCCTGCAGCAGCACTTCCACCTTTTCCCATGATGATGGCAGCCAGGAAGAGCTGAGTGTAGCAGGGTTGAGGCGCCGCAAACAGCTACAGGAGCATGCACAACTCGCCCTGTCTACACACCTCCCCATCATTCCAGACTCTGCTATTGAGCCAACTGCCCTGGTGGGCATCGCTGCTGGAGCTGCCCTTATGGAACTCAAGCTTGGTGACGTGGAAAGGTGCAAGCTGGCGGCGCTGGTGCAGCACCACCTGGGGGCGCCCGGCATGGGCAGGGGACTGAACTGCATGCTGATATGGGCCATGCAAGAGCTGCAGCAGGTGTGAGCCCTCGTGGATTTTTTTTGCGCGCCTTCAACCCTTTTCTTCGCATGGCACTGAACCCATCGACACTATGGCCAAGGGTGACGATCCCTGCCCTTGATCAGGTCCATGTCTTGCTCCGATGCACGCCGCTTTCATCGTGTGTCCCAACCACTCCCTGCGTGTCTGTGTGAGATGCCTCCTCGCACAAAGCCATCTCATAGGTTCCTTTGTGCTAGCAGGGCTGTCTAAAGTGAAACAATCTTACCTGCCTGTGTTTTTCTCACAGTCCCTCACACGCGCCACTCTGGCTGCTGCCTGTGGCATGCCCATCGAGGCTCCTGCCGTGACAGCAATGGACAGCGAGCCCACCGACCAAGGGCTGACTCATTCAGATGACGCACTCATTGTACCCAGAAGCTGCAAGAACAGCATCAACAGGGGATTGGGGCAGCAGCAGCAGCAGCAGGAGGCTCATTGCCTAACTTTAACGGATGTGGCTCTCACTCTGTGGGTCCTCACACGTGCTGGTGTGGATGTACAGGCGGGCTATGTGGAAAGCGTTTTCACACAGGTGCGAAGTATTAAGTTATTTCAAAGTTGACATCAAGGTCTATGCTGGACACCAACCAGCGTGCATTAAGGAAAGACTAAACAGTCAGCACTGGCACTAATAGGGAGTTCTACCGACTTATAGCAACCAGACTCATTTGGATCTGGCAGGGTATTGGCCATCCTTTCCAGATGTGAAAGAATAGCATGTCTTGCCCTACTGTAAGCAGCCTGCCGATTAGCTTCCTCACCCTGTCCCTCAAATCCCCTGTTGCTTCCTCACCCTGTCCCTCAAATCCCCTGTTGCTTGGATTGCTAAATTGGGTGGCATGTTTGGTGTGGGGTGATCTTTTTTGAAGGTCAGATAAGCACGAAATCGAAGGTTTGCTGTAATTGTGCTAATAGCTTTGGTTGAACTTGCTTGCTCTGCCCCGCCTTGACCTTCCACAAAAGTAGAAACTTCCCTTTGAAAGCAGGTTCTTTTCCAGTGGCCAGCTAGAGGCCTACCAAATAAATGTATACCATGCTATTTTAGATACCCTCCAAACAAAGCTTGTAATAAATTTGCATATATTAGGTGCATTTTTAATTGCTCTCACACAGCAAACAAAGAGCCCCATGCTTTGCTCCTGACCTCCGCATCGCTTTCATGGTCTGCAGTCTTCTTGAAACATTCCTCATTGGCTACCTCTCGTTTATGGTTGCAACTGCTCATGCATTCAATTGGACTATGCTCACATCCAAACAGCAAGCTTGAATGATGCCATCAGCTTCAAGGAGCAAGTTGCTCCTTCTGGTCTGTATGCCTGTAGATCTGGTGCATATTGCAGCTCTAGTGCAGGACAGCAGCATTGGTGCATGGCTAGCCCTGGTGCATGAAGGCAACAACCAAGACAGCTCTTTCATACTGAGCAACTAGCAACATAGAAAAGGAACAAAATTATTTATGCAGACAGCAGAGCCGTTCCTTTTTATTTAAAGAGGAAAAGCTAGCCTTCCATTTTAGGAGGAGAAGCTAGCCACATGCGTAGACGTAACGGTCCGCTGAATATCACTGTGAGTGCCAATTGACACTGCTTGCCAATTTGATGCAGCTGGAGGAGATAGAGGATGCAGTCATGGCTCAGCCAGAAGCGTGGCCTTCACTGCAGCTTCTGGCATTGCTGAGTGTGGCACTGCAGCTGCGCAGCTCAACAGTGGCCCTAGTGCAGAAGAATGATCTGGAGTTTTCCGAGCTTTTGTATACAGGAGAGGTCGATGAGCTTTTTGAGTTTTCAGAGGACCTCCCAGTTCCAGTGGGCGCATGCAAGGCTTTGAAAGAGAAGAGAGAGCACTACAGAACAATGGTTGCAGCTTGCCAGATCCTAGCCAGATCCACTGAAAGGGTCTTGTGCAAGAGGGGTTTCAAAGCCCAATGGGAGGAAGAGCATGAGGCAGATGAGATGGGATGTCTGGACCGTCTGGCATCCTTACTGCTTTCACTAGTGTGATGAGTGGATCTGGTGACAGCAAGTGAGGGAGCTGTGTTGCGCAGGGACAGCAATTTTATTCCCGCAAACAGCTGCAAGTTTGCACTGTGATATGCATTGGCGCAAGGAGCTGGAAACAGCGACCAAATGGTACAAATGTTGTTTTTAACGTGCAGCTTTGTTACGCGTGCACAAGTGAAACTGCTTAAAAGCAAACACTTGAAACAGAAAACATATTCGAATTGAAACAATTAGAAGTTTCCGGCCTGGGCAGGAATTTGCAAAGTTTATGAAATGCTGTTTTATTGAAGTGAATCTGTTCTGTGGCATCAGATTACTGTGCATTACTATGTTACTCGTGTTGAAACATCTGACGTTCATTTCTATGCCTCAGAAACATATATCTGTATGGTTGCGGAGCAGCAGTCTTTATCTGTCCTCTGTTTGAAGTTGTTGTGTTGAAGGAAGCCATGCAAAAAAGATGGAACAATGGAGGTTGCAAAATGTACTTTGCAAATGCACATTTGGAAGCCAGTGTTCAGAGGCTTTTTTTTGCAGGATCTGCAGCATCGATTAGGATGTGATACATGTTCGAAAAATTAATTCATATGATGCACTTACATGTATGTTCTACAAGACAACTTGTCTTGAAGTTTTAGATGCATGATCTACTGTTTGCAGCTACTTGTCGTAGGAAAGTATGGTCCCCGTGTGAAAAAGGATGGGGTCGTGAAAGTTGCACTCTGTTGTGCACTCTCAAAGCCTTGCTTACAAGAATCGATCTGCTGGACCTGCAGACTGCTGGTGAATAAACCAGAAAGTGGAAACTTTCCATTGTTGAACAATCTAATTTCAAACGAATGATTGAGATGCATGAGGCACCTGCGCGTCTCTGCCTTCATGATTCAAAATACATTTTTCTACAGATAAAAGAGTTGAGGGCCCTCAATAAAGGCTTCAATGATAAATCTGCCGGCAGGGAAGCAATGTTGTTAAGCTGTAAACTCCTTCACTCCGCAAATCCTTTACAAGCGTCTGAGCAAGCAAGCCTTGGCAAGTGGTCAACATAGATGTGGGACATGGCCTGCATCATTAAATTAGCAGACACACAACACCCACACCCACACCCACACACCCACGCCCCCACACCCACACCCCACACCCACACCCACCCACCCACAGGTTTAAAAGCTTAGAAAATTACATTCTTACTACTTAATCTACCAGGAAGGCGTCGTGTGGTCACTCCGTCACACTCAGGTTTTACCCCCAAAGAGTCGAATTCGTTTTTCACAGGCTTAAAAATTGATTGAACCTGTGTCGAATCCCTGTGTCGCTGTCTTAAGATTACCTAGAGATTTGACAGAGGAGATGAATCTCGAGTTTGGCAGCCCAAACATGGGACAGCAATGTAGCCACTGATCAAAAGAAGAGGAAAAGAATCAATCAATGATGCTGCTCAGCCAAAGCTTAGGATCTACCTTTCCAACTCCGCGTCAGCGTGTAAAGCGTGCTCAGTGTATGAGGCATCAGCCCTGCACCTCCGCTGTCCCTGCTCAACAGCAAGCCTCCACAGCCTCAAATACATCAGCTGTAAGGTACAGCAGTAGAGCGGGGCCTTCTAAGGAGCTGCACACCCAACAGCAAGCAGCAGAGCCACTCCCAAATGCTGTCTCTTTCAGTGTAATGGGAGCTGGGATATTTACTGCCATCCCATTTCTACTGGTGAGCTGCTGTTAGATGGATAGTTCAAACCTGTGCACAACTTGATTCAGCTTGAAAAGTGTCATGGAGTTCCTTTTTTAGTTGTGCTTGCACTCTTCCGCTGCGCACAAGCGCACCGGAGCTGCTATTTTTGCTTGCATACAAAATAATGCACCCTGCCCAGGTTTGCCTCAGAAGATGCTGCATGCCGAAACTGCTGCCGCAGCAATCCTCTCCCTCATTCTTTGTCATGGTGTCAACACCAGCGGATCAGTCACTCAGTCACCCAGTCAAGTGATATTGCCTGCGTCTTACACTTGCTTTTCCCCGCAGATGATCTTGATACCTAGAGCAATAAAAGTACGCTTGCTCATGCGATCTTACTGGACGTTTGCACCCTTGGCCGTGGCCTACATGGGGCTGCTGGCTTACTCCTATACGCCCGACATGCTGTCACTGCTTTTGCCTGGGAGCTTGGAGGCAGGCCTTTCAGGTGCAGCACCTTTGATTGCAGTGCAAGGATAAGGATCATGAGGATAAATAACTATTAGGAAGAATCTAGGATCACAAGTATAACAATGAAGGCAAGGCTGTCAAGACGCCTGCCTGCCAGCCCAGTGCTGTGAAGCTAGGCGCTAGCCCAACCTTTTTACCTTGTCTTTCCAGTGGAGCTGAATTGCTTACACAACTCCAAGCAAGAGACCCAGCTTTTAGGGTCAAATTGGGCACCAAGTGCATACGCGTTTACACACAAAAGTGTGCTCTTCTTACAAATCTCTTCCTTTTCAGAGGCACATTTCCTTACTGCATGAGCAGCTGTTACCCTGATGGGCATGTACGCTCACAGGTGCATAAAATGCAATGAATGACACCTCATCAATTGAACAGGCATGTGCTGGGCATTTTGGCCTCACTGGCACGAATGGATTTTTTGCATGCACTCTCGCACACAGGCGGCTTCAACCCACAGTTCTTCCCTCAGTTGTTGGGTATCCAACAGCTCTTTCAAGGCCCAGCCACTATTGCGTCTATCATCCTTCACATCCTGTCCATCAATCTGTTCCTAGGCCGTGGCATCTACTTCAATGGTGGGAAAGAGCGCTTCGCGATGACACACAATGTGCAAGAGACATACAGAAATGTAGTTGTACCCGGTGGAGGCAGCCATTTGAGGGCTCCTGCAAGCAACTCCTAGGCTCAGGCTCTAGTATGCTGCAAGGAAGCAGAACCCTCGCCATACATCTCGCCACAAGTGTCCTGTTGGACATGTGTTTAAGGCCCATCGTTGTGTTTCAGTCAGGAATCAGTGATTCCTACACATAGGTGACAGTAAGTTCAACTCCCCTACTCAATAGTGCTCACTTTGGTGCATGCAGATGGATTTGCTTGGTTGTCGTGCAAGTTATGCACTCCACCTCATTCTGTGCTTGTCATGCACTCATTCTGTGCTGCAGAACACACTACACATCATTCCACAGAATGCACTCACCTCATTCTGTGCTTGCCAGGCACTCATTCTGTACTGCAGAATACACTACACAACATTCCACAGAATGCACTCCACCTTGTTCTGTGCTTGCCACATACTTGTTCTGTGCTGCAGAACACACTACACATCATTCCACAGGATGCACTCACCTCATTCTGTGCTTGCCATGCACTCACCCCTTGTTGCAGACTAGACCACATTATGTGCTTGACCCACACTCAGTGTATCTCTATGCTTTTGTCACGCACTCCACTTCGTTCCGTGCTGCGGGACGCATGACACATCATCCAATGCACATACATTCCAACACATGCTGTGCTGTAGGTATGTCTGCGGAGATCCCCACACGCCACTCGCTGCTGGCCACGTTTTTCCTGGGCCCCCCTGGGCTGTTGCTTCATTGGCTGACCAAGGCAAGCTTTCCTGCCATGCCAGCATTTGAGGCTGCATTGTGCTTCAGAGTCATGCGTCAGTACTTGTTACAAAGAATGACTCAAAGAAAGATGGCATCATTAGGCTTTTTTTGGTTGAAGAGGTCATGTGAGTCTGAGTGCAGCGGCAAAGCTTAGAAAGGCACCAGGGTACTGTTTTTGGATAATGGAAAGGGTGCTTTCTATTATCCTTGGCTCTGCTGCATGCAACTCTTATGATCAGGGATTTCTGGCTTGAGTTTCTGGCTCAGTCAGCCATTGCTACCCTCTGCTTGTTCCTGCAGGCAGTGTACTCTACATTCCCATGCCTGCGGCGTAATGAGCCCATCACGCGGAGAAGCAATGGAGGGACCATAACATTGATGCCTTACGACACAAAGCAGTAAGATTTTCCATTTTACTTAGGATTACCTCATACAATTTTGGCGGATACTTCATTGTGTGGGTATTATGGAGGCTACGGATGTCAACATACCGATGTTTCTAAAGTGGTTTTGGGTGTGCAGACTTGTACATAAGTTCTGAATATGTTTGGTTTTCATGATCATCTTAGGCGTCGTGTGTTGATTTGGCCTGAGGTGGAACGCTTAGCAGGAAATACACTTTCCTGCCTATTACTTTGAAGAGAGTTGACTTACACGCCACTCGTCGACTTTGAGATACATTGATTCAAAATCCTTTATACACATATCAAGGATCAGGGTAAGAGCATGGCCAGTGTCATCAACTCCTTCTGGGCGAAGCCCCATTTATGGGGCGTGATCCCCTAGGGTTGCCGGCTTCGGGTAAAGGTCACACCTGGCGGCCCTGGCCCGCCCAGCGCACCCACGCCCTGAAACTCGGCATGCAGGCCAGCAAATCGTTTTAAGCAGCACAGCAGTGTAGGTTAAGTAGAGGAAGCCATGAGCAAAGTGTTTTGAGACTTTGTTTGTTACCTAAGCAGAAGATGGCCAGCATGGCCTGGCCAGCGCACCCCCCGCCCTGAAACTTGGCATGCTTGCCAAACGAAATCTTTTACCAGGGAATCCAAGTTTGGGTAGCTGGGTGTTGCTGCGGGCAATGTTATCGGGAATAAGTTTTATGTTTGGTAGCCAGGAAGGAGTTGACTTGGTCCCAGCCTGGCAACCCCACGCCCACTGGACGGCACCTGATGGTACAAGCTGAATCGGCACACCCATGCTCACGCAATTGCTGAGTCCAGGGACTTGGAATGGCCTGGTCGACAAAATTGCATTGCTCCTGCAGATGATTCCAGCTTGCTGATGGTTCATTGGGTTTCAAATATTTCAATTGCAATTAGCTGCAATTCAAGCTCGAACCATGGTGTGCTGTGCAAAGCGAGTGGACTAGAAGCCTGGCACACTTTGCTGGTGTAATGGGAGGTAATGGGTGTAAGGAGCAGGACCCTTTACCATTATGCTTCAAGGAATGTGTGTGTCTCTAATGCATGACCTGGTTTGGTTCAAGCCCAGGGGAATGGATGGGCAATAGTTGCCAGCTTGCATGGTTTGCTCTCAGCAGTTGCGATGGATGCATGCAGCAAACGTCATGTAAAGTGCACGCAGCAATCATCATGCAGGATGTGTATAGCAATCGTTATGCAGAATGCACACAGCAATGCATGTAGCGATGCGCACAGTAGCGTGTGTAGCAATGCACGCAGCAATGCATGCAGCCATGCACACAGCCATGCATGCAACCATGCACTCAGCCTTGCACACAGCAATGCACACAGCAATGCTGCGCTTATGATGCATTCACGCTTGCATGTGCGTCATGGCATGCTCTAGTGCTGTCAGTCATGGACATGTGTCTCTTGCAGTTTATTGGAGTCATGACTGAAGCTTTCAGGCAGTAGAGGTTTGGCTTCACCAATTATTCAGCATCACTTGCGAGGTTCCCCTCATTTGTCCAGCAGTAAAATATTTGCCATTACAGCAAGGTTTAAATGATCCAATCACTTGAACAGTAGCAATCCAAACCAATCAAATGGTTTCCAATTCCTTTCATTCCAGCAAAACAAGAAAGGAAGATATCGGTCCAGTTTTTGCTGTTACTGGTCTAGAACTAACAACCTTGACGAGGCACCCAGCAGCAGAGCGGGCCCTAATACACATAAATCGGTGACTTTCCCACTATTTTCCTGGGCATAGGCTACTCCCCACTGTCTTCCTGAGTGTCAGTTTTTGGACCAGAAAAAATGGTCAAAAAGACTGCACAGTCCTGAACAGACCATTGCATGAAGAAAAGGTGTCTGCAGCAGAAACGTGCTCAGCCCCACCAAATGGGACTGGTTGAGTCGGCTTTTTTAGTTATTCAGGACTTGATTCCGAAAGGGATGACAAACTTAGATGCAAACCCCATGCTAATATTGCTGCCTCCCTTAATCAACAAAGGGAAGAAAGAAAGACTATGCAGTCCAAGTCTGGCCGCATGCATTTAGGAAAGGTCACCTGTCCTGGAAGGCAGGACCCCACCACACAGATTAAGAGGAAGAACAAGCACAGAAAGGGTTACAAGGGGTTGGCCTGCAACCCGAGACTCTGGCTGATCGGCTGGTGAAATATTCTCAACCAGCATCAAAAGTTGAAACCGACCCTGACAACAACTTTGAAAATTTGTACGCGTCTTGATTTGGGAAAGCATCGATCTCAGGATCAGTTTCAATGTGAAAGCTTGGCGAAAGGTATGAAGTCAGTGTTTGAAACTTCCAACTTGAAGCTGGGCAAATGTAAAGGCTTGAAAAGGTCAACAAAAAGATCCTTGTATTTTCTGCGCAACTCACACACCTCAAAGCAATTGCAATAGAAGAGTGCGTGATCCACACACTACTCAAAAAATTTTGAGCCACCCAGCCATATTCAAGATTCAACCTTCATGCAGTGGGCACGGAGCCTAAACCTGCTCACATTCTTCATGACTTGTTTCAGGGTTGACTGATTCGCCAATTTAGAATTGTCCTAGAATTCGATTTTTTTGAATTATTGGCGAATTTTAAATTGCCAATGCGTAGAATTTCATGCCCTCCGCCACAGAGGGGGCAGATTTAGATTTAGATTTACACGGGGGGACCTTCAGCCAGACTGTTCGGCTGATCGGCCTGTGACTGGTCCTCGCCAGCCAACAGAATATCCATGTGAAAAAGCTTGGTCCAACTAGAGCACAATAAGAGGACGGAGGTTCATCTACAGAAGAAAGACAACTGCAATTTCAGAGCTATGCAACAAGCAAGTTCTTAAGGTCTCAATGTGCGGTTTCTGAGTAATGCAACAAGCAGGTTATTGAGGTCTGAAAGGAATACAAGCAGCAAGCAGCACATGGCCTACACTTAAACAGGACAAGGGCCAGCTGATATCCAGGCATGCAAACACACAGCATGCAGCCTCATCTCTACAAATCCCAGTCCATAACTAAGCCTGCCATGCGCTCGCACAAAGAAACCTTTGACCTTCAACTCCCAGCTGGCTACTCACATAGAACGCAGGCACAAACTTGGGCACCGTTGATGAGTAGGTTACCATGCAACCCATGAGAGCAGTTGATAAGAAAGGCAACACCACGGACTGACCTGGTCTACAATCAGGCAGAGTTCGGACAAACAGATGTCAGGCATGCAAGCACAACGCAGAGGCTCAGCCAGGGACCTTTGCAGCCCGGGGGCAGAAAACCCCCTAGACACACCCCAGTCACCCCCTATGATGGTGACATGGTCCCACTCAATAACTTTATCCTTCCCCATTTCAATGTTTGTAAAGCCTGGGGGGAAGGGGGTGGAAGGGGGGGAGGGGTGGTTGGGAGGAAGTTGCTACCCCTTCCCAGCCCCTCGCCTTGGAGACAAGCATGCATTCGCATACCGGTAATGCGTCGAATTTCGCTTTTTTTCGCATAATTGGCGAATTTATTTTGTCAAGCCGGCGAATCAGTCAACCCTGACTTGTTTATCCAAATCCTTGACTAGCTCTGTAAGATAGGTAAGATTACATCGCTATATCCGCTTACAAGGGCAGCTGAGCGGAAACACTTAGGCCTGTAACCAGACCTGGCCAAAAAATGCTCAACGCACAAAACTTGGACTGGAAAGAAGAAAGAACAAATCACGTTTGTTGCAGTCTGGTGTTAATGATAGCATGAGGTAACCTATGCTCAAAGGCTTCAAAGTTGTTGGGTCAGATAAATACTTAACATTTGACGAACAACGTACTGCTGCGCATGGTTCAAAAGCATTCATTCCAAATATGCCCATGCAATGCTCTATGTTTGCTATGATATTAAATGGTGTTTGGCATTCAGATAATAAAATATTTCCTCCTTACAGGCACACTATCTAGCCTTGAATAGATGTGATAGGATACAAAAAGGAGTGCGTGCCATTTAATTCAATAAATTTCCGCACCAATGATGGTAAGTCACTGCTTTCCTGTTCATCTCTTGAGGACCGAGGGCATCCGCTTCCCTCCAAACCCTTTGCTGTTTGTACCTAAAATCCCCTTCTTGTCAGAGATGCACACGACATTCACCCTAACAATGCCTAAATACATGTACTTGGATCTTCCCCATCGCGTCCTTCGCAACACTGCCAGATTCAGGCTGTGTGTACACACTCTTTGAATTAAACAGGCAATTCCGTCCAATAGCACTTCTCCAGTCTGTGATATCTGTGATGCTGACATACAAGATGAAAAACATGTGCTGCTCAGATGTTCCAATCCCCAGGTCCGCTCTCTTCATCAAAAGTATGCCTCACTTTATGAACACAATTTTTTTCCTTTCTACATGTTCATATCTCCCATAGAATGGCCTGCCTAGGTGCCATTCACCATGTGAATTCCCAGAAAATTGATATTTTTCTAAACCAGGGTAACAACAAACTTTCTTTTTTCACCTTGTAGCCCTTGTAACCTTTGTACCTCGATTCCCTTATAAAATCCTGCATGGGATCTTGGAAGCACTCAGCAATTTCCGCTTGAGCATATCCTCATTGCCCATTGGCTTAGGGGTGGGTCTTGAGCTTGCTGGACAGGGCCTCGTCGTGTCGTAGGTCCCATGGTGGAGGCCAACTTGCTGGTGTAGACTTCTGTGCCACCTCTTCCTCTTGGTCTGTGTGGTGGGGCCCTGCCTTTCAGATGACCTTTCCTTAATGCACGCGGCCAGACTTGGCAAGCGTAGTCTTTTCTTTTCTCATTGCGCATGCCACTGAATGCCGCCAATTCGGGGATTCTGGATTTGCTTTCCACTGCCGCACTGCCGCAAATGCAGCACAGCACTTTGTAACTAGGCTGCCACGTCCTGCTACCCTATATCCTTCCACAGGGAACAGGGAAGGCTACTCAGCCGTCTGCTTGGTTTGCATGGTTGAGGAAATTTGATGTCAAATCCGGACCATTAATCATCACTCGCAATACAGGCAACTTAAAGTCAATACAGCTCAGGCTCTGATATGCCACAACATTGCTAGCAGGATCCTCCTGCTGAAGATATCAGTAAAAGCTTTTTGGAGCAGGCCTTGCCTCCATGGACATTGGCAGCTCAGATTGTCTTGCTTTACGGAACCTGCAGATCCCTGAACACTCATCTCCATGCGTATGATTTCCCTCGTAACAAGGTTTACAAGGTTTACATGGGAACATAACCTTCAGCCAGATAGTTTGGCTGCTCAGTGCGTTGAAAGAAATCCATCAATTCAGAGATAAAACGATAATTGCCATTGTCTTGATACTGGAAAAAACGAAACACGTCCTCAGATCCAGCATGGGAGAAATGGAAAGAGCCTTCTTCATTTATCACTATTCTGTGTGCAGAGGAGTCATAGAATAGATATGCATACTTCCTTCTAAGACAGCACAAAAAGGTGCAAGAGCAAAGAAAAATAGCATGCCTTTCATCTTGTAATTGTTCTGAAGAACATAAATCACAATGAGGTGTGTGTCCATGCCAAAGAGAAGTTTCAACTCGAAGCTTGTGAGCGTGCAAACGGAAGCAAGCAATGTTTCTTTGCATATGCCTACCCAAATCCAGATACAAATACCTAGGAGTATGGAGAGGTCTGCCATAAGCAGAATTATGCCTGAAGGGAAGTGCCACCCAGTTGTGGTACTTGGTCAACTTGCTCAACTGACCACCATGTTCAACCTGATCCTCAGATAGCCACACACTCCTATGTCTGTTCCGCAGATCAACTACAAAGTCTTTAATCCCAATAGGCTGACGGGAGTAAACATTTTGAATAAAACAGTTGCGCCTGTCTAATCCCTGAAAGGCAGTCATAAACTCTGATGCCCAACACTTCTTAGAAATACTGCTCATGTCAATATCCGCTCCAAGCACCTTGCGTAATGTTTGGCTGTTGCAGACAAGGGAGGCATTATAAAATCTGATAGCTGCTCGAAACCAATAGAATTGCAGTGGCTCAAATCCACATTCACGCAGTATCGACCAGCTTGGTGTAGTCTTTTTAACTCCAAGAATACGCTTTAGCAAGCACAAATGTACAGCCTGCAATGGACAATCCATCTCAGCTCCTGGTCTCATAAATCTAGTACCCCAAATTTGGCTAGCATACATGCAAGCAGGAAGAGCATATGCCTTTGTCAACCATAGCATGGTATGAGGCCTATCACCCAGCTTGTATTCACATGCAAGTTGCCTAATGCGTGGACATCCAGCCATGAAAGGTGCACACATGTGCTCAGCAGAGGCAAGAGGATTGACTTGTTTTGTAAAAAACATGCCCAGATATTTAAAGGACTCAGAGCACACAAGCTGTACTCCACCTAACGTAAAAACAGGAAGATTGTTTCCCTTTGAGTTAAAATGCACAATCTCAGACTTTGACACATTTATAATTAGGCCCTTTCCCTCGTAACTTCCATGAAAAACAAAGGCTCAAGCTTAGTCGCCCTAATGCAGTATTTCTTATTCAAAGCCACATGCACTTGATAGAAGTTAAATACTGCAAAGATACCAGATTTGATGCCCAGCTAGAGGCCTCCAAAAAACAACATAGTGAACTGTGCAAACAACTTCAAGGTGCAGAGATTACTATCCACCCAATCCTGTTGGGTGTGGGTGTAACGATCTACACTGCCCATACCCTTAATCAACTCGGGAAACTAGGGATTGACTCACAGAGACCTGAAACTCTGGCAAGGATTTTCCATGTCCATTCTGTACAATTAGCGCATCCTCCTCAACCAGACGTGCCATTAAAAAAAAACACTCATCACAACACTGGTACCTTGGAGCCACATGCTGCCTTTTTTTCAAATAAAAATTCCTAGGACTGATTCCTGGTATCCGTTGAGAAGTAAAGGAGGGCTTGGGGGGAACAGGGAGTAGTCAGCGCCAGCCACAGCCACTCCTCCTGTTTCCAAGGTCCATCATCCTAGCCAGATCCTTCCAGGGCACAGGCACATCCATCTTGTGGAAGTTAAATAATGCGAAGACACCGTGTGCATAAGCCCAAGTAACTTGGCTCAAGAATAGGCCTGAGGCCTCCGAGCAGCAGCACGGTGACCTCTGTCACCATCTTTCAAGGGTTACAAGGGGTTGGGCTACAGCGCGAGAATCTGGCTGATCGGCTGCTGGTGAAACATTCTCATCCAGCATCAGAAATTGAAACCAATTCTGACAAAAAATTTGAAAATCTGTACGAGTCTTGATTTAGGAAAGCATTGACCTCAAAATCAGTTAAAATGTGGAAGCTCGCCAAGAAAGGAATAAAATCAGTGTAAGTTGGGCAAAAGTATGTAATGGTTTAAAAAGATAAATGAACACCTGAAAGGGCCTCAGCTCACCCCCCCCCCCTCTCTTAGGTGGTTATAGGGGAAAAAGGCGTCAGTCAAGACGTTTGACTGCTAGCCTGTTCATAAATGCACATGAGACTCTCGTCAGACAATAAAGGAAGAAAGTTTGTTGTTATCCTTATTTAGAAAAAATATTAAGGATAGGTTAGATTACATGGGGGGGTTTAGCCTACAGCCAGGTGGAATGACTGCTCAGCCTGCTCTGCCAGACTCACAAAAAATCCTATGCAAAATGTGTAGGAGTGAGGAATAACACAATCCTGATCCCCTGTACTGGCGACGCCACGGCGACGCTTTTGTTGCAAATAGCTCCAGACACCTTAGAAGTTGCAGTTCCATTGAGCAGGCCTCTTCTGCTGCAGAAGCTGGTAGCCGCGTTTTTGGCTTCGCTGCAACTGCGTGCATTAGTACAGCAGCGTGCAACCTTGCAACAGATGAATTATTAAAATGGTTTTTGAGAAATTTATGGTGGTTTAACAACCATGCCATGATGACTGCATAGCTGTACAGGGCAGCTGAAGGAAAGCAAACAGGGGTGAGGCATGCAACGAGGCATAATGCATCTTACTAAGCGTGCGAAAAATCTCACAAGCAGGTTTACTTGGATTATAAGGGGATTACTTACTGATATCAACATGATGCAGATTCACTACTCCACACGACAACCCTCATGTTTGACTTCTCGAACCGGGGTAAGTACAGCCCAAATTTGAAAAAATTATTTTAAGAGGAGTGTTGACCGGCCCACAGAATGCAGTGCTTCACTTCTCAACAGCACCCTGCGGCCTGCAGTAGCCAACAATGGCGCGCCCATCCATCGGCATCTGCGGCAGTTGGTGCACTTTCAAATCACAGGACGCCCCGACGAGCTCATCGACAGCAGACGGGACGCCGTTCCGAACTTGACTTGCGGTTGACCTCCACCTGCGCTTCCTCTTCCTCCAGTGTGGAGCCAAGCCTTGAACTTGCACAAGATGCACAGGTACACAAGCTGTCAGGCCTAGCTTGAGGCGTTGCATCTGCATGCCTCTGAAAGTTCACATTGTGTGTCCTTGTGTCCTTCAGAGGAAGACACAAGGGAGCAAGAAGCTAGAAGCACAATTGTGGATAGAGGTGTTAAGATGTGCATGTAGAAGAGCTAGATTAGCGTGGTTGGAGGTGAGCAGCACACGGAAACCGCCTTGGAATGTGTGAAATGACGGTGCCAACCATGCCTGTTGTTTGCATAGGCGTAGAGTTTTGAGTTGTGGAAGTGTTGTCGGCATTTAAAGTGAAGCACAGGATGCAGTAACCTGCATGCAAAGCAGTGCATGCAGGTGCTTCCATGCGGTCATGGGGGCATGAAGTTGGCGCAAAGTTTCCCACTCGGCACTCATCCCGTCAGTGCGCCACTCATCTAATCGCATTTCATCCTTGCCTCTACAATGCTAGGCATCACAAGAGTGCTCCGCTGCTGAAGTTGCTCCTCCCCGACGCCTTGTGGTTGCTGTCAATGACACAGAGGTGAGTGTGTTCTGTAGCAGGTAGATGCCATGGAATTGGAAAGGAAGGGAGTAAGCCTGAGCATTTGATAAAACCATGATACAAAGGGCGCTATGATGCTTGTAATTGTGCAGCACGCTAACTTCCAAGGTGTGGTGTGCATGCGTGTCTGACCAGAGCCATGAGCATGCTCACACAAATGCGCTTGCAGGAGTCGTGGTGCGCTGTAAAGTGGACGCTCAACAACATTTACAGGTGTGTTTGTCCTTGTGGACACACACATTTACATCAGCGCAATGTCAGCGCACGGGCGTCCAGGCTGTCAATATGCTTCAGCGTGTCTTGTTGCTCTTGCGAGTCTATCAATGTGTCTCAGTTAGCGTGTCCTGCTGCTCTAGCCTGGTTTTAGGATGAGGCGGTCGATTGTTGCAATGGAGTTTGCCACTTTCCTTTGTCCCTGAGCATGGAGGGCATGAGTTGCCATTCTTTAAGTTGCCATTCTTTTAGCTAATGGTTATCGTGCATCTGATCAATCGCAAGTTGCTCTGCTTTTGCTTGGCTTCTTCACCAACCATAGCAGCCACTCTTCAATCCTGCTTGCCTTCTGTTGAGGCTTTGTCTAGGGGGCAGCATCAGCAGCTCCATATCTTAGGAATAAGAATGTTCTAAGAAAGCATCATCATCATCATCATCATCATCATCAATATAGGGTTTGCTAGGTCCGCGCGTTTTTAGGTGTTACATGGCATGCATACAAAGCTTGAAGCACCAATTGTACACCGACAACCACTTACATATATGGAATTAACCAATGGGCAACATTGTGATATCTTGCTTGTTTTTTGCTTCCTGTTAGGACCCAGTTCTGTCCTCATCTTGTTTGCTGAGCACCAGGTTTGCCGCAGGGATGGGGATGTGTTCTGCATCTTGTGCACAAAAGAAGATAGCGTTGCGACGCTTTGTATGTTACTTATTATATAAGGCCCAGCTCTTTCCTCATCTTGTTTGCCACAGGGATGGGGATGTCCTGCACCTTGTGCACTGTGTGCCCAAGAATAGTGTACGTGTCCCTCTGCCCGCGGCATTTCTGACATCCATCAATGATTCAATGGACTACGAGGACATGCTGGAGGTGAGGTAACTGGTGGTGGGAGGGGCATCCACCCCTGAACATGCTGGAACCAGCGGCTTTCTTGCTGTGCATACTAACATGCTGGAACCAGCGGCTTTCTTGCTGTGCATACTGCTGGAATATGCTGTCTATGGCTTATCCATCTTACTCGCTGTTCAGCCTCTGTGAATATCACCCCTGGTGGGTTGGAACCAACATTTGTGTCTGATCCCTGCAGCAGCAGCTGCTGGCCTTACAAGCCCTTCGCCAGTTCATGGGGGGAATCCTTCAAGCAAGAACAAGAAAGAGGCCTTATAGGCATCCAATGGTTCTGTTCTGATTTGACTCTTTTGTACCTTGGCCGCAGGTCCATGCCTATGAGTTCATCAACAGCACCATGGTCGAGATGGCGAGCTCCAAAAAGGCTGAGTGTCGGGTGAGGAGCTATGGTTTGGACAGACCTGTAGGCATCTAGTTCTTTATGGAGATGAAGTTACACGCATGCGAGCATTTCAGGTACATTGTGTCTTCGAGATTGACTTCAGAGAGCTCATCATCCAAAAATACGCAATACCAGAGGACCAGTGAACGTGCAACAATAAAAGAGCTGGAACCATGAAAAAGACAATGCTGAGTACGAGAGCACTATCAAGTACCAAAGCTCTTGCCACGCTCTTTAAGTATGTTTATTCTTTGTGCCACATGTAAAAAACAAGGTGTTGCAAACGTCTACTGTAGCGACACTAATGGTTTACGACACTGATATATATTACAAGGTACCCAAATGTTTTTGAAGCCCCATTTATGGGGCGTGAGCCCCTAAATTTGCCTCCTTCCGGCAAAGTTCACACCTGGCTGCCCTGGCCTGCACAGGGCACCCCCTGCCTTGAAATTTTGGCTATCCTCCCAAACAAAAGTGATAGGCAGCCCTGCAGTATCAGTGGGGCGTGGGAGGCAGTTCTTGGTCAGAGCCGGCCATCCTACCATCCGCCCTGAAACTCAGCATGCAGGACCAGCCAAAGAGTTTACCAGGGAATTTAAGTTTTGATGTCTTCCGGTGCAGTTTGCAAACCTGCAAGACGAGTTGTTATGTTTGGCAGCTGAGACAAGCTGGTCAGTTGCTCCCATGCAGGCCCCCGGAACAGCTCCAGTCGACACAAACTTCATCAGCATACTGCTTGCCCCTGAGCCAATGGATTTACATAATTCCAGTTGCAATGGGATGTTTAATCTATGTTCTAACGATGGTGTGAGTTGCTGCATGGATAGAGAGGTGAAGGCACGGAATTTTGCTGATGCGATGTGGAGCAGGACCTGCACCCCCTGCCCTAGTGTGTAAATGAGGGAGCCTCTGGTGTATGGTCTACTGCTGGTTGCCTAGGGGGAGTAAGTAAGCAATGAATGGCAGGAGCAGCTTGCATGGCGCACACTTAGCCATGCATGCATGCACTAATAAGGCATGTTCTGCTTCAGGAAGGTCCTGTTGTTGCCCCAGGCACTGCATATCAATGCCATCTCTGTGCCAGGAAGGACTGGCTTCGCCAAATCTTCAGCGTCGCTTGCAACGCTTCCCTCACTTGTCATTAATTAATTTATGAACATTAAGGCTTCACGAGGTCTGCCAAAAAACCTAAATATTACAAACTCCTGCATTCAGGCGTCTCTCTTGCACTGGCTCACTTTTTCTGCACACCCCTCCCTCCATCGCCTCATTCAGCCTTGCCACCCACGCCCCTTGCCCCACCCCTGCCCTGGCTTTGTGCAGCAGCTGCAGCAAGCTCCTTTGTGCCTGTATGAGCCCCTTCACCTGCCTCTGGACCCCCCCCCCCTTCTCCTGACTGGGAGCTGCAGCTGCGGGGTCCATCAACTCTTCCTCTGGAGCAAGGTTTACCCTGCTTCCCTCCACGCTCCCAGCAGCTGTCTCAACTGCCACCTCCTCCATGCTGAATAGCTCCAATTCCTTCTGCTTTGATGCAGCCCATGTCGTAAAGGGAACCCTTCCCCTTAACAGCACGGGGCAGCATTGTGAGGCCCGATGGATGGCTGAATATAAACCTGGACCCTTGACGAGGCCTTGAAACAGTTATTTTCAGACACTTTCCATTATGCGAGGGACCCAAATTACTGTTCAAAATTCATTAACTCCCCAACTTCGCTATGATATATGCATGGATGGCACACAAAGCACAGAATCTGGTCTGCGAATTGTGCACGTTACAGTTTTTGTGTATGGCTGTTTGCCCCATATCTTATTGATCACCCTGAATGAGGTTTCATCCCTGTATGAGCAAAAGTGTGCATCTGTGCATGAAACAAGGGCACTGAAAGAGTGACTCTGTCAGTTTGCAAGTATACATGCGTGAACTCATGCAGGTGGATGTGCTCCATGTAACCGGCCCCAGGAATGCAGGGGATGCTGTGTGCAAGTACAGTGAAGACTTGCAAGCCGGACTAGTGGTGAGTGCTCACGTCTTTTTTTTCCTGCACACCTCTTCCATGTGATGTGCCTGCATCTTTTGTACTCACCTCTTTATGTGTGTCTGCGTGTTTTCTTGCCGTATTTCCTACGTGCCTCTACCACAGTTGAGGTGAAGAACTTCTGCCACTCACTGGGTTTGGGTCAAAAGGACTGAGCATTTGTCAAAGGAGGCTTTCAAGAGGACCAAAGAGGCTTTTTTGAGCCTTCTTTAACAAATCCCCAACCATCAGTATCCTACCCTCCCAATGATGCGTCGTCAATACCAGCAGCCTTCGGTCCGCAGAAACTGCATACTAGAGCCACAACTTGTGGTGTAAGTTGTTGGTTGTTTGCCAATTCCTTCTTGCCTGCACCTTTCAGTCCTGAGCAGTGTTTTTTGAGAACTGGCAAAAAGAAATTTCTTAAGAAATGTGCCTAGTCATGAGACAGCAGTACGCTGGCATATGATCGTGATGGCCTCGCAAGCAGCTCATCATGAGATGGTATGCTAGCACATCAGAGTATTATTGGAATAAGATTCAAGGATCTGCTGTTGCTCAGTGTGACGACAGAATGCAGCTGCACTTTTTTAAAAAAGCCGCTTGCCTTTGTGTTCACCGTTGCTGCATTCGATTAAACTCAAGGATTCGCTGTTGCTCAATGTATCAACTGCACACAGCTGTATCTGCTTGCCTTCCATTTCCCTGCTGCAGGATGTAAACACACTAGCTTATGCGACTTAAAAAAAGTGCATTCACCTGATGAAGCCGCAGGCTTGGCTACTCACTGTTTGTCCGCATGCTGATGCTGGAGATGATGCCTGGCCTGACCTGCCTGATTTAATTTTAATTTTAATTTCACAGGTCATTGCTGCACAGCCCATGGGGCCCATTGACGAGTTCTTCACGGGTGGCTGCATGAGCGGACGTGCCATTGAGCAAAGCAAGCTGCCCATCTTGATACTGCCCCCACAAATAGCCTCGATGATGCGGTGAAGGACCAGCCAAAGAAGCTCATTCCTCATGAAGTAAGGCTTTCGGCCATCCTCTTTTGTCCTGCCCATAGGTTGACTTGCAAGCATTCTCGATGTCAAAGAGGTTGGCTTCATTCATAAAACTTGTTGGAAGCCAGGGTGGGAGGCTTAGTTGGTAATTGTTTGGGTTTTAATGAAGAAAAAGACATGTACACTCATTGGTGGGAGAGCCTCCCCAATTTTTTGGTGCCAAAGCTTGGACAGTCCTAAGTCTCTGAGGAGCCATTTTGCATTCTTGCACTCCCCTGCAGAAATTTTGCAGGCCCTCTGGTCCGAACATTTTTTCATGAAGGCACTTCAGACGATTTTTCTGCCTAATTTTTTTAAGTAGGAGTCAGACTGGTCCTGTTATGAACGGACCATTCATCCGCCTCCAAGGTGACTGAGAGTCGATTTTCAAACTTTTCTACTTGTAAGGTGTCACACTAATTAAATAATGGTTAATTTTTGCAAAACTGCATGCCCTTTTTTGTTGGTGCAAAGAATTGCTTTAAATCTGGACGTTACCATTTTTGCTGTTGTAAGCCAATGAAGGGGATGTCTTGAGCTACAGCTTGCTGCCTTTGAGCTCCAGGCAGAGAATGCAATGAAACCAGGAAAGTGGCCAACTGCTTGCAGTGGCCCTCATAGGGAGAGAGCCAACAAAATGTGGGCAATGCTTTTTAGCGCTCAATTTCTCTTTTGGCCCGCTGCCGCACTCCCAGCAACTCTGCTCTCAATTTACAAGTTACAATGGGGTTTCACCTTCAGCCAGGTAGTTTGGCTGCTTGGCCTGCTCAACTGTTCCAACTGCACAAGAAATATCCATGAGATCGGAAATAAAACAATAAGTCTCATTAGTTTGCTTCTGCAAGAAATGAAAAGCATCCTCAGAGCTAGCTTGAGAATAATAGAAACTCTGCTCTCAGGACCCTCCATAAGGTGAGGTGCATGCAATGTGTTGCTGTGCTTATTGACTATGCCAGCCAAGAGGGGCAGCGTGCACTCAGGAAAGGATCCCTACTTTTTAAACAACAATAGTCTCGAAAATATCTTGTACATCCTTGATGGAGCACTTTCCGGCAAAGGCGCTGGCTATTGGATCTTTCCTGCATAAATGCGAGCTGGCTTGGAAAGGAAAGGGTTACATAGCTGTACCTGCTAGGCGTAGGCCCTACGAGGGCAGTTTAGCTGAAGCTTAAAGAGAGGTGCCTGCAACCAAACCAGGCCTAGGCTTGAAACCAAAAAGAAAAGCTTAGTCTTAAAGTCTTAAACTGTTTGCGTTGCTTAAAAAAAAAGAGACATAAAGGGAGCGGAGAAGTTGCTCTGACTGTTCCTCGATTGACCATGCCACATTCAAGCAGGCTTGCCCACCATAGGCTTTTACAAGGTTTTTAAGGATAAGGCCTTCAGTCAAGAAGTGCGACTGCTAGCCTGCTCATAAAAGGCAATCAATTCATGAAGGAAATAAGGAAGTTTGTTGTTGTTCTGGTTTAAAAAAGCAGACACATCATGAGATTCTGCCTGTGAGAACAAGGGAGCATATTTCCTGCGGAGAGAGACTACCTGGGGATGTGTGCAATGGAAGAGGACGTGTTGTTCATCCTGGACATCATCATCAGCCTCACAAAGGTCACAGTTTGGGGAAGAGCTGTGATTTCAAGTTGCTGTCTCATAGCGAAGGGTGTGAATGCGGAGTCTAAAACGAGCCACACTGCAAATGACATCATGGGGGAGGTCAAGGAACATGTGTTTGGGGAGACTATAAGGAGAATGCATAACCAAGGCTCTTTTAGTAGGAGGAGCGCACCACTGGTGATAGGCCAAGCGTTTAGTGTTGCGCTCTCTAGGGTGTGTGTTGGAAAATGGCTCCCAAATTGGGAGTCCCAATATTGTAGATGCCTGGTCCTGGGATCTACAACAAAATGACTGAGATCAATGGGCTCACAGTTCAGCAGCTTCTGTTTGAAAATATGGGAATGTGCCAAACCATCCATGGCTGATAGAATATGGGAAGACCAACAATCATCAGATCTCGAGCTCAGCCATATGTCAGCTTGCAAATTCTTTTTCATTGTGGAGCTGTTGCATCGGTCAAGGGGTTGTAAAGACGCATTGCTGCACGGAACCAGTTAATTTGTAAGGGCTCCAGACCACATTCTCGCATGATGCACCAAGAGGGAGTAGTGTCCCTGACCCCCAGAGTTCTTTTTAGCACTGTTAGCAGCCACTTCTGTATGGGATTGTCCATCTCTTTGCCTTGTCGAAGGTAAGGGGTAGCCCAGATCTGAATTGCATACATGCCCGGCCAGCAGGGATTGCAAACGTCTTGAGGAGCCGTAGGCTTTTACTGTAACAACCTGAGTTCACCCCCCGGGCTGTAGGCCAACCCCTTGTAACCCTTGTTTATCCCCCCCTTTTCTTCATGACCTTGCGTGTATTTATGGACAGGCTAGCAGTCAAACGTCTTGACTGAGGCCTTCTTTTCCCTTGTAACCCTTGTAGCCCTTGTAACCCCCTTATCCCCCCCTGCGTTATACCCTATGGCTATACCGACTAGCAATCCAGCCAGGGTTTGAATACAAGGCCCATAAACTTAGACCAGGCACAGCTAGGCTCCAAAAAGGCCAAAAATATAGTTTATGGGGACCTGGAGGGTTGCCAGCCATGCTCCTGAATGTCTATTCAATTTGAGTAGCTTAGATTATACAAGGAGACCTTCAGCCAGACTGTTCGGCTGATCAGCCTGTGGCTGATCTGTGCCAGCCAACAGCAAATCCAAAAGCTCAGACATGAAATAGAAAAGCTTCTTATTGCGTTGCAAGAGGAAATTAGATACAGCCTGGACACTAAGAATGTCTAGAACCCCCTGTCCTCCACTGCCCATCAAACCGGGGACCAGAAGCCTCCTTTAAGTGAACTTCCTGCTATCCAACGAGAGACTGCTTTTCTGCACAGGCTTGCAGCCATGCACCTCATCTCCACAGACCTCCTGGAGGCTGTGCTGCACTGCTATGTAGGCACCAGCATTCCTGTTAGGCAGCACGTGTGTTCATGTAAAAAGTTGCAGCAAATGGCCAAGAGTGCCAACAGGCGTGCAAAATTCATGCGTGCTGCTTTTATCATTGCCACAACACTTACAGCACCCACCCGCAAAGCCACAACGAACTCCATCCTTTTGCTCCTGGCTCATGCAGCCAAACACCTCAAAGGACATCCTGCAAAGAGGAAGGCTGCCCGTGCAGCCCTCCATAAGGTCAGGAAGTCATGCTTTTTTGCCCACGTCCATGCTGATGCACCCCCAACTCCTTATGTCTCTCCCAAAAATTTTACCTTCCCTCCCGGGAGGGTGAACCTCTGGCAAAATTTTCTCAAACTTCAGCAATTTTCTCGGAAGCTGCAGTGACAAAATGCAGCATAGTGATCACGAAAAGACCATGAAGGTCATTTATGCCCATCCTAACACTAATACTAATGTTAACAATAAGGACATGGTCAACCTGGGCATGCCCATCAGCCATAATGAAATATATTTTGAACAGCAAGGGAGCAGCAACCACTGCCAGGTCCATACAATAAATAATGTGTTTGGAGCGTGCATTGTCACTCCAGAAAGCTTAAAAAACTTTATTAACATCCAGTCAAGAAATGATCCTAGCTACCAGGGATGGCTCTATGCGTACAAACCAAATACAGGCTTCTCTGACAATGTTCCAGGCCAATGGTTGTCCAATAACCTCTGCCAAAATGAAATTGCCATGATTACAGACACTTCCAGAAGTCACCTCTGCGCTACTCTAGAATCCCATGCCCATCAGCATGCCTGTAATGCTTTTCTATGCCGTAGTCATAACCATGCTTTTGCCATCAAAAGAGTATGTGGGGACTGGAAGCTGTTGGACTCCCTAAACAGCAGTATGTGGGGACTGGAAGCTGTTGGACTCCCTAAACAGCATATAAGCTGGGTGATAGGCCACATACCATGCTATGGTTGACAAAGACATATGCTCTTCCTGCTTGCATGTATGCTAGCCAAATTTGGGGTACTAGATTTATGAGACCAGGAGCTGAGATGGATTGTCCATTGCAGGCCGTACATTTGTGCTTGCTAAAGCGTATTCTTGGAGTTAAAAAGACTACACCAAGTTGGTCGGTACTGCGTGCATGTGGGTTTGAGCCACTGCAATTCTATTGGTTTCGAGCAGCTATCAGATTCTATAATGCCTCCCTTGTCTGCAACAGCCAAACATTACGCAAGGTGCTTGGAGCGGATATTGACATGAGCAGTATTTCTAAGAAGTGTTGGGCATCAGAGTTTATGACTGCCTTTCAGGGATTAGACAGGCGCAACTGTTTTATTCAAAATGTTTACTCCCGTCAGCCTATTGGGATTAAAGACTTTGTAGTTGATCTGCGGAACAGACATAGGAGTGTGTGGCTCTCTGAGGATCAGGTTGAACATGGTGGTCAGTTGAGCAAGTTGACCAAGTACCACAACTGGGTGGCACTTCCCTTCAGGCATAATTCTGCTTATGGCAGACCTCTCCATACTCCTAGGTATTTGTATCTGGATTGGGGTAGGCATATGCAAAGAAACATTGCTTGCTTCCGTTTGCACGCTCACAAGCTTCGAGTTGAAACTTCTCTTTGGCATGGACACACACCTCATTGTGATTTATGTTCTTCAGAACAATTACAAGATGAAAGGCATGCTATTTTTCTTTGCTCTTGCAACTTTTTGTGCTGTCTTAGAAGGAAGTATGCATATCTTTTCTATGACTTCTCTGTACACCGTGTATTCTGTGACAGAATAGTGATAAATGAAGAAGGATCTTTCTATTTCTCCCATGTTGGCTCTGAGGATGTATTTCGTTTTTTCCAGTATCAAGACAATGGCAATTATCGTTTTATCTCTGAATTGATGGATTTCTTTCAACGCACTGAGCAGCCAAACTACCTGGCTGAAGGTTATGTTCCCTTGTAAACCTTGTAAACCTAAACAGCAGGCCAGTTGACCTGCAAAATACAGACCTGCCTCCCTTTACTATCCTTAAGCTCTCCCGCATCATTGATCAAGGACTCATGAGGATGATGGAGAAAACATTGCTCCACCCAGCTCCCCCTACATGGAGAAGCAAGATAAAGCATTCTGCCTAGTGCATTCATTCAACATGGCATTAGGAGAACGCATCATTTCAGGCTATAATATTCTTTCTCACATCCGTCAGATGGAAGCCACACTAGCGAGCCGTAACCTGCATAACCAGATCGACCTGCGTCGTTACTACGTTTGCGGCAGAGGTAATTTCAATATTACGATTTTCAATCATTACCTATGCAAACTTCCCTGGAACCAAGAAAGACGTCATGGCCGTGGGGGGAGCCAATGTCCTTTTTGCGATGAAAGTGCGGATGAAAATTTTCCACTTTCAATTTACATTTTCCATTTGGAGTTGCTCGGAGCTGGATTTGGAGTTGCCGGAAGTTGCCTATTGCTTAGGTCCGCGCAACTCCAAAATGGAAAATGGAAATTGAAAGTGGAAATTTTGCATCCGCAATTTCGCATGAAAAGGACATTGGCTCCCCGCCTCGCCATACATTCTCCAATATGCCCGCAACAACATCTCTGCTGGTGGAATAACCGAAGCCCTGATTGAAAACACCCTGATCTGAGCAGCCTATACAGACGCAGCTATCCTAACCACAGCAAATGACAGCGGCCAAGGACATGCTGTTACCCTCATGAGGGTTTTGATCAAAAGGGTTTTTAACACAGGTTCTCCCACTCAAAGACGTTATATCTGGTACCTCCTGGATCCCCAAAATGACCACCCCAAACCCCTTCTCTCAGACACTGACTGGTGTGGCCTCCAGGGAAGTATCCTGACTTTTCAAAGAGGGAGTGTATGGGAAGGCCTGGACCCTGCCCCGGAACTGCACTTAGCTGACAGTTCCTTCCCTTATAACCCAGATAATCATATGCATAATAGCATCATACATATAGATACTACTCCAGAACCCACACCTGCACCACCCTCAGCATCGCCCTCACTGCTTAATTGCAATACACAGTCTTTTCCAAATGAAAAAGAAAGCACCACGCCTCAAGAATACTGTCATCATATAGCACCCACTCGTCCCATCCCTCAAATGAGCCAATATTGTCACAGTCACACCCAACTCAACCCTCCAAAGGAAAAACTCATGGGCAAACTGAAAATTATGACTATGAATGTCAAAGGACTCAAGCAAAACCATTGGCGCGTTCGACACACAATAGCCACCCAGAACCCAGATATTGTGGTGCTCACAGAAACAAAACTAACCAATACCAGCAAACCTCGCCCCTGGATGGATTTGGCATTTCAAACGCTTCAAACGGTCTGCAAACGTGCCAGGAAAGTTCTGACGCAGTTACAGGGGCAGGTGTTTACCACCCTCTGAGTGCTTCACAAAACCTAGTTGAACCTAATGGCGCTGGTATTACCAATACCATAGGAAGAGCTGAGCTCGCTGCCATTGCTGCTGCGCTCACTCACGATTACACACATATTCCCACAGATAGCCTTAGCTCACTTCATCAACTCAGAAAGCAAATCCTGTATCCAGAAAAGCATAGGCATCACGTGCAAGGAGATGTTTTGAAGGAGATATCAAACCTTGCCCGAGCCTCTCAAGATCACGTCTTTTTCTACAAGGTCAAGTCCCATGCTGGAATAGCTGGGAATGAATGCGCAGATCAGGTTGCTAAATACCAGGCCTCCCTCAAAGATGGCAACCTAACTGATACTGGACTCCCTAGCGCTGGCCCAGGAGGAAATCCCTTCTATAATACAATCCCTTCTATAATACAATCTGGCTGGCTAGTGGAGAGGCAAATCCTAGGTCTCCTCAATCCCACCCTTCTTCTCCTCGTCTGAGCTACCTCCCAGACCTTCAAAATGCTTTGAAATCCCATATGCATGCTAAACACAAGCTGGGCTATGCTGACAGAAAGACAGGCTACTATACTTACTACCAGAGCTTACTACCTCACGTAAGCAAGAAAATTAGCAATGCCTTTTGGAACATGCCCGGTCTCTCAACCCGAATGAAACGTACTGTCTTCCAATACCGCACAGGCACCCTCTACAATCAGAAACATGCGGTCTGATATAAAAGATCCACTAGCCTGACATGCCCCCTACCTGAGTGCCATCACATGGATAGCGCTCTCCACATCCTATCTGGCTGCCAATGCCCTGTCATGCGTAACATGGTAACTGAGCGTCACAATATTGCTTGCAGGATGATTTTGAAACTGATCAGTGAAGGCTCTTATGGGACCAATCTTGTGCAGTTGGATGCGGGCAGCGCAAGCCGTTTGGCCCAGCACGACCTGCAAGTCCCTGAGCAAGTCTCTAATCGTGCTGTACCTCTCAACCTCTTCAAACCCACGGCTTCTATGCAAACCAGACGCAACTCCAGCCGCCCTGATGCAATCTTGGTTACTCCTCACCTAACCAACCCAAACAGACCACTCACTCCACCCTCAAACCGGGTACTGCGCAAGATGGGGAGTAGCACAACTCCAGCCCGCCATATTCACTTAATAGAAATCAAATACTGTGAAGATACGAGGCCTGGTGCCCAGCTAGAAGCCTCACAGCAACAACACAGTGAACTGTGCAAACAACTCCGGAGTTGGATCCAAGGTACAGAGATTACTATCCACCCTATCCTCCTGGGTGTGGGTGGGACTGTCTACACTGCCCATACCCTTGATCAATTAAAAAAATTAGGGATTGACTCACAGAGATCTGAAACATTTGCAAGAAAACTCCATGCCCATTCTGTACAATTTGCGCACAAACTTACCTCTACCAGACGTGCCATTGAAAACAAAAACACTCTTCATAACACTGGTGCCCTGGAACAGCGTGCTGCCAGAAACCCACCTGATCCACATTGACTCCCCTCTCATCTGCTGGTGAGGGAGACTCACGGCTCTTTGAGCCAATGTGTCTCTCTTTCCTTGACTGATGTAGGGAGAGTTTTCTCTGCCTATGTAGTTTTTTCTTTTTTCTTGAACTTCCAAACCAATCTTGAAGATAATTACTGTTTTTGATGACATTGTAAATGTCATGGTGGCAATTTATGTCGGATGCTCCCCGCCGGGCGGTCCCGGGATCTAATCCTTCTAGCCGGGGTGGAGATAAAGATGCCCTCTATCAGTGGGAGTCTACGGGAGACTCAATCCTTAATGCACGCGGCCGAACGGCAAGCGTAGATCTTTCTTTCTTTCTTTGTTGGATGCTAGAGTCTTGGCTTTTTGTCTGGTGAGGCCAGGGAAGGGAAGGGTTACATAGCTGTACCTGCTTGCGGGGGCAGCTTAGCTGAAGCAAAACGTGCCTGTAACCAAACCAGGTGGTGGCTGGTGAGGCCAATCTCAGGGCCTGACTTTAGGAGAAAATTAATGGCGTTTTCATGCTTGTTTCATGAAGAATGACAGTGTGGTTTTATTTAGCATTTGACACTTCTGAATTCAGCTCAAGGACTTGTTTCCTTCTCCAGACGACACAAATGTTTGCAATTTTGGTTTGGGCTGGATACAGGCACCTTTTTGCTTCAGCTCAGCTGCACTTGTAGGCAGGTACAGCTACGGAACCCTATCCTATCCTTTCCTTTAGGTTTATGCCTGACAACAAGTTTCATTCAGTAAAACACCTCCCTTTGGATCCATGTCGGGTTCAGGAAAAACAACAGCACACTCAAACATCGGCATGGCGTTTGTGAAGACCAAATAATACCCATCCGCGCGTTAGAGGTCCAAACACGCATCCCTAAATCGGTGTTTGCACCTGAAGGGGCACACACACTTCTCACCAATGCAAGGAAAGTGTGTTGCAAGCCTCATTCTGTCATCTCCATGCTTTCTTAGAGGGACAACTGCATGGCTTGACAAGAACGAGCACCATGCAGAGGTATGAGTTGCAGCTCCACATCCATGGAGCCTTCAAAATTCACACGCGCCGCCGCTTGGGTGCCCGGCATCCATTGTATGGGATGCCAGTGACGTCCATGAGGGTCTTTATGCGCAGGCCTGCCGCGTGCAGCGACTGCACAGCGACCTGCTTGTTGCTACCTGCGCCTTTCATCTTGACCACCACAGTAGAGTAGCCCAGGTTCAAGGCGCGCCTGGCGAGTTCATCTGCCGCCTTCTCTGCTGCCGCCGGCTGCGACTTCCTAGCGTTTTTGAAGCCCACATGCCCCGCCGACACTAAGGACTTGAGGTTGCCTGCGTTGTCTGTGAGCGCCACGATGATGTTGTTAAAGGAATTGGTGATGTGGATGATGCCCTGGAGCGCGCCCTGCGACGCATCCAGCTGGGAGCGCACGCGGCGGAATCCGGAGGACACGCCATCGCTCCTGCTGCTGGTGCTGGTGCTGCTGCCGCTGCTACTCCTGGTCGCAGCAGCAGCACCCCCACCTGCCTCTTCTTGCGGGGCAGCAACTGCGGCGCTGCTTCCCGCTTCCTGCTGCTCTTCTGAAGCATGTAGGGCTGGGCTGCTGGAAATGCAGACACGCTGTTGGCCCTCCAGAAAAGAAGAAGAGGAGAAGACAGGCGGCCAGAGCACTGCACACAGCCAAAACGGAGCGATGATGTTGGAGGGATTGGACTGGGAGTGAACATTGCCTGCAACTCCGGGAATGCATACTGGGGGGGCGCGCCGCCAACACCTTCGTGTGCTTACGCCAAAAGCAATTGACACAGCATGCTGTCGCAGCATAATACAGCTTACAGGAATTCTTGTTCAAGGGCATCGCATGAGTCATGCTGTCCTGGCGGCCTCCTAGATGTCCCTTGGCAGGAGAGACAGCTCCAGAGCTGGAGATAATTTCCAAACACTGCCATGGATAATGCTTGCATCTGACAAAGCAAGCAATCATGAAAAGATCTGCTGCAAAAATGGGGGATGCGCAACTTGAGGGCTTTTTCCCACTGTTCCCAGGCGTCTTTAAACAGCATTCATAACTCATAATCTGCTGCCCTTCTCATGATTAGACTCCCAGGAAATCAAATAAGAAGAGGACTTATTGCACGTTCTGTTCTTTGCAAATGTGCATGATACGTCCTCGGTAGCGTGTGTGTGTATGTGAGTGCGTGTGTTGCGTGCGTGTGAGCTGTGCGTGTGCGTGTGTTGCGTGGGTGCGAGCTGTGTGTGTGTGTGCTTGTGTGTGTGTTGCATGCGTGCAAGCTGTGTGTGTTTGTCTGCACGTGTGTGTGTATGTGTGTGTGTGCGTGTGTGTGTGTGTGTGTGTGTGTGTCTGTGCGTGCGCGTGTGCGCGCGCGCGTGTGTGTGTGTGTGTGTTTGTGTGTGTGTGTGTGTTTGTGTGTGTGTGTGTGTGTGTTGCGTGCGTGCGTGCAAGCTGTGTGTGTATGTGTGTGTGTGTGTGTGTGTGTGTGTGTGTGTGTGTGTGTGTGTGTGCGCGTGTGTCCATGCGAGTGTGTGTGCATGTGGTGTGTGTATGTGTGTGATTGCTGGCTGATGAAATCCAGCAGGCACATGTTCCCCACAGCTATCCATTGCCCACCTGCCAAGGGTTGTCTGCTGGCACAGACTGCAGAGGGCGCCCATGCATTGCAAGCTGAAGGTCCCAGACTTAAACCTAGCCTCCGTGCAAGTTGGGGTAACATGTTTGTGTGCTAGTTTTCCCCTGTGGAGATTTCAAAAAACTTGAGATCACAAGTAACCTTGCCAGGCGTACAGGACACAAAACCAGTCAATGAATTACGTTTTGATCAGAAATATCATCATGGTTCGCTCGTAGGAAAATCGTCATGAAGCAATTGGTGGCATTTCGGAAGAATTCGCTTTTGAACGAAGCCTGCGTCAAGATTTTTCAAACATACAAAATGGAGAAAATTAGACATCCTATTTCCTGTAAAAGTCAGCAAAGTTGGACTTGAATTCTCTGTACCTGTAATCCTTGGCCAGGCTGCTGGGTGAGTCCTACTGCACATGTGCTTGGGAGGTTAATCACTTTGGAGCAGCTGCAATCTGCTGGCTTAAAGAGATACCGGTACATTGCCTCAAAGTTTGTTCACAATCAAGCGACTCCCACCTGACCAGGTGGCGACCTCGAGCGCTGGGTGCAAAAGGGCTTGAGCAAGAGATGGACAGTAGCTTGGAAGAGGTGCTCAACCGTGCACAGAATGCCATCCAGGTAAACAGCACTGGATTGACAGGATGCCATGTGAGGTGCTTGCACGTAACTCCTGTGCGTGAAGCACTTCGCAGCACACACGCACAGCACACGCCCGCACGGACATACACGCACACACACACACGCACGCACGCATGCCTGCTCAAACACGCACACACGCGCACACACACACGCACGCGCACACACACACGTACTCAAACACACGCACACACACACACACACACACACACACACACACACACACACACACACACACGCACGCACGCACGCACGCACTGGCACAGATAAGCACACAGGCTCATTTGGGCTTATGCGCATACCCACTTGCGCACGTTCACACACACACACATACACACACATCCCATGTGCACAGCGCGCCAAGAGCCTCACCCAGCGCTGGTCCGAGGGCCCCTCCGTGCTCTTGAGCAGCCACCCAGGCCTCCAAAGCCATGACCGAGAGCCTTGCCACCCTCAAAGCGACGTGGGTGGACCCAGCTCCAGACCCAGCTCTGAGCACAGGCCCTTCCTCCCCAGCCCCCTTCCCTCCTTCTCAGCAACCCTCTCTTTGCCTGCTGGCGGCAGTGGCAGCAGCAGCAGCAGCCCTTCCTCTCTTACATTCCCCACCAGCACAGCAGCAACATCTACAACAGCAGCAGCATCACAGGCGCCCACCCTTCCCAACTGGCTTGACCGTCTAAGGGCAAGGAGGTCAGGGATAATGGATGCTGCTCCAGTCCCCACCCGCAGCTCATCCCCCCACAATTACTCTTCGCACAGAGGGGACAGCATCTGCAGTGGCGAGGTGGCAAGCAGTGCGCTGGATTTGGACCTGGACGAGCAGTTTTTGAGCCACAGGGGGTTGCAGGTTGGAGAGGAGTTCAATGACAGGGGCACACCCAGCTCCGCAAGAAATGCCCCCGGTGCTGCAGGCTCGTGCCCACTCAGGCATGAAGGGCAATCTGGGTGTGCCTGGAGTGGCAGTAATCTTGACTCATTCTGGGGAAGGGTTGAAGCTGGGCAGGGGAGGGAGAGGGGGGAGGGCGAGGGGGATGTTGGGGCTGGCAGGCACGCTGGTGGGGGCGATGCAGATGGCGATGAAGGGAGGGGATTTGAAGATGGTAGAGACTGGCGACCCAGCGTGGCCCAGCCATTCCTGCAGGTGTGTGTGTGTGTGTGTGTGTGTGTGCGCGCGCGCGCGCGCGCGAGCATGCATGCGTGTGTATGTATGTGTGTGTCATGTGCACAATCTACAACAATGTGCTTCTAGTCAATTTTTTAATGATGCATGACGGTCTTCTTCACGTGCACACACTGGCAAACCCTTGCCCAAGTTGACGACAACAGCATGATCTCCCTTTCTTCAAGTATCCTTTAACTAACCAACCCCTTTATGCAGGTGGCCCGGAATCTGGCTTCCCTGCAGCAGCAACAAAGCAACACACTGAATCAGCTGCTCAGCCTCAGGTTGAAGCAACTCAGGTGTGTGTGTGTATGTGTGTGTGTGTGCGCGCGCGCTTGACAGAACAAGGTGGCTATGTTGCTGGCGAATATGATCAAAACAGGCCTTGTTTCCATGCAGGACATGATTGAAAATAGCAGTGTACCTGATTAAACTTTTGCTCTCGTGCTGCAGTGTGGCTTGGGGTGCTGGCCTTCTCCCTCTGTGTGGAAATTGATGTGTGTAGGCGCACTTATCAGGGTGCATTTGCTCCTCATTGATCCAGCTACTTTACTGCAAAGAATCGCCAATTCTCACAATTTGTGTTGCACCACTGTGTTCAAAGAAAATGTGGAGTGCCTGGCGTGCCCATATTTGAACTGTCCTCTACAAGCAGCTGCCGAGTTGTCCCCTTGTGTAGATCAAGACTATCTAGATGATCCAAGAACCAGCTGTTCCAATGTTGACTTTGTTTGAAGCCAAAGAGGAGGTGATGTACATATTGGCGTAAAGGAGGGTAGAGGAAGTATGGGAGCAAAAAGGACGAAGCGAGGGCAAAGAGTGAAGCAAGGGAGTGAAGTAAGGGCAAAGAATGAAGCAAAAAGGTTTAACCAACAGCAAATGAGGAAGTAAAAAGGACGGAGCAATGGAGTCCAGCCTCTTTGTGGCTGACGAGCAGGAAATGAAGCCCTCGACACGCCCCCTCACCTCCCCTGCAGCCGCTTTGTGTGCCTGATGCGCAAGAAAATGAGCAAGTCCAGCCGCTTTGTGGCTGGAGCGCAGCAAACAAGTCCTTTCAACACAGGCGTGCCCTATCACCCTGCAGGCTGAGGCAGCAGCAGCTGGCCTCCCTGCAAGAGCTTCTGCAGGCAGAGTACGAGGCGGTCCAAGGCACTCCTTTGCAGGTGAAGCATTTCTGTGGATTGCTTGTAGCGCTGCATAATTGGAATATATATTTAAGGTGTTGCAAGAACTCATGCAGGCAAAGTACGAGGCGCTCCTCTGCAGGTAAAGCATTACTTCAAATTGCTTGTAACGCTGCACAGAGGGCATTGCAAGGGTTTATGCTGGAAGAGTACACAAGCACTCCCCTGCAGATAAAGTAATGCAGGGTGCTTAACATGATTCTGATGATGGTTTGAGCCCTACACCCGGATCACTCGAATCTCTTGCCAAAGACGCCCAAAAAAGCTGCTCCTGCTGTACCCTCACAACTGTTCCTCCTGCACGAGCCTTTCCATGCATGGGAACATTGGCAGCCTGCTGGGTGGCTGCCGTCCTTTTATCCTGTAGCGACGTCGCATACCAGCCAAATTTCTGACAAGCCCACACACATGCAGGAGAGAGAGGACCGTGCTGGGCTGCAGTTTTGGTAGCAACTGCCTTGATCCCTGAGGAGGACATGAGCCTTGCCACAGGCAGAAGAAGACACGACCACACCTTGCCATGTGCCACTTGCCCACTGAGTCACCTCCCTCCACGCACTGCAGGTCTCAGCTGTGCAGCAGGCGCTACAGCTGCTGTCTTGTATCACGTGCAAGCGTCGCATACCTGCTGATAAAGCACCCCCACACACACACTGTATAGGCCTCTGCCCTGCAGCAAGCGCTGCAGCTGCTGTCTCAGTCCCTGGAGGACATAAGCTTAGATACAAGGTTTACAAGGATACGGCCTTCAGTCAAGAAGTGCGACTGCTAGCCATGAGCTTAGATACAGTCAGAGGAAGATGTGAGCACACCTGACCTTTTGCCCACCAACCCGTGCCGCGCGCACACACGCACACAACACGCACACACACCCCGCAGATCTCTGTTGTGCAGCAGACGTTGCAGCTGCTGTCTTGTGTCATGTCTTCAGTGTTGCATACCTGCTGATAAAGCACAACACACACACGCGCACACACACTCACTCTGCAGGTCTCTGCTGTGCAGCAGGCACTGCAGCTGCTGTCTCAATCCCTGGAGGACATGGACCTGGCGGCCACCGCCATCACTGCAAGCCGAGCCTTGGATGATGTGGGGTCGGTGGCGCAGACGGTTGCGCGCGCAGATGCGCGGGCTGAGGACACTGCACGCATGGCGCGCCAGCTTCTGGGCGTCCTGCGTGAGGTGTGTGCATGTGTCTGTACGTGTGTATGTGTGTGCGTGTATGTATATTGTGCATGCATGCATGCCTGTAAGTGTGTGAATAAATGTGTATGTGTTTGCACAGCACGCGTGTGCTCCGTGAGCAGCTTGCTGACCAGATGCATGAATGCTTGTCTGGATGCTTGCAGACAATGGCGCAGCCCCAGTGGGTCGTCACATTTCTGTTACAAGTGCCTAAATGCTGACCCTCATCCATCTGTATGCACATCAGATAGAGCTTAACTGTGCTGCAATTCTATGCACGCCCAGGTGCTGCTGCGTTTGCCCGTCCACAGTTCCACAGAACATACATGGCCATAAGCAAACTCATTTTGGGCCATTAGCAGACTGATTTTGGGCTTGGCACTCATTATTGCTGCACGCCTGGTCCCTGCAGTTCCCAAGGAGAATGGAGGACCTGTTGCAGAACGTGATGGAGGCCCCCGCCCCCAGCAGAGGTTTGTTGAAGCCTGCTGTGCACTTTTCAAGCCTTTGTCCCTGGCTTCTTCGTCCCTTTTGCTGCATCGAAGGGCTCAGGCATGAACACATCAGCATTGAGCCCTGCAGGGTCCGCTTTCATTGCTTTGCATGAGAGCATCTTTCGAGCTCTTTTTGCCCCATGCCTGTGCTCGCCTGTGAGGACGCCTGCATGCAACCACGCTCTTACTTTCGCCTTCCCACGACCATACTTTAAAAAGCGCTTGTGCACGCATTCCCCTGTTGTGCTCTGTCAGGCCCCCCTAGCAGGAAGTGGCGCAAGGTGCACAAGAAAGAAAAGCCGTCAGTAGTTACTTTTAGGGTTGGATAGCCTAATAGCCAAGCCTCGTCGAGGGCGAGGCTAGGTGAGGCTCGGGGAGGCTATTTGGTGGATGGGCCTCACCCTTGGTGAGAATGAGGGTTACCAAAAATTGCCGGGAAATCGCCTAAAATCGCCAAGAAATCCTCAAAAACTCTTAGAAATTGTACAATTAAATCAAAAAGTTTTGGGAAGCGTCATGGGATGATACTGATGGCAGTGCCATAGGAGGACACGCTGGTCAGAGAAGCTTGGGTATGCAGTAGTATGGCGGTCCCTACACGCAAGCGGATGCGGTATTTGAGACGACCAAAAAGCAGAAGCAGAAGGGTAAGGCATAGTGGTGGCAGTGCATTCCTGTGGTACTGCTCGCCATCTCCGCGATTCAGGTGCTGTGCGAGCTGCAATGCAAGCTCGTAAAGAGCTGCTCGGCCCATCCAACCCTCCTGATGTGTGCAAGTGACATCTTAAGCTGAAAACTACAAGGGGTACAGAGAGGGTCTGCAAGAGGGTCTGGTGACCCCGAAGCAGGAGAAGCAGCAACAGGAATAGCAGCAGCAGCAGCAGCAGCAGCAGCAGCAAAAGGCATCAACGAGCAACAAACGCTGTGCAAGGGGCCAGCTGGCTGCAAGGCTGCTCCCTCAGGATGATGGCTGCCTCCCTTCCATTGTTGAGTGCGTCAACTTCTGGCACATGGGGGCCAAGAAGGATTTCCCTGTGCTTGCTGGAGTTGCGGTGCGCCTGCTGTGCATGCACCGCTCTACTGCATGTGCCAGTGAGCACGACTGGTCAGCTTGGGGCCAGCTGTGCACCAAGCACCGCTCTCGCCTGGCTCTAGAGCGCCCCATGAAGCTCTATCCATCTATCTATCTATCTATCTATGTGCGCTGCAACAGCAAGCAGCTCATTCTCAGGAGTATGACCTGGAAGCTAGCTTTCAGCTGCACGAGGAGAACGCGTATTAGTGATGACAGGCCCTGAGGGGCGAGGGAGAATGGGACAGCGTCTAAATTGTTTCAACCCATTCTGACTTGCTGGACAGCCGTTCCTCTTGAATTGATTCAATTTATTAGATATTATTAAGAAGCAGCCTCTGAAAAATCTTGCATGGAATGGAGTTTCCTGTGGGAAGCTGATTTCTAACCCTAACCTCTCAGAGGCCCTACCCAGATAGGTCGAGCCTCTTACAGGCTTGGCGAGCTAATCCGAGAAGTTGAGGCACCCTATTTACCCATGGCCACTTATTTTATAAGTATGCATGACCAAACTGCTGGACGCAAAGGACTCCCAGCAAGAGATGAAGTTGGTTCTCCCTCTGATCTGCAGTCAATGTGCAAACAGGCCAATTCCCAATTGCAAAATCTACACTTCAACAAGCGCGAGCCCCTCCTCCTACTCTGCAGGCGCCTCGGAGCTGGAGGTTGCACAGGTGCCAATAGTGACATGCAGCTCTACCCACCCCCTTGTGGGCGACCCCTGCCCCATTTGCCTGTCTGACTTCCAACCAATGGATGATCTCAAGTGCCTGGACTGCTGTCACTTCTACCATGCCAAATGCATGGACCAATGGCTGCTCATCAAAGCCAATTGCCCTTTGTAAGTGGGGTAATGGACATGAAGGGGGGATCGCACATTCTTCTTTCTTCATGCCAGCTGCATGGACCAAGAGCAGCGCATCAAAGCCAATTCCCCTTTATAGGTGGGGTGATGAAGGTGATGAGCATGGATATGGGGATGCGGATGGGACATTGGCTAGTACAGTTTCGACGTGCCATTGAAAGGTGCACAAACTTGCATGGGCAGGTGGCTGCACCTGAAGGTCACCTCCTTGTCTGAACGAGGGCAGGGAGGGCTCACCTAATGGCGCCTGGTCCCTGACCATGGTTACTGTGCCCCTCATGTGTGAACACCAAACTTCATATGTTCCTTTGCCCATCAAAGATGTTGCACATTCATTTTTTTCAATGGAGTCTCTCTTGACAAGGTGTGGATACGTTTGCTTCTTGTGCCTTGTTAAAGCTGGATGGAAACCGGTAAGTACAATGCCCTGGTCACTGTATTCCTCACGGTCAATATGCTACTGAGTGTCTTTGTGCCCTTCATTTACAGTCACTGTGCCCCTCACTCACCAGGAGCCAAAGGCAGTGCTAGTGTGCTCAAGGAGTGTCTTACCAGCACAGCTGGTGTTGTGTCCTTTTGCACTTGTCTCCTGCACAGCTGTCAATTGTGCCTTGCAGTGAACCATATTAATGTGACTTTTACAGCACACCTGGTTAGCAATGGTAACAATGGTTATAGGGGGTTGACCTTCAGCCAGGTCGTTTGGCTGGCCGGTTAGCCTAGTTAACAAGCCACCTAGCAACAATGTGTCCTGTCAACAATGTTAGGGGGTCGCATGGAAATTTTTTGTCAACGGGCACATTTCTCCAGACATGTCACCTTTGATGGCCTCACTGCTTAAGGCCCTGAAGAGGACACCCCTGCAAAGCATGCGCCTCCTTGCTGTGTTCACCTTTTGCCTCCAGCCCCTCACATGTTTGAACACACCCGGTGTTTGAGCATGTGTTATGCTTCACCACTTTGTGTCGTGTGTAGGTGCATGCACCCATTGCGCCGCGAAGAGGCAAGTGCCCAGCTGGAAGAGAGAGAAGAAAGGCAACAAGAGGGCTTCCTACTGGGCGAGCCGACCTTTGAGTTGCCACTTTTTCCAGGTCTGGAGCAGCTCCAAACTTGCTTGTTGCCTAGCGCATGGGCGCGCATGAGAATTCATTTTCAGCTCCTTCATCCCTTTGGCTGCATCTTTGACTGTTTGTGCTAAATTGGCAGCTTCTCAATTCTGTTCACTATGTGCGGTCTTGAAGGGCATGACACTTAGACAGCTGTGCTTTGGGGCTTGGTAGCTGGAAGGAGGCGTGCTAGTGCTTAGACTTGTTGCTCGTCATACTTGTACCTGGGCACTTGCAGTTGCTTTCTTTCACTCATGCTTGTGTTGTGTGTCATGTTCCTGTCTTCAGGGCAGTATGATGGGCAAAATGAAGCAATCCAGTTCTGAGAGGGCAGTATTCTCATACATCTCTCGCATACACACACACGCTCACACAGAGTATGGAGATGAAGCATCACTGAATCTGTTATGCAACATTCCCTGCCCCTTATCTCAGGGCCTGTCACCTCCATCAGCCTGAGGGAGCGAGAGCCGCCCTCCCTCGCTCGCGCCCTGAGGTCAGCAGCTGCGCTGCGTCTGAGCTTATCCAGCCTTGGCAGCAGCATGACAGCAGCAAGATCTGCCACGAGGGGCAGCAGGGGTCAAGCTCAAGGTAGCACTGCAGCCGAGGCAGGCGAGACTGGATTTGTCAGAGACCCAACTGCGGCCGGCAGTGTCGCTGGCCTAGGTTTCGGAATAGAGACGCCAGCAGCAGAAGCAGCTTCTGGCCCTGACCAGCATTTCCTGGGCCTCAGCAGTACTGCACGGCGAAGCAGCAGCAGCAGCAGCAGCAGCCCTGCCACCGATCTTGCTGTTGGTGATGCTGACGTAACTGCAGCCACGCTGCAGCACATCCCTGAGGCTGCTCTGCTGGCAGGCGCCACTGCTGCTGACGACCCTGGGCCAACATCTGATCGATCCAGGAACTCCTATGACCAGCCCTCAGGCAACCAACAGGCCCCCCTGCCCTCGTCTCAAAGGAGCTTCGAAAGGCGGTTCAGCAGGAGTGGGGATAACATCCTGAGCTTGGGCCCAGAGGATGTGGCACTCTGTCCCCCAGCCTGCAACTCAGGCCAGTACCAGCTGGAGTCCCCCAGGGGCTGCCCAGCTGGTAGCCAGGGGGATGAGGGGAACACAGTCCTTAGGCTGAACGGGGATGAGCAGCCTGCGCACAGGAGCATCCCTGGGGATGATGCAGCACCCAATGACACAATGGTCAATGAAGATGGTGGCTTGGCACAGGCAATGCAGCGTGCGCGTGCATGGCTGGGGCTCCATTACCCTGAGTGCTAGGTGTTTGCTTGTCCGCGTAATGTGAATTCATCAGAAAGCTTACAGATAGTTTGTTGACAGAAAGGCTTGAATTGAGCAAGAGTACTCCAGGCAAATTGGTGCTTAAATCAAGGAAGGATCTATCTTTGCTGCAAATTGAATTTCTGGCATTTTGTAAGAGCTAGGGGCAAAAAAATGGTTGCACTAAACTGCACTATTAAATCATGAATTTGGTTCAACCACACCACAAAGTTTGTGAAAAAGGAATTTCACTGAATGGAAGGAAAAGAAACCAAAAGAGAGGTTTTTGAAGCCGCAGCTCCTTGTGGGGACGCTCTTTTGAAAACAGGAAGGTGAGGTAAGGTTACATCGCTTCAAGGGCAGCTGACGCCATCAGTCAAAACGGATGACTGCTAGATTAAGACTGCAAATATTGTATAAGGAAGATTAATTCAGCTTTTTTTCTGTTGTAATTGCTACAAGGTTTACAAGGATAAGGCCTTCAGTCAAGAAGTGCGACTGCTAGCCTGCTCATAAAAGGCAATCAATTCATGAAGGAAATAAGGAAGTTTGTTGTTGTTCTGGTTCAAAAAAGCAGACACATCATGAGATTCTGCCTGTGAGAACAAGGGAGCATATTTCCTGCGGAGAGAGACCACCTGGGGATGTGTGCAATGGAAGAGGACATGTTGTTCATCCTGGACATCATCATCAGCCTCACAAAGGTCACAGTTTGGGGAAGAGCTGTGATTCCAAGTTGCTGTCTCATAGCGAAGGGTGTGAATGCGGAGTCTAAACCGAGCCACGCTGCGAATGACATCGTGGGGGAGGTCAAGGAACATGTATTTGGGGAGACTATAAGGAGAATGCATAACCAAGGCTCTTTTAGTAGGAGGAGCGCACCACTGGTGATAGGTCAAGCGTTTACTGTTGCGCTCTCTAGGGTGTGTGTTGGAAAAAGGCTCCCAATATTGTAGATGCCTGGTCCTGAGATCTACAACAAAACGACTAAGATGAATGGGCTCACAATTCAGCACTGCTGAACTGGCAGCTTCTGTTTGAAAATATGGGAGTGTGCCAAACCATCCATGGCTGATAGATTATGGGAAGACCAACAATCATCAGGTCTCGAGCTCAGCCGCATGTCAGCCTGCAAAATCTTTTTCATTGTGGAGCTGTTGCATCGGGTCAAAGAGTTGTAAAGACGCATTGCTGCTCGGAACCAGTTAAATTGCAAGGGCTCCAGACCACATTCCCGCATGATGCACCAAGAGGGAGTAGGGTCCCTGACCCCCAAAGTTCTTTTAAGCACTGTTAGTAGCCACTTCTGTATGGGATTGTCCATCTCTTTGCCTTGCCGAAGGTAAGGGGTAGCCCAGATCTGACTTGCATACATGCCAGCAGGGATTGCATACGTCTTGAGGAGCCAAATCTGGGCGTGTAATCTGTTGGCAAGGTCGTGCTCCTGAGCAAACTTTTTGACTCGGAAAGTACCAGCTTAAGTACCAGCTTAATTGCTACACAGAAAATGAAGAGAATCACTGAGTTCTTTGCTTGCATAAGAACTCAGGATCTTGGAAGTTGCAGGAAGTGAGATGTGACATGGGTATTTTCCTGCATCTCAGTATTTCTTCTCCATCTTTTTGTATTTCCAGTTTCTCTCTTCAACTTGCCTCAGGCTATTTTTTAGCCTGAGGCTCACTTCCTGCCCTCTTCTTATCTGTTCTCTTCCCTTTTTGTTTTTCTTTTCCCCCTTCTATGCCTGGCAAGTTGTTGAGTTCGCTGTGTAATGCATCATTCCTCACGCATCTCAAGATTTACAAGATTTAAATAGGGGACCTTCAGCCAGAGTGCTCAGCAGATCGGCCTGTGACTCACGCATTTCACGATGCAACGATTAGAACTAATAAATTGCAGTTGTAGCGACGTCTTTCTCAGCATGACCTGCAAATCACTGAGCAAGTCTCTAACCGTGTTATACCTCTTTGACCCTAGCATTCCTGATCAACCTACCTCTTTGACCCTAGCATTCCTGATCAAGCTAGACGCACCTCCAGCCGCCCTGATGCTATCTTGGTCACTCCTTGCCCTGCTAACCTGAATAGACCACCTACTCCCCCCTCACATCCGAGTCGGATACTCCGCAGTATGAGACGTAATGAAGTAAGGTTTACAAGGATAAAGCTTTCAGTCAAGAAGTGTGACAGCTAGCCTGCTCATAAAAGGCAATCAATCCATGAAAGAAATAAAAGGATTACAAGGATAAGGCCTTCAGTCAAGAAGTGCGACTGCTGGTCTGCTCATAAAAGGCAATCAATTCATGAAGGAAATAAGGAAGTTTGTTGTTGTTCTGGTTCAAAAAAGCAGACACATCATGAGATTCTGCCTGTGAGAACAAGGGAGCATATTTCCTGCGGAGAGAGACCACCTGGGGATGTGTGCAATGGAAGAGGACATGTTGTTCATCCTGGACATCATCATCAGCCTCACAAAGGTCACAGTTTGGGGAAGAGCTGTGATTTCAAGTTGCTGTCTCATAGCAACGGGTGTGAATGCGGAGTCTAAACCGAGCCACACTGCAAATGACATCATGGGGGAGGTCAAGGAACATGTATTTGGGGAGACTATAAGGAGAATGCATAACCAAGGCTCTTTTAGTAGGGAGAGCGCACCGCTGGTAATAGGTCAAGCGTTTACTGTTGCGCTCTCTAGGGTGTGTGTTGGAAAAAGCTCCCAATGTTGTAGATGCCTGGTCCTGAGATCTACAACAAAACGACTGAGATCAATGGGCTCACAATTCAGCAGCTTTTGTTTGAAAATATGGGAGTGTGCCAAAGCATCCATGGCTGATAGAATGCGGGAAGACCAACAATCGTCAGACCTTGAGCTCAGCCGCATGTCCGCCTGGAAAATCTATTTGTGGAACTGTTGCATCGGTCAAGGGGTTGTAAAGACGCATTGCTGCTCGGAACCAATTGAATTGTAAGGGCTCCAGACCACATCCTTGCATGATGCACCAAGAGGGAGTAGTGTCCCTGACCCCATAATTCTTTTCAGCACTGTTAGCAGCCACTTCTGTATGGGATTGTCCATCTCTTTGCCTTGTCGAAGGTAAGGGGTAGCCCAGATCTGACTTGCATGCACGCCAGCAGGGATTGCATACGTCTTGAGGAGCCAAATCTGGGCGTATAATCTGTTGGCAAGGTTGTGCTCCTGAACAAACTTTTTGACTCGGAAAGTACCAGCTGTGAATGGTTTCAACACTGTATCAGCTGCAACATCCAGATTGATTTTTCATTGATTGTTTTGTCACATTGATTGTTTTGTCACACACCATGCCGTAATGAAGTAAGAAGCAGCACAACTCCAGCCAGGCAACTTCATGAATTGAACATCCAAAACCGCCATATCCACTTAATAGAAATCAAATACTGCAAAGATACGAGGCCTGGTGCCCAGCTAGAAGCCTCACAGCAACAACACAGTGAACTGTGCAAACAACTTCAAGGCGCTGAGATCTCTCCACACAATCCTTCTTGGTGCGGGAGGGACTATCTACCCTGGATCATTTGAAAAAATTAGGGATTGACCCGCTAAGGTCTACCAAGCTTGCACGAAAGCTCCATGCCTACTCTGTGCAATATGCGTAAAAACTTACCTCTACCAGACGTGCCATTGAAATCAGAAATACTCAACTTTACTCTGGTGTCCTGGGGCTGCATGATTTCATAGATCCACCAGATCCACACTAGCTTCCCTCTTACCCTCTGGTGAGGGAGACTCATGGCCCTTTGAGCCAATGTGTCTTCTTTTCCTTAATTGATGTAGGGAGTGTTCTCACTGCCTATGTAGTTATTCTTAGCATTGAAGAGAGGATGCTTTTTTTGTAGAAAAAGAAAGAAAGAAAGATACCCGCTTGCCGTTCAGCCGCATGCATTAAGCAAAGAGCCTCCCATTGGCTCCCACCTTTGTAGCACATACACATTGGATGGTTCGTGATACAATGCAGCAAATAAAAAACGAGACTGAACCTGCCAGGACCTGAGCGGAAACACTAAGCCTTAGCGTTTCCACTCAGGCCTGTGACGAGATTTGGCCAAAACATGCCCAACTCACAGAAGTTGGACTGGAAAGAAGAATAACAGATCATGTTTGCATCAAACAGTTTGTTGCGGTCTGATGTCCGGTGGGATGGCACAAAGTATATTGCTCAAAGGCTTCAAAGTTGTTGGATCAGATAAATACTCAGAACATTAGCTGCGCATGGTTTGATACATACACATTATTTCAAATGTGCCCACGCAATGCTCCATGTTCACTAGGCAAATATCAGGCATCATCCTTGCATTCAAGATTGGTGGGCATGGACATGCCCGGATTGCTAACTCGGAGCATGGTACCCTAGGCTGGGTGTAGTTGTATTTCGATTGAGATGAAGGCTTGCATGCATGCTTGGCCCTGTATGCCATGCAACTTTGTGTTGGACAACATGTAGGGCTTGATATGTCATCTTGCAAGGCTGGATTCTAGTTGTTTGGCTCCTGTTGCTTATGCTTGTTTGGCTCTTACATGCTTGATATCCAAGCACTTTATAGTCGCTTGTTTCAACAGTGAGAAACAAACGACATTGACCTCAACTTGATTCAAGGAAAAAGTTGAATCAACCAAATTTATCGCTCGGCCTGGGTGGATTCAAGTACATTGAATCAACCAACCGAATTGAAAGCTAGGTGTTTTAACCAGAAAACAACCAGTCTTGAACACCACTTGATTCAAGAGTAGATCAACTACAGTTGAATCAACCAAATCTAATGTTAGGCCCGGGTGGATTCAACTGCATTGAATCAACCAACCAGATTGAAAGCTAGGCGTTTCAACCAGGAAATAACCAGTCTTGAGCACCACTTGATTGAATAGTAAATAAGCCATGGTTGAATCAATTAAATCCAGTGCCAGGCCCGGTTGGAATCAATTTTAATTGAATCAATCATCCTAACTGATCAGCAGTTGAATCATCCAAGAATCAACCCTTGTTGATCAGCAGTTGTTACAAGAGAAAATCAACTTTTCCTCCTTGGCTAACCAAATATATGAGAAAATGGACTTCCTCCAGGGCCCGCGCCAGGGATTCCAGTATCAGCCACAATAATACTGGCATTTTTGCCTGGAATTTCGCAATAGCATCTGCTCATTCGTTACCAGCAATGCCAGCATGAGACTTTACTTTGTAGATACAAATATTGTTTCTGTGTGTTGCTAATGAGAGTTAATTTGATTTTAAGGACATCCCCTTGAATGTGTTGCTTGTGCTTCTCAGGGTAAATTTGTTGTTCAAGTATTTGATCAAAAGAGGTGAGACTGAAGCAATGAGTGCAAAAAGAAAAGAAAGAACTATGTAGGCAGTGAGAACACTCCCTACATCAATCAAGGAAAAGGAGACACGTTGGCTCAAAGAGCCGTGAGTCTCCCTCACCAGAGGGTAAGAGGAAACTAGTGTGGGTCTAGTGGGCTTCTGGAAGCATGCAGCTCAAGTGCACCAGAGTTATGTCGAGTATTTTTGATTTCAATGGCATGTCTGGTAGAGGTAACTTACCTTGAAGTTTTTGCGCATATCGTACAGAGTGGGCGTGGAGCTTTCGTGCAAGCTTGGTAGCCCTTTGCACATGATGCATAACAGTGTGTGATGGCAGCCAGAATTGCTGCTAATTCAGCTCGACAAATGGTATGGTAAACACCACTGTCAGTCCAGAAGCTCATAACCCACCCTCTCAACTTGCCAACAAAGAAATCAGCAACTATTTTTGGAACAATCCTAAGATCACCCTTAAACATCAGATTAATGTACCGAAATACCGCACAGGAACAGTATATACTCAGAAACATGCCATGAGATTCAAGTTGTCTTCCACATCAGCACGCTGCCCATTATGCAACGAAATGGACAGCATTAATCACATTGCCCTTAGATGTATTCATCCAATAATGAATAGGTTGCATACTGACAGGCACCATGTTGGCCTTAGCTCCTGTGTTAAAGCTCTCAGTAAAGGCAGATATGGCTCATCCCTTATTGGTATGGATGCCTGCCGAAATGAGAGACTCATCCAGCAGGGCATACAAGTCCCTGAAAACATATCTCGAACTATCCCCGAGTGGGTTTTCCCTACCGGTACTGGCTCCTCTGCCCGGCGCCAGAGCCACCCTGATGCTGTCTTTGTGCGCTCTATCCCAGGTCGACCTACGCACATTGATCCTACTAAGATCCTTCCTCAAGACAGGGACATCCATCTTGTTGGATTTAAGTTCTGCCCTGATACCAGCCCCTTTCCCACTCTGGAAGCTGCATCTGCCCAGCATACTAACACCATAACCAGGCTCAAAACTCGTAACCTAAGGAACCCAAACAGGAACAACAATGTGACCTTACACATTATCTTAGTTGGTGTCGTAGGCACTATCTATAATGACTACATCATCAAACCTCTTATCAACTTGGGTTTAACCAGACAAAAGGCTAAGTCACTAGCATCCAAGTTAAGTTGCCATGCTATCCAAAGAATAACAACTATTATTAACGCAAGGCATGCACTTCTTTTTCAGGGGTCTTATAGGGGTGGGGTCGCTGGGCGCGCGGCAGTGGAGAGCAGGAGAAGGAGAGTCCGGGCGTCCAGGAGCATGGCGGACAACCCTCTAGATCCCCATTAGCTCTGTTTTTGGCTGTCTCCTAGGCTAGCAGTGTCTAGTTTAGGTTTGAGGGCCCTTTGGTGAGACCCTTTCTAGCTTTCTAGTTAAGGAACCTTTCCTTAATGCACGCGGCCTTCTGGCTAGCGTAGATTTTACTTTTACTTTTTTACAAATGGTATTGGTGATTCCATCAACGTTGGGACCAAGATATTTTTTGCTGTCAGTGAGAGGGCAGTAGACGCCTGCTCCAATTTCTTGTTTGCCATTCTAGATATGACAGCCACCATCCGTGGACGCCCATGTCCAGTCAGGGACTTAGAGCATGAGTGTTACTAGATTGTTTAAGTACAAACAGTTCTTCCTGAATATCTATTTGATGGAGCTGGATGGCCAGGTCTACCAGAGTACTACTGTATCCTGGAGGCGTGCCCGCTTGAGCACTAGGACTGCATGCTCTGCATTCCTGCTAAAAAGGAGGGCCTCACACTGCAAAGAAACCAGACAATGCTTGCCCCAAAAAGTAACAAATTCTATAAGGAAAAAGAAGCTCTATGGGCGGAGAAAGCTCTCTTTACATTAATTAAGGAAAAGGAGACACGTTGGTCCAAAAGAGCTGTAAGTCCTCTCAACAACAACTGATAAAACTGATGAAGAACTTCCCTTGAAGGGAAATGCTGCGCAGATCAGAGCTGGCTGAGTTCATCTACATCTTGTTGTTGTTGTTGTTGTTGTTGTTGTTGCTGCTGCTGCTGCTGCTGCTGCTGTTGTTGTTGCTGCTGCTGCTGCTGCTGTTGTTGTAGCATGCTGAATGGCGCAAGTGGACATTGCTTTGCTGCCAAGGAAAGAAACGGAGGCTCACATAGCTGTACCTACCAGGCCCTAGGTTGCAGGGAAAAGAAGGCCGTCAGTCAAAATCACTGACTGTTTGCCTCTTCATCAAAAAAGTAGCTTTTGTAAAAAGGGTAAAGCTTGTTGTTGTTCTGATTTGTGAAGGAAAACATATTAAAAGATTGTACATGGTGGATGGCAGGCAGGTAAGGAGCCATCTGAGGAGAAGGGTGAGAGAGAGGGAGGCGAGGGCCAGAGAACAAGGAAGCATATCTAAGCCAAAGAGAGTAGACCAGTTGGGTGGGTGCATTTGAAAAGAACATGCTGATCAACTTGCACATCATCTTGGGCATCAAAAGATCACAGGTATACCTCCTACGTAGGAGAAATGGCGCCATTCCATGTAGCTTGTAGCTCAACTTTGAGAGTATGGACAGGTAGACAAAATCGGGCCTTGCTGCGTACACCGTGTTTAGGTAAGTCCAGGTTTAGGTATTCGGGCAGAATGTAAGGAGGATATATGACATGTGCGTTCTTGGTTGGGAGAGCACACCAGTGATGGTGATTTATTTTTTTGCTGTTGAGACCTCTTGGATGACAAGAGGAGAATTGTCTCCAATACGCCAGGCGACGAGATTTAAGATCCACAACGAGCTGACCCAAATCAAAAGGTTCCGCTGAACGTTATTTTTGTCGGAAGCCATGAGCATGATGTCAGCCATTTGTGGCAATGATTAAGTGTGAAGCCCAGGCTCTAGGTATTATTTTTTTCCTGAATTCATGTGGGGAGCGTCTTCACTGCCTGCATATTTTTCTATTTTTTTCTTTCTTTCCTGCCAGGCAGTGCCTGCGAGCAACGTAGCTGAAGCAAAAGAGGTGCCTATAACCAAACCATCCTGCCACACTATCCAGAAATAAACAACCATCATAAACACCAGACATGCTCTTTATTTTCAAGGACTTTCCGGGGGGGGTTGCTGGGCGTGAGACAGTGGAGAGCGGAAGAAGAAGAGTCCCGGCGTCCAGGAGTATGGCCGACATCCTTCCAGAAGCTCTGTTTCTGGCTTTCTCCTAGGCTAGCTGTACAGTGTCTACACATGTGTCTAGTTTAGGTTTGAGGGCCCTTTGGTGAGACCCTTGCTAGCTTGCAAGTTAAAGAACCTTTCCCTAATGCACGCGGCCTTTTGGCCTAGTGTAGACTTTGTTTTCAAGGGGTTACAAGGGGATACAAAGGACTGGCCTACAGCCTGAGACTCTGGCTGATCGGCTGCTGGTGAAATACTCTCAACCAGCATCAAAAATAGAAATCAACACTGGCAAATACTTTGAAAACCTATGCAAGTCTTGATCAAGGAAAGCATTGATCTCAGGAGCACTAGGCGCGCTATTAAAATTAAGAGCACTCTTCACAGTGGGTTCTGGAGCCGGGTGCTTCTGGCAACCTCCAGGTCCCCACTGGCCCTTTTTGTTCCTGCTTCGTGGTGGGGGGGACATACGGGTCTTTCAAGCCAATGTGTCTCCTGTTCCTTAATTGATGTTGGGAAAGTTTCCTCTGGCTACGTAGTTCTTCTTTTTTTCTTTGTATTCGCGAAAGCGGCATGCCGCGGCCGGAATGCGCATTCACGCTGGCAAGGCAGAGCTTGAAAAGCTAGCACAAAGCTGCCACATGGCTCATTTCTTGATAGTCATCAGCTTTAGCCAAAGAAGCCATGCATTCTTGCACATCAGAAGCAACCCCCGCATCCTGAATCACAATTTCAAACCTAAATTTGATCCAGATCTGTTTCAGAGTGTGCTAGCCCAGGGGCAGCAGTCCTCTGCACACATCCGCGGCCGCACCCTCTTTGAGTCCCCTTGCAGACTTGCCTGGCATTGGTCGTGATCATCGTCAGAGTGAACGCCGGAGCGGCGGAAGTATTAGGCGAGCTCGCTTGTAAGCGTGCATAAGTGATGTAGGACAGACAAGGCGAAAATAAAGTCGATGATTCGATCTGCTTCGAGCATCGACTTCTTGCAGAGCAGGAGGCCTTGCCGGTTTCAATTCCCATACCTTGACGACGACGCTGTCCTTGACGAGACAGTCACCTTGTAGAATTGCTTCCAGACAAAAGTTTGGTGAAATTGATGCCCAAAGTCCGTTATAGCTGTCTTTTTCGTACTTTAACGATCATCCAAATCCTGTATAGTGACTGGAGCAACCAAAGGAGGATGTGATTGTGAGCCATGATGAACAAGCAGCCTGAAACAAGTTTGCATGTGCGCCCATCCCTGCTGCGCATCTGTGTGGCGCAGGACGGGCGCCTCAAAGCCAACTTCTCCGATAACAGCATCCTTGTGCTGAATGCAAGTGGCAGTGGCTTTGTGCACTGCCTGCATGCAAGCAGCAACAGCGGTTTGCAATGCGCCCAAGCTTCACCAGCTGTCGCTGCATCTCCACTGGTCAACACGACAGATTGCAACCCTGTCATAAGCAGGCAGCTCAGTGAATATGCCCTCAGCAGGCACATTCCGCAGCTCCGTGTGGCCCTGGAGTTCCGCAACATGCACCTGGACCAACCGTTCTTCTGCCAGTCCCTTCTTCGCAAGGAGCCCCGGCCGCAGGTCTGCGCACACACAAACACACACACACACGCACACACACGCGCACGCACACACACATACACACACACGCACACGCACACACGCATGCGCTCACACACACAGCACACACACGCATACGCACACACGTACACACACATACACACACGCACGCACGCGCGCACACACACACACACAGCGCACACATGCATGCACACATATACACACATATACACACATGTACGCACACGCGCACACACACACACGCAACACACACAACACACATGCGCGGGCACACACGCACACACCAACACGCACACACATGCTCATGCATGTGCACACGCAAACGCACAAACACATGCAGGGCCTCTCCTTGGGCTTCCTCATCTCAGAGCTGTGGTGGCCCTGCTCTGCTGAGGATGCCCTGGCTGCGGGCCTGGTGCAGCAGCTGCCGGATGGGCGTGTGGCTGTCAGCACCGCCGACAGCTCTGCTCGCATGGTGTGTGAGCCAGGTACCATGGGGCGGGCCGGGATGATAGAACTCGCCACATTTGATTCGATGGGCCGCAGCTTGCAGCATTGATTACAGATGGAACTTTGCTGCGCTCCTTCTGCTTGTGGGATCCAAGCACACACCCTCATGTCACCTTGGGCAAGACTCTGCTGCAGTCATGAGCTCTAGCAAGGAGCTTAGGTAAATAGTGTGGCATGTGGGCTCGGTTACCATATTTGACTAGCAGCCTTTGCCTTGTGTGTGTACATCAACCCTCACCCTCCGCCCTAAGCCTTCTCAGCACTCATAATACATGAGACCTCAATTGAGGCGTTACGTGTGTGAGCTGCATGCCTACGCTAAACCCTCACAACCCTCACCCTTGGCTTACACCCCAGACCCACCCTAACCCTCACACAAACCTCAATCAACGTAATTGTGTGCAAGAGCTGCATGCTCCACAGCCATGTACTGCATGCGTGTTCTGAGTTTGAATGCCTAGATAGATGTGTTTGGCGAGTTTCATACCTCGCAGCAACCTGACCAGAGCTTGGGTGTATAGGTTCAGTGTCAAACATGCTACTGGGCTATGAGGAGTCCGGCACGGAGTTTCCTTACAGTTGCTCCTCTGTGTGCGCTCTGGTGGTAGGACGCTTTTTTTGTCACCCTCTTGCTGAACCTCATTCTCACCGTCTCCACCACCACCATCATCATCATCATCATCATCATCATCATCATCATCATTGTATCATCAGTTTTATATCATGTTGATTAGTATTGGCATTCAGGGAATGAATCCAGTGTGTATCTGTGCCTTGACTCCCAGGTCCTGCATCACCACCGCCGACGGTTTGCTGTGTGCTACCCTCTACTGGTTGAAGAATCTCAGGTGGACGGCAAATATCACTACGTGTGGCATACACAGGTGCGTGGTTTGTAGGCATCCTTTCACACACACATACACACACATCCTGCTGCTTGCGCATGACCTGCTGCTGCTGCTGCTGCTGCTGCTGCTGCTGCTGCTGCTGCTGCTGCTCTTGCTATTGCTGGTGCTGGTGACCTGTCATGATGGTCTGTCGGGCATGTAAACAAAATGATACAACATGAACGGCGGTGGCCATAGTGGTAGTGGCTAAGATGATGACAATACTGATGGTGATGATGGTGGTAATGGAGGTGGATAATGGTGGTGGCATGAAATCAACAACGACAATAAAATTGCTTTCAGAGCAATGACAGTTCTAGTGATTTCGAATCTGGCAGGGACCATGCTCGAAAAAAGCACATGAAAAGGATGGCTACCCTTGCAGCTGGCATGCATCACACAAAGCTTCCCTGGTTTGATCTTTGTTGCTGCTCAGAAACTGCCGCTCCTGCCGGCTATAATTCCACGTGCCATTCTCACTACCAACCCCTCGGTGTTGATTGCCTCCTCACCACCCTCTCCTGTTGCACAATTTTTGTTTAGCATTCCTGACACTCTCCCCTGCACTCACTGTGGCCCCACATGCACCTCAAATCTTTTCCCTGTGGGACAGCCGTGGAACCAACTGATTCCCCCACGCACACACCCCAGGTAATCTCTCCAACAGGCTGCTCTGGTGTCTGAATCGCTCTCCCCCCCACATGCCCCATAACTCCTCTCCAACATAGGCTGCTCTGGTGTCTCAATCGCTGTTCCCCACACGCACCCATGTCTTCTCTTCAACCTGGCTGCTCTGGTTTCTGATTCACTCTCCCCCACATGCACCCCAGGTCTTCTCCCTGCAAGACAGCCCTGCCCGCTGGCAGTCAGCTGCAGAGCTGCTGCTCGCTGTGTCCGACCGGCTCCAGGAGGAGGAGGCAGCGCGCTGTTCAGAAACCGCAGCTGCTGTTGCAGCGCAGGCGGGCGCCAACAGCGCCCATACTGCAGGCCAGCACACACTCCCTGATCAGCTAGGCGGTGTGGGAGCGCGCAGTGCTAAAACAGGAGAGTATTCTCTCCAGCATCAACAGCCCCCCCTCCGCCATCGTTCCCACCACCATCACCACCACCATCACCAGCATCATCACCTGTACCATCACCAGTGCCAGCAGCAGCAGCAAGAGCAGCAGTGCCAGCAGCAGTACCAGCAGCAGCAGCAGCAGCAGCAGCAGCAGCAGCAGCAATACCAGCAGCAGTACCAGCAGCAGCAACAAGGGCACCAGGGGGGGCTGCTGCTGCCGCTGTCTGTGGATGGCTCCTCTCCACCGCCTTCACGGTGCACGCCCCTGCCTGTTGCCACACAAAGGGGCCTTTCTGGCACCACTGGCACATTTGCACCCGACAGCTGGTGCGTCGCTGCACAACGGTTGTGTGTGCAAAAAGGTTGCACTGGTGCGTCGCTGCACTATGATGCGGTGACACAGCAAATTGAATGAAAGGCAAAGCACCCATCGCAATTCGTAGGGGCCTGGCGGGCACCATTTACACCTTTGCACCTAGCAGCTAGTGCGACCACTTTCCAAGTCTATTTTTGCAAAAAGGTTGCACTGGTGCGATCACTTCCTGCTCTGCACTTCATGGCAGGACAGGTGGCTGTTACCAGAACCCATTGCTGCTCTGTTGGTTTCCCTCACTCTCTGTCCTTCACCTTATTTTCATGGCAGCACAGGTGGCTGGAGCCGACACTCACTTTGTTCCCCCCAGATGACATCATCCTGCTCGAATGGACACCCTCTGCGCTGTACCAGGTAAAAGTGGTGATAGGGCTAATTTCCTGTTCATCCAGCTTGATTGGAAGCCCTCTAGGTGTGGCGCACTTCTTTCAGATCCACTGTACTTTGTGCCGTTGTGATCACGCGTTGTGGTCATGCCAGCTCAGCTCCGTTATGATCCCATGGCTTCCTTCCCTGTCTTTAGCAGAGGTCCTGCGTGCACTCCAAGCATGCACTAGCTTGTAGTGACTGCAAGCATCTCCCGTTCTGAGCATACCCTGCATGCATTGCAAGCATGCACTAGCTTGTAGTGACTGCAAGCATCTCCCGTTCTGAGCATACCCTGCATGCATTGCAAGCATGCACTAGCTTGTAGTGACTGCAAGCATCTCCCGTTCTGAGCATACCCTGCATGCATTGCAAGCATGCACTAGCTTGTAGTGACTGCAAGCATCTCCTGTTCTGAGCATACCCTGCATGCATTGCAAGCATGCACTAGCTTGTAGTGACTACAGGCATCTCTTTTTCTTAGCACATCCTGCGTGCATTACAAGCTTGCACAACAAGCATCCCCTGCCCTCAGCAGAGCCTGCGTGCACGACGAGCTACAGATGGATCATAACATACCACTAGGGATCGGCATACAGCGCTATACGTCACATTTTCCAGCGCTACATAGCGTTGCATAGTACTATGTAATAGAGCTATTTACCAATGCCGCTCCCAATAGATCGGCATACAGCACAATATGAGGATCTTCTATAGCGCTACTTAGTTCTATAGAAGACACAGTTGGCCAACGCCGATACCAGCATACCTCACTTGGCCCGCGCACTACAAGCTCAGGATGACACGTGTCATACTTGGCCATTACGTCTCTCTCACCTTAATTGAGGCTGGCAGTGGTCACTGTCGGCGTCATTATTTGGGCACAACTCCAGTGAATCTGAGTTTAAACAACTCACGTAGCAGGCCAGAGAACTTTGCCCTCTGGGAACGCTGCCCTCTTATTTTGCCTAGCATCCCACTGGCATAGGATGCGCGGCCGTTGGTGAGGCCCTTGCTAGGTTGCTAGGGTTATAGGTTCACCTGCCCCACCTGTCCCTAATGCACGCAGACACTTGACTTGCATGGTCTTATCTTTTCTGCGAGGCCTTGCATTGTCGGTGGGAGGTGGGAGGCCAGGGGATTGCCCCATCAAGAGTGCTGCTCAAGAAATTGGAGTGGAAAAATGAGCCCTAGCCACCAGCTGCAGTCCTGGTATTCCTGGCTAGATACACGCCAGTCCTGCAGGGTTTTGATGCCTAGAGGGAAGCTTTGGTGACCTGGGGTGCAGCGGGCAAAGCTTGGGAGCCAATACTTAAAATCTCAAGTCTTGACCTTTCTAGCCATGCCCACACAGGGCCTCAACACCCCTGGCAAGGACATTACACAGTCGTCAAGTCGTAGGTTATGTTGATGTCATGACTGGACATCAACTGGACTTGATGTGCAGTCCAGTCGACACAGGCCTGCCGGCTAGCTCAACACAAAAGTATTTCGCTCACCGCACCTCCACTGTGGAGCTGCTGACTCTGTTGCCTTGGGGCAGTGCAGGTCACACACAAACGCATCCCTTTTAAGCAGACTGGTCGAAACTTTGCATCCTACCCAAAGGTTCTGGCTGATTGCTGGTGGCAAAACAGGTTTTGGCCAATTCCAATGTCAGTGGGCCTGTCCGACTCATGTTTCATGAAGCTGCGCTGTTGCATTGAGTTCCATAGGATGGAGTCGAACAGCTGCACATGTGTGACTGCCCACAAGTATTTCTGTGGTGAACACAATTGCATGCTGATGCTATTTGAGCTGATGGGTATATGAGCGCAAGATGCCTGGCACCGAGCTAAGCCGGGGCTTCCTGGTCGGAAGCATTGTGTGTATCTATCATACATGTGTGTCTCTATCTAAATAGAAGAGTTCGAGCGTCCTGAGGCATGTGTCAGTAACCTGCCAGGTTTCTTTTAGATTTGCCTTCCTGGCTTCTCCCAAGCTAGCCAGGCTTGGCTAGGCTACAGAGCCTCAGGTGAGGCCCTAGCTAGCTGGCTAATAAGGGAACCTTGCCTCAACTCATGCAGCCCGCACGGTCTTTCCTTTTACCCCTTTTGTAAGTTCCTAGATCAGCCCGTGCACTCTGCATGCACAGTGAAAGAAAGAAAGAGGGAAAACTCTACCAGCCCAAAAGGCTGCGTGTATTAAGAAAAGGTTCCCTGACTAGCAAGCTAGCAAGGGTCTCACAGAAGCACAATACGAGATGGACCTGACCACACCAAAATTTTAGCGTTGCTTGCAACGCTTCCCTCTTTCTCTCTGTCCATTCTTCCTGTCTTTCTTTCTATACATCTTTCTTTGTTGCCTCTTGAGAAGGGGCTGAGCGATGAGGTTGATGTGGAGCTGTCCCCATGTGCCAATAGCACACTTCTCTCTTTCTTTCTATACATCTTTCTTTGTTGCCTCTTGAGTAGGGGCTGAGCGTTGAGGTTGATGTGGAGCTGCCCCCATGTGCCAACAGCACACATTTTTTCTCACAAACTGCACTACCTGCACTTGCCCTCTTGCAAGGGCTGTAACTCCGTATAAGCTGTGGTCCGTTCTGCACAAATGGCATCGTCTGCACTTGCTGCTCTGCAGAGGCTGTGAGCAGACTGCTCAGCTGTGTATGCGATGGATGCGTTGCAGCGCAATGCTCAACCGAAACTCACAGAAAAGTTATCGTGAATTGAAAGTGACGTGCGTGCTTGTACACAGAAACACGCACTCACATACACACACATACGCAGTTTTACCCCTCCTCGTGCGAGGTGGAAGTGTGGGTGGGTCACGACGAGTCCTGCCTTGCCACAATTAAGCAGGGCCGCTACCTCAGGCACTTCCGCTGTGCGCAGGTAGGCTGTTACGAGGGCAATACTTCTGGTAAGACCCATGGGAACTTTCCCTCATTGCATGCAGCCATCGCATGCATAGCCTTTCCTTTTCTTCTCCCTCTTCTTTTCTTTTCGGTCTCTTCATGCCACGGATGGACTGGCACAAATGGACTAGCTTTGACCTGTATGTTGGATGGACAAATGGAACTTAATGCAGATGGACGTTCATGCCACAGATGGACAGATGGACCCTTTCACCCTGCAGCTTACCTTGCATGCAATGGCTGGCAATGAATGGATTTCATGTGATGGCTGGCCATAGCTGGCTGTGGATACATATCTTTGCTGGCTGTAAATGGATCTCATATGGTGGCTGGATCTCAAGTGATGGCTGCCATGGCTGGCTGTGGCTGGATCTCATATGGTGGCTGGATCTCATGTGATGGCTGGCCATGGCTGGCTGTGGATGGATCTCATATGCCTCATGAAATGGTTACAATGGTTACAGCGGGGAGAAACTGGCAGCCACAGACAGCAGGCTGGTAGGCATTAATGTTTGCTAGGCGCGGCTAGCACGCTGAAAACAGAGGTAGGACACAAACTGGTCTAAGGAAAGGAAAGGGTGTCAAAGCTCCTCTCGCAACACAACAAAACTGGTCTAAGCCAGCAAGGTCAGGTAAGGTAAGGTTGCATCGCTTTGTCCAGCAAAAGCAAAGGACAGCCGAAAACGTAAAATGTGGTCCATGCCACAAGCCTAGCTGTGCTTGCTAACGTTTAGATGATGTGTGCCGCAAATGCAAGGCACAAGTGTGTGGCTTTGAACACACTCAAGGTGCTCATGTGTCGTGCACAGTTCCACACACAATAGCACAAGTGTGTGGTGTTGAACACTCTGGAGTTGCTTTGTGTTGTGCACAGTTCCACACACAATTCCAATACAGAACGGGCACGTTCTGCTGGTGCGCCATGAAGTACATGCTGGCCTACATGGGTTTACATGCAGGCCATTCAATGCTGGCTTTGCGGCAAGCACATTCTTTCTTGAAAAGCTGATACAGAGAAAAAGCACATGCTAGCAGGCGCAAGCGCGAGCGCGCATGCATGCACGCACGCACACACACATACACACACACACGCACGCACGCACACACACACACAGTAACACACACACACACAGTAACACACACACACAGTAACACACACGTGCGCGGTTGACCTATGCAGGACTCCCCTCGTGTGTTGGAACAACTGTATGCCGCCTCTGCAGTGCCTGAATTTGTGTGGGCACGGCCCCCCCTCAGTGCGTCACCCCCACCCCACCAGCCCCAACCATCCACTCAGAGCCCTCAGAGCCCAGCACTCATGAGCAATGCAAGCCCACAGGAGAAGACGGCCATGCATGAATGGGATGCAGGGCATGATGGTCAGCCTTACCAGCCCTCTGCTCCGGCCTCCCTCGAATCAAACAAAGGGGCTGGTGCTGCAGGTGGGGCTCAGGTTGCAGGTTACAGAAACACAATGCCTCCAGTCAAAACTTGTTACATGATGTACGCGTTACATGATGTTTGGTGCTGTAGGTGGTGCTCTCAATGGGCTGTCACAGGCATCGAGGTACCCTCTGGCCGCCTTAGCTGCTCACGCACTGAAGCTCAGGTGCGGGCAGATCTCTGCTTGGCAGTTTTGTTTTGAACTTTTGAAATGGGCGTCAGAATATGCGCTGAGGGAAGCAGAAATGAGGCTGAACAGGGCCCATAGCACTGGTGGACACACAGCAAACTCGGCACATGGATTCACCGGTATGCTCGGCAGTTTCATTAGGGGTTTTCCAGCAGCTCCATCTGCAAGCATTTAAGGCAGACCGTACAATTGTCTACAGACCATTGCAGCTCTGAATGTGTGCTCCTGGTGCCTCAAGGGATACAAAAGTTTGGCAGCAGTGTAAGAGGGCAGTCCTGATGTCAACAAGAAGTGTGACACAGTGCAGCTTCTGCTGGGCCAGCTCCTGCCAGGCCACCAAGAAGCTTTGCAGCCTCTGACAGGCTGCCAACAAACGGTGCAGCTTCTGCCAGGCAAGTAGTAATCAATACGGCTTCTGCCAAGGGTTACAAGAATGGCTTCTGCAGAGCAGTCTGTTGGAGCAGTGCAGCCTCCGACAAGCCACCGCTGCGCAAGTGTGATGCAGTGCAGCTTCTGCCAGGCCACCAACAAAGAACCCTCATTGCATGCATGTAGAGTTGAGTAGAAGGACAGGTAAGGCAGTCCGGACACTGATGGTGTCAGCCTAAAAGGCAGCAAAGCAACAAATCCACAAAAAAGCTGCTAGCTTTCTCACTAATTGTGGTGCCTTAAGGTAATATCCTGACCATAGATCGCCTATCAGGCTGAGTGTGGAGGGGCTAAGAACTGTAAGTTGAGGCATGCAGAAATGGCACTCAATAGGGTTTGACGAAGGTATTTGAAAAACCAAAGTGAGAACACTGGCGTTGTCCATTTTTCAATGTTACTTTGGTTGTAAGCAAAAATGGACAACGCGGGGCCAAGGGGTATCCTCGGGCTTCCTCCTTGGCATGCAAGTGGCGTGGCCCCAGCACAGTTGACCAGAGTTTCGCAAAACCCTCGACTGAAGTGTAGCTTTCCCAGTTTAAGTGTGTTGATACTGATGTTGTTGGGCATATTAAACACACACACACACACAACACGTATCATCCAATTTAAATGATGTCCTGATCTCAATGCTTTGCCTCCTCAGGGAGCAGATGCGTTTGCTGGTTGCTGCACAAACGGTGGGTGATGCTGTTGGAGGCCCAGTGGGGAGTGCAGTGGACCAGGAGGACGCTTTTGCCGTGCCTGGGATGGGCGTGGAGGAGAGCTTTGGTGTCATGTCAGAGAAGGTGAGGCAGGTGGATAAATACCTAGGCATCTTTTATTCTTATCAGGCACTTGCAACATGGGTACTTGCTCTGTACACCTGGTGCTGGAAGTTCTTCACTGCAGGCAAACTTCTGCTCCTGATGTTGATGGCAATGACTGCTGCTGCTGCTGCTGCTGCTGCTGCTGCTGCTGCACAGTCATTGGGCATATGCCGGTGCAACCCGTGGCTTTACATGATTTGACCCTCACGTCCCTTCTGTGTTTTTTTTTGGCTGGGCTTTAACCAGATGGTGCTTGACTCCAGCACTGCTGCTGGAGTAGTTGGGGTCCCATTACGCTTTCCAGGTCTTTGAGCACGCTGAATTGCTTTGGCGCTCCTCCAGGTCCTAGAGCATGCTGGATTGCTTTGGCGCACCTCAAGGTCCTAGAGCATGCTGGATTGCTTTGGCGCTCCTCCAGGTCCTAGAGCACGCTGAATTGCTTTGGCGCTCCTCCAGGTCCTAGAGCATGCTGGATTGCTTTGGCGCTCCTCCAGGTCCTAGAGCATGCTGGATTGCTTTGATGCACCTCCAGGTCCTTGAGCACGCTGAGGTGCCTGGGCAGGGCACCTTCTCTGCGTATGAGGATGGCCGCGTGAGGGCTATGTTCGAGGATCGCACCATCCTGCACTTGAATGCAGCTCAGAGCCACTGCAAGGTATGCCTGCAAAGCGGCTCCACTTGAATGCAGCTCAGAGGTATGCCAAAGAGTGCCTGTTGCCTTCTTTGCAACTGTATAGAACCATTCGTTCTTACTATTGTTCTGGATCGCTTCGAGGATGAAATCATGCTTGCATGGTGATAAGGAGGCTGCCTGGCCTATAATGCCTCATTCTTAGCATGAAAGACCATAACTGTCTGCCGTAAGGTACGTCTGCAGTGTATGCCTGCTACAGCAAAAGTACAACAGCAGATCACCGAGCGTTGTATTTGCTATAGCTTGGAATGCCACAGCTATCTGCCATGACAGTACGGTTAGAAGCAGCTGGTGAGCTGCACAAGGGTGCTTTGCTGCTAGATGGTACGCCTGAAGGCAAGGTGCTTGTTTGTGTGGTTGGGTTTTGCAAAAGGCGTAATTTGTGAAATTCCATGAGGACATGTATGAACCGTCTCTGTCAGACAAAAGCATCCTCAGGGAAGGCTCCTGTTGCAAGTCTGCAAAATTTGGGATCTTAAATGCACGGGTCAAAGTGCATTGCTTGCTCCTGCTCACTAACTGTTTGCTGCCATTCGGAATGCTGCAGGTGTTCTTACCGGATGGGGCGAGCTTGCTGGTTTCAACTGATAACCCTGTAGGCGCAGAGCCGTACATGCAGGTGAGGACTGGGCGTAGAGCCAAGCAGGGAAGGGGATTGTAGGACTATGGAGGCAATGGCCTTCAGCCGAGATGCACGCCCGGCCTGCCTGTTTGTAAAAAAAAGAATTGTTGAAAACAGCAATGCATGGCTTCAGTGTCAATGAGCTGTACAGGCAAGTGAATATAAAGTGAGCACAGAAATGTGATAGAGTAGACAGCTGGTAAAGAGCTGTGTGGGCAAGAGGACTGAGGATGAGCTGTACAGGCAAGTGAATATAAAGTGAGCACAGAATTGTGATAGAGTAGACAGCTGGTATAGAGCTGTGTGGGCAAGAGGACTAAGGATGAGCTGTACAGGCAAGTGAATACAAAGTGAGCACAGAAATGTGATAGAGTAGACAGCTGGTATAGAGCTGTGTGGGCAAGAGGACTAAGGATGAGCTGTACAGGCAAGTGAATATAAAGTGAGCACAGAAATGTGATAGACAGCTGGTATAGAGCTGTGTGGGCAAGAGGACTAAGGATGAGCTGTACAGGCAAGTGAATATAAAGTGAGCACAGAAATGTGATAGAGTAGACAGCTGGTATAGAGCTGTGTGGGCAAGAGGACTAAGGATGAGCTGTACAGGCAAGTGAATATAAAGTGAGCACAGAAATGTGATAGAGTAGACAGCTGGTATAGAGCTGTGTGGGCAAGAGGACTGAGGACCGGGCACAGAGGCGCATGGCGGCAGAGCAGCCACTTGCAGGTGACTGAGGACTGAGCATGCCTGGAGTGACAAGGGTTCCCTGGCCTTCTTTTGGTGTGATGAGAAAGGTCCAAACATGAAGTGACTGCCTCCTTGGTCTGAAAGTTATCCTGCAGATATGTTCCTTTGCAAGCTAGTGAGTGGTGCTTGCCTGCATGGTTTGCAACACGCAAAAGACTGTGCTTATAAAGAGGAGAGATAAAAACAGGAAAGAGGAGAAGGGGAAAGGTGATGAAAGCATGTAAAGTTGAAGGCAAAGTGCATTTTTGTTGTACACGAGCGCTCTTTCCTCAAAGACGCTATTATTGGCCAAGTACGCACATGCATGCACGTATCTTACACAGACACACACGCACAAACACGCACGCACGTGCGCACACGCTCAAACACACACACACATGCACACGCATGCGCGCACGGACAGGCAGTTGCAGAATTTGCGGGATGGGCCTTCAAGTCAGTGGAGGAGCGCACACACTGTGCACTGATGCAAGCTCGGGTGGAGGCTGAGCTGGCTGCAGCTCAGCGCATGGCCAAGGTAAGAGCAGTTTTACCAGCCAAGGTAAGAACACAGTTTTACTGGCCAATGTAAGAACAGTTTTGCCGTACCAAGGTAACAGTCTTACCTTAACACAGGTGAGAGTTTATGCAAGCTCGGTTGGAGGCTAAGGTTGCACTTTGTTGCTGAGAAAGAGTTGCCACAAGAATATGCAAGCTTGGGTGGAGGCTGAGTTGGCCGCGGCTCAGCACATGGCTCAGGTAGCAACAGATAGCACCTGTTGAATATCAGAGCCACGGCCTCAGCTGTTGATACAAAGAGTGATCAAGGTAATCTGTGCAGTTTGCCCTCTTCCAAGGCAAAGAAACACAGAAACGCCACATGAGGATTGAGCCCATCTCAACAACAAGAGTGAGGCACCTGCATGCCCTTGGCGTGCAAGTGCACCGAGAGGATGCAGCAACATGTGACTTTGCAGGTATGCATGCGAATTCAGGTGGCTAGGCGCGGAACTCGGCAGTTCCTTGTCCAATGCATCACAAGTTGTGATTCACAACGTGCCCCACATGCTTTTTCCCTTCCCTTGTGCCCCATGCATTCACCTACGCCCCCTGAGCACCCACAGTTTGTCCCCTCGTATTTTGTTTTGACCACTCATTGCTCTCCCCTATCTGCATGCAGCTTCTGGAGGCAGCAGTCACCAGCACGCCTGCACAGCTGCCTCACATGCCGCCTAGCTTTGCTCCCATCCAGGGCAGCAGCAGCGGCAGAAGCAGCATCAGACCAAGACCTATACACAGAATTGACGGGGGGCTGGCTGCCTTGAGGCCGGCGCCCTTGGAGGATGACAGCGTGCCGCAGCTAGATGCATGCTTTATGGGAGGTGAGTTGAGAGGGAGTGCCGATGTGAGAGAGATAGTTGGTGGAACCACCAAAAGGTGATTGTGCACCAGATAAATGGAGGTTGGGGCAGGTGAGTGTGAGAGCAAATGTGGGGCGAAGGTGAAAGGGATTGATTCATAGTGCTGCAGCTGGATGCGTGCATAAGGGGCAGGTGAGTGTGAGCTGGACGCATGCTTTGAGGCACAGGTGCTTGTCACTGGAAAGAAAAAGGAAGCAAAGGACTGCGCGGCCCAAGAAACAGCGTGTGTGTCGACTGTTTTCATGAGGGTGGAAATGCATCCTTTTACTCTATTGCCCACAAACTTGCAACCACTAGGCATGCCACTAAAAACAAAAATACTTCCAACAGCCAGGCTTTGAAGCCGGGTGCTTCTAGTAACCCTTCAGTTCCCACTAGAAAAAAACTATGTAGGCAGAGGAAACTCTCCCTACATCAATTAAGGAAAAGGAGACACATTGGCTCAGAAGAGCCGTGAGCCTCCTCCACCACAAAGCTACAAAGAAGAAAAGCTAATGGGGATCTGGAGGGTTACTGGAAGCACCCGGCTCTAGAACCTGGCTGTGAAAAGCATCACTATTTTCCATAGCACGTCTAGTGGTAACAAGCTTATGGGCATACTGAACCGAATGGGCATAGGCTTATGGGCATACTGGACCGAATGGGCATCCCACTAGTCTATTTTGTTTTGCTGCTTTGTGGTGGAGGGGACTCACAGCTTTTTTTAGCCAATGTGTCTCCTTTTCCAAAATTGGTGTATGGAGAGTTCGCTCTGGCTATTTAGTTTTATTTCCTTTCTTCTTGATCAGGGAGGATTTTTCACTACCCACAGGAGGCGTTCAAAAGTTTAGGTTTTGGACGTTAAGGCCCCGTTCACACTATGGCTCGGCTCGGCTCAAAAAATATTTTCTGGGAATTTTCAAACCCCTCATCTTCTTGTTACGAGGCGTATACTCATGTTGTGAGGAACGCTTCCACATTTTTGGTTCTGGGGTAGCTTAATGTGTGTGCAAAGGAGCATTTTTTGGAATTTCTGAGCCAAGCCGTGTTCACACTGGCTCGGCTCGGCCCACACTCTTTTTTCACATCAAATCCCATTGCTCCCGAGAATGCTCACATACTTAAGATTTAAATGCTTGAGAGTGTATAGTGCATGCTGCCATGCTGCAACCCCCCACTTAGCAAGGCAAGAGCTCCCTGCTCACTACTCTCCCCTAAGCCAGCAAAAGAAACAGGTTCCAAACATGTATATTCACCTGGAGATGCAGCTTACAAAGGGATAAAGCATGAGCAAAGGTATAGGCCATGGTCCTGCAAATGGTGCATGCATGTACAGCTCATTACCAGTGCTCGCACACAGCGCGCAGCTTGCAGTGTTGTGGGAGAGGATAGCTGTAAAAGCTGGAAGGTCCTGGTGATGCGCTGGTGATGCACAGAGCCTAAACACATAGGGTCCTCCCTGCCTGTGCCCTTTTGGTGCTCATAAAATATTCAAGACAACAGATTTCAAGCAACGGTTGATGCAGAGGGGTTCTACAGGAGCCCAACAATTACCATGAATTTTTCCAGGAGTTTGCTGAGGGGGGTGAGGGGGTCGGCTTGGCTCGGCCGGGTTTATTATTTTTTATGCCGAGCCGAGCCAGTGTGAACGCCCTCGGCTCGGCCAATTAAATATTAAAATGAGCCGAGCCGAGCCAGTGTGAATGGGGCTTAAGGATCAATCTTTTGAAAAACTATTCACTATTGAGAGCTGATGCGCTGTACATGTATATCAGATACATATAGACATATACATGTAGAGCTATTGTTTGCGCTAAACATTTGTCATATATAGACACATACATGTAGAGCTATTGGTTGCGCGCTAAATATCATAGCAATACTGGGGTGTTTACGGATAATCAATTAATTCTTAGGGTCTCTTTCAATATGGAGTGCTTTTGAAAATCACTTCTTTCAAGGCCTTGTAGGGGGTCCAGGTTAATATTCAGCCATCCATCGGGCCCCACGGAGCTGCTCTGTGCTGTTAAGGGGCAGGGGTCCCTTTTCAACATGGGCCGCATCAAAGCAGAAGGGATTGGAGCTGTTCATCATGGAGGAGGTGGCAGCTGAGACAGCTGCTGGGAGCATGGAGGGAAGCAGGGCAAACCTTGCTGCAGAGGAAGAGTTGATGGACCCCGCAGCCGCAGATCCCAGTCAGGAGAAGGGGGGGGGGTCCAGAGGCAGGTGAAGGGGCTCACACAGGCACAAAGGAGCTTGCTGCAGCTGATGTACAAAGCCAGGAGGGCAGAAGCAGGGGTAGGGGCAGGGGTCGTGGGTGGCAAGGTTGAGTGAGGCAATGGAAGGAGGGGTGGGTAGAAGAAGTGAGCCAATGGAGGTGTCTGAGGACACTGTAAATTAAGCAAGGGAGGGGTTGAGTAGAAACAGTGAGCCAGTGCAAGAGAGACACAGTGACGCAGGAATTTGGAAGAAAAAACTTGTATTATTTTGGTAGACCTCATAAAGCTTGTCTGTTCGTAAATTGATTAATAACAAGCGGGGGAAGCGTCGCAAGTGACGCTGAAAAATTAGCAAAGCCAGCCCTTCACTGACTGAAGGCTTCAGTCATGTCTCCATTGAGTTACAAGAGGCACGACGCCCTAAACAGCACTAGAGGAAGCCATGATACACATACAAGCGTGAGTGGGCGAGTTCCTCAGTGCAGCATTGTAACGTGCATTGCTGTGTGCATGCTGCATGCAATGCTTTGTGCATTGCTGTGTGAGTTGCTGCGTGCATTGCTGTGCGCATTGCTGCATGCATTGTTGCATGTATTGCTGAATGAGTTGATGCGTGCATTGCTGTGCGCATTGCTGCAAGCATTGCTACGTGCTTTCTGCATAACGATTGCTGCATTCATCCTGCATGGTGATTGCTGCATGCATTCCACTTGCTGAGGGCATTGCCCACCCTCTCCTGGCTTGAACCGAACCAGGCCATGCACCAGAGACGCACACTTTCTCAGATCACAAGGGTAAGGGTCCTGCTCCTCGTTGCACCAGCAAAGCGTGCCAGGCTTCTTGTCTCTACTTGCTGTGCACTGCACACCATTCAAGCTTGATTAGCAAAACTCATCATAATTGGTATTGTTAAAATCCAATGAACCATTGCTATGCAATAGGATTTTGTCAGTCAGGCCACTCATAGGCCCCGGACTTCGCAATCGCACGAGCATGAGTGTGCTGAGTGAGCCCATACCATCAGGTTCCGTTCCGTGGGCCTGGGGTGGTCAGGCTGGGCTTGTCAGCTCCTCTTTGGTAACCAAACGTGTAACATGTTCCCCATAACATTGCCCGCTGCACCGCCAGCCATCCAAGCCCAGTTCCCCCGAAAAAGGTTTTGCTTGGCAAGCATGCCGAGTCTCAGGGCGGGGGTGCGCTGGTGCGCTGGGCGGGCCATGCTGGCCATCTTCTGCTCAGCTACCAAACAAAGAAGTTCCAGAAAACTTTACTTATGGCCTCCCCCAGTTAAGCGACAATGCAGTGCTGGCATAGTCTACTTGGCCTGCACGTCAAGCTTCAGGGCGGGGGTGCGCTGGGTGGGCCAGGGTAATCAGGTGTGAACTTTACCAGAAGTTGGCAACCCTAGGGGCTCACGCCCCATGAATGGGGCTTCGCCAAAAACATTCGGTACCTCGTAATAAATCAGTGTCATAAACCATTAGTGTCGCAACGGTATATATATATATACATACCCGCACACACACACACACACACATATATATATATATATATATAGATTCAATCCGGTGTAAATGATGAGTCCAATCTAGGGGGGGGTCAGGGGAGTTTAAGATTTTGGAGAAAATCCTCCAAGCTTTTTCTGAGACAACTGTACAGGTTTGAACACATTATCAGGTATCTGGGCTCAAGCCCTGGGATTGGGACCAGTTTGAGCTAAGTGGATGATAGGGGGGTCAGTGTGCAAGAAAGAAGTCAGTGCCACATGCGCATGGGTGTGAGCCATGGGGGTGTGGAGCAGAATGTGCAACGAACTAATTCAAACTTCCAGGATCGTGACATTATGACATGTATGGTGAAGCTAACGTGGCAATTTGTGGAACAGCAAGCCAGTTGTGGGTGCCTGGCAGGAAAGCTATGCACAAGTGCCTGTAACTTTTTGCCTCATAGTTATGCTGCGATTCACTATTGAGTGCGGTAACTATACAGATGGATAGGGTATTTAAAGACGAGGAAGTTGATACCCTTTTTGTCTGGATTGGGGCATTCGAAGGGGGGGGGGGAGGGGGAGGAGGGAGGAAGGCAGAGGGTCCTCGCTGAAAAGAGGGATGAAACGTCCGTGACTCTTTCTTTTGACCTTGCTCTGCCCACTTATTTTTTCTTTTCTTTTTTTTTGGGAGTAGAGCTCATGAGGGGCAGGGGATGGCAACAACGGTTTCCAAAAACCAACACTCCTTTTTCCTGCCCTCCTTTTGAATTTGCCTACACACGCTTTCACGGCTTGATTCTACATTTGCCAGCTTGGTACCACTTTCTTTCCTTCAGTGAGTACATTGCTTTTAAGACAGAGCATTTGGTTGCAGCCCTCAAACCAAACCTCACTCATTATGCAGAGGGATGCTTGGCAGAAAGGTATGAAAAGCAAATACGAGGTCCTCTGCTCCAATCGTTTTGGGATGAATGCAGGCGGCTCGTTTGCTGGCGATGCACCTGAGCAGGGGTGCGGTAATGGAGCTGGTGGCCTGCCCAACCGGTCTTTACCATCACAAGCAAGAGAAACCCATGCAGGTGGTGGCAGTAGTGGTGATGTCCTCAGCAGCCACCAACCCTGCAGTGTGCAGGAGATGGCGGAACAGTGTGCAGGAGATGGTGGAGCAAATAGTATATTCAACAACCACCATCCCTGCAGTGTCCAGGAGATGGTGGAGCAGCTGCTTCAAGAAAATGCCAAGCTTTTACAACGTTTGGGCTAAGAGCATCTTGGGTATGTAAATATGAATCAGCCCCATTATTAGATCGTCAAATGGTATCAGAGTTTGCATACTGGCGCCTTTCTGTGTTGTGCCTGGAAGCTGAATGTTGCAAGGATGTAGTAAAGCAGCACGTACACCTTTGCCTTGAATCATTACCTCTTTGTGCAGAGCTTTAAATATGTCACTCAAGATTGCCTAGCAACTGCTGCAATGATTGTGTTGGTGCCACGTAGGAATTGAAAGCATGGGGGAGGATGGGCAAATTGGATTACTCAGGCTTATTATGCAAGGATGCAATGCAGAAAGTCAAAAGAAAAGGAAAAAGTCTCTTTCCGATTACTTAGGCAAAGGTCTACCAAACTTGCTCGAAAGTTCCATGCTCGTTCGGTTCGACATGAACACGAATACAAACTTACCCTAACCAGACGTGCCATTGATAACAAGAGCGCTCATCATAGTCGCCGGCGCCCAGGAGCCGCATGCTGCCACAACCCTACCAGGTCCTGTCATGCTTAATCACCGTTACTGCACATTTACTGTTCTGGAAGCAGGTTATACTAACAATGAAGGAATCTCGCATAAGTGCAAGTCACACCTCACATACTAGGCTCTGCAATGATTCAGCAATAATCACGTGACAACCCACGTTAATTCCTCTCTACTAATAAGAGAATAGAAAAAGGAAAAACTATGTAGGCAGTGAGAACACTCCCTACACCAATCAAGACAGAGGAGACGCATTGGCTCAAAGAGCCGTGAGCCTCCCTCACCGGAGGGAAGAGGGAAGCTAGTGTGGATCTGGTGGGTTTCTGGCAGCATGTGGCCTCAGGGCACCAAAATTATGTTGATTGTTTTTGATTTCAATGGCACGTCTGGAAGAGGCAAGCTTGTGTGCATATTACACAAAATGGGCATGGGGCTTTCGTGCCAATTTAGTAGACCTTTGCAGGTCAATCCCTAGTTTTCTGAACTGATCCAGGGTATGGGCAGTCCCACCCACAACCAGAAGAATTGTGTGACGAGTGGTCTCGGCACCTTGGACTAATTTGCACAGTCGCTCACAATGAGGCTTCTAGCTGGGCACCAGGCCTCGTATTTTTGCAGTATTTGATTTATATTAAGTGGAGATGACGGTTTTGGATGTTCAATTCATGGAGTTGCCTGGATAGAGTCGTGCTACTTTGTACTTCATCATCACTTGTCATACTGCGGAGTACCCGATGTGAGGGAAGAGTGGCAAAGTGGGTGGAAAAATGGGTGGATTAGCAGAGGAGGTCAGCATGTGCCCAAATATGCTCCTTTTTGGCATTTTAATTGCGCCCAAGCACAGCCACTCCATCTGATTGGGACAGTTTTTTCCGTAAAGTGTAGCTGGCGTTACAAGCTACCAGAGCACATGCTCAGATTTATGTTAGTCGCCCTGTGTGCTGAGATAGACTGGGCTAAATCTCACTTGGGGCATGTAAATCCTAATTATGGGGAAATGGGCGAATTCGCCACATAACACCAAACACTGGTTCGTTCACTCCATTTGTTTTTCAATGGTATTTGTTTGTTACAAGGACACCATATCACTCAAATGCACCCAATTTGGTGCAGTGGGTGGTCAGATATGGAGTTTTGGTGGTGAACACTAGGGTTCATGCCACGGCAAAATAGGCGTGCTTCCCATAACTGGCTGTTTCGAAACCCTTGTATAGAAAGCCTAGGCTACCAGAAAAACCCAAACTTGAAAACAGCCTGTTATGGGACACGTATGCAAAGGAGCATGCAAAAAACACCTGGTTTGAGGTCTCAGCTGACCCCCTCTGGTGGATTAGATTAGATTAGATTACACAGGGAGACCTTCAGCCAGACTGCTCGGCTGAGCAGCCTGTGGCTGGTCCATGCCAGCCAACAGCAAATTCAAAAGCTCAGACATGAAATAGAAAAGCTTCTTATTGTGTTGCAAGAGGAAATTTGATGCAGCCTGGACACTAAGTTGATGCTGCAAGAAAGAATGTGCAGGTGAAAAATCGCCAAAATAACTTGGAGTACTTTGTCTTAGAGCACATAGCCCCTCATACGTAAACATGAAGAAAACATGGGCCTCATCTTGAATTTGCCCGCATGAGCATCGATCACACACCGGAGAAATCCCATCCTCCCAAGACGCAGTTTCCACAGTCAAAGTGTCTCAAGGTTTACAAGGATAAGGCCTTCAGTCAAGAAGTGCGACTGCTGGTCTGCTCATAAAAGGCAATCAATTCATGAAGGAAATAAGGAAGTTTGTTGTTGTTCTGGTTCAAAAAAGCAGACACCTCATGAGATTCTGCCTGTGAGAACAAGGGAGCATATTTCCTTTGACCCCTCCTACAAGAAGTACTTCAGCGCCAAGCCTCGTGACCAGATCTTTGGAGCTTGCACGGATGCCCTCTCAGTGCGCTATTCCGGTTACTCCTTCTGTCACCCCCCTCACGACGATGACACCATGACCCAACTCCTGCGCCACGCGCTCCACTCCTCCATTCAAACCGATTTGCCGGTTGCCACCTTCATACTCCTACCCCACTGGAGAGGCTACAGCGGCAATGCCTACATGAATTGGCTAAACAACCACCCAGGATACATCAAAGTGCTTGCCAAATTCCCTGCAAGACACATCAATTTTGAACCCCCCCAGTACTGGTTCAACACCGTACCCAACCCCACTCATCCTACATACCCCACACAACTCATTGTTGTCTGGAACACACAAGCAAGGGAGACCCTACAAAGTGCCAATGAGCGCTGGTTTGAAGAGCTTCAGCACAACGTCCCAGCCCTATGGTTACCTCTTGCTCGCCCTGCCCCCCCTAGGAACCTGAGCTCCAACCAACGACTGATATCAAACAAATGGAGAAAAAAGTTTCTATCCCTTCACCTCGAGGTGTCCCTTGAATGCCCACACAGGCACACACAAGCAGTAGTAGATCACCAACACACACAAAAGACCACATTCACACCCAAAATTCAGTGTTGGAAAGACATCACTTACACTGATGGTAGCGTCATGAAAACCAAGAATGATTCCCCCCCTCTGGTTGGCTCAGGCGTCTACAAACCTAACAAAGAGGGCGACCACCCCTCACCACAAATACAACTGTACATCAAACCCAATGGCCGTGGCCCAACTAACACAATCAACAGAGCAGAACTGGCTGGCATCCTTGTTGCACTCCAACAGGGCCACACAAACATAGCCACTGACAGTGCGTCCTGTCTGTCCCAAATCTACAGGCAGGTTCTCAATCCAATGCGCATGCGGACCCACCTGCATGCAGAGCTCATTCAAGCTATTTCAACCATCATAGAGCACTCACCACACCAGCTCAACTTCTATAAAGTTAAAGCCCACTCTGGCGTGATTGGCAATGAGGGAGCTGATGCTTGCGCACAAACTGCGGCTCTTATGGATAACACATATATCTCATTGCCTGAAGCCAAGGACCCTTTCCACAACTCCTTTTGGTTATCCATCAAACCTCCCCGAGGGCACTCCCATACTGCCACACCCTTTTACCTCACCAACTTGAAAGATAAGCTCAAAACACACATGCATAACAAACACAAACTTGGCTCTGCTGATACGTCAAGTTGCTATTACACAAGCTGGCAGCAACTCACACAACCCCCACCTCATAATAGCAATACCAGCACAGGCTTACTTAAGCCATCCCCTAAACTTGCTAACCAAAAAATTAGCAATTCCTTTTGGAGCAACCCCAATATTACCCTTAAACAACAAATAAACCTCCTCAAGTACCGCACTGGCACAAACTACACCCAAAAACACGCTGTCAGGTTCAATCACACATCTGGGCCCGCCAACTGCCGACTATGCGGCAAGTTGGACAGCACCAATCACATTGTCCTAGGATGCTCACACCCAACATGCCAAGGGATGTTCATAAACAGACACAACACTGCCCTCAGTCTCTGTTGCGAAGCCCTCAGCAAAGGCGCACATGGCTCATTCCTTGTTGCAATGGATGCTTGCTGTAGGGAAAAGCTCCAAAAACAAGGCATTGAAGTTCCTGAAAACATCTCCAGGGAAATTCCTGACTGGGCTTTTCCCAATGGTGCTGGCCCCTCTGCCCGACACCAAAGCCGTCCTGATGCTGTCTTTGTGCGCTCTATCCCAGGGAGAGCAACCCATCTCGACCCTAAAAGGATACCTGCTCAAGATAGGGATATCCACCTTGTGGAACTTAAATTTTGCCCTGACAATAACCCCTTACCCAGCCTACGCACAGCTGCTGACCAGCATGCTGGTACCATATCCAGACTTCGCACCCGTAGTCTCAGAAACCCAAACAGAAATAATAAGGTGACATTGCACACCATTTTACTTGGTGTAGCAGGTACTATCTATAATGACTACACCATCACTCCTCTGGTTGAGCTGGGTCTTACCAGACATAACGCAGAAAAATTAGCCTCTCAATTAAGTTGCCATGCACTCCAATCACTAACAAAAATAATAAACACCAGGCACTCATTATACTTGCAGGGTTCTTTGGGCAGGGGCGGCACTGGGAGTGAGACAGGTCAGAGCAGGAGGAGGAGAGTCCACGACAGCAGGCGCATGGCTGACAGCAACCCACCAGACCCGCATTAGTTGCTCTCCTTTGGTTCATAGCTTGGTTTAGGCTGGGCCTGTGAACCTCCTCGGTGAGGCCCTAGCTAGCTTGCTAGTTAGGGGACCTTTCCTTAATGCACGCAGCCAGACCTGGCCTGCGTAGTCTTTTCTTTTCTTTTCCTGCGGAGAGAGACCACCTGGGGATGTGTGCAATGGAAGAGGACGTGTTGTTCATCCTGGACATCATCATCAGCCTCACAAAGATCACAGTTTGGGGAAGAGCTGTGATTCCAAGTTGCTGTCTCATAGCAACGGGTGTGAATGCGGAGTCTAAACCGAGCCACGCTGCGAATGACATCATGGGGGAGGTCAAGGAACATGTATTTGGGGAGACTATAAGAGACTATAAGGAGAATGTATAACCAAGGCTCTTTTAGTAGGAGGAGCGCACCACTGGTGATAGGTCAAGCGTTTAGTGTTGCGCTCTCTAGGGTGTGTGTTGGAAAAAGGCTCCCAAATTGGGAGTCCCAATATTGTAGATGCCTGGTCCTGAGATCTACAACAAAACGATTGAGATCAATGGGCTCACAGTTCAGCAGCTTCTGTTTGAAAATATGGGAGTGTGCCAAACCATCCATGGCTGATAGAATATGGGAAGACCAACAATCATCAGATCTCGAGCTCAGCTGCATGTCAACCTGCAAAATCTTTTTCATTGTGGAGCTGTTGCATTGGGTCAAAGAGTTGTAAAGACGCATTGCTGCTCGGAACCAATTGAATTGCAAGGGCTCCAGACCACATTCCCGCATGATGCACCAAGAGGGAGTAGTGTCCCTGACCCCAGAATTCTTTTCAGCACTGTTAGCAGCCACTTCTGTATGGGATTGTCCATCTCTTTGCCTTGTCGAAGGTAAGGGGTAGCCCAGATCTGACTTGCATGCACGCCAGCAGGGATTGCATACGTCTTGAGGAGCCAAATCTGGGCGCGTAATCTGTTGGCAAGGTCGTGCTCCTGAACAAACATTTTGACTCGGAAAATACCAGCTATGAATGGTCTCAATGCTGCATCTGCTGCAACATCCAGATTGATTGTTTTGTCACACACCATTCCAAGACATTTGAAAGTATCTGTGTAGGGGAGCTGCGTACCATCAAAGTAAAGTGGGGGCAGATGATCAGACCTGGAATTGAAGCACATCACCTCAGATATCAGCGTGTTGACAGTCAGCGCATTCCTTTCAGCATAAGCTCTCAATTTGTTTAGCATGGTCTGCACGTTGGTATGGTCATTGGACATGAGAGAGGTCATCAGCGAACAGTAAGTGAGTCACCATGAAATTGGGAATACCGGTGAGCGCACCCTGCACCCCTTCAGCCAGACAGTCAATGTCGTTCAAGTAAATTGAAAACAGCAGGGGGGAGAGAAGGCACCCTTGTTTGACCCCAGATGATGGCTGCACATTTGCTCTCTTGTCCCCATCCAGCAGCGTGTACTCATCCTCAAAGTGTCTCAACCTAAACCTGCTAACATTCTGCATGACATGCTGAGGAAGAATGCTTGATATGTGGCCAGTTTGTTGTTTGTTGTTCGCAGGTCCACGCCTTCAACAGCTCTTCATGCACCGCGCAATCTGTGCCTCAAATCATCTGTGAAATCCTGCAGTGAGATAGGCGTACCCTGCTTCATCGCTGTTACAAAAGACTCACAGCGCTGCAATCCTTGTAAGCCATCCAAGATCTGAGCAGTCCAACATGAGCGCTCTGGAGTGCAAGTGCAAGTCTGCCTCCAGGACCTCCCTGAGCGTCTCACGATTAGAATTGAGCAGACCATTGTGCATCTTAATAGCGGACTTAGACCAGTAGAACTGCTATGGCACATGCCCACACTTTCTTACAACTGCCCAGTTTGTTGTTGCACGCTTCACACCTAATGTGCCCTTCAAAAAACTCACGTGGCGCACTTGCAACTCACTTGGAAATTCCTGGCCTTCCTTAATACACTCTGAAAAGTAGGTGGTCTATTTGGGTTAGCAGGGCAAGGAGTGACAAAGCTGGAGTTGCATCAAGCTTGATCAGGAATGCTGGGTTCAAAGAGGCATGGAAGTGTTACACCACGTCATACTTGACGGTTGGAGGCTTGCTCAGTGATGTGCAAGTCATGCTGAGCCAGACAATCTGCGCTGCCTATATCCATGTGTACAAGGTTTGACCCATAAGAACCTTTGCAAACTACTTTCAAAATCATCCTGCTGGCAGTGCTGTGACGCTCAGTTATCATATCATGTATGACAGGGCATTGGCAACCTGAGAGAGTGTGGAGGGCGCTATACATATGATGGCACCTTGGGAGAGGGCATACAAGGCTATCAGTTTTTTTAAAGCGGACTGCATGGGTTTGGTTATAGAGGGTGCCTGTACGATATAAGAAGATTATGCCCTGTTATCTGGGTTGAGATGCAGGGTATGTTCCAGAAGGCATTTCTAATGCCCTTATTTGCATGAGATTGCAAGCTCTGGTATTAAGTGTAATAGCCTTTCTTCAAGCAAGTTGCGATCTGCATATCCCAATCTGTGTTTAGCATGCATATGGGATTTTAAAAGTGTCCTTGAGGTCTGGAAAGTACATCAGATTGGGGAATAGGGGAGGAAGGTTCTGATGTACTTGGTCTTGCCTCTTCCTGAGCCAGCCAAGCGCGTTGTGAAAGGGGTTGCCGGCTAAGCCAGCGCTAGGGGTACCGGTACCGGTCAGATTGTCATCTTTCTGAATTGCTGCTTTCTGAGTTGGTGAAGTGAGCTGAGGCTGTCTGTGGCAACGTCACGGTGTGTGTGTGTGTGTGTGTGTGTGTGTGTGTGTGTGTGTGTGTGTGTGTGTGTGTGTGTGTGTGTGTGTGTGTGTGTGTGTGTGTGAGTGAGTGAGTGAGTGAGTGAGTGAGTGAGTGAGTGAGTGAGTGAGTGCAGCAGCAATTGCAGTTAATTCAGCTCTTCCTATAGTGCTGGTAATACCAGCGCCATTAGGCTCAACCAGATTTTTTTAGTCACTCATAGGATGGTACACGTTTGTCCCAATAACTGTTTTGCCGTCCTGGACCTGGAAGCTGCCGTCTGTGGCCCAGGGCTTCCAATCTGCAACTTTGAGCTGGAGATTTGGATTGGAATGATAATTTGCAGGGTCAGTTATGCCTACGGCTGGTTTATGGGGGACCTAGGCAATTTGTTTCTTGTCCAGGGGAAGCTTTTCACGTTTCCCTATTCCGGGCATAATGGTGTACCTTGCATTACGGATGGGGTCGTTCCTCACATTTCTAATAAACCACTTGGCTGGAATATCCTTGGCTAAACTTTGGAGCCAGGTAGGGCTCTGGTTGTCCAAGCGGACTCTTGCAGCTGTGTTCCAGACTCCAATCATTTGTAAGTCCCAGGTATGCTGAGGGAGAACAATCTCCTGGCTGGGCCAGGATTGGGGATTGTCGTAGGTAAGTTTGCATCTTTTGAAATTGCCCCAAGCTTTTAGCAAAGATGAGGGTAAGCAGTGAGAATTTTGAGTAAAGATTGGTTATCATCAGCTTACCGCTTGCTGGCAGAAACATGAAAGTGGCCGTAGCCTCTGTGTTGAGGATGGCAGAGTAGAGAGTGTGCCACAGGGCTATTGTCATAGCCTTATCATCACAGATGGGGTGGCAGATGGAAAGCCTTGAATAATTGGATAAAAGGGAATTATGACGGGCACCAGAAAGAATGTCACGGGGGTCAGAGCTCCAAATCTGTAGGTATTGAGTGTTATAGTCCAAGGGAGAGACTGTTTTCTCTCGGGCGGCGTGTGCCCATTTTTGTAGGGCATTGTGAATGTAAGATGGAAGCGTCCGTGAAAAGGAGTCTCTAGTTCTTTTGCTCTGATGTTTGTTCTCCGATTTAGTCTTGCAGGCTAGGAGTCCCATTAATTCAGATGCAGAGCTTGCTGGTGGAGGGCAAATACTATTGTGTAGGCCAAGTGCTTTGGCTTTGTGGAATGCTTTGTAGAGGACATCAAAGCAATCAGGGGTCATCATCCTAACGTATTTGCCGTCTGTATTGTAGATGTAAGCCACCTTGATTTGTAGGTTTTTTTTACAGGATAAGGGTAGGTGGGGTAGTTGAAGGGGGAGTATGGGTTGTAGTTTCTGGCCATGGTGGAGTCTGTTTAGGGGGTGGCTTAGGGTTGTGTTGAACAGGGTCAATTTCCTGCATCCAAAACTTACATGAGCCTGTGGGTTTAACATCTGTTGTGGGATTAATGGGATATATATACATCGAAGATAATTTTGTTGCAAAGTTCTGTGTCTAATTTCTGTTTCCAGGTGTTGTTTGTGTCCGGTTTGTTAAATCCTTGTCTCTAGATTGGAGAGGGCTAGGTCCGCTGTGGGTAGGAGGAGATTGGGTTTGCTTTGCTGGGCTTCAAATTCTTGCATGCGCTGATGAAGGTTGGCCATATTGTTTTTGTTTCTTCTGGCTCCCATGATGGTGTCCATTTAACCTTGAGCTCTCTCCGTCGAAAGTATGCCTTTCATTTTGAGCACAACATCTCTTTTCTGCACGTTCATATTTCCCACAGGATGCCCTGTCTAGGTACCATTCACCATGTGAATTCCCAGGATGTTAATATTTTTCTAAACCAGGATAACAACAAACTTCCCTTTTTCCTTTATGATCTCATATGCATTTTTGAACAGGCTAGTAGTCAAACGTCTTGACTGAGGCCTTTTCCCCTTGTAACCCTTGTATCCCTTAAGCAGCTTTTCTCCAGACTTTATTTCTCTATTGAGTTTGTCTTCATTGCTGAGGCTAGCACAGGCAGGGCAAGCCCAGGTTTCAGCCGCGTGGACCTCATGTTTTTGCTCATCAGTGTCGCAAACAAGTCCTCTCGGGCATTTCCAGTGATAGGTACGTTGGCAGATATCGCAAACATACATGTCAAGGTAGGGGGGCTCCGAGTTGTTTGTAAGCTCCAGGCTTCCGGGGAAGTTGCAAACCTGACAACATCATAATACACATCGAATGTTGGTGCGGGCAGCAGTGCAGATGCTTGCTGGTTGGAATCCAGCTTTTTTATGAAAGGCAGGGCCCACTTTTCTGTGATCATGGGCCTGTAGTGTGTGTGGTATTGTTTCTGTTGGGGTGGGGGGTCGTTGCTGATTTCCTTTTTCTTGGCTGGACAGATTCTCCATGCATCTATAAGTGTGATATCAAAGTCATAGTAGTAGACGGCGTTCATGGCATGGTTCACTGTGGTCTCCTGAGCCAGCTTCTTTACAAAAGTCTCTCTGTACTTCCAGATGCCATTGCCATCGCAATTTGGAGCTAGGGGTTGATGATAGGGGTCTGAAGATCTGTCTCTATATGAATCATTTTTCCTTTTTTCAAGGGTTTTGGCTACCCTTTGGTGTATTTGGGCTGTTTGTGACTGTGCGTGTGATTTTTTACAGCGGTTGACACTTCTGAACTCAGCACAAGACTGTGTTTCCACATTCTTTTGACATATGTACACATTTGGTTTGTTTACAGGCACCACTTTACTTCAGCTAAGCTGCCCTTATTTGCAGGTACAGCTTTGTAACCCTATCCTATCTTTTGGGCTGTTTGGAGTCTTAGGGCGGATGGGGGGAGCGGAAGGCTTGCCATTTTGGCTTGTGGCTGCTGTGTGAAGGTGTTCTTTAACTCTACCACACACAGAAAACAGCAACCTGAAGATGAGTCGGGCTCTCTTCACCTTTCTCAAAGAAGTACTGGGTATGTCTAATTTTTTTGCGGGATTTCCTTATGCTTGAAGCATAAACCTTCTTGCTTCATTTCCCAAGTCTTTTTTTCTGTTTGGCTGGCACAGTCCAGTAAATCAAGCACCCAAATTACCTGACTCAAGGTCAAATCCCACTATTCCTGGCAGTCATACAGTTTGGCTGATAGCTTTAGCATTTAGATCCTGTATCCTTTTAACCTTGGCTGGCACAAACCAGCAAGCCAAGCTGCCAATTGTTTTGGAAGTCGATTTGAGTTGGCTGGCAAAAACAGCAATTTGGTCAAATCACATAATGCCTCATGCCCAATCATTGCAAGCTTTGACCAGGCCACATCTCAGGCATCTTGTCTGGAGACCTCCTTTTGCTGAATTTCTGCTAGACTCACCTATTTCCGGGGCTGAGGATTTTTGTGTCGCTGCCATCAACTAACAAGCTTAATCGAAACTGTAACTGCGGTTACACGTCTCCCACAGGATGCCCTGTCTAGGCACCATTCACCATGTGAATTCCCAGGATATCAATATTTTTCTAAACCAAGATAACAACAAACTTCCTTTTTTTCTTCATGACCTCATGTGTTTTAATGAACAGGCTAGCAGTCAAACGTCTTGACTGAGGCCTTTCTTTCCCTTGTAACTGCGGTTACCCTTCTTGAGACATTGCAATGCATCTTTGACAGTGGATGCTGAGAACTGAAGTACAAAGCATAACATGATCACGTTTGCCAGGGCCTCTTGGACCATCGTTCAGAGTGCTGTTCTCTCTGCGCTTCTTGTGGAAACACAAAAATATTTTTTCCTGACACTACAACCTTGTGGAGTTTTTGTGCATGACTTTGCATGCTTGTTTCATGTATAATGACAGTGTGTGTGATCTTACAGTTGACACCTCTGAACTCAGCTCAAGCTTTCAGTTGACATTTACAAGTCTGGATTGATTTGGACCTTTTGCTTCAGCTGCCCGTGTAGGCAGGTACAGCTATGTAACCCTATCCTATCCTAACAAGCTTAACAGCCAATCATACGGCGATACGGCCATCACCATATCGTACGTGTCTCTCTCTAGTGTGCATGCCCTGCATCTTTTGAATCATGCACTCCATGGTCCTTGTGGAATGCAGGGCTATACTTGTTTGCTGTAATGTTGCGATCAGGGGAGCATGACGCTATTGAATGATCAGAAGTCTGCCTGCCTGTGTTGAGATGCTTTATTCAAGGATTGCTTGTTCCTTATCAATGCACATGCTTTCCCTATCTTCTCTCCTCTCCTTGAATAGAGTAACAAGCAATCCTTGCTTTCCCTGTCAATGCACGTGCTGAGCGTCTTTTGCCTTTTGCTTGAACCGCGTCTTTTGCTCCGATTTTGTGTTGTTTGCCTGCCAAAATTGCTTGAACCCCATTTCTGTCACAGCAGTGTGTTACCTGTGCGTTTGAAGCAAAATGTGCTGCCTGCTTTTGTTCATCGCCATATCGTACGTGTCTCTGTGGCTTGGGAAGACGTATATGGTTCCAGCTGGAATGTATGCAGGCCAAGTGTGGGGCACTGAACACATCAAAGCGGGCAAGGAATTCGCAAGTGATCTGCAAGTGCGGCACATGAGTTTCCTTAAGAGCACGCTGGGTGTTAAGCGTACCACTACAAACTGGGCTGTCCTGAGGGAGTGTGGTCATGGGCAGCTTCAATTTAACTGGTTTAGGTCTGTTGCAAAAATGTATAATAGCATGCTGAGGTCTAACAGTGAGACGTTGAGAAGAGTGCTGAAAGCAGATTTGAATATTCATTCGTGTGAGCCAGCCTGCTGGACTGCTCAAGTTTTAGATGCTTTCCAAGGCCTACGACGCTGTGATTCCTTTGCGCAAGCTGTGCGGCAGGGCACTCCTATCCATATTCAAGAGTTTACTGATGACCTCAGACACAGGTTGCGGGCAGTGTGGAGAGATGTTGAGGGAGTGAACCCGAAAGACACATATAGTAAGCTGGCAACTTACCATTCTCTTTTTGCAGTGCCTTTTGACCACAATGTGCATGCCCCTGCCCGTTTACCAAGGCACATGCGATGAGTTTGAGATCCCTGATGTATCTGTGTTAGAAGGTATGTTGGGTAGTGAATTTCAGAAGTTGAATGTTGGTGCCTCTTCAGGCTTTGATGCGATCCCGATTCCTTTTCTTAAGCATGCGTGCTTGCCAGTGCAGTGTGGGAATAAAACCAAACAAGTAAATGTGCTGGTGCCTCTGTTGGCTCGTCTTTTTAAAGTGTTGCTGACTGAAAGTAAAGTGCCTGCGTGCTGGAAGCTTGCCAAGTTGAGCCCCATTCACAAAAAAGGGGAAGTGCTGAAACCTGGGAATTATAGGATGATTGCGGTTAGCGGTGTAATGTATAGGATTTATGCTAATGTGCTGAAAAATCTGGTGACAGATTGGTGTATGAAAAAGGGAAAGATTCCGGACACGCAGTTTGGCTTCTTTCCAGGAAGGAGCACTCTGCATCCTCTGTTCATTCTGAGGCACCTCAAGCATGCTGCGAAAAAATTGAAGCCACGGAATTCTTCCAGATTGCACGTTGCTTTCATTGACTTTTCTCAAGCTTATGACACCGTGCCCAGACAGCAGCTTTGGTCTCACTTGCAGCGCAATGCAATGCCGACTCCTCTGCTCAGTGTGATCAGAGATATGTATGATAATGATGAGTACATTCTAACTTAGAATCCATTGAATGGATGGTGAGAAAAGGGCGCGCGTGCAGCCATCGAACGGTGTTAAGCAAGGTTGTCCTTTGTCCCCCCTTCTTTTCTCTCTGTACATCAATGATATGGGCAGAGAGATAAGTGAGGGCATTGAGGGTGCTGTAACTGGTGATAGAGTGAATGGTGTGTCCCACATGATGTACGCTGATGACCTTGGATTAACTACGAATGACCCTGGTGAAATGCAGAAGATGCTGGACAGACTCCGTGTGTATGCTCAGAGAAAAGGGTTGACTGTAAACACAGCTAAGTCTGAGGTGGTGCACTTCAACAGTACGTCTGTCTCTCCTCTGCAGAATCCTTTTACGTATGATGGAGTGGTCCTTCCAGAGAAGGACAAATTCAAATATTTGGGAGTGCTGTTGGATAAAAAGATGGATTTTAAGGTAGCTGAGGAGCATGCGGTGCGGCCTTATATGGCTGCACAGAGAAGGATTTCGGAGTTTGCCAAGGGTCATGACCTGAAAAACAGGCCTCATGCTATGCTCTGGTTGTCCAAGGTGTATGGCATTCCTGCTGGGATGTATGCGTGCCAGGTGTGGGGAACTCATTACTTGAGAGAAGGCAGTGAGTTTGAGAGTCAATTGCAGAAAAGACATCTGTGTTCCTTGAGGCGCATTCTTGGAGTAAAGAACAGTACTACAAATTGGCCGGTGTTGAGAGAGTGTGGCCAGGAGCCTCTGCAGTTCTTCTGGTTCCGTGCCTCCATCAAGTTTTTTAATAGCATGCTTGACTCCAATAGTGAAGTCTTGCGTCGTGTGCTGAGGGCTGATTTAAGTCTGGCTTCTTTTGATTCCTTTTGCTGGGCTGCTGAAGTCTCTAATGCTTTTGGTGGGATGCGGAATGGTGATTCGTTCAAACAGAACATGCTGAGAGCTGAGAAAATCCCCATGCAAGAGTTCATTGGTGATTTGCGATACAGACAGCAGAAAGTGTGGAGAGGGGCCGATGTTTTTTGTCCTCGTGCAGTTAACAAGAAGGTAGTGACGTACCATAAGTGGTGTGGGAATTCTGAGAGTGGTCCCAGAGGTGCTCCTTTTTGTATCCCCTCGTATCTGTTCAAGGATTTGGACAAGCATGTTTTGAGAAACATTAGCAGATTTAGATTGCGTGCTCATCACTTGAGAGTGGAGTCTGGTAAATGGCTTGGGGGTTCAAGTATCTGTGATAAGTGTGAGTGTGGGGAAGTCCAGGATGAAAAACATGTGCTTTTCTTTTGCAAATGTACTGAGGTGCGTGAGCTACGCACGAGATACAAGGACCTTTTTGAGGAGATGTTTAAGACTTTGCGTGTGTTTGCTCCGCCTTCAAACGCTGACTTTATTCCATTCTTGGCTTGCCATCATACTATCACTGATTCTGAAATCAATGCTTTCCTAAACCAAGACTCATACAGACTCATTAGATTTGTGTCAGACTTGGTCTCAATTTTTGATACTGGTTGAGCTTGTTTCACCAGCTGCCATCAGCCAGAGTCTCGGGCTGTAGGCCACCATTGTAAACCATTGACGATCAAGGCACATGCATTTGGATTTGTCTCCGCATGTCATGAGGAATGTTAGCCGGTTCAGACTTAGGGCACACACACTGAAGGTGGAGACAGCGGCTTAGGATACTCGGAACGCTCTTTTGTGTGATCGCTGTTCTTGTGATGAGATTCAAGATGAGGCTCATGCCCCGGGCCTTCTGGTGTGCAGAGACGCAGATGTTTGTGCTTTGAGAAACAAGTACGCTTACCTGTTCAATTGTTTCTCTGGTGATTTTTCAATGGAGCAACCATTTGTTCGACAAGCCAGTGTCCAGGATGCTTCTGATTTCCTCTTGCAACACAACAATAAGCTTTTTTCATTTCGGGCTGTAGGCCACCATTGTAAACCCCTTTTTTCATTTGTTTCTGAGCTTATGGACATTATGTTGACTGGCGAGGACCAGTCACAGGCTGATCAGCCGAACAATCTGGCTGAAGGTCCCCCCGTGTAAATCTAAATCGTAACAGCCAATCATGAGGACGTACCACACACACTTCGGCATTCCATTGGGCTCTATAACAGGCTGGTGGGATGAAAAGAAGAGAAGCAAAAAGCCATTGCTACCTCCCTACCTACGACATGATATTCCTCATAAACCAGCAGCCGATCAGCCAGATTTTCGGGCTGTAGGCCAACCCCTTGTAATCCTAACCCTTTGCAACAAATGCGACTGGCACACTGTACAAGACGAAGAGCACATTATCCTGGATTGCCCAACTCAGGACTTAACAAACCTGCGTGCTCAGTTCCAGCATCTGTTTAGCTCTGCACCCCCAAGCAGTGCATCACGCCTTCAGAGACTTCATGAATCAGGATGATGTCCTAGGATTAGCCAAGTTCGTGTCTGCTTGCCTGAAATGCTGTGACCGAGCTTCTAGCTCATTCTGCTTTTTAATTTGGACTGGTTTGGTTGCAGGCACGTTTTGCTTTAGCTAAGCTGCCCCCGCAGGCAGGTACAGCTATGTAACCATTCCCTAACAGCCAATGATCAACACGCATGGCTGACCTGTTTGAAGGTTAAATCTTGAGTCAAGTTTGCCAACCTTGTCATGCACAAAGCAAGTTTTGGTCTGAACACCATGATCATTTTTCCACCTTGAATCGTGCTCAGGGAGGCTCAATAGTTTTAATCCCTACATGCACTTCCACTTTCTGACCAGCACAGGAACTCACCGCACTGATTATCGCCCTGCAACCTTCACATGCATGTGTTTATATTTATATATTTAATTGATGCAGGGGAAATTTTCTGTGCCTTTGCCGCGTAGACTACGCAAGTTTCTTCATTTTCTTCTCTGCATGTCCTCCTATCCATTCCATGCGACTGATTAAAATATTTGTTTGCAGTGGAAGTAGCTGCCATTTGCAGAGTCCCTGAGTGTCAATGCAGCAGTAGCAAGCTGGCAAACAATTCCAGTGGGCTCAATTGATAGAGTTCACCTCTATTGTGATAGAAAGCAAGAGAAGATATGACATTGGTCGCGTTGAAGAAAGAAAGAAACAGGAAGGCCAAAAAGCATTTGAAAGCACTTTCAACCCCAAGCAATGCGCACATGCGCGCAATTTGTGCATGATGATGCAACTAAATTAGTGTTCGGGTCCAGGCACAGTATCTATCTGGTGACAGTCCACCAAGACAGTTGAGCACTAAGAATGAACCAGCTTGAGCAAGCCACAGATGAATGTGCATGTACAGCAGTGTCACAAGTGCTGATCGGTCCCAGCATCGCCTCTTGCATCAGGTATGCCTGAAAAGAGATACATGCATGCATGCACTTGCACTCACACACCTAAAGACTAAGAACACACAACACACCTCCAGTACAGGACAGCCAGCAGCAAGTTGTAGCCTGTGTTGCCTGCTGCTGTCGTGGCTCCACTGCTGCTGCTGCTGCTGCTGCTGCTACCGCTTGCACCTCTACAACCTATTCATGTACTGGTCCCCACCAGCCTACACGTTCCCTTCCATCCAGATGCTTTGGCACCAGGATCCTACTCAAGCAGCTCATCATCATCCTCAGCAGGCAGGGGCGCCTGTGCAGCCGCTGACAGCTCTGCCTCGTTGCGCTGCTGCTCTGCCTGGTCGATCTGGACCTCGGGGGGTGGCAGGGCCACCTCCTCCACAAACACCAGGTGGGGGTCACCGGTGAGCTTGCGGGCCAGGTAGATGAAGGGCTTCTCGTAGTTGTAGTTGCTCTTGGCTGAGATCTCGTAGTACTGCAGGTTCTTCTTGCGGTGGAAGGTGACCTGCTTGGGCTTGACTTGCCGGTTCTTGACATCCACCTTGTTGCCGCACAGCACGATGGGGATGTTCTCGCACACGCGGCACAGGTCACGGTGCCAGGTGGGGACGTTCTTGTAGGTGAGGCGGGAGGTGACGTCGAACATGATGATGGCGCACTGGCCGTGGATGTAGTAGCCGTCGCGCAGGCCACCGAACTTCTCCTGCCCGGCTGTGTCCCAGCAGTAGAAGCGGATCTTGCCGCGGTTGGTGGTGAAGTCCAGGGGGCGCACCTCCACGCCGATCGTGGGCTCGTACTTCTTCTCGAACTCGCCGGTCAAGTGGCGCTTCACAAAAGTGGTCTTGCCTGCGTGCATGTTTGTTTTGTGCAGGGGGGGGAGGGAGTGAAAGGGGGGAGGGCGTGCATGCATTCACAGTCAGTCTGCACACCAGAGTGCACACCACAGGCATTAGCCTTGACCGGGCAGGCAGGCAGGCTGAGCCTCACTTATGCTGAAGCTCAATCAGGACTCCGTGGCAATGATGATGCACATCCTTTTGTGGGGTGGGGAAAGGGGTTCCCACAGTGACAGTGTTGGACACTCACTGGGTGCACGCATGGCGAGCAAGAATGAATGGATGCGCAGCCTGTGAGCTTGTGTGCCTTGTAACTATTTAAATAATCCCCCTCAGCACATGTGATTGAGTACATGGTGCAGTGCAGAAGAGCAGGCAGCGGGCTGAAGCATGCCGTTCACGATGACGCATGGTGGTGCGGAACACCCAAAAAACTCCTTTCCTGCTCCTACAGAGCCTCCAGCCTTCCCCTGCCTTCCCTCATGCTCATGCATATGCACCAACATACATGCACGCTTGGTTGCAGCAAGCACAGGCTCGCCAGCAGCCAGGAAAGGCAGAGAACTCACCTGTGCCACCATCTCCAACCAGCACCAGCTTGAACGCGGGCACGCCTGCTGGAGTGGACTGTCCTGGCAGAGCCATGTTCGAGGGGCTAAAGTCCCAACCGAAACGCTAGTCTAGAGCCTGGGAAGGGAAGAGTGGTCGACTGGCCTCTTGAGCCGAGCAACAACACAAGCCGGCGAGAACAAGAACAATTAAATTTAAAAGTGCCCTAGCAGAGCAGCACAGCTGTAATGTAATGCGAACAGAGCAAACGGAAAGACAGCTTGTGAAGTATTGCACACCAGTCAACGCCCCAGGAGAACCCTGAAACAAAATTTCTTGAAATTAATAAATACTGATGCATACCCAAAGACCTGGTCCACGAAACAAGGAACCGGGCACGCAAAGATGCACTCGAGTTGGCTCTGAACAAGGCTCACTTGTACGCCACAGAACTTTATAAATAGTTGTGGCTAAATTTCCAAATCTTTGCGACTCCCTCTCTTCCTGGACCTTCAGCTTTTCCTTTTCCTTTTCACTGCTTCACAGAAACACATGGACTGAACCCACCGAACGAGGGATCGTCACTTGTTCACCAACAAAAATACTGGGTACAAACTGATGCAGGCTTTCAAGTCACATGGATTGGGGCGCTGCTTTCGTATGTCTACATATATGTAAAAATGTGTACTTCCCCCTGGGGCCCCCTTTATCTATCCCATCTTTAACCCCCCAGAAATCTACATTTCGATGGTGGCAATAATCTACAATGTGGGTAGCAAATGCGTTGGGGTGATGACCCCTCGCAGTTTTGACGTCTTCTATAAAGCACTCCACATACTTTGGCTTGAAGCCAAAGCACTTGGCCTACAGAACTGCATCTGCCCTCATCCATAAGCTTTGCATCTGAGCTACTGGGAGCTCTAGTTTCCAAGGCCAAATTGGAGAGAAGTGTCCAAGCAAGAAGATGAAGGATGCTTCCACCTCACATTCCACAGAGATCTCAAAAATGCACACATGCATATGCAGGAGAGGGGTTAGCGGTGAGGGAGCTCTGGCACGGACAGACATTTGCACAGCAGTGAAATCACAAAGCGCCGTTGTCCTGAATGCTGCTTGTTAATTTTCATATTTGTATTAGTTCATTGACAGCCGTGAGTTTCACCGAAAAACCTCTAGTGCTGGACAACTAATATTCCAAGGAGGCTCTGCCCCCCTTCCTTCACGTCTAGATTAGCTAATTCTCAATCTTTGCTACAACGATCCTCAATCTTGTCTTAACCAGGCAATACCCCTTTCTCAGCACACCTGGGATCTACAAAATATTGCAATCTGGAACACATATGCAAGGATCCATCTAAACAATCAAAACCCAGCTTGGGTACAGGGCCTTTCTACAGCTGAGCCAGAAGCCAACAGGAAGCTACGCAGTGTTGGCAACCACTCTTCTCTAAATACAGTGCACGTGGTGGAGGGGACACACTGCTCTTCTGAGAAAATAAAGAATAGAAAAACTACGTAGGCAGTGAAACACTCCCCACTCTGTGACATCAATTAAAGAATTGGGGCCACATTGGTGCACAGACCGTATGACCGCCCCACCACAAAGTTCAGACCGAGAGAAGCACGGCAGGCAGAGAAAGAAGACAGGTCCAGTAACGAGAAAGAGAGCAAGATAATAGCTGAAAGACTGGAGTTCCAGACCTTCAACAAGAAGCAGAGTCAGCACTGTCAGCCTTCCAATGTGTCTTCTTTTTGATAATCGGTATAGGGAGAATTTTCTCTGCCTACGTAGTTTTCCTTTTCTTTTTAAAAATGCATGCAGACATCCCTGGATTCATAAAGAGTGAACGCCTACCCTTTGACAAACAACAAATATCTGAATATCCTACGAATTCACAAATAGATAACCAGGAAGGAGTCTGTGCACCTGAACAATCTAGTCCAACCCAAATTCTAGAAGTCCCTGACTGGAGGACCCGGGCATGTACTGATGGCATTTTTCATGTCAAAAATGGCAAACGAGAAATTGGAATAGGCGTTTACTGCCCTCTAACTGATAGAAAAAAAAATATCCCAACGGTGATGGAATTACCAACAACATATGTCGAGCTGAATGAACAGCAATTGTTGCTGTCATCACGCACTGTTATGCACATTGCTTCAGATAGTCTCACCTCTCTTCATCAAATACGTAAACAATTTATTTATCCAGAGAAGCACAAACAACATATTTAAGGGGGTGTCCTAAAAAACATATCTACCCTCATTAGCAACTCACAAAACAATATTTGTTTCTACAAAATAAAATCTCATGCTGGCATTGCTGGTAACGGCTGTGCAGATGCTATTGCAAAAATATCAGGCAAGCCAAGCCATCGGTATTGTGGCATGGAGTTTACGTGCAAGCTTGCTAGCTTCTTGATGATTGAGGCCTACATTTTTGAATCGAGCTATATCATTACAACAAGTCCCACCAACACCCAGAAGAGTAGTGTGTAATGTCACAGCTCTTGCATTATATTCTTGCATAGGTCAGCATGCTGCCGGTGTGCCGCCTCCAACTGTTTCCCAGGCCTTGTGTCTTAGAATCCACAGTATTGAATTTTGATCAAGTGTACATGCCGCTGGTTATTTGCACTCAATTGATGAGGCTGTCTAACGTGGGTAGCAGCACTGGTCCTCTGTGAGGTGCCGTGCCTGTTGCATAACACATGGTGTGAGCAGGAGGAAGAAGGAGAGGAAGAAGTGGGATTGGCATGTTAGGGGGTAATCAGTATCAGGTTAGTGGGATCTTTTGAAGCGGACGTTAGTGGGAACTTTAGAAGCGGAGCATGTTAGGACAGTGCACTTCATAGGTGCCACCTAGTATCAGTGAGGATATACAGGACATATTCTTAAAGGCATTGCTGGTTTTCTTGTCTGCATGTGGTAACAAGCTCTGATAGAAAGAACAGTAGCTTATTTTGGGTTGGCATATCCAAGTCTGTGAGTTGTATGCATGTGAGACTTTAGAGCATTTTGAAGATTAGGAAGATAAGTGAGTTTGGGTGCAGGCGCTGTGGATGCAGCAGGAGCATGCTCTCTTTTTTCCTCCTTAGCTAACCAAAAGATCTGCGGATTTCCGCCAGGACCTGCGCTTGGGATCCAAGTATCTGCTGCACTATTGCTTGCTTGATTTGCCTGATGATTTGCAATAGCATCGGCACATGCATTTCCAGCAATGCCAGCATGAAACTTAACTTTGCAAACATAAAAATTGGTTTGAGAGTTGATACGATCTAAGAAGGAAAGAAAGAAAAGAAAAACTGCGTAGGCAGAGGGAACTCCCCCTACATCAATTAAGGAAAAGGGGACACATTGGCTCAAGAGACCTGCAAGTCCCCTCCACCACAAAGCAGGAAAAAGAAGGCCTAGTGGGGATCTGGAGGGTTGCTAGAAGCACCCAGCTCCTGAACATGGCTGTGAAAATTATTCTCGTCTTTAATAGCGCATCCGGAGGGGGGGAGGGGAAGAAGTGGTTACAAGTTTGTCGGCGTACGATCTTACCTATCCTAGAAAGAAAAGAAAAACTACGTAGGCAGAGGAAACTCTCCCTACATTAATTAAGGAAAAGGAGACACATTGGCTCAGAAGAGCCGTGAGTCTCCTCCACCACAAAGCTACAAAGAAGAAAAAGCTAATGGGGATCTGGAGGGTTACTGGAAGCACCCGGCTCCAGAACCTGGCTGTGAGAAGCATTACTATTTTCCATAGCACGTCTAGTGGTAACAAGCTAATGGGCATACTGAACCGAATGGGCATGGAGTTTTTGAGCGGGTTTATGGGCCCGTTGATGGTCCAGTCCAAGTTGTTTAAACTGGTTCAAGGTATGATCAGTGTAGCAGGTCCCACCAACACCCGGAAGGATGGTGTGGAGAGTCACAACTTTAGCACTAATGAGTTTGCTGAGGTCTGTATGCTGCCGCTGTGCCGCCTCTAACTGTTGTCCAAGCCTCCTGTCCTCACAGTACTTAATTTCAATCAAGTGCACGTGCCACTGGTTTACATGAAGTTGGTGGGGCTGTCTCACGCAGTTAGCTCGTGTGGTCCTCTGTGTTGGGTTGTGTCTGCTGCATAACGAATGGCGTGAGCGGGTGGAAGAAGGAGAAGGAGTGGGTTTGGCTTTTTAGGGAGTAATCAGCATAGCATCAGGACGACTGGATGTGAGTCTAGGTCTCTTCGGAAAATTTCTAGGAAAAAGATAAGGGGGTATAATTCTGTTTGATGCATGTGCAGGGATTTGGAGGTTGTGTTGCGCCAACGTATCATCACTCCCTATGTCCATGTTAACCAAGCCTGCCCGCCAAGGGCTTTTGCTAAGAGCTTTGATGATCATTCTTCCAGCAACTTGCTGTTGAGCATTGTGGCAATAAGTTTTCATGCTGAAGATGATGTGGTTTTGGCAGCCTGATAGCATGTGGAGTGCGCTACCTATCCTATCTATATTTTCTTGAATGTGTTGTTCATGCTTATCAGGGTAAACAAGTTGTTTACGTATTTGATGAAGAAAGGTGAGACTGTCCGAGGCAATGTGTGCATAACAGTGCGTGATGACTGTGACACTTGCGGCTCAATCAGCTCGACATATGGTGGTAGTCATTCCATCACCTCATTAGTTATTCCCCATCAGTTCATAGCTTGGTTTAGGCTGGGCCTGTGAACCTCCTTGGTGAGGCCCTAGCTAGCTTGCTAGTTAGGGGACCTTTCCTTAATACATGCAGCTGGACCTGGCTTGCGTAGTCTTTCCTTTTCTTTTTTTTTCTTTTCCATCACTTTTGGGCTCGAGATATTTTTTTGCTGTCAGTGAGAGGGCAGTAGACGCCTGTTCCAATTCATTGTTTACCATTCTGGATATAATAGCTGCCATCAGTGCATGCCCAGGTCCTGTAGTCAGGAGCTTTGAGCATGAGGATTGTACCAGATTGGTAAGGTGCAAAGGTTCCTTCCTGCATATCCATGCAAGGATTGATTGAATTCCTAGAGATTTGTCATTGGGGAGGTTAATACTTTTTAATCCTGGCACGTCAGCATGCATAATATTAAAAATGGAGTGGTTGCCAGCACTGCTAGTGGATACACATTGCTTGCTTGTTTCATAGAGAGTGACAGTATGTGTGATCCTTCATAGAAATTGACATTTCTGAACTCAGCATTAGGACGTGTCTCCCTCTCCGATTGACATTTGTACTCTTCCAATAGCGTGGCTCCCTACGTACCTGGCATTCTCCATGTACAGTCTTATCATATCTCTTCTTTCTTAAAACAATAGTAAGCTTTTTCCTTTTCTACATGAATTAATGTTTCTTATGAGCAGGCTAGCAGTCAACCGTTTTGACTGGAGGCCTTCTTTTTCCTGAAACCTGTACACAAGAATGGTTTGGTTTGCTTACAGGCACCTTTTTGCTTCAGTTAAGCTGCCCTTGAAGGCAGGTACAGCTATGTAACCCCATCCTTTCCTACTGTGCAGCTTCCAGTTGGCTTCTGGTACAGCTGTAGCCAAGCTGCTCTTTGTTCCTAAAATATTCCGTAGCCAAGCTAGATCATTACATGGATCCTTGCAGCTGTGTTCCAGACTGCAAAATTTCTTTGTAAGTACCAGATGTGCAGAGAAAGAGGTATTCCCTGGTCGGGGCAGGATTGAGGATCATTGTAAGGTTGGTACGTGCAATGGTTCCAAGTTTGTAATAGAGATGTGGATAGGCAGTGATGAGTTTGGTGGAATCGGGGTCACCATGTGTTTTCCCTAGACAGGGAGGAACATGAAAGGACTTTGCACAGCTGTTCTCTGAATTCCCCTCCACTTACATAACTTCTCTAGGCAAGCCAGGCACTCTTCACAGTAATCAAGCTGGTTCCGAAGGATGTCTTTCATTCCTTGCAGAAGCAAAGTAATGAGACAAAATGTGTATCTCTTTTGCGGCACTTGCAGCATGCTGCTCAGGTCAAGTGCCCAAATGCATCCCCAAGGCTGCATGCAGCATTTATTGATTTCAAGCAGGCATACGATACAATTCTTAGGGAAGCTCTTTGGACTCAGCTCCAGCGCATTCGCATGCCTATGTGCCTGTTGGCTATCATAAAAAGCATGTATGCTAATGATGAGTATATCTTGGTGGATGGCTGCAAGGAAGCACATGTGCGCCCCCATTATGGAGTTAAACAAGCCTGCCCACTTTCCCCCTTGTTGTTTTCCTTGTACATCAATGACGTGGACTGCTTGGCAGAAAATGTGCAAGAGGCTATTACAGGCACCAGGGATGTTCGAGTCACTCACATGCTGTACGCAGACGATCTGTGCCTCACCAGTAACCTTCCTGATCAGCTCCAACTGATGTTAGATAGGCTACATATGTATGCTCAGCAGAAAGGATTGGTGATAAATGCTGCCAAGTCTGAGATTGTGCACTTTAATTCAAAGGGTGATAATGTGCCAGTTTTCACGTTAGGTGGTCGTTTGGCGTGTGCAGACTCTTGTAGATATTTGGGCATACTGATCACAAAACAACGCAACTTGCAAGCCACTGCTGAGTACATGTGTGCCCCTTTCCTAGCTGGTTGTAGACGGATTAGGCAAATCGCACCATCTGACGGACAGGCCGCATACCACGCTCTGGCTGACTAAAGCATATGCTCTCCCTGCTAGCATGTATGCATGTCAGATTTGGGGCACTAAGAAGGAGCTGAGATGGATTGTCCTTTGCAAACTTTGCACCTGTGCTTACTGAAGCGTATCCTTGGGGTTAAGCGCACCACTCCTAATTGGTCTGTCCTGCGGGAATGTGGTCATGAACCTTTACAGTTTTAATAGTTCCGCGCAGCAATTAGGTTGTACAATGCTTTACTGCGCAGCAACAGCACTACTCTCAGAACATGGTGAACACACGAACAAATTATCCAAGTATCATCACTGGATGGCACTTCCTTTGAGACCCTTGTCTGTTCATGGCGCGCCCTTTTCTGTCCCCAGGTATTTGCATCTTGATTTGGGCTAGTGCGCGCTGAGAAACATAGCACGTTCTCGCTTACATGCTCACACTTTAAGAGTTGAAACATCACTTTGGCAGGAGCACACACCTGCTTGTGATAGGTGTGAACAAGGAGGACTCCAAGATGAAAAGCATACCGTGTTCCTGTAGTCTTGCGCTTCTATGTGTTCTCTTCGAAGAACTTATGCACAGTTATTTTCTGACTTCCCCTCTTCTCATAGGGAGGAACTGGGCAAGATTGCCCTCTCTCCTCCTCCTGGGCGGGGTATGGCTGGGGTGGCTGCAGACCTCGGAGTGGACCTTGGCCGCCTCAGTCAGCAGGGTGGTGGCAAGGTGGTGATCCTGAACCTGGGCTCAGCAAAGGTTGCCCAGTCCTGGCTCAACCGCTTCCGGGCTGTGGGAGGGAATGGGTACGCTGCATGGCGGTCATGCACGCTCCTGCAGCAGATGCGGGGAAAGGGGGTGCTGCGCAGGCTGTGCCAGGAGGTGCAGAAGCTGGGGATGCGGGGGCTGAATGCCTTCGTGTCCAAGAATAGGTGCGACCTGCTCCTGTCTTGGGCACCTGTGGAGGAAGTCCTGTATCATGGGGCCCCTCACACAGTGTACCCTGCGTGGAAGCACCTCCAACCAGATGCGCGGGGGGGTTTCCAGTACAGGCGGGACATGCACTGCCTGGAGCATGTTGGCTTGTGTGTCCAGCAGGCTCTGGCAGCTGCGGGGCTGCCCTCCACCCCCCCTTCGCACTCCGCTGCTGCTGCTGCTGCTGCCCGCTCTCCCCCTCCTCCTTTCCCCTCTCGCCAGTCTGCTGCTGCCGCCGCCGCTGATGCTGCTGCTGCTGCTGCTGCCCAGCCCTCCCCTCACCCACCGCCCCAACCTGCTGCTGCTGCTCAGCCGCCCCCCTCCCCCACCACCCCAACATGCTGCTGCTGCTGCAGCTGCTGCTCAGCCGCCCCCTCCCCCACCACCCCAATCAGCAGTGGCTCAGCCCCCCCCCTCCCCCACCGCCCCAAACTGCTGCTGCTGCTGCTGCTGCTGCTCAGCCGCCTCCCGCTGCTGTTGCCCCCTCCACCACCACACAATCAGCTGCCCCTGGTGTGGGAATCCTGCACCCCCCGCCACCCCACCACACTGAGCAGCCGGCTAACTCCTACGCTGCTGCTGCTGCTGCTGCTGCCCCCTCCTCCACCTCCACACGACGCAGCCCTCTACCGGCTGCTGCTGCGGCCAATGCTGCTGCCGCAAGCACTGGCAAGAAGCATGCCAGGAGCAAGGATCCCTCTGGGGACACTCCAACCCCCAAGGCCCCCATGACTCGGATGAGGGCCCGGCTGGACCAAGGTCAGGGTGCCACAGCCGAGGAGGAGATCCAGCCCAACTACGCGCCCTACGCTCAGGACGACGGAGAGTACGGCGGTGATGTAGAGGGAGGGGATGATGAGGGGAGTGATGATGAGGGCCCGGAGTTCTTGGATCCAGAGGAAGCTGAAGTGGGCCTTGACCAAACATATAATGAATGGAAGAGTAGGAAGGGAAAGAAGGGAAAAAAGTACAAGGGCTAGGAAGGTGGCCGGCTTGAGCCTGGGCGTAAGCTCAAGCTCTTAGTATGGAATGTGCATGGGATTGGGGGGCGATCTGCTGATGCTAATGCAGAGCTCAAGGTTTTAGATGTATGCCACATGGTCAAAGACCATGACATTGCAGTGCTTACAGAAACAAGAACTGGTGATGCATCTAGGTTGCTGCAGCACTTGCCTGGCTTTACTTTGCACAACTTGGGAATGGCTAGAGAGAACGAAGGCAAAAATGGGTTTGGGATTGCTGTGTTTGTTGCGCCAGGCAGCTCAGATTATGTGCGCTTCCATAAAGTCAGTGAGCACACGCAGTGTATTTGGCTTCAATGTGACAAAAAGATGTTTGGGCTGAGGGAACATGTGATGATAGGTGCTACTTACATAAATCCTCTGAGTGGTTCGTTTACTTCTCGTGCTATTCACTCTCACTATACTAATCTTTTTGAGGACGTGCTTGATGCTTTTCAGGTATCTTCGCAAGTCATTTTGTGTGGCGACTTTAATGCGCATGTTGGAGAGCTGAGTGAAGTGAGTGACGCGCATTCTCGGTTTGTGTTGGACTGCCCTGAGCTCCTAGAGACTAGGAGATGTGCGTGCAAGAGTGTGAACAAGGCAGGCCAGCTGTTGGTTGATCTAGCAGCTGCGACGAGTATGGCCATTTCGACTGGGCGTGTTGTTGGAGATGATGGGCAGCCCTCTTTCACTGGGCATTTTGGTGATAAGAGAAGTAGGCCAGACCATGTGTTGTTGTCTCCGGCTCTGCTCAAAATCGTACAATGTTTTGAGATGAAAGAAACGCGTGCCTCAGATCACGCAGGCTTGAGCACTGTGTTTAGAGTGACTGATGAGGGTGGAGAAGGTGTGAATGCTCCACACCATGTGTGCAAAGCTGGAGAGTGTATCAACAAGTTAGTGTTGCGTTGGCAGCAGGATAAGGCCCAAGTTTACGCTGAGCACATTCGGGACAATGCTGAAATGCTGGCTCAATTTGATGAGGCAGAGAGGTCTGGGGATGTAGATAAATTGGCGTTTTGTGTGCGTTCTTTGATCATCCAGGCAGCGAGCAGTAGAGCTGTGGGCATGTCAGGCCGAGCAAAGTGTGTTCTTAAACGTGAGCGTAATAGGAAGGGTCCTCTAAACCCTGTGTGGTTCAATGAAGAATGTTGGGAGAAGCGTAGGGCTTTCATTGAGGCAGTGAAGCATGGTGAAGCCAGGCATGCTTGCAGATTTCTCAAGAGGGAAAGTATGAGGTGCAATCGTAGGATGAAGCGAAGGCACGCGAGACAGTTGCGGAATTTGTTTTTGGATAGGCTTTTTCGGAAGGATCCGGCAGTGCACGCTTTACTAAAAAAGCACACCAAGCCTCACACAACCCCTGTGCCTGCTCCAGGGCATGATCACCTACACAAACACTTCAGAGCAAAGAGGACATTTGAAGAGTCTCGCCCATCTGCGAGGGATATGGCTGTGCCACTGGGCCGGCGCAACCTTCCACCTGAGGTCCTTCTCAGGCGGGGCGCGCAGTCTGGGTGGGCTCCGGAGCCAGATGAGTTTGAGATCCCTGATGTATCTGTGTTAGAAGGTATGTTGGGTAGTGAATTTCAGAAGTTGAATGTTGGTGCCTCTTCAGGCTTTGATGCGATCCCGATTCCTTTTCTTAAGCATGCGTGCTTGCCAGTGCAGTGTGGGAATAAAACCAAACAAGTAAATGTGCTGGTACCTCTGTTGGCTCGTCTTTTTAAAGTGTTGCTGACTGAAAGTAAAGTGCCTGCGTGCTGGAAGCTTGCCAAGTTGAGCCCCATTCACAAAAAAGGGGAAGTGCTGAAACCTGGGAATTATAGGATGATTGCGGTTAGCGGTGTAATGTATAGGATTTATGCTAATGTGCTGAAAAATCTGGTGACAGATTGGTGTATGAAAAAGGGAAAGATTCCGGACACGCAGTTTGGCTTCTTTCCAGGAAGGAGCACTCTGCATCCTCTGTTCATTCTGAGGCACCTCAAGCATGCTGCGAAAAAATTGAAGCCACGGAATTCTTCCAGATTGCACGTTGCTTTCATTGACTTTTCTCAAGCTTATGACACCGTGCCCAGACAGCAGCTTTGGTCTCACTTGCAGCGCAATGCAATGCCGACTCCTCTGCTCAGTGTGATCAGAGATATGTATGATAATGATGAGTACATTCTAATGGATGGTGAGAAAAGGGCGCGCGTGCAGCCATCGAACGGTGTTAAGCAAGGTTGTCCTTTGTCCCCCCTTCTTTTCTTTCTGTACATCAATGATATGGGCAGAGAGATAAGTGAGGGCATTGAGGGTGCTGTAACTGGTGATAGAGTGAATGGTGTGTCCCACATGATGTACGCTGATGACCTTGGATTAACTACGAATGACCCTGGTGAAATGCAGAAGATGCTGGACAGACTCCGTGTGTATGCTCAGAGAAAAGGGTTGACTGTAAACACAGCTAAGTCTGAGGTGGTGCACTTCAACAGTACGTCTGTCTCTCCTCTGCAGAATCCTTTTACGTATGATAGAGTGGTCCTTCCAGAGAAGGACAGGTTCAAATATTTGGGAGTGCTGTTGGATAAAAAGATGGATTTTAAGGTAGCTGAGGAGCATGCGGTGCGGCCTTATATGGCTGCACAGAGAAGGATTTCGGAGTTTGCCAAGGGTCATGACCTGAAAAACAGGCCTCATGCTATGCTCTGGTTGTCCAAGGTGTATGGCATTCCTGCTGGGATGTATGCGTGCCAGGTGTGGGGAACTCATTACTTGAGAGAAGGCAGTGAGTTTGAGAGTCAATTGCAGAAAAGACATCTGTGTTCCTTGAGGCGCATTCTTGGAGTAAAGAACAGTACTACAAATTGGCCGGTGTTGAGAGAGTGTGGCCAGGAGCCTCTGCAGTTCTTCTGGTTCCGTGCCTCCATCAAGTTTTTTAATAGCATGCTTGACTCCAATAGTGAAGTCTTGCGTCGTGTGCTGAGGGCTGATTTAAGTCTGGCTTCTTTTGATTCCTCTTGCTGGGCTGCTGAAGTCTCTAATGCTTTTGGTGGGATGCGGAATGGTGATTCGTTCAAACAGAACATGCTGAGAGCTGAGAAAATCCCCATGCAAGAGTTCATTGGTGATTTGCGATACAGACAGCAGAAAGTGTGGAGAGGGGCCGATGTTTTTTGTCCTCGTGCAGTTAACAAGAAGGTAGTGACGTACCATAAGTGGTGTGGGAATTCTGAGAGTGGTCCCAGAGGTGCTCCTTTTTGTATCCCCTCGTATCTGTTCAAGGATTTGGACAAGCATGTTTTGAGAAACATTAGCAGATTTAGATTGCGTGCTCATCACTTGAGAGTGGAGTCTGGTAAATGGCTTGGGGGTTCAAGTATCTGTGATAAGTGTGAGTGTGGGGAAGGAAGCAGTGTATTTGGCTTCAATGTGACAAAAAGATGTTTGGGCTGAGGGAACATGTGATGATAGGTGCTACTTACATAAATCCTCTGAGTGGTTCGTTTACTTCTCGTGCTATTCACTCTCACTATACTAATCTTTTTGAGGACGTGCTTGATGCTTTTCAGGTATCTTCGCAAGTCATTTTGTGTGGCGACTTTAATGCGCATGTTGGAGAGCTGAGTGAAGTGAGTGACGCGCATTCTCGGTTTGTGTTGGACTGCCCTGAGCTCCTAGAGACTAGGAGATGTGCGTGCAAGAGTGTGAACAAGGCAGGCCAGCTGTTGGTTGATCTAGCAGCTGCGACGAGTATGACTATTTCGACTGGGCGTGTTGTTGGAGATGATGGGCAGCCCTCTTTCACTGGGCACTTTGGTGATAAGAGAAGTAGGCCAGACCATGTGTTGTTGTCTCCGGCTCTGCTCAAAATCGTACAATGTTTTGAGATGAAAGAAACGCGTGCCTCAGATCACGCAGGCTTGAGCACTGTGTTCAGAGTGACTGATGAGGGTGGATGGGGTGTGAATGCTCCACACCATGTGTGCAAAGCTGGAGAGTGTATCAACAAGTTAGTGTTGCGTTGGCAGCAGGATAAGGCCCAAGTTTACGCTGAGCACATTCGGGACAATGCTGAAATGCTGGCTCAATTTGATGAGGCAGAGAGGTCTGGGGATGTAGATAAATTGGCGTTTTGTGTGCGTTCTTTGATCATCCAGGCAGCGAGCAGTAGAGCTGTGGGCATGTCAGGCCGAGCAAAGTGTGTTTTTAAACGTGAGCGTAATAGGAAGGGTCCTCTAAACCCTGTGTGGTTCAATGAAGAATGTTGGGAGAAGCGTAGGGCTTTCATTGAGGCAGTGAAGCATGGTGAAGCCAGGCATGCTTGCAGATTTCTCAAGAGGGAAAGTATGAGGTGCAATCGTAGGATGAAGCGAAGGCACGCGAGACAGTTGCGGAATTTGTTTTTGGATAGGCTATTTCGGAAGGATCCGGCAGTGCACGCTTTACTAAAAAAGCACACCAAGCCTCACACAACCCCTGTGCCTGCTCCAGCTTGGCATGATCACCTACACAAACACTTCAGAGCAAAGAGGACATTTGAAGAGTCTCGCCCATCTGCGAGGGATATGGCTGTGCCACTGGGCCGGCGCAACCTTCCACCTGAGGTCCTTCTCAGGCGGGGCGCGCAGTCTGGGTGGGCTCCGGAGCCAGATGAGTTTGAGATCCCTGATGTATCTGTGTTAGAAGGTATGTTGGGTAGTGAATTTCAGAAATTGAATGTTGGTGCCTCTTCAGGCTTTGATGCGATCCCGATTCCTTTTCTTAAGCATGCGTGCTTGCCAGTGCAGTGTGGGAATAAAACCAAACAAGTAAATGTGCTGGTACCTCTGTTGGCTCGTCTTTTTAAAGTGTTGCTGACTGAAAGTAAAGTGCCTGCGTGCTGGAAGCTTGCCAAGTTGAGCCCCATTCACAAAAAAGGGGAAGTGCTGAAACCTGGGAATTATAGGATGATTGCGGTTAGCGGTGTAATGTATAGGATTTATGCTAATGTGCTGAAAAATCTGGTGACAGATTGGTGTATGAAAAAGGGAAAGATTCCGGACACGCAGTTTGGCTTCTTTCCAGGAAGGAGCACTCTGCATCCTCTGTTCATTCTAAGGCACCTCAAGCATGCTGCGAAAAAATTGAAGCCACGGAATTCTTCCAGATTGCACGTTGCTTTCATTGACTTTTCTCAAGCTTATGACACCGTGCCCAGACAGCAGCTTTGGTCTCACTTGCAGCGCAATGCAATGCCGACTCCTCTGCTCAGTGTGATCAGAGACATGTATGATAATGATGAGTACATTCTAATGGATGGTGAGAAAAGGGCGCGCATGCAGAACGGTGTTAAGCAAGGTTGTCCTTTGTCCCCCCTTCTTTTCTCTCTGTACATCAATGATATGGGCAGAGAGATAAGTGAGGGCATTGAGGGTGCTGTAACTGGTGATAGAGTGAATGGTGTGTCCCACATGATGTACGCTGATGACCTTGGATTAACTACGAATGAACCTGGTGAAATGCAGAAGATGCTGGACAGACTCCGTGTGTATGCTCAGAGAAAAGGGTTGACTGTAAACACAGCCAAGTCTGAGGTGGTGCACTTCAACAGTACGTCTGTCTCTCCTCTGCAGAATCCTTTTACGTATGATGGAGTGGTCCTTCCAGAGAAGGACAGGTTCAAATATTTGGGAGTGCTGTTGGATAAAAAGATGGATTTTAAGGTAGCTGAGGAGCATGCGGTGCGGCCTTATATGGCTGCACAGAGAAGGATTTCGGAGTTTGCCAAGGGTCATGACCTGAAAAACAGGCCTCATGCTATGCTCTGGTTGTCCAAGGTGTATGGCATTCCTGCTGGGATGTATGCGTGCCAGGTGTGGGGAACTCATTACTTGAGAGAAGGCAGTGAGTTTGAGAGTCAATTGCAGAAAAGACATCTGTGTTCCTTGAGGCGCATTCTTGGAGTAAAGAACAGTACTACAAATTGGCCGGTGTTGAGAGAGTGTGGCCAGGAGCCTCTGCAGTTCTTCTGGTTCCGTGCCTCCATCAAGTTTTTTAATAGCATGCTTGACTCCAATAGTGAAGTCTTGCGTCGTGTGCTGAGGGCTGATTTAAGTCTGGCTTCTTTTGATTCCTCTTGCTGGGCTGCTGAAGTCTCTAATGCTTTTGGTGGGATGCGGAATGGTGATTCGTTCAAACAGAACATGCTGAGAGCTGAGAAAATCCCCATGCAAGAGTTCATTGGTGATTTGCGATACAGACAGCAGAAAGTGTGGAGAGGGGCCGATGTTTTTTGTCCTCGTGCAGTTAACAAGAAGGTAGTGACGTACCATAAGTGGTGTGGGAATTCTGAGAGTGGTCCCAGAGGTGCTCCTTTTTGTATCCCCTCGTATCTGTTCAAGGATTTGGACAAGCATGTTTTGAGAAACATTAGCAGATTTAGATTGCGTGCTCATCACTTGAGAGTGGAGTCTGGTAAATGGCTTGGGGGTTCAAGTATCTGTGATAAGTGTGAGTGTGGGGAAGTCCAGGATGAAAAACATGTGCTTTTCTTTTGCAAATGTACTGAGGTGCGCGAGCTACGCACGAGATACAAGGACCTTTTTGAGGAGATGTTTAAGACTTTGCGTGTGTTTGCTCCGCCTTCAAACGCTGACTTTATTCCATTCTTGGCTTGCCATCATACTATCACTGATTCTGAAATCAATGCTTTCCTAAACCAAGACTCATACAGACTTCTTAGATTTGTGTCAGACTTGGTCTCAATTTTTGATACTGGTTGAGCTTGTTTCACCAGCTGCCATCAGCCAGAGTCTCGGGCTGTAGGCCACCATTGTAAACCCTTGTAAACCCTTGTGTGGGGAAGTCCAGGATGAAAAACATGTGCTTTTCTTTTGCAAATGTACTGAGGTGCGTGAGCTACGCACGAGATACAAGGACCTTTTTGAGGAGATGTTTAAGACTTTGCGTGTGTTTGCTCCGCCTTCAAACGCTGACTTTATTCCATTCTTGGCTTGCCATCATACTATCACTGATTCTGAAATCAATGCTTTCATAAACCAAGACTCATACAGACTTCTTAGATATGTGTCAGACTTGGTCTCAATTTTTGATACTGGTTGAGCTTGTTTCACCAGCTGCCATCAGCCAGAGTCTCGGGCTGTAGGCCACCGTTGTAAACCCTTGTAAACCTCTTCTCATAGAATTTTTCTGGACGATTCAGACACTTTCTTCTATTCTCAAGCTAGCTCTGAGGATGTTATTCATTTCTTGCAGAAGCAAACTAATGAGACTTATCGTTTTATTTCCGATCTCATGGATATTTTTTGTGCAGTTGGAACAGTTGAGCAGGCCGAGCAGCCAAACTACCTGGCTGAAGGTCAAACCCCATTGTGACATTGTATCTCTAAAGCCATGGATATCTTTTGTGTGGCTGGCACAGTTCAGTTGGCCGAGCAGCCTAACTACCTGACTGAAGGTCAAATCTGTCCTTTCCAGTCTGAGTTTTGTGAGTTGAGCATTTTTGACCAGGTCTGGTTACAGGCAGCAGTGTTTCTGCTCAGCTGCCCTTGTAGGCGGATATAGTGTGTAACCTTACAATAGAGGAGGTCAAATCCCATCGTATCCACACCCATTGTGCGATGTAATTGCATGGGTGCGGGGAGCTCCCTTGAAGGACTCTTTCAAGGAAGCTCCCCGCATTCGCAATGCCAACAGGTGCCATGGAAGGGTTTGCCTCCAAGATTGAAACAGGGGAAGGTAGTGTCTGAAGGGTGCCATCTGCCTGAATGAACCTGGTGTTTGGCATTGGTATCTGCGCATTTGTTACCTGCAATTCTAGCAAATACAAAATCAGCCAACTGAGCAGGTCTTGGCCTCCTCCATATGCATTAAGGCAGGGAGGTTGTACATCCAAGACAATCAGCTCTAGTTAGAAGACAGTGGAATGTCAGGCGAAATTGGTATCCCTTTTGAGTTATAACACAAATAAATGTTCATGTCCTCTAAACAAGCATTCCTGAATCAAGCAAAATATGCACAAAGAGTATAAGCCAGGGACTCATCAAGCCTTGTTCTCAGTAGCATACTGAGCACGTTAACAAATTACAGCTGGGCGGCGTAGATGATACCGTACACAGCAATCCACACAATGTCGACAAAGTGCCAGTACAACACAGCTCCCTTCAAGTTGGTGGTGGGCTTGTTGGTCCTGCAGATCATTGAGGTTTCGGCACGACGGTTAGCACAGCAATGGCATACATATGGACAGGCCTCAAAATTTTATTTCATATTAATGGCTCAAGTCTTATACTTGGGGTTTGATTCCCAAAAGAGGATGAATTGAACCAAGTTCATGTTCACTAAGTCGAAACACGGTACCATCCTCCTGGTCCAGTCCGAGATTTGCCTCGCCTTATTTAGACTCATTGGTGAACTGCACCTCACAAATTGAGCGACCTAAACAGCGACCTCTGATTTCCATGATGGATTCCAATTCAGAACCTGATTTTTTCATTTTGTCACAGTGGTGCCTGCATAGCTTTCGCAATGAAGCTACTACTACAAGTCAGGTGCCACATCCTGTGTGAAATCCTGCCGAATGCCAGCCTGCCCGCCTTTGCCAATTCTGAGCATACGCCAGAAAAATAATTAATAAAACAAATGTTTAGCACCGAGCTGGTCCCATTTGGTGGAATATGCCGTGCGCTGAGCCAGCATTTTTGTGTGCTCAGCCAGCCGAACTCACCCAATGTATGCCCTTACCCCCTAGCTGCAACCACAAGCTTGCAGTGGACACCAGGATGTACCCCAGGTGCCCAGGTGGCCACCTAGTGTGAGCTGGGGAATAGCTGTTTTGGGGGGAACTCAGCAAAGAGGAGCGGAGACAAAGGGATGGCTTTTTAACAATTCAAAATGAAATCAAAGCGTGTCAACGAAGGTTTGATTCTCAATTGCCAAGAGCTTTTTAGCGATGCAAAGGAGCTTGAGTTGAAGCACAGAACTTGTCCAGGAGGAATGATTGAACAGAGCAAAGGCCCTAAAATTGGGCTGGCAGCCCCTGCATGAAACGACCTGACATGGGCCACAATGGAGCTGCCCTGGTACCAATTTAAAATCAAGTTTTTTTTATTCATGATGAATTTCACAAACTTTTTCAGTGGAAAGTGCGTCCACAGGAAATTTTTTTGATGCTGAGAGCTCCAAGAAATTCGCAGAGTCCAGCGACTCCTTGGCGAGCAACTTTGCAGCCCACAACATTGAAATTGATGCCCTGCGCACTTAGGCGTGCAAAACCCTAAGTTAAAATTCTTTTGCCTGCGCTTCCGACTTAGGTTTGCACATTAGATTGGACAGAGGAAGTCTGGGCACCTTGAACGGACCCTTCATTGAAGGCATGTACGGAACCAAGGTTCTGTATAGAATCGTTTCAGACTTCCATTGTCCAATTTACAAGCATACACATACACACACAAACTTTATGTCACCGCGCATTTACATCATGTTTTGCTCAGCGCAGTGACTGCATGTAAAATACATAAATTCATACTTAGGGTGCGTGGTTGTGCGCGGTTGTGGAAATCAACTGTTTTTGGGACAGCAAGAGGTCGTCAGGGCGCCCCCTGCCCGCCCCCCTCGCCCTCTGGGCTGTGCTGCCCACTCCGACCATCACCCTTTTACCTCCTGAGCCGCACTGCCGAACACTGAAGGTGAGGGCGATGCTGACGACCCCAGGCGTCGGCATGGACAATTAACGGATATGGAGGTGGCTTATGCTGGCCAAAAATCACTGTATTCTTGCACCTGCCAGCGCAATGAATTCCGATAAACGACAGGGGCCCCCGCAATAAAAAAACACTTGCAACATTCTTGAAGGGCTTCTAACACACTCGCTGCTGTAGTTTGGCCCTGAATAGGATCCGACTAAGCGACTAAGAAGCGTAGGCAGCAGACCTCTTCCTTCAAACAAGGAACCCCTCAAACTCTGAAAAAGGCTGGATGTGACTGGCAGGACATTACAACCATGTGGCCTTGTAAACACAGTGAAGCAGCGCATTGGGGTCCCAATCTATCAAAATGTGTTGAGATCCACTGAAACGCGTTGAAATTTCTCAAAACATGGGCAGTCTTTGGGTTACACAAGTTTTCTTGAAGCTCTACAAGAGCAACAGCATGTGTGACGCTGAACTGGCTTGTTCACACTTCATGCCCTTGTGTTCTGAAAGAGCCTGTCGTACAGCGTGAGGCATGAAGGACAAGAAATACGAAACAGTGCAACACCCCCCCTCACAATCCTGGGATGAAGCCAGGGAGATTAATTTTCAGGACAACCATGAAGAAACCACCCCCAAAACTCTACAAACAGAAGGCAAAGCGCCCCCCTTTCCACAGGCTCCAGCCAGATGCCAGGAGCTTGTCACACCTTAACACTCCCTTTTTTTTGGACAGGCTTGCCTCATGGCTACCATAGGGTGTGTGGGAGCAGTTTGATGTGTCAGTGTCTTTACAACAGAAGGTGTTAATCATTTAGCATCATCATCATTATTGGCTTTGGCTTTTTTTAGCCTCAGTACTTTCCTTTTGCTTCTTGATTGATTACCCCACTGAAATGCCATCTGAAAATGTTCTTCACCTACTTGGAGTAGTTGGCCATGGCAGCAGCCAGCCAAATGGAGCCCAGCAGCACGTGGAAGCCGTGGAAACCAGTGGTCACGAAGAATGTGGAGCCGTATGGACTGTCAGTGATGGTAAAAGGTGCGGTGGTGTACTCCAGGTACTGATCAGCCAAGAACAGTGCACCCAGGGCAGTGGTAGTGCCCAGAGCACCAAGGACCACCTGCACAAGAAGAAGCAATTTGCGTCCGCGCTGAAGCAGGAACAGAGTATGAGAGAATAGAGCCCGTACAGTGGCCTACGATCCCTGAGCAGAAATAGAAAAGTTTGCCACAAGCCTGTTTCCTCTATAGCCGCGATGAAGATGATGCTGTGATCCATTTCTGGCCCTAGGCAGGAGAGCCACACCTGCTCTCCCGTCAACATGTTGGTGTAAAAGGTACCCAAAATATGTCCTCACTATTTCCATATGCTCAGGAGCTCAGGTGGAAGCCAACAGGCGCCATATTCACACTTGCCCACTACCTTCTCCTTCCTTCTGCACACCACTGGACGCACATCCCCCCAAATTTGTCCTGCAGAATTGTGCACAAGTGAACGCAGAGCAGGGCCACACCAGAAAATCCGGGGACGGCGGGGTCCAAAGGGCCCATGTAAGTTTGGCCCCCCCCCCCCAATAGCCTGGTGACACCCCTCCGTCCAGCAACTAATTCGGGACACTGCCATCCCTGGTTTCCCTTCCCAGCAAGATTTCACCCATTTCGAACATGGGGCCTCAAATACCGAGTCTATCAATAAGCTGCAATGAGCCCAGACCGAGGCCAAAGACTCCAACTCTCTGAAAAGAAACCTCACTAGTGTATACAACAGCAGAGTGGAGAGGCCTTTTGACCTAGTGATGAGCCAGGCGTAGCACTGACACACGCACAAACCCACCTTAGGGTCCTTCGCCACCACAGCCACGTTGGCGGAATAGTAGGATGCTGCTAGCACAGCGCTCATGACCAAGGCGCGTCCCTCCCAGCCGATGGCCTCAATGCCCACAGGGGGCCACTGCATTTGTACCCACACGTTGGGCGACATGCCCAGGTGCACGCAGGACCACAGGAGACCAACGAAGAGGACGGCCTCAGACACAATGAATAGCCACACGCCATTCAGCAGATTCTTCTTTTGGAGCTGCAGTGTGCAGGAGGGCAGGGAAGGCACTCTGTGCAAGCCCATCGAGTCCACATGTGTCGCCCTGGAGGGTCTTCTTGCTGCAGAATTGCAGCAAGTTATGTGTTGTGTCGGGTCCGCTGACAAGCTCTTGAAGTGTGAAACGTTCATCAATACTTGCCCATCAAGCCAACTGCGCCATCTTTGGCACCTTCGGTGGAATCCACCGGGAAGAAGCCTGTCTTTACAGACTTATTCTTATGAATGCAAGAGCAAAGTGTGAATGGGCGGCATAAATATCAAATCCAATGCTCAATACCCTTGCAATAAACACAGTTTTTTGCAGGCTTCTTCTACAAAAAAGTGCCAGGAAGTTGTGCTTTCTCTCAGAGAATTGACAGAGAAAATTGGCAAAGGGGGGATTGCCTCTTTCTCCTTCAGTTTCTGGTTCATGTAAAACTGTACCTCCTAACAAATCCCACTGTCTGCTCTACAGCCTTGACAGCACACCAGCGGCAGTCCTGCAGATGCCTGCATGCCATCACATGTACCCTGCTACCCTCACCTCTGAGTGCATGCCCATGTCTGCCTCAATGATGCAGTCACGCCACCAGGCAAGGGCAGTTGCAGCAACTGAGGCCACACCAGCATACATGACTTCGCTGGTGCCAGGGATGGCATGGAACCAGCCTGCCATGCCCAGAAGTGAGGTCATTGCACCCATGCTTGCATAATATGGCCAGGGTGAGCCGGGCAGGATGTGGAATGGATGGGCCATGGTGGAGTCAATATGGGGAGCCTCATCCGCTGCAGACGCCATGCTGCGGCGTGCCTGGGTCATCATCCTGCGAGTGTGCCAGGGAGCGAAGGCATGGGGAGATTGCACACACACACACATGAAAAGACAGGAGCCCTCAAATGTCAACAAACCTGGTCGTTGACAATGGCAATCACAATGTCCTTCATTGCAACTGCACTCACTTGGGCTTGGGGGGGAGGGCAGACAGGGCTGTGGGCACCTTGGGCACCTCCCCAGCGATCACAGGGCTGCCCTGCTCGTCGTCCTTACGCCCCAGGCTGTGCATGTGGGCGGCAAAGGAGAAGGGCAGGCTGTTGCGAGCCTGCACAGGATGCACAAGCAAGAGGCGTGTAGCGTCGTTGACGGAGAGGATTGAAACCGAGATGCTCCCTGATGCAACCAGTGAGTCTCGGGATGGACTGCACCCATCTCCTCCTGCATCCCGACACAACTGCCCTGCTGCGTGCAAAGGCTCACCTGCATGTTGAAGCCATTTGCGCCCTGGGTTGCCCTGCGATGGTGTGAGAGAGGCGGGAAGAAAATCGCGCTTGCTCCCTGAAAGGATATCAAGGCACGAGCGCCTATCTACCGCCTATTCACTGTTGCGTGCATTAGCCCAGTCCCTCACCCTTGCAAGCTGAAGGCGGAGGAGGAGGGTGCTGCAGCGCTGCTTCCGGCAAGGGCTGAAAAGCCGTGACCAGCAAAAGACCTAGCTACAGAGGTTGCTGCCTCTCCTTGGAAAGCAGAGCCTGGAGCACAACACCAAGCATGGAGTAGGGTATTCAGACAAGCAGGAGGACAGTACTTTCAAACAGGGTGCATAGCGCAGGGATGCACAAAGGGTGGACATTACACTGTGCACACTCCAGGGAGCAGCCTACAGGCTCCTTTTGTTTGTCAGAAAGTGCATCTTAATGTTGCAACAACTGCTGACGGAGCAGGACCTGACTCTCAGCTGTTGGCCCAGTTCGCTAACAAGAGTGCACCTGTTGCACACCCCCTGCACACACTCTCCCTCTCAGGCAAGCCTGCAAGCAGGTAAGTTCCAAAACCACACATGTAGATGCACGCCACACCTGGCAGGCGCTGCAGGGTCCTCAGGAGGCTGGCTCCAGCTACTCTTCCAGCCATTTTTCTTCCGGCAAGCAGAGGGAGCTGCGGAAGGGCCTGAGCCTCACCCTTCCAACCTGTTTCCTATATTTATGTTAATCCTTCCGATATAGAAAAATCCTCGTCTGAATCCTCAGCTTGTGTGATACAGTACACATGCACAACTGTGCAATAACAATTTTTTGTGCTTACAACAAACACTTATGTAATCTCTGACATGCCCAAGTTGGTGGTGCGAGGGCAATCTCAATTTCTTAACACAGCAGAATGCAGTCCCATCCTGGCCAGCTCACCCACGGTCCAAAAGGCAGCATCAATGTAGCCTACCCCATGCAAGCTATCAGCAACTGCTGCGCCTCGCAGCGCTGGCCATTTGCCTCCAGCACACTCACAGCCCAAGGCAGCACCAGGAGGCAGTTCAAGAACTGCAGGCAGGCAGAGAGCACACGATCGTTCAATGAGAGCAGCTTTTTGCGCAAGCCTGTCACCTGCCTGGCAATTCCTCCTCTGTACAACTCCATGCTGGCACGGGGTTATTTCGAACAGCAACAACCTGTTAGCACGAGACTGCTTGTCAGCGCAGCTGCTTCACGTGGTTCTGGTGGGGCTGGGCTGGCAGATCCGCCCCCTGAGCCATTTGTTGAGCACATAGAAGAGCGAGAGCTTCACGTTGAAGCCTCTGAATCCTACCTAGCAGTGAGTGTACATGAAATGCGCATGAATCATGTTTTGAGCACGCTGTTGACTGTCAGTGTGCAGCATAAAATTTGAAGTTGTGCCCACTTTGCGAGCAGGGAATGATGCGCTGTTAGCTCTGGAAGCCATTAACATGACCCCTCTTCTTCCAGGTCTACTGTCAGGATCACTCAAGCTTGCTTTCACATCCATGTCACACCTAAGCCTACGTTCTTGTGAATTTTTGGCTAGCATTTGATCCTCCGTCTGTGTTCCCGCACATGCAGTACGCCATGAGTGTCATCGTGGGGCGTGCCCTACCAGATGTCCGTGATGGCTTGAAGCCAGTCCACCGTCGTATACTGTGGGTGTGCAGAAAGAGCTGGTATTCATGAAGCAAGGTTCTGTAGTGCGCGTCTCTTTACATGCATGTGAATGTGCATGCCTTACCTTGCCACTATGTTTGTATGTGTCCATGTACAATACGATACACGTGCGATTAAGCGTTATAAAGTGAAGAATACATGTAAATCAATTGTCAACATTTCCTGTTCCCAATGCTTCATGGTCGAAGAATGATACAAAGTAGATGTGTACAGGCATTTTACAAGACGAGGTGCATGTGTACAAGATTTGGTTCATGTGTGTCTGTGTGTGTATGTGAGCTTTGATGTAACAAAAATGAATTTTATAAGCTCGTAATGGAGGTTTTTGCAGTGCCTGACAGGCACCGCAGAGGAAGAGATGCTCCCTAGCTTGGCAGAGATAGTCATGCATAACGGAGCCTTGCTGTCAAAATCCAGACAGCGCGTCCTCAGGACTGATAATTCAAATGTTGCACGCAGATTTGCTATGCACGACCTGGGGTTGGCGCACAATAAACCCTACAGGAAGTGTGCAAGAGTGGTAGGCGAGGTGGGTGAAGAACCTTGCAGGAAATGTTCAAGAGTGACAGCAGTTCCGTCTCGGAACCCCAGGGTAATTTTTTAAGCACCATATGCATGTAGGTCGTGCAAACTCCTTGAGCAACATTTCCCCTTATCTGTGGTATGACATTAAACACTAAGGATGTAAACAAGTACTACCAAAGTATGTGTAACGGAAGTGCATTTTTCAGGATTCAAGAGCACAAAGTGCTTGCTAAACTGGTCATACCAACCAGGTTCTGAGGGGAATGTCAATTTAAAGACGCATGCACACATACACACCAGCACCAGCACAAGCACCAGCAGCCTCCCCAGCACAGCACATGCAAAGCTTATTCAGTGCCCTTTGCCAGGAACCGCTGGCCTGCAAGGAGCAATTGCACACCTGCTTCTGCTATTGCTTTGTGCATCCAGCAAAGGTGCTTCACACGTACCATCCGTATGGACATCCAGTAGTTCAAGATGCAAGGTGTAACAAAGCGCCTGTTATTTCTATCACCATATGCGTATGGCACAGGTGCTTGACACCTACCATTCACATGGACATTCAGCAGTTCAAGGTGCAAGGTGTAACAAAGCGCCTGTTATTTCTATCACCATATGCGTATGGCACGGGTGCTTGGCAAGTACCATCCCCATGGAGATTCAGCAGGTTAAGATGCGAAGTGTAGCAACGTGTTTGTCATCCTTATCACCATATGCGTACGGCACAGGTGCTTGGCAAGTATCATCCCCATGGAGATTCTGCTGTCTATGATGCTCTCGTCCGACTAGCCCAAGACTTCAGTATGCGACACCCCCTGGTGAGGAAGCTTCAGAGCATGTTGGATCACTGGAACGTGTAAAAAATTCCACGGTCCTCCCTTATGCTGTACTTTCCCAAGAGCCCACGCAATGATGTTCTTGGATCACTGGAACGTGAATAGGATGCCACGGTCCCTTATGCTGTACTTTCCAAAGAGCCTACTTAACGATGTTGTTGGAACACTGGAATGTGAGTAGGATTCCACGGTCCCTTGTGCTGCATTCCCCAAAGAGCCTACGCAATGATGTTGCTGCTTTGGCATGGCTTGGCTGGAAATCTGTCTCCCACTTATGCTGCGTAATGAAAGCTGTATGGCACTGCTGCAACAAACAGCTGTCGAGGTAGAGGGAAATGTTATGCAGAAATGAATGGCTTTGAAACTGCAAGGGACTGCTGCCGGCATAGAAGCACTCATTTATCTTGCATATTCCACATCATGCGCGAGAAGGTTTTCAGGGTGGTGCTGGTAGTAGGTACCTGGTAGAGCTTTTTTGAGCTTTCTTGCATTCTTACACCAAATCATGGTGACCAGCAAGATAATGGGACCTAGAAAACAGCTGCTGGCCCCGTGCATGCAGATTGCTGGCCATGGCAACTTTGGCTCCTTGGACGACGACCCTCCTGCAGCCATGCGGTACACTGAGTGCAGGCTGCAGGTGTGTTACAGACGCCCCCACATGCGCGCGCAAGCATGTGCACAAACGTGCGGACAAATGCATTCACACGCACCCACGCGCGCACGCATACACACACACACACAGACACGCGCACGAATGGGTGCCTAGGACCAAAAACCATATCCCAGTAAAAGCCTAGAATCTAAGTTAAAAAGCATCTGGCTCTAGTAGCTAGGCTGCACCAGTAGCCTTTGGAGTGGAATCCTCCTCAGAAGGGCGCCTCCTTGACTTTCCATGTGCCTTAAGAGCAGGCACGACTGCTACTGGCCATACAAGAGTTGTAGGTTTTGATGTCTGTCACTCCACAGCTCTGCGTGTTTTCTCTTTGTTCGCAGCTTCCTTGTCAGGATTTCCAAAAGTAGTGCATTGGTAATCTTCCCTGTATGATGGCCCCTCGCGTGCATAACTGCAGTCCTTGGCCGCCGACATGCTGCTGACAAACCTGGATGAAAAAGTGGTCAAGTTTGTACCCACTTTTGATGGATCTCAGGTAAGAACTGGGAGCTCACGCGGTTAGCCATGCTTCTAGGCAGATGCGCAGATGCAAGGCATTATATTAATACAATCCGCACAATCCGCGCCCTGCGCATCCTCCATGCAAATGGTTTATTGTCCTGTTCTCCTAGTCAGTGTTTTTGGGGAATAGAAGTCTTCGAAGAGCTGTGTGCATAGAGGAAAGATGTGCTATCAGCTTTCAGATAACAGTGGATGCAAGAGCCACCGTCTGTAGCAAGTGCAATTCTGGAAGAGAGAGGAATGGAAAGTGTGATGCAGATCTGGCTTGAAGGATCAAGTTAAGGATGTCACACTTACAACCCAGCTCAAATTTTTCCTGATCCTCACCTGTGATCTTGTAGGATGAGCCTTCAGTGCTGCCTGCTAACATCCCGCACTTACTCGTGAACGGAACCAATGGTATTGCTGTCGGCATTGCCACTCGCATCCCACCCCACAACCTCAAGGAGGTTGTGGCTGGCCTTTCAGGTGAATGTGGTGTGTATGAGTGTGTGAGCGCGCGTGCGTGCGAGAGAGTGTTTATGTGCCTGAGTGTATAAGGGATGCATGGGATGAAAAGTCTGCATGTTTTTTTTCTTCATTTGCATCTGATCTACTCTTTTGGCGCGATCCATCAATTTGCCAGAAGGTTCCAATGACACAATGGCGATGGGCACAAAGCTCTGTGGTTTGCTGTGCTGGTATTCAAAATGATTTCATGGCACCAGGCCTAGCTTGCTGTTGTTGCTGTTGCTGTTGTTGCCGCTGCTTCTGTAGGCCTATGTCAACGTATAAGAAATGAATATTCATGCAATAAGCAACGGAATTATTGTACGGGACTGTAGAGTTGTGCTTATAATTATGTTCAAAATCCAATGATATTTTGTAAATAAATCTTGTTGCTCATGACCCTTAAGGATGTTTAGCTTGCATTGTCCCCCAGCTTGCTGATCAATATGTTTTTTGCAGCTTTCATCAAGAACCAGGACATTACAAATGAGGAGCTGCGCCAGTTTGTTCCTGGACCTGACTTCCCTACAGGTGTGTGTTGTGTGCGTGCGAGCGTTGTGTGCAAATGTGTGTGCGAGCGGTGTGTGTGTGTGTGTGTGTTGCGTGCATTTGGTGTGTGCATGTGCGCACATGCGTGTGCGCGTGCGAGCGTGTATGTGTGTGTGTTGGGGGAAGGGGAAGGGGGCTTGCGAGCGAGCGTGGTGTGTATGTGTGTGTCTGTTCATGTGTTTGTGGTGTATGTATCTATCTATGTGTGGTGTGCACGTGCGTATTTGTATGGCGTATGTGTGTATTTTATGTGTGTGGTGCATGTGTGTATTTGTGTGTGTTCATATGTCTGTGTTTATGTGTGGTGTGTGTGTACGTGTGCGTGCGTGCTTGCGCGCGCGCGCGCGCGCGTGTGTGTGTGTGTGTGTGTGTGTGTGGTGTGTGTGCGTGTGTGTGTGTGTGTGTGCGTGTATGTGTGTGTATGCGTGCGTGCGTGTGTGCGTGTGTGTGTGTGCGTGTGTGTGTGTGCGCGTGAGTGTGTGTGTGCACATGCATGCGCACACACGCACACGCGGGGGAGCATGCGAATTATCAGAAATGGTGCATTTTGGAAAGATTGTTGTAGCTGCAAATATATCCTCCCAAAAGCTTCTTCTCAGCTGCAGGTACATCCTCTGATTCTCCTCATCCTTGGAGGCCATGGAGGAAAGAGTGTGCCCTGATAAGAGAATCAAAGGCAGTAAAGCGGCAGCTCTATATTGTGCAGGGCTCTTGCCTCATCACAACCTAGGCAATGCTGTTTATATGGAGTAGTTGTGGGCATGTACTTTACTTGCCCTGCTCTTGGAAGTGCTATCGAATGACCGGTTATTCTAAACATCGTGTGGAGCCTGTTGCAGTTTACACGCTGCCCATCAGGTGCTGGGCGGGTGTGATGACAGCTTCAGCAAGAGTGGGTGCAGCTTTGGGGCCACGCTTGAAGGTGTAGGTGTACTGCTTCATGATTGTGGTGATCAGCTCATGTTTGGTGTCTGTGCTTTTGCTGCCCCCAGGGGGCGTCATTGGCGTTGGGCAGGGCCTGGTGGATGCATATGAAACAGGAAGTGGATCCGTGCTGCTCCGTGCCAAGGTTAGTAGTATGGGTCTCATCAAGGAGATACCGGAGCTTACTAGGAAGTTGATGTTTTTGTTCAGGTGCAACAAGACGTGGAAATGTACTGCTGCGTGTCTACAGCAACTGAAGATACATGTCTGCGTACAAGTGAGCAAACAAAGAAAAGAGCTGGCAGGTCTCCTCCTTTTTCATACCATCCATGCTTTTTGCAAAGGGGAGGGCAATTTGGGATGTAGCAACTCGTATGCAAAGGGGCTGACATTCATGCATGTCATACACAGTAGGTTCAAAAGGTGCTACCCAAACGCAGCTGCCAAATGTGTCAGCACGCATCTTCACGCAGGTCAATGTAGAAGAGGGTGAAGATGGAGCTCCTTCCGGCTCTTCAAAGTCGCGGACCCGTAGCCGGCGTCCCACCGCCACCAACATTGTGATCTCTGAGGTGCCTTTCCAGACCAGCAAGGTGTGTGTATAGCAGCAGCCAAGGTGCCTTTCCAGACCAGCAAGGTGTGTGTATAGCAGCAGCCAAGGTGCCTTTCCAGACCAGCAAGGTGTGTGTATAGCAGCAGCCAAGGTGCCTTTCCAGACCAGCAAGGTGTGTGTATAGCAGCAGCCAAGGTGCCTTTCCAGACCAGCAAGGTGTGTGTTTACCAGCAGCCAAGGAGCACTGTGCTAGTGAATTCGAAGGGGGCAGCTGCGCTGCGCACTTTCTATTTGCTGTTTAGGAACCTGTTGCCATCAGGTGCACACTGTCAGCGTGGAGTGGAATGGGGCACTTGTGTGTTGCACCTTGCCCCCCTTGTGGGTAGGGCACGCACAGCCCTGTCACGAGTGATAGCCTGCCCAAGCTGCTCATGCGGCGCCCTCAGTGTCCTGTTTGCATGTGCTGCTCCCCGTACATCCCTTAAACAAACACACCAGGGAGTTGTGGCAAGGGACCATGAGCTGACGCATACATGCTCATGTGGCATATACCTATGCTGCATGCGTGCATGTGCTCTGACATACTGAGCATGCCCCCACGCCTCTCTGTGTGGCTTTCTCCACACAGGCTGAGCTAGTGGTGAAGATTGCAGAGCTTGTGGAAGCAAAGACATTAGAAGGCGTGGTGGACGTCCGTGATGAGAGCGATCGCCAAGGGCTTCGTGTTGTTGTGGAGGTGGGTGTGTCACAGTTGCTTCACCATCTTCAGGTGTGCATCACAGTTGCATTCTGTGTTACAACCGCTGTTCTGTTCTGTATTGCAAACCATGTCACAGTTGCAACCATTTTTAGGTGGGTATCACAGTTGCATTCACCATCCTTAGTTCGTTTCAGTGCTTCCTTAAATTTGACATGCCATGTCGTTCAACATGAAACCATGGTTTTCTGACTTCTCACATCAACATTAGATCGACTTCTGTGGGAAGTCTGGAGACCTCTGTGTAGAAGGAACTTTTGCAGCAATGTCGCTAGGGCCTCAACCAGGGCCTCAAATGGCCCTCTGAGCCTTTGAAGTCCAAAATTTTCAAAAATACCCGAGCTAGATAAGCACTGTCAACCAAAGCGTTCAGCACACAGCAGCACACAGCACAGACAGGTTCAAGAAAAGGTAGGCCAAGGCAGATGCCCTTGCAGTAGCCAGCACACTGTGGCCCTTCAGCATGCAGGGCAGACATCTTCTCCTTACGTGCAAACCTGTTTGCTGAATTCATGCCAGAACAAAGGCCTGTGTGACAGCTGCTTGAACATCAGCGTACGATGAACCCAATTTCATTTGGGTCATCTATTGAAATGTATGTAAGTGCAACTGCCTGCGTACAAGGCATTTGCAAGCAAAGTGCAAGTGCATAGACTGAACTGATGCTGTGACATAGGACGCACAATCATTCATACTCTCAAAAGCTGGGAGGCCAAAAGCCTTCCAGCAGGCTAGGCTGGCGACAAATAAGACATGAAACACAAGTTTTTGAAATTGCCAGATTTTGAGAGAGACATAAAGTTACGATTGTCAAAGAGCTTACAGGAAGCACTGGTTTTTATTTACCAGGGATCCCTTGAAAACGTGTGAGAGCAAGCTTCGAGGGCTTTGTTTTGGTGTGTGTGTATGTGCGCGCGCGATGATGCATGCAGTGTGTGCAACCCTAGATGTATAATGAGACCGGATGTGTCTTTAGAGGATGGCAGGGTCATCCGCCCCTGATCACTCGTTGTGTGGTACCATGAAATGGAGCCCCCCTTGTGGATGAGCTGCCATTCTGTGTTATTGATCTTTGTAATGAGGTTTGCCTTAGCCTGAGGCCCTGAGGCATACACAGTTGTAGCAAAAATGCAACACGAGTATTTGAAAAATAGGCCAAGGATGTGCCTGCTCTCCTTGAGGTTGCGACGTTGGAAATGTCACGCATCTGCTTATTGCTCCTTGACTTTCACACTTTCAGCAAATACACTCAGCAGGAGCAAAGGTGCTCTTTCTTTGCTGTGTCCCTTGTTGCAATTGAAGCGTCAGTTGCTGCTTGACTTTCACACTTTTGGACGAGCACGCTCAGCAGAGCAGGCCTGCTTTTCCTTTGCTATGTCCCTTGCCGCAGCTGAAGCCAGGGGTGTCCTCCGACGTGGTGCTGGCTGGCCTGTACAAGCACACTCGCTTGGAAAGCAGGTATGCTGGACGCTATGGGATGGAAAAGATACAGGCAGGTGATCCAGCGTGAAGTGTCTGCATCGTATGAGCTGGCCTGTACAAGCAGACCTGTCTGGAAAGCAGGTATGCTCCATGCCTTGGAACAAAAACAGGAGCAGGCAGTGTGCTCAGCATAAGATATCTGAACCGGATAAGCTGGCCTGTGCAAGCGCACCCACTTAGAAAGCAGGTGTGCCTCACCGATTCCAGCCCGTGCAATTTAGGTCTTCTTTGCTGAAGCCCCTGCCCCTTCCTTTCTCAAGGCGTCTATGAGGTTGCTGCCCGCTTTTCTCTCTACCTTTGCGGCTGATGGCAGCAAATTATGGGCCCTTTTGGGGGGGGGCAACACATTGCACCCGTGGCTCTTTAGCGACTTGTGTGACTCCTGTTATCGGTGGCATAGATGCATCCTAATTGTTTGACCCAATTCCTGAGGGAAGTTGGTACCTGGAACCAAATCTTGTGTCTGCTTGCTCCATGGTGGCGAGTCACTGAGTGAATGGCATCATCACATGCTCATGCTACGTTTTCTTGGACCAACCCATCCTCTCCACCAGGGTGCCTTGCAACATGGTGGCGCTGGTGGATGGGGCTCCCAAGCAGCTGGCCCTTCGCGACTTCTTCAAGCACTTTCTTGCATTCAGGTGCGTGGGGGTTGGGAAGCAGAGTTTGCAGCAAGATTGGTGGAGCTGCCAAGCAGTCTGAAGAAAAAGAAGCTCAGGCATGTCTTTTGCGCACCCTGTTTTCTGTGAGGAAGAGGAACTACAGAAGACAAGGTGAGATGTTTGAAGGTCGCGGTGCCAATAATTGAGCCAGTCCTCGGAGACAGACTCACAGGTGGTCTGATGTGTTTCGCATGTCAAGCATGGATGTGCAAGACAATGTGTGAGCGTGGTGGAAATTTCGGAGAAGGCAGTGCAGTGTGTTAGCGCAGGTTGCTGCTTAGCCTGTTTGGCAGGCAAAGCCTTAAGTGATCACGGTGCTTGATGGGATTTTTGGGTCTCCTGCCTGCAGCATATTAAGCAGCACGGCCAGCTTGAAGTGGTGAAATCGCTTGCTACAATGCTGCAATGCCCCTTAAACCAATGCAGGTGTGACATCCTTATCAAAAGGGCACAGAACCAGCTAGGTAAAGCTCAAGACCGGCTACACCTGGTGTCTGGTTTCCTTGCAGCAATGGCACGGCTGGATGATGTTGTCCAGGTGTGTGTGTGTATGTGTGTGTGTGCGCGCGTGTGCGTTTGCATGTGTGTACGCGCGTGCGTGCTTTTAGGGGCAGATGAAGGCGTAAGGAAGAACTTTTGACGCTGTGCATGGAGATCGTTTGCGCTGTGATCATAGCAAACCGATCACGGCCTGTTGCGCAGCCTTGCACTCTATTAAGCGTGTTGCAGCTCTCTCTAGTGCTAATAGGTCGTTTCCTTGCAATCTGTACAGAGATAAGTGTTTCATTTCTTGCAGATTCCCTTCACCCTGCAGCTCCATGCAAAACACAGCATCTCCACTCAACTCCATTGCAGCTTTTTCTTTGCTGGTGTATCAACTCCCTGCAATTTGTGTAAAGGTCAGTTTTTTTTAGACAGAATCCTCACCCTGCAGCTCCATGCAAAACACAGTAGATCCTTTCAATCCAATTCCGCGCCTCTTTGCAGTTGATCAGAGAGGCCAAAGACACTGCTGCAGCGCGCGCAGCACTCATGAATGATATCCAGCTCAGCGTCACACAGGTGGGGTGGTGGGTATGTGCGTAGAAGGCCCCTTGCAATGACTCAGTTGAGACCTGACGTTGCTTCTTGACTGGCATGAGAGGAAGGGAAAAAAGGCTATGCAAGCCAAAAAGGTGGTAGGGCTGGTGCGAGCAGCATGGCATCCTTGGATCGCCTGAGACAGTGATGTGAGGTGCATGATGGGCATACACAAGCAATAGAATGCAGAAGTTTGCTTTCAAGTTGGTATGCAACTCAGATGGGGGACTGCATCCCCTAACAAGGCAGAGATAGGCTCTCGCATGTTATGGCTCTTGCATCTACATCTAGTAAACATTTTTTCCTGCGCTGGCATTGCACGTAGCTCACATTTAAACACGCACACACATACACAACAACACACACATACATATTCTCCGCAGGCAGATGCCACTCTTGCCTTGCCCCTACGGAGGCTGACCTCCATGGAGCGCTCTGCTTTAGAGGGGGAGCTCAAACAAGTCAGCGCAAGGTGTGTGTGTGTACGTGTACGTGTGTGTATGTCTGTGTGTGTGTGTGTGTGTGTGTGTGTGTGTGTGTGTGTGTGTGTGTGTGGTTGCACGTGTATGTGTGTGTGAAGTATGTGTTCCCAAAAGCCGCATCTGGATATTCAAGCCGCATCTGGATATACAAGAACTCAAGTTCTAGAATGTAGGCTCTTGTTGTGATTGTGGATGATTGGTGCGCTCACTCTGCTGCCTTTCGTTTCCAGCTGATTAGAGCCTACTTGCGCACACCTGCTCTTCATGTTGTTGGGAACCTGAAGAAATCAAGTGTATGTACCTTTTGTTAAGAGCGCTACAGACCTGGAGAATTCACTTGTGGATACTTGATGTTCACAGCATTGCGGACCTGGAGGATTTCTTGGCCCGCCCGGAGCGCATCCTTGCCCTGGTGGACTCAGAGGCACAAGCAGTGGCTGCAAAGCACGGCACGCCTCGCAAGAGTGTGATCATCAGTGAGGAGGTGGGTGAGGGAGGCCGGTCCTTGGCTCGTGCAGGAAGTGGGCTGCAAAGCACGGCACACCCTGCAAGAGCATAACCATCGGTAAGGAGGTGGGTGGTTGAGGCCGGTCCTCAGCTTCTTCAGATAGTGGGCTCTGAGCATCCTCGATGGCGTTTTTGTCCATGCGGTTTCATTATCAGCATCATCATCAGTGATGAGTTAGGTACACAGCTACTTCATCCCTAGCTTGTGCTTGCAACTGCACCCAGGTTTGAATATGGCCAAGTGTGCTGTCTATGAGAAAGCTCGGCTGCTTTAAAAAGCAGGGAAAAGGGTTTGAGTGGAGTACTCTCACCCTGCACACTTATTGCTGTTGCAGCTCTGCTTGTGTTGCAGGCTGCTGAGCTTCATCCTTTCCTGTATGCATTGCCTGGAAAATGAGGGCATCTTCATAGCGAGCCTTGTTGTGTAGCAAGAACCAAGCCTCCTGTGAAGCTCTTCTTTCAAGCTACAGGCAGAGACCTCAGGCAGAGACTTCAAGTAAGCTCTTCCAAATCGCTCACAACTGCCCGTCCTTGGCAAGCAGCAGGTCGCCAAGAGCACCATGTAAGCAGGTTGCTCTCACCAGCCCTGTTGAGTCCCAGCAGAAAGTTTCAACAGCCTCTCTTGCTGTCTTGCTTGTGCGAAGGAAGCTTCGGGGAAGGTGGCAGAAGCTGCTGCCACCGCTGCTGCTGCTGCAGCAGCAGCCTCTGAGGTGCTGCTGATGGCCAGCGCCCGCCGGTTTGTCCACAGAGTGCCAAGCGCAGTATTTGAGGCTCAAAACAGAGGAGGTAAAGGTGTGTAGCATAGTGTGTGTTCAGGTGTATGCACCGAGGCGCTTAGTAAGGTGCATGTACAGGGAGTATTAAGGTGTGCGCGTGTTTCGCTATGTGGTATTGATGGAAATTGGGGAAAGCATGAGATGGTATCTGAGGCACAAAACAGAGGAGGCAAAGTTGTGTGTGGCTTGATGCAGGAGGGCAAGACATGAAGTGCTACATTTGTGTCCCAAAGCTGTGCAATGTCGCACAGGAATTATATGTGTGTGTAAACGTGCGTTCTTGTGCGTGTGCGTGTGCACTCTGGTGTGTGTTGCGATGCGTTTTTCAACCAGAATAGGAGGGAAGCTCCCAGACGCCCCCCCATGCCTTCGTAAGGGATCATTGGCTCCTTCATGCAACAGGTGCACGTCCTTGTAGGTTAGCTTACATTGAGCTTGGATACATTGAGCTGGGTGCATGCCCTTCATGGGTGTGCAGAGCAAGTATGTGATTGTACACATAGTAGGCTTCATTGCCTCAAGCCAGAAGGAATGCTGCTCTTTGAAGTGAATGGGGCATGACGCAAGCAGGAGCACCAGCAGATGTGAGGTGGGCACAGTTTGTATGACAATAGACGAGGTGAGCACAGCTTGACAGGATGCAAGCATTAGCATCAATGGGCATGAGTTAGGCACAGTTTGTATGACAATAGACGAGATGGGCGCAGCTTGATGAGATGGGTATGCAGCTTGTATGGTCACAGTTGAGGTGGGCACAGCGCTTGAGGTGCCTGATGAGGTGGGCACGATTTGTACAGCCACACACTAGATGGGCGCAGCTTGATGAGATGGGCACAGCAGTTGATGCGCCTGATGAGGTGGCCATGGCGTTATGGCCACAGAGCTTGTGTATGGCTTGTGTATGGCTTGAAGATACGGAGGCTTGTGCATGGCCACAGAGGTGTCTTGTGTTGTGGCCCCTGTGCAGGCAAGCTTGGGGCTGGGCTGCGCGAAGGAGATTGCTTGACGCAGGTAAGGCAGCGTGCGCCTGTTTTCTTCACTTGATGCTTTCCCTTTGTTGTATAGCAGTCGGATTGGATTGGCACCCGAAGCAAAGCATTGAAAGCAGTGAAAACAACATTGGATTGGATTGGAGTGTTCTTGACACAAGTGGGAAAATGCGAAATCATTGAAAGTTGCAAAAAACACAAGGTTGGATTGGACTGCTAGACGCAAGTGGGAGAGGGCGCTTTCGCTCATTGCTTTTCCACAGCAAATTACAACAAGGAAGAGCTCTGCCTTCAGACAAACCAGCCATCCATCTTTTTTGCTTTTGTTCTTGATAGCAGCACCTGCCAACTTGGTTTTGCTCTCTAGGTCTTTGCACAACTTAGCATCGGTATCCAGGAACACATTATTTGCTTCAGATTGCATTGCCACTTGATTCCTTTTCCAAACCATTCCTCTCTGCTTCTGGTGTTCATTTTTTACTGGAGATGTTCTGAAAGTATGTGTGTGCTCTGCGAGAAAAATTAGGATTGAAGCATGGTTTGAGGAAAAATACAAAAGAATGCCTGGCAGCAGGTCGTCTCCATGGCTGTCCCTTTTTCAAGGCAAACCAAATCCATGCTGTTGGGCAGCACCTTTGATGTGTCACACAAAGTTGGAAAGCCTATGCGCATCGCAAAAACAATGTCCGCTGATTTGGTCAAAAGCACACTGTTTTCCACACAGGCCACCATTTGGCCTCATTCATTTTTTGATAGACGAATCATGCTGGGCAGCACCCGGGGATGTGCTCAATCAGCAGGGGATGCAGTGGCTGCGATGGGATGCGATGTCCCTTCTTATCGGCTTGCACACCCGTCCAGGAGGGTCACCCTCGCCCAGTGCCCCCCCTGCAGAATCTGACATCACAGCATGATTAGACCAGCTGAGAGCAGTCCAAGTCCAGGAGGGCTGGTCATTTGGTGCAAGTTTGAAAATTTGCCTTTTTCTGCCGAAATGGGTGCAAAACAGTCTGAGCCACCCAGAGCACCTCCTCATGCTAATTTTTTTCTATGTTTCTCAATACTAAAAATTGCGAAGCATGTTTGGTTTGCTCAGAGCATGCACAGAGGTGGACTTTGGGCCTGGAAGTGCAGTTGGCCATACTAGGTGGGGGTCCAACCATGGGGACGACCAACAACAACAAGTCTCCAGCTCAGTCCTTTGCATTGAGGCTGCCTCAACACCCTCTCCTCAGGTTTCACTCACTTTCACCCTCCTTACCCTATTCCAAGCCCCTCATCCCCCCTTCCTTGCCCCCCCCCCCCCCCCCACACACACACACACACACACATTCATACACGTGCACCTTCTGTATGCAGGTTGTGCGCACAACAGAGGGCAATCGTGTGCTGGTGGTCACGAGCACTGGCCATGCCTATAGTATCCCTGCTGCAGCCATACCTCCACCTTCACGATCCGGCTATGGAAGTGCCATTGCGCAGGTGGGATCCAATGGTTGCTTACAGCTCAATATTCATCTCCTAGATACCAGGTGGAACTCGCTGCTTTTTGCTTTTTATGACAAAAAAACTCATTTCTTCCCCCGATATTTGCATGGGCTCGCGCGTGCGCATGCACGCACGCACACAAACACACACACACATACACGCATGCACACACACATACACGCACACACACACACACACACGCACACGCACACGCACACACACATACACACGCATACACACATACACACACGTATGCACACAGGTGCTCAACACCGCCTCCAGCGTGCCCATGGTGGCCCTCGTGCCCCTCAAGCCCCAGCCACCACCTAATACCACCCCTGCTGGGCCCTCCACTGCAAGTTCCCCACCACAAGCTGCACCTGCAGCACAGCCTAACTCAGCAGCACAGCCAGCTGCGACAGCAGATAGACATGAAGCATCCAGTAGTGGGGATGGTGGGAGCGATATTTGTGCCCAGAGGACAGAAGGAGACGAAGCAGAGGGGCATGCCAAGCGTAAGGCAGCGGCAGGGGACCAGGTGTGGAAACATGATGGGGGCGCTGCTGGTTTGCATTGCGCTGGATGTGCCTCAGGGTGTGTCAGGTGCTGAAGTTGTGGTGGGTGTAATGTGTGCATGGATTTGATGAGTGCAAGCCTTGCCCTTTTCTTGACAGAGGTTCGCTGGTATCCAATGATTGTGAATGTTGTAAGAAATCAAGCCTTGTGTTTGTGGCAGGGGATAGAGCAGAACCTTCAGAACTGCCAGGAGGAAGTGCGAGCTCTCTTCCTCTAGAACCAGAGAATGCCTGCAGGACGCGCTGCAGGTGGCCCCCAAAATCCCTGAACACTTCTCGTGCCGATCTATGAGCTTGCATTGCACCAGTGCACAAAGCTGACCAACCACAGTCATGTTCCCGTGGTCATATGTTCCTCATTGTTTCCCCTCCATACCCTCCATCCCTGCAGTTTCTGCTCCTGCTCACGGTGGGGGGCAACATTAAACGGACACCTCTCACCTCCAACTATTACAAGACAACCAAGTCAGGGTTTAGCGTGATGAAGGTGAGAGCACAAGTCATGGGTAGTCCTGAAATGCTTTAAAAAACCAGCAAGGCTTGCTCGTGCACATCTGCTTACCTTGCACACTCTCGATGCAACTGTTCTTGTTCGTGCTAGGAGCGAACGTGAGCGCACGTGTGCGCACACACACACACACACACACACACACACACACACACATGCACACATGCACGCACCTGCACATATGGGCTACTACGCCTTGTGAGCACACGCAGATGGATTCGGAATTAGACCCTGTGGGATGGGCAGCATCCTGTGGGCTGCACGACTTCGTCCTCCTGGCGAGCAGCTCTGGCAGGCTGCTATCATTTCCTGTGTCCCAGATCCCTCAGGTCAGCCGCCAAGGAGGCTCTGTGAAGGTGCGTGGGGTGCTTCCTGGTGCAGCAGTTGTAATAGAATGGCGGCTTTTTGAGTGGCCGTGTTGCTATAGCAGAGGTGGAGCAATGTGAGAAAGAAGGCATTGCATGCCCGTGCTTTGGTTTGTAGCAGTCAAAAGGGATGACATAACGACAAGCACCTCCAGGTTTTGCTGTGCCCCTGGCAGAGCGTGTCTGCTCCGACTGCAGCAATTGAGGGCCCAGCAACTCCGATTGTAACTGCATGGCTTTTCCTGTTGTGGTGAAGAACCATGCATAGTACTTCAGCAGGCCTTGAGGGTCAGGAAGCTGAGCATTTACCTCCCAAAGAAACAAAATACCTCCGATCAAAGCACAGCAAAACATGTGTTACCCTGCTGCTACATGTGTGTAACCGTCTATGCCAGCGCCAGACGGGGTTGAGTTTGCTGCAGCTGAACGATGCAGGGGCGTGGTGTTGATAATTTGGTACAGCATTGACACACAGCATTCACACATTCGCTTTAGTGTGGCGCCTCTTAAATGTCTGCTGTAATGTTGCGCCCCGTGATTGTCTCTAGTTTCCTGTTTACACATACAGGGTATGAAGCTGCAAGATGGGCACAGAGTGGTGGGCATGACATTGGTGCCGTCGAGCGTAGCCTCATCCTCAATCTCAGGTGAAGATTTATAAGAGAGAAGGCTTAGAGAAAGAGAAGAGCTTAGCCTCGCCCTCGGCCTCAGTGATGATTTGGAAGAAGAGAAGAATGTCAAGGGAGGATTTAGAAGCACAGAGGAGGTGAAGGTTTCTGCACCAGCTACAGCTGGAGATTCTGGTATGATTGCATCTACAACGCCAAGATGGATGTTGCACGCACTTGAGCATGCTGTCAATGCCTACTTGGGAATTGGAGGAGACTGTGTGTAGGCAGTTGAGGCAGAACCGCTCCTGCATCAATGCGGACAAGCAGACACCCTTGTTGCATGGGGTGATAGGCAACTTGTCCCTCTAGTTCCCTTCGTAAGGCTTATATACCTCGTAACAACCATGGGCTGAGGCACTTCTCATTAGCCCCATGCAGGTTCTCTTGGTGAAACTAATGCGCAGTGCCTCGGCCCTAGATATCCACTTCTCCTCACTTCAATGCAGGGAGTAGTGGTTCTGCTGCCTACGTAACATTCCTTTGCTTTAATAGTCCAACCAGATCTTGGGTTGCGTCGTTGTGTCAGCTGGAACACCCCATATACTTCAAATGGGATCGGTGAAGGGAAAACCCGCAATGGTGTAGCGTATCCATAATTTTCGCAATTTAGTTTCCCCCCTAACAGGATAAAGGCAAACCACCAGTGGTTTGCTCAGACTCCATCCTATTATGATTCGTGACAGGGGGCTTGGTGGAGCTTCCTGGTCACCGCTTGAGTGTGTTGCTGGTCACCGCTGGAGGGAAAGGTAAGAAACGTGTAAATTGTGTTGGATTGTCATTGATTCATTCAAAGTTTGCATGGAAATTTTGTAGGACCTACAACACTTTTGTCTGCCACCTGTCATCACTTTTCATAATGTCATTTTGTCATTTTGTCATCACTTTTGCCTGCCACCTGTCATCACATGCTGCACCTGCTGCAAACTTGTAGGAGGTTGGAAATAAGATCCTAGTTTTGCCTGGCTGCTTTGTGAATTTTCAAAGCTTCTACACCAGGCAATGAGCGCGCATTGTTGGATAAACAAGCTGACTTGCAGGTAGTGCTGTCTCAGGAGTCCTGACCCTAAAACGTTTTTGACATTTTGCTTCTGATAGGATGGCCCTCTTTGGGGTGGCCATACCTGGCCCTTTGTACTCCTGATACAGATGCACACACGACACATACGTAATACAGGCAGACGTACCACACACCTGACGTGCAGGCAAGCGCATATCCCTGCCAGACCTGAGGATGGGCAATCGCGGCACAGTGAGTGAAAAGGCTGGCTGCTTGATTGCAGCTTTGGCAGTGCGCAATGCCAACATACTATGAGGAGTGTATTTGATTGTGTTTAAAAAGATATATTTTTGAAGGCACCGTTGCGATGCTCCTATGCATGGGCTGCCTGTACAAGGATGGCCAATGCTACAAGCTTGCTGAGCCAAGCTACTGATGACGGTATGCTCGGGATGGATTAGGATTGTTTTGCCAATGACCTGATTGCCATGTGAGCTGCGACCTGGCGCAGGCATCACGTGCTCATCCTTGTCGTCTTCTCCAGAACACACCTGCTTGAAGCATGCTGTGAATGAGACTCAATTTGGTGGAAATATGGCATGGCACTGTGAAGCAAGATGTTTCTTGCTTGCTGATTGAAGGAAGCATGGCACCTATGCCAAAGCTCCTAGGCTCAGCTTCCGCCTGCACATACACAAATAGCCTTTGGGCTTGTGTGCTTGAAGCTTGATTTGTACTATGCACAAATCCATGACTGGTGCAGATGGGCAGCCCATGCAACCTTAACGCAAGAGGGACAGAGGGTGACACACTAGCTGCATTGGCTTTGGTGAATCCTAATGATGAGGTGCTGCTGGGGTCTGTGCGTGGCAAAATAATGCGGCTCCAGGCAAGCAGCGTCGAGGTATGTGAGCAATGGCAAATGCAAAAGTCATTTAGAAGTTTCCTTTAAATTGTGTAAAAACGATACAACTATGATTGGCGGTGAATGCAGCCCTTGATTGCTTAGATGAAACCTGGAATGTGGGCCCCTGAGCTTGTGAGTTGTTTTCATTTTGTTTGTTAGTTATCAGAAGTCTAGCAAACAATTGCTGATAGAGTGCTCCTACAAAGACATTCAACTGTTTTCTGATTTGGGGTTAGGGAACTTTTTGGGAGGGAATCAAAGAAGCATGAACGAAAATATTGCCTTGATCAACAGCTTTCTCTAGAAGCTCCAGTTGCCTGACCCGGAAAAACACTTTTACTGCGCAATTGCACGCTAGGACGGTGTAGGTGGTGCATAACATATAAACAAAACAATTGAGACAGACAAGGGTTCTGCTTAGCAGTGCCACGCTTCACGCAGTCTGTCAAAAGAACAGATTTCCCTGAGGGACAAATCTTAATGTCTCCTCACGAGATCCCTCCCATCAGCCCTGCTGGACGCTTACCAAACTCCTCTACAACCTAAAAATAATGTCATGTATGCAGGTTGCATCTCCCAAGAACGCCTCAAGGGTACTGATGGACCTCCACGATGGAGATTCAGTACAGACCATAGCGGTCATCCCCACGGCAAACAAGGCCAATGATAGCTCATCTTCAGGCAGTAGCAGTGACTGAAGTATGCTTTGCATTGTGTTTTTTAAAGAGGTTGGGAGCCTTGACGCTGTAGCACATATTGTAGATCAAATGTATCAAATAATGCGCAGATAAGAAACGCATCAAATCATGCGTAGCCCTATGAAGCACATCCTTTCCTTTATTTACCCCACACTGCAAGTTGCAAGGACCATGACCATGCTTTGCTGACTCCATTCAGTGTTCTGTCATCATGTTGCTTTATAAACATGAATGTTGGGGTCGTCTCGATGTCTCCTGTTACCCAGGCATAAAACAGCATATCATTTCTCTTCATCTACAAGAGACATGTAGGCAACAGTGGCCTGAGTGTGTCGGGTCCTGATATGTTTGTGACCCCTGCGTGAGCTCCCGGGAGTGTTGGCAGAGGTATACTGCAAGATGCAAGTGCCAATTTGTCCTCCTGATGTTGAGGAGTGGGGGAGGGGAGGATGACATGCTAACACACCCGAAGCCTCCCTTTCCATGTCAGAAAGAAATTGTGTGCGTTGAGGACAGGCCTGCTGAACAGCTAGTTGGGGGCTCACCGAGAGCATCTTAAGCCTGGCCTAAACTGAGCTTGAGAAGTTTCTTATGAAGCCTAGGTTGCTGGCTAGTATAGGAAGCTTTTTCCTAGAACAGAAAAGAGACAAATTACATAGGCAGACGTAGCTCTCCCTACATCAATAAAAGAGAAAGAGACATTGGCTCATACGAGCCATAAGTCCCCTCTGCCTCAAAGCCACAGAATAGAAAGTGCCTGTGGGAATCTGGAGGGTCAATGGAAGAACCCGGCTTTAGAACCTGTTTGTGAGGAGCGTTCTTGTTCTCAATGATGCGCCTAGTAGAAACAAGTTTGTGGAAAAGGAAAGAAAAAACTGTGTAGGCAGTGTAAACCCCTCACATCAATTGGAAAAAAAGGGGCCACGTTGTTTCTTAGGCTTGGTTCTTAGGCAGGGTGGTGAGGTGGTCGTTAAGGTATTTGCACCCAGGATGACCCCTTTCCTTAATCAACGCTCGGGGTGTTTACCGCCTGCGTAGCTTTTCCTTTTCTTAGGCTCAGCCTGTATGACTCCCCACCACGAAGTTCAGACAGGGAGGAGCAAACTGTGCCTGGTGACCAGGCAGATGAGAGGCGGTCTGTTCTGCGTGGTATGATCGTACCACACCAGGCAGAGAATAAAGACAGGTCCAGCAATGAGAAAGAGAGAAACTGAAAGACTGCAATTCCAGACCTTCAACTGTGAGCACAGTAAAGCTCAGTCAGCCTGCCAACCAAGGAAAGCCAAAAACGGGCATACTGTACAGAAAAAGAAAAAGTCTGCGGCAGCCAAACAGCCGCTTGCATGAAAGTTACAATGAGTTACAATGAGTTACAATGGGGTTTGACCTTCAGCCAGGTAGTTTGGCTGCTCGGTCTGCTCAACTGTTCCAACTGCACAAAAAATATCCATGAGATCGGAAATAAAATGATAAGTGTCATTAGTTTGCTTCTGCAAGAAATGAATAGCATCCTCAGAGCTAGCTTGAGAATAGTAGAAAGTGCCTGAATCGTCCAGAAAAATTCTATAAGACGAGGGGAAGTCAGAAAATAACTGTGCACAAGCCCTTCGAAGAGAGCACACAGAAGCGCAAGAACAAAGGAACACGGCATGCTTTTCATCTTGGAGTCCTTGTTCACATTTATCACAAGTTGATGTGTGCTCCTGCCAAAGTGATGTCTCAACTCTTAAAGTATGAGCATGTAAGCGAAAACGTGCTATGTTTCTTAGCGTGCGCTTGCCCAAATCAAGATGCAAATACCTGGGGACAGAAAAGGGCGCACCATGAACAGACAAGGGTCTCAAAGGAAGTGCCATCCAGTGATGATATTTGGCTAATTTGTTTGTGTGGTCACCATGTTCTGCCAAGGCATCAGCATTCCACACACCTCGCAGCCTTTTTCTCAGATCAACAACAAACTCCCTCATGACTATAGGCTGCCCTGACCGAACACAATGAGTAAACACGTTGCACCTGTCCAAGCCTGTGCAGGCAGCCAAAAATTCTGAAGTCCAACATTTATGGGAGAGACTGCTCATTTCAACATCTGCTTGCAGTACCTTACTGAGTGTAGTGCTGTTGCTGCGCAGTAAAGCATTGTAAAACCTAACTGCTGCACGAAACCAATAGAACTGTAAAGGTTCATGCCCACACTCGCGCAGTACGGACCAATTAGGAGTGGTGCGCTTTACCCCAAGGATACGCTTCAATAAGCACAGATGTACAGTTTGCAAAGGACAGTCCATTTCAGCTCCTTCTTTCATAAATCTAGTGCACCAAATCTGGCATGCATACATGCTAGCAGGGAGAGCATATGCTTTAGTCAGCCAGAGCATGGTATGCGGCCTATCTGTCAGGCGGTGCTCAGATGCGAATTGCCTAATCCGTCTACAACCAGCTAGGAAAGGGGCACACATATACTCAGCAGTGGCTTGCGGGTTGCGTTGTTTTGTGAACAGCATGCCTAAATACCTAAAAGAATCTGCGCACGCCAAACGAGCTCCACCTAACGTGAAAGCTGGCACATTATCACCCTTTGAATTAAAATGCACAATCTCAGACTTGGCAGTATTGATCACCAACCCTTTCCGCTGAGCATACGTATGTAGCCTATCTAACATCAGTTGGAGCTGATCAGGAAGGTTACTAGTGAGGCACAAATCGTCTGCATACAGCATGTGGGTGACTCGAACGTCCCTAGTGCCTGTAATAGCCCCTTGCACATTTTCTGCCAAGCAGTCCACGTCATTGATGTACAAGGAGAACAACAAAGGGGAAAGCGGGCAGCCTTGCTTAACTCCAAAATGGGGGCGCACACGAGCTTGCTTGCAGCCATCCACCAAGATATACTCATCATTAGCATACATGCTTTTAATGACAGCCAACAGGCACGCAGGCATACGAATGCGCTGCAGGTGAGTCCAAAGGGCTTCCCTAGGAATTGTATCGTAAGCCTGCTTGAAATCAATAAAAGCTGCATGCAGCCTTGGGGATGCATTTGGGCGCTTGACCTGAGCAGCATGCTGCAAGTGCCGCAAAATGAAAATGGGCTGCAAAGTGTTACGGCCAGGATAGAAACCAAATTGAGTGTCTGGAATCTTGTTTTTATCTTTACACCACCCAGTGACCACCTCCCTAGGAACGACAGCATACAGCCTATACAGGCTGCCACTTACTGCGAGCATGCGATAATTCCCTGGGTCCAGCACAGAGCCCTTTTTGTAAAGAGGACTTATCTTAGCCACTTTCCAACAAGCAGGAATCTCAGCCCTCTCCATCATGGCAGCAAACAGACGTGCAATGTAAGGAGCCAAAACATTCATCCTATCCGTGCCTCTACCATTAACTGCTGGGACCCTCTTTTCAGCGTACTTAATGAAGGGTGCTGCAACAGCATCAAAACCAGGGGATGTCCTAGCATTCAACTTACGTATGTGCTCGCAAACAATAGGGTACAGGGCAGCTGCGTCAGGCAGTTCCATCACATCAGGTTCAGGCATCCATCGAGACTCAGCACCTTGACGGAAAAGCTGCTCAGGAGGCGGGTTGTTGCGCCCCAGGGGCACTGCCATATCCCGAGCTGGAGCTCCAGAGTTGCCAGTCCAACGTGCAGCAACCCGCTGTGCCACCCCACGCATGGCTCCAATAACGGACTCCACCCCTTTGCTAATGCTGTCCCACATTCCAGGCCTTCTACTTAAGGTGCTTTCAGGGCAGCTACCCATGGGGCTTGCTTGTTGGTCAGGGATGTGAGGAGCGTTTCTTGCTGGACAAGTGGGGTGCCTGCCCACAAATCCGTTGGTATGCAAGGCGGCGTCCTGATAGTGTGTGCTTTCAGGGCAGCTACCCATGCCATGCATATGTGCTGCTTCTCTAGTTGAAGGAGAAGAGCAATTGTTCATGCGGGCACCAAAATGATGCTGTAAGTAAGAGTTCCAGCCGTCCGCTGTAATGGGAGTCTGATGGGTGCTCCTGGGCTTCCTGAGCATTTCATGAATGTCAAGCCTGTGTCTCTTCAGCCTGTCCAAGAAAACTGCTCTCTGGTACTTCTCATAAGCCCGCCGTGCACGCCTTGTTTGTTTTAATGCTTGCATGAAAGAATGCTCAACACACAAAACTTGGACTGGAATGAAGAGATAACGAATTCATGTTAGTTGCGGTCTGGTGTTTGCAATAGCATGAGGTAAATTATGCTCAAGGGAAGGGAAGGGTTACATAGCTGTACCTGCCTGCGGGGGCAGCTTAGCTGAAGCAAGACGTGCCTGCAACCAAACCAGTCCAAACTAAAAAGCAAAATGAGCTAGAAGCTCAGCCACAGCATTTCAGGCCAGCAGACACGAACTTGGCTAATCCTAGGACATCATCCTGATTCATGCAGTCTCCAAATTATGCTCAAGGGCTTCGAGTTGCTGGATCAAATAATTACTCCAAACATTTGATGCAGCGTAAGGCTGGTAAGCATTCATTTCAAATATGCCCATGCAACGCTCCATGCTCACTAGGATATCAAGCAGTGTTTGGCATTGAGATGGAACAAGACGCGTGCTTCCTCCTCCATAAGCACATTAGCTAGCCTCAAGCTGGATGGCACCAACTACAGGATCCCCCTAGATGACTCCAAATGAGAATTGAAGGGCTAGAGGCCCATTCAAATACTTGGAGGCCCGACATATCCCCCAGAAGTCTCATACCTCCTGGAAGGGCCCCATCTCACTCTGATTGCCTGCGCTATCTTGCGCGCTCGAGCTCGGCTGTCTTGTAAGCTCAGTAGCCTGTTGGTGGCCAAGGCCTAACTTGACTTGGAAAAAAAGGAAGAAAAAACCACGTAGACAGTAAGAACTCTCCCTAATGTAGGGAGATGTGATGAGACATAAATTGAATTTACGCACTCTACTTGTGGGATCTTTCCATTATCTCTTCTTTGAGAGCTCGGACTCCACCCTCTTCCTCCTCCTCCTCCTCCAGCTGTCCACTGCAAGCAGTGCCGCGAGCCCAGCAAACAAACAAGGAAACCAAGTGCGTACTCTGCCTGGTTATGTCAGGTCAGCCGTCTGGATGAGGGACTAGTGACTAAAGAAGAAATGGCCTGTCCCCTAGAACTTTCAAGGCCCCTAGATATCTTAACTTAGATTCAGGAAGACTTGTGAAGCGAAACATTTCTTGTTTTAGGCTGAGCCTTTGTGTGTGCATGCATGCCTGTATATCAGCTGGTCCTTGCCCTATTAAGTGTAGGCCTTTTTGCTGCTTGCTGCTTGTATTCCTTTCAGACCTCAATGACCTGCTTGTTGCGTGCCTCAAGACCCCGCACATTGAAACCTCAAGAACTTGTTGCATGGCTCTGACATTACAGCTGCCTCTCTTCTATTATGAACCTCCTCTTTAGTTGGACCAAGCTTTTTCACATGGATATTATGTTGGCTGGCGAGGACCAGTCACAGGCCGATCAGCCGAACAGTCTGGCTGAAGGTCTCTCCTTTAAATCTGTAAATCTGTAAATCTTGTTTTAGGCTGAGGGCCCACACGATGGGAGTAGAGAGAGCTTGTTCAACCAAGTTGGCAGACTAATGTGAATGGTCCCTGTGATTTATATAATCTGCAAGGGTTGCAAGACGGGAAAGATGCCCTTTTCTTGTGCAATTGTGCTAGGAAAAAGGAAAAAGAAAAAGCTACACAAGTGGTAAACACCTCTAGTGTTAGTTAAGGAAAGGGGTCATCCTGGGTGCGGACACTTTGATAAGCCCCTCACCGCCAAAGGAGCTGCCCAGCAGCTCAAATACTAGGTTGCTCTTCAAAACGAGTACGCTCGTCTCTTCTTTAAGACTTCTACACAGGCGAGAGTTTCCCTTGGTCCTACCAATTTTTACTGTTCTAAAGTTAGCAATGGGGACGTTTGTCATTTTATTGAGCAAGGCTCGAATCAGATGTATCACTTTCTTCCTGATGTCATGGACATTTTTTTGTGTGGCTGGCAGAGACCTGCAGGCCGAGCAGTCAAACCATCTGGCTGAAGGCTAAACCCCATGTAAACTAAACTCAACTAGTCTGCCTGTGGAGGGCAAAGCATGTGTCTTCCTTCATCTGAATATATATCTGTTTCTTTTTGGAGCAACGCAAAAACATTTATAAACTTCAAGCTTTTCTTTTTAGTTTCAAGCTTCGGTCTGGTTCGGTTTGGTTTGGTTGCAGGCATCTCTTTTTATGCTTCAGCTAAGCTGCCCTCTTAGAGACCCAAGTTCGAGCACACAAGATTGCACAGGCAATTAAAGCAACAAGCGTCCCTAATAGGAGGTATGGGGAAATCTTAGATCCGTTTAAGTCTCGAGCCATGTATGGGATAAGTGTGGGGCCTGATGGACCCTGCGGCCTCTGATAGGGTGTTTGGAGTCTCGTGAAAACTGTTTATAGAGCTTTGAGCAAGGCAATGCAACTGACAACTCATGTTGACATGTGCACTCACCAGGCTGTATCGGCGGTTGCCCTTCTTGAAGCATTGCAATGCATCTACGACAGTGGATGCTGAGAAATGAAGTATAAAGCTCAACATGAACACATTTGTCATGGCCACTTGGACCATTTTTCAGAGTGATGCTGTTCTCAAACTTCCCACGCTTCTTGTGGAAACACGAAAGTAAATTATCCTGACACTACGACCTTTTGGAGTATTTGTGCATTACTTTTTTCATTTAGAGTGACAGTGTTTGATTTCTCAGTTAACACTTCTGAACTCAGCTCAAGGCTTTCAGTTGACATTTACACAAGTTTTGTTTTGTTTGATTACAGGCACCTTTTTGCTTCAGCTAAGCTGCCCTTGTAGGCAGGTGCAGCTATGCAACCCTATCCTATCCTATCTTATCCGATAAGAGGGGTTATCTTAGGCAGATACGGCTATGTAACCCTTTCCTTTCATCTGAATATCAAAGACTGCTTAATATCCTAGTGAGCATGGAGCATTGCATGGGCATGTTTGGAATGAATGCTTTGAAACCATTTGCAGCAGTACATTGCCATCAGCCAGAGTCTCGGGCTGTAGGCCACCATTGTAAACCCCTTGTAAACCCCTTGCAGCAGTACATTGTTCATCAAATGTTCGAAACGTTTATCTGATCCAACAGCTTTGATGCCTTTGGGCATAACCGATCTCATGCTATTGCAAACATTGGACTGCAACAAACATGATCTTTTATCTTTTCTTTCCAGCCAAAGTTTTGTGAGTTGAGCACTTTTTGGCCAGATCTGGTTACAGGCCTGTGTCTCCCCTTAGCTGTCCTCGTAGGCGGATATAGCGATGCAACCCTACCTTACCTACCTTTCTCCCTGCGTGGTTTGATGAAGGTTGAGGAGTTTCTCGGTGAGACCCAAGCTAGCTGGCTTGTTAGGGACCTTTCCACCATGGTTGCCAGCCGCCACCAGATTCTGACTGCGTAGCCTATTCCTTTTCTTTCTGTTCTTTAAACCTGACTGCAGCTTCACTTTCTACGTAAGCAACTATAGCACGGCACAGGAAGAAGGAAGCGAAGGGGCCTTGAAAAATACAATCACCTGCCAGGTGTACAGTGCACAACACTTCAGCTCAGAAGCACCCCGTCCACTTGAAGGATCCAAACCGACAAAAAAAATAGGAGCAATTAACCAATCGTTAAGTTTGTAAGAGTGCATTTGCCTGCAAAATCACCAACGCCCAGAGATTCACCCTTCTGCTTGAGCTAAGCTGCCTTCTGAGGCAGGTGCAGCTATGTAACCCTATCCCATCCTTTCCCAAACAAAGAATAAGAATGATCAGACGTGCATGCCACATGGGTGACGCTGCACGGCAGCAATAACCCAACAGAGAAAGCTTCAGACAGGGTCATGCAAGCAAAGTATGTGCACCACAATCTGAGGCCAGAACAGTGTCAAGTCTGGCAGTGTCAAGTTTATCAGAATAGATTCACCCGTACTTTGCAGGGGTCTTTCAGCCATAACGTTCTTGGATCCCTTTCAAACTTGGCTCCTTCATCAGTGCAAAACATCAAAATTGGCAGCACCGCTGAAACAGATGGCGTTTATTAGATGAGCACTTGCAGTGCTTAATATCCCATTGCGTTTGTTCATCAGATGGCTGCACCTTATGCATGTCCACCAGCCTCGCAGAAAGGAGGCATGCACTCACAGGATGTATCGCCACTTCACCATGCCGTCAAAATGGGGAAAAAAAAGGCAGATGCCACATTGCGCGTGGTGCCTTTCAGTCTTTTGCATGCTTGGCCCTGCTAAGACAGGCAGCAGGAGCCTTGTCAGGTCCATCCCGCGGGTGGGTACTCATTTGACCCGTGGGCCCCAATGTCGTGCTGGGTCGTGCTGGCATGCGTTGAGCATCCTATACATTCCTAAAGCAGCCGCAAGTGCCACAAAATTGTCAAAACAGTGGCATACAAAGCAAACGCACACCTCACCATGTACAAGCACCAGCATGTATAAGCGTATTTTACCATGTACAAGCACCAGCACATCAAACCAGTACACAAACAGCTGCACACACATCAGCAGCAGAAGGGTTCTCATTGGCCTCCCAGCACACAGAAGCAAGCATCCTGAAGCTAGCACATCAGTTGCACTGCACAAGGCCACAACGGATGACAGAAACAGTGCGATTCAGACACAGCAGCATGCACATGCGGGCTACAAGCGACCTTAGCGTTCTGGGTTTGTGCCGTTCAGGCGCAGGTGGGCTTGATGCACCTGTAATGCTTGAGTCGCACTGCACAGCATGCACAAGCGGGCCACGCCGGGCTGCTAAGACTGGGCTGTTCAGGCACAACAGTGTGCACAAGCAGGCTACACTGAGCCACTTAGACAGTGCCTTCTAGGCACAACAGCATGCAAAAGCGGGCCATGCTGAGCTACGAAGTAGCGGGCCACACTGAGCTTCTCCCTAAGACAGTGCCATCTATACACAACGGCGTGCGCAAGCAGAGGCCACAACGAGCTACAAAAAGAGTGCCATTCAGGCACAGGCAGGCTTGATGCGCCGGCTGCGCCGCAGCGACTGCCCCAGCCAACTCAGAAGCCCCTCCTTTGCCCGGTCCCCCTTCTTCTGCCCCAGGCTGGTTTGGTGGTAGAAGCTGAGGACACTGCCTTGGCTGGACGGCTCTGAGGCGGGAGCGTTCAAGGAGGATGAGCACCTGGCTGCGCGATCCAGGTAGCGGAGCAGGTGCTGTTGGTACTCCTCGTTGTCGCACTCCCCCGGCAGTTGCATGCCCCTACCACTACAGTCTGTGCGCTTGGTGTCGCTGCCGTGGCGGCTGTGGTGGTGGCTGCTCTTGTCGGGGGCAGGCTGCGCCCCCAGCAGGGTGTGGTGCTGCTCCATGTTGCCACGGCTCACCATGCCTCCATCGTACGCGGTGTCCGTGACGGATGCTTTGGGCTGCACAGGGAAAAAGGCAGCCGCGGCCAGGGGGTTGGTCACGTTGGTGGAGGAGGGCACGGCTGCTGCTTTGCTGAGGGCGTGCAGGGGCGATGTGGGGCTGGGAGGCACAGCCTGCGGGGACAATGCTTTGCCCAGGCACCCTGAAAACCCATCCAGCCACGACCGCCCCGGGGCCCTCCACAACTGGCTCCCACTACCCGCAATGGACTCGCCCATCACGCTGCTGCTGTCGGCGCCACCCTCGCTGCTGTCGCCTCCTATCCGTCCCACTTCGCTGCTGCTGTCTGCGAGGCACAGCGGGTACAGCACCTCCACTTCGTCCTCCCCTCTCCCACACCCGTGCACGTCACCCCGCCCTTGTTGCGACTTGTGTTGTTCCGACTCTGCCTTCACTCTCCCACTGCGCGTCCTCCCCGGAGCGTTGTCCCGCTGGGAGCGCTGCTGCAGCTGCGAGCGTGATTGCTCATCCCCGTGCTGCGAGTCGATGCATCCAGGGGCCTGCTTCTGCGGAGGACCAACACCGCTGGTGCTTAGGTGTAGGTTACCTGTGTGACCCTCACCAGGGCTGCTGAGGCTACTGGAAGCGCTCCCGTCGCCACTACCCCCTCCCATGCCCCCTCGCACCCCAACAAGAGCAGCCAGTGCTGCATGTTCCTCTGCCACACCACTTCCTGCTGCATAACCCTCAGTGTCATCGCAGAAGCTGGAGGGCTCACAACCCACTTGCTGCGGCCCAAGAGTAGACAGCAGGGGATCATCCTTAGCCTCCTCCCTTTGTCGATGCATACTGCGCCCGTTCATTTTAGGATACAAGACCGCCAGGCCCAGCGACCACGCGCTCTGGCGAAGCCGATGGAATGAGTTCTGAGGCTGCTTGGAACCCGCCAGGCTCCTGCGGTTACATGTGGGGCAAAGTGTACGTGATGGTGTGCGTGTCATATTTGAGTGTGTGTGTGTGTGTGCGCGCGTGTGTGTGATTGCAGGATCACGCGTGTGTGTGTTGCACGCGTTTGCTTTTGCTGTATGGCTTGGTGAAAGCAAAAGACAAGGTAAGCATAGGAGTGGAAGCACCAAAGCCGTGCACAGCAAGGGCAGGTACCCCAAGTGCAACAGCAAAGTTAAGCATGAGCAGCAAGGGAACCAAGCACATCAAGGGCAGGCTTCTGCTTGCTTCTGTGGGGGCAGGTTTCGTGCAGAGCCAACACACATGCTTGCTTCTGTGGAATTAAGTTGGCGGAGGAAAACAGGTGCACGCACATATATGCAGACAAACCCACCCGCACATGTGTATACTCAATGATGGAGGACAATGTGTGCCCACACTTGTGGCCGAGCAGACTCACCCACCTGCACACTCGATGTGTCAATCATACCGACAAGCCTCGCTCAAACGCATGGCTACTCTGCTCATTCAAGTCACCGCATCTGACTGCCTCACTCAAGTCCATCACCTTCACGTCCTCAACAGCTGATACAAGCAATGGTTCACTCAATTGTACAACAGCGAATGATCTTATGCCTGTGCACCTCACCTGCGTATATCCAGGCCCATCCTGCTGCTGCCCTGGGGGCTTGAGCGGGTTGCTTTGCCATCTACTGCAGGTGAGGATGGCAGGGCCGTATCACAGCTTCCAGCCTGCTGCTGCGGCTCTTGCTGTGGCTCCTGCTGCTGCTGCTGCTGCTGCTGCTGCTCTTGCTGCAGTGCTTGTGCACGCACAGCCCTGTTCAAGCCACCCCTGACACTGGGGTTGAGGTTAGTAGCCTCCTGGCAACCCTGCTCCAGGCATTGGCTCGCACTGTCGCCATCTGTGCAGCAAACACGCACCAAAAGATGAGCACAGCTTCAAGTGCGCGCACCTACATCATTTTGAAGTGTGCGCTGGGCATGGATTCTGCTTTGCTTGTGCATATGTGCTTCATTTGTTGAAGCTCCCACGCGTGCCAACTGTGTGCTTGCATCACTGTGAGCATGTGTTAAACATACAATCAGGTTGCATGCAAGCGAGCATTGCATTGTGAGCATTTTTCATCTGTTGAACATTCTTTGACTGCAAGCATGTTTCCATCGCCACAGTGGCATTTTTGGACTGTACGAGCCGCACTCACGACCCAGGACCTACATGCTGCAGGCAAAGCAGCTGCACATCAGAGTTTGCAATGATGTGAGAGACAAGAGTGCCTGGTTCAAGGAAAGCAGGATGGCTCAGCACACCTCCAGTACCATCCTTGGCTGCTCAACAGGCGCAGACAGAGATGCACGTGATCAAGTGCACTCCTCAAGAATGGATGCTTGCGCCCGTTGTGCACACAAGCTGGCTTGGACAAACTTGTGGGCACACTGAAGCACAGCCGCTTGTACAGATTTGCGTGTACAAATGTAAGCAAGCAAAGACCCCCATTCCAGACAGGTCCTTCTCCACAGCACGTCATACACACACACACACACACACAAAACACGCACACCAAGCACAAGCACAGCACACGCGCGCTGCCAGACAGGCAGAGCGGCTCACCCTCCGGGAATGGCGGTGCCACCAAAGAGTCGCTGCTCCTGACACGCACAGGCGAAGGGGGTGCATCCCCGGTCAGCATGGACCCCAGGTGGGTGAGTTCCGACGCGGCAGAGGAGCGGTGCACTCCCATGGACCATGTGTTCAGCGCTCGATGGCAGGAGTTGGGGGAGGGGGGGCTCTGCCGGAGAGCAAGCAGTAGCTGGCCCGCTGACCGGGAGGCGTCCGGGGGCTTGAGGTTGTGTTTGACGCAATGCAGGATCTCAGCGTGGCTGGGTGGCTCCCAGAGCGGGTGGTGGCGCGTACACGCTGCGGTATCGGGCACCCAGCCGTCTCCTCCCTCTTGGCCCTCGGCCTCTGCGCATCCCACAGGCACCCAAGGCACACGGGGTTGCGGGATCGAGTGTGTGCATGTGTGTGTGTGTGTGTGTGTGTGTGTGATGAAAGGCCCCCAGTCAAAAGCTGCCTATTAGCTTACTTGAACCCTGGACACCTACCCACGGATGCAGCCAACATACCTTTGAGGCACAAACACACACAGGGATTTGAGGCTGGGAGACACACAGGGACCTGTGCTTGCGATAGCTTTACATTGGCGCGAGAAGACAGCGCACTGGCAAGTGCCTTCGGTGCTGTGCAGCTGCTGTGGTGTTGCTGAGGATGCTGCGCAGCACGACACGTCTCTTAGAAGACATGAATGCTTGCATGCTTCCCATGTACCGGCTCTGGCACAGCCACAGCAAGTACAGCTGGTGCATGTGAGGGGATGCGCGAATGCTTTTGCAAGCAAGGGGGCTTAGGGCCATTCTAAGCCTGGGCCAGCCTTACTCTCATGAGCTTACTCTCATGGCATTGTGTGCTCACCCTCATGGCCTCACTCTCATGGCATCCTGTGCACACTATCTTGGCCTTACTCTCATGGCATTTTGTGCTCACTCGCATGGCATTGTATGCTCACTCTCATGGCCTCACTCTCATGGCAATTTGTGCTCACTCTCATGGCAATCTGTGCTCACTCACATGGCATTTTATGCTCACTCTTATGGCCTCACTCGCAAGGCATCTTGAGCTCACTCACATGGCTTTTTATTCTCACTCTCATGGCCTCACTCTCATGGCGTCTTTTGCTCATTATCATGGCCTGATAATGGCGCTGTTGGCAAATACAGGTGCAAATCTAAAAGAGCACAGCCTTCTTCAATTCTGCACCTACATCCTCCCAAGGCAACCCATGCTGTAAGCTGCTCAGTGGCTCTGGTGAATTTACTCTCATGCCTCTTGCGCTGTACTCCTTTGTTTATCAATATTAGCTCAAACACAACTTATGGGGATTAAGTTCTCCTCATTGCTTTGAGAGTGAAGGAGAACAGTGCTATTCCACCCATAGTGAATGCTGCCGGCAAAGGGAAGTCAAGAGAGAAGTGCGGTCACGCATTGCACATATTCGTCCAACTTCCCATTAGCTCCCTGAAGAGACAATGTCCCTTCATCAGGTCCAGCATATTAAGCACATTGAGCAAGGATAGCACCAGCACAGATTGCTCATGCCCTCAGGCAGTATTAACTGCTCCTTGACTGCAACATATTCAGCATAGGCTGCTCAATACTCCTACATACGCAATTAAAAAAAGAATTAGACCGCTCATGCCTGACCTAGACAGCATGCACTTTGCAGGCCTGTTGACCCCATGGGGTCAGGAATAGCAGTCCGCTTAATCTGCCAGGCAAGCAAGCACACTCAGGTTGCGCATGGTCATGGGGCAGGCTCCAAGGAAACTGGGCTGAGAGAAGGCAGGAAACACAAGACATGGGTGCAGGGACAGTGCACAAAGGAAGCAGTAAAGGCACATTCCTTCCTCCAGAACACACACACACAGGCATGCACCTGTGCGCGCACGCACCCACCGAGATCCGGCTGCCACTCAGGCATGGAGCCGCATAGGCTGGGATGCATGGACAGGCCCAGTGCCGCAGGGGGCACGAGGATTTTGGGCAGCCTGCGCGCCCGGCCGACAGACTCTTTGCTCCCAGGGCCTTGTGCATCAGCTGCAGTGCCTCTCAGCGCTGCGAGGGGCAGGTTCTTGGGGGGTGAAGTGGCTGCAGTAGATGCGGGCACTATGGGTGCAGACAGTGGCGGAGCTGAGGGTGGAAGGAGGGAGTGAGGAGGGAGGTGGCTGGTGCTGCAAGGGTGGTGAGCCTGCGAGCTTGGGGGGGGCTTGGAGGAGGGGGGGTCCAAGAGGGTTTGAGGAGAGCGGGGGCGAGCCTGTGAGCTTGGGGGCGGCTCGGAGGAGGGGGGTTCCAAGAGGGTTTGAGGAGAGCAGGGGCGAGCCTGTGAGCTTGGGGGCGGCTCGGAGGAGGGGGGTTCCAAGAGGATTTGAGGAGAGGAGTGGGTGGGGGTGGTCTTGACCACCAGGTGGCTGGCAGATACGAGATTGGAAGGGCATGACACGTTGGAGCATGTGCGCGAAGGGAACGGGCCTGCATCAGATAGCTGCTGCTGCGGATGATCCAGCGAGCTTGCACTGCTGCGCAGGCGCCGGAACATGAGGCCCTGAGTGGGGGTGTGGGTGCCGCTGCTGCTGCGGGGAGGGGTGCCTTGCAGCATGCCCTGCAAATTGGGCGTGGCATCTGTGCGCATGCTGCTGATGGACTCCAGCACCTGAGTGCTGGGGCGCTCCCGCCCCCACTCTTTGCTGGTCTGAGACTGCTGGCTTGGAGGATGGGGGGGGTTGGGGGGGAGTGGGGGCAAAGGCGGGGGCTTGTCAGGATGCTGCTGCAGTTGCTGCAACACACTCAACGCTTGCTCTGGGAGCACACCCCCCTTTTGGAAGGCCTCACGCTCCTCCTTGGAGCTCCTGCCGCTGCTCCTGCTGCTTGAAGTGGATAGCAGCACCATCGCAGACAGGGGCTCTGCAAGCAACAATAAAGAGTGCAAAAAAAAAAGGGGATGAAGGCGCAGGTGCGAGGGGCAGGCATGCAGACGCTTATGCGGTGTGTGTGTGTGTGTGTGTGTGTGTGTGTGTGTGTGTGTGTGTGTGTGTGTGTGTGTGCGCGCGCGCGCGTATGCGAGCGTGCATGCGTGTGCGTGTTGCTGCTACTGCGCCAACTTAGGCAACGAACGTGCGACCTAGAATCAGTCCCCCTGCTCAGGCCATGCAATGCCATGTATGTGCAGGCCCATAAACCTGTGCAGCAGTAGGTGCAGTGTGTGCTGTATGCCAGCACACTTTTATATGATTTACTTGTCCATATGGACACTTATGAATGCATAGAGCTGCTGTGCTTGCAAGTATGTGTGTGTCTGCGTATGCAAGCGTGTGTGAGCGTGTGTGTGTGTGTGTGCGCGTGTGTGTGTGTGTGTGCGCGTGTGTGTGTGTATATGTGTGTGTATGCATGTGAGTATGTGTGTTGTGCCTGAAGAGAATCAAATCCTCGTCATCCCGGGTCCTAATCCCGGTACCACTCACAAGTGTTCTTTGCGTCCTTGAGACAGTGCCTCATCTGCTCTATTTGCTTGACAGAATCACCCATAAAGTTGCTGCTCCGCATTCTGCCTTCAATGTACGACAGACGGCTGAAGGTGCAGGAACGGGATGCTTTAGCCACAAAAAGGCAAGCTAACACTATCATTTAATCTAATCCAGTTTAATTCAATCTTACACGAATACCCACAAGTGCGTTCGAACACCACCGTCCAGAACAAACACTGTTCAGTAATTGTTGAATAATAATATCAAGTGAACAATAATATCAAGCGGACAATAACCATGCATATGGGCTTGGCAACTACGGTCAGCCAAAAATTTTCCATAGCACGTCTAGTGGTAACAAGCCTGTGATCATAATGAAACGAATGGACATGGAGTTTTTGAGCAAGTTTATGGGCCCATTGATGGTCCAGTCCAAGTTGTTTAAACTGGTTCAAGGTATGATCAGTGTAGCAGGTCCCACCAACACCCAGAAGGATATTGTGGAGAGTCACAATTTTAGCATTCGTGAGTTTGCTGAGGTCTGTATGCTGCCGCTGTGCCGCCTCTAACTGTTGTCCAGGCCTCGTGTCTAAACTGATATCATGAACTTCATGCAAGAAAGCAAAACTGCAAGCAAGAACTTGAGGTACAAGAGGAACAGAGGCCTAATCTGGAGGACCTGATCACAAGTAGCAACTTGTACTTGGCTAAGTATCCCAAGTCACCTGTAAGTCAACGGGAGCCATGATCTGGCGGACCTGATCACAATTATAGCAACTTGTACTTATACTTGGCTAAGTCCGCCAAGTCACAGACAAATCAACTTAAGAAAGTACCAAGTATAAGTGCAGCCAAGTTGACAATAGTCTACTTGTAGGTGACTTGTAGATTACTTGTCTACAAGTACACGGAGGTATGAGGGTTACAAGGGTTGCAAGGGAAAAAAAGGCCTCACCCAAGACTTTGACTGCTAGCCCGTTCATGAATGCACATGAGATCATGAAGGGAAAAAAGGAAGTTTGTTGTTATTTGGTTTAGAAAATATCAATATCCTGGGAATTCACATGGTGAATGGTACCTTGACAGGGCATCCCGTGGGAGGTATGAAGATGTAGAAAAGAGGAGTTGTGCTCAAAGAGTGAGGCATACTTCTGACGGAGGGAGCAGACCTGGGGATTGGGACATCTGAACAGCACATGGAGTTACTATGGTATGGAGGTACTACACGATTAGAGAGTGTCATGGATTAGGGGTTAGTTCATGTGTTTTCCCCAAACAGGAGGGAACATAAAAGTAGCAGTACCTCTTTGTTGAGAATGGCGGAGAAGACAGCCTGTCGCAAGGTCTGGGTCATAGCATCATGATGGGATGACAGAATGAGAGACCTGAATATCTCTGGATGAAAGGAAATTATGATAGGCATTGAAAAGAGTGTCTCGGGGGTCAGTGCTCCAGTAGTGCTGGAATTGTGGGTCAAGTGCAAAGGCCTTTTTCCTTGCATTACCAAGACCCATTTTTGGAGAACATTATGGATGTGGGCACAACCCGTTGAAAGGAGCCTTTTAATCTTTTTGCTACTTGTTTTTGAGTAGTCTTGCGAGCGAGGAGCCCCTACGCTTAGATGCATTTCCACAAGGAGCGAGTATTATGGCTTCATGTATGCCAGCAAGCTTAGAAAAAAAGAAAAGAAAAACTATGTAGGCAGAGGAAAGAATAAGAAAAAGAAAAACTGCATAGGCAGAGAAACTCTCCCTACATCATTTAAGGAAAAGGAGATACATTGGCCCAAAAGAGCCGTGAGTCCCCTCCACCACAAAGCTACAAAACAGAGAATGCCATGCAGTGCCAATGGGGATCTGGAGGGCTATTGGAAGCACCCGGCTCCATAACCTGGCTGTGAGAAATATATTTTTTTTATAATAGCACTCCTAATGGTAATAGGCTTGTTGGTATGCATAACAGAGTGGGCATGAAGTTTGCGAGCAAGTTTAATGGCACGTTGGTGATCAAGACCCAGTTGATTTAAATGGTTAAGGGTATGCTCAATGTAACAGGTCCCACCAACACCCAAGAGGATGGTATGTAGCGTGACAACTTTACCACTAATGTTCTTACAAAAATCCGCATGCTGCTGCTGTGCCGCCTCCAATTGCTGTCCAGGCTTCGTGTCTTCACAGTATTTAATGTCAATCGAGTGCAAGCTTAGCAAGTTTAGTTCTGTAAAATGCCTTGTGGAGGATTTGAAGTCAGCTGAGGGTTTTCATCTCAACACATTGACTCAAGGTCGGACCTTGCGTGCTGTAAACGCAGGCCATGTGTAATTTGTAAGGTTCTTGGAGGTTAAGGAGAGGTGGGACACGAGGGGGGGCCTGTGTGGTTCGGTGTCAAAAGATGTTTGATTTGCATATTGTTTAGCTTTGTATTTGACAAGGTCAGCATCATGGAGCCAGATTGTGCAGCAGCCAGTGGGTTTATATCTTTTTATATTTTCCTTTTTTCTTGATTGATGCAGGGAGTGTCTTCACTGCCTGCGTAGTATTTTTTTTCTTTTCAATCTACTTGTGGACTAGTAAGGTGGAACGGAAAAAAGGTGCATCAGAGGTGGTTTTGTTACGCACTTCTGAAACAAAAAAAGTGCATGACGGATGTAAGCTGGAGAACACCTATTTCCTTGCAACTGCGTGCTCACCTCCCACCGCCCTGGTTGGCCCCTGTGCAAGAGGGGGGCCCATGCTGAGATGTTGGAAAGCTTGCTCTATGGCTTAGGGGTGGGTCTTGAGCTTGCTGGACAGGGCCTGCCTGACAGTCGTGTCGTAGGTCCCATGGTGGAGGCCAACTTGCTGGTGCAGACTTTTGTGCCACCTCTTCCTCTTGGTCTGTGTGGTGGGGCCCTGCCTTTCAGGTGACCTTTCCTTAATGCACGCGGCCAGACTTGGCAAGCGTAGTCTTTCTTACTTTCTTTCTTTCTTTCATTCCTTGCAAGATTTCACTGATGATTTGAGGCACAGATTGCGAGGTGTATGGAGAGATATTGAGGGAGTGGACCCGCAAGAAACAAATAACAAATTGGCAACATCATGTTGGCATACCAAGCACTCTTTGCTGTGCCTTTTGACCACAACGTGCACAAACCCATCCGGCTGCCGGGGTATTTGCATCTGGATTTGTCTCAACATGTCATGCAAAATATCAGCCGATTTAGGAAAAGAAAAAGAAAAGTCTACGCAAGCCAGGACCAGCTATGTGCATTATGGAAAGGTTCCCTAACTAGCAAGCTAGCTAGGGCCTCACCGAGGAGGCTCACAGGCCCAGCCTAAACTAAGCTAGGAGCCGACAGGATACAACTAATGGGAGTCTGGCGGGTTGTCAGCCATGCACCTGCAAGCATGGACTCTCCTCCTCCTGCTCTGCAGTGCCTCGCCCCCAGTGATGCCCCTACCAAAAGAGCCCTGCATGTGTAAGGTGTGCCTGGTGTTCATGAATTTTGTCGAGGATTGGAGTGCATGGCAACTTAATTTAAAGGCTAATTTTTCTGCAATATGTCTGGTAAGGCCTAGCTCAACCAGGAGAGCAACGGTGCAGTCAATATAAACAGTGCCTGCCACACCTAGCAAGATAGTGTGCAAGGTTATTTTGTTATTTCTGTTTGGTTTCTGAGGCCACGGGTGCGGAGTCTGGAAATTCCACGAGGTGGATATCTCTATCATGAGGAGGTAGCATCTTAGGGTTAAGATGGGTGGATCTCCCTTGGATAGGGCGCACAAATACGGCATCGGGACGGCTTTAATGCCGGGCAGAGGGGCCAGTACTATTGGGAAAATCCCAGTCAGGGATGTCTCTCGTAATATTTTCAGGGACTTGAATGCCCTTCTTTTGGAGCTTTGCTCTGCAGCAAGTGTCCATGGCAACAAGGAATGAGCCATGTGCACCTGTGCCGAGGGCTTCACAGCAGAGACTGATGGCAGTGTTATGTCTGTTTATGAACATCCCTTGGCATGCTGGGTGTGAGCACCCGAGGACTATGTGATTAATGCTATCCATATTGCCGCATAATTGGCAGTTGGTGGAGCTGGTGTGATTAAACCTGACCAGAGGTGTGATTAAACCTGAAAGCGTGCTTCTGGTTGTAAATTGCGCCAGTGCGACACTTGAAAAGGTTTTTGTTGTTGCTTAAGGGTGATCTTGGGGTTGCTCCAAAAGGAATGACTGATTTTGTGGTTAGCAAGATTAGGGGTTGGCCTCCGTAAGCCTGTGTCGGTGTTGCTGTTAGGAGATGGTGGTTGCATGAATTTCTACCAGCCTGTGTAATAGCAGCTGGATATATTGGCAGAGCCAAGCTTGCGTCTCTTATGCATGTGTGTTTTGAGCTTTTCTTTCAGGTTAGTAAGGTAAAGGGGTGTGGAAGTATGGGAGTGCCCTCGGGGGGTTTGACGGGAAGCCAGAAGGAGTTGTGAAAAGGGTCCTTGGCATCTGGCAATGAGATATCTGTGGTATCCATAAGGGCTGCAGTTTGCGTGCAAACATCAGCTCCCTCATTGCCAATGACGCCAGAGTGGGCTTTAACCTTGTAGAAGTTAAGCTGATGTGGTGAGTGCTCTACAATGGTTGAAATAGCTTGAATGAGCTCAGCATGGAGGTGGGTCTGCATGCGCATTGGATTGAGGACTTGCCTGTAAACTTGGGACAAACAGGGTGCATGGTCAGTGGCTATGTTTGTGTGCCCCTGTTGGAGTGCGACAAGGATGCCAGCCAGTTCTGCTCTGTTGATCGTATTAGTTGGGCCATGGCCATTGGGTTTAATGTACAGTTGTAGTTGTGTTGAGGGGCGGTCGCCCTCTTTTTTTTGGGTTTGTAAACGCCTGAGCCGACTATTGGGGGGGATTCAGTCTTAGTTTTCATAAAGAAAAAGGAAAGAAAAGAAACTACGTAGGAAGAGTAACTCTCCCTACATCAATTAAGGAAAAGGAGGCACATTGGCTCATAAAGAGCCGCGAGCCTCCTCCACGAGAAAAAAAGAAAGACGAAACTAATGTGGATCTGGAGGGCTATTAGAAGCACCTGGCTCTAGAACCAAATGGCTGTGGTAGGCACTCTTGTTTTCAATACTGCGGCGTGTGGAGACTAGTTTATGGGCATAATAAACAGAATGGGCATGGAGTTTTTTAGCGAGCTTAGTGGCACGTTGGTGATCCAGTCCTAGTTTCTTTAAATGCATCAGGGTATGTTCAGTGTAAATAGTTCCACCAACACCCAGGAGGATTGGGTGAATAGTTTTGGCTTTAGCGCTAATAAGGTTACAAAGGTTAGCATGTTGCTGCTTAGCCGCGCTTAATTGATGCTCTGGCCTTGTGTCTTCACAGAACTTAATTTCTATGAGATGCACATGACGCTCGTTCACATGGAGTTCATGTGGATGCTAAACGCGGCTAGCTCTGGTTGTCCTCCTAGTGGACCTGCGCAAAGCGTGTTGAGAATGAATAGGAGGGACACTGTGAGAAGTAGGCTTGGCATTACAAGGGGTAATCAAAATGGCATCGGGTCGACTTGAATTTGGTCTTTCCCTTTCTTGAATGTTACGAGGGAACAAGTAAGCAGGTACTGTTCTGTTTGAGGCATGTGTAGGGAGTTGCAAGTTGTGTTGTGCAAGTTTGAAATCACTCCCTACTAGTATGTCAGTGTAGACAAGGCCTGCTCCCACAGGGCTTTTGCTGAGTGCTTTTGTAATCATTCTGCCTACAATGTTATGGCGTTCAGTTTTCATGTTGGAGATGATGTGATTCTGGCAGCCTGAGAGCATGTGGAGAGCACTGTCCAACTGATGGCAGCCTGGAAGGGGGCACATTGGGTCAGTAGACCTTTTAAAACTAACTGCATGTTTTTGATTGTAGAGGGTGCCTGTGCTGTATTGAAGGATAGTACGTTTCATGTGTGTGGAAATACTTGACATATTTCTGAATGCGTTGCTAATTTTGTTTTCTACATGCGGTAATAAGTTTTGGTAGTAAGAGTAGTATCCTGATTTGGCATTGGCATATCCAAGTTTGTGTTTAGAATGCATGTGGGATTTGAGAGCATCTTGGAGGTCGGGGGGATAGGTGAGCTTGGGAGCAGGAGGGGGACCTGTACATATACCTGCGGGATGCACTTTGTTTTCTTCCTTGGCTAGCCAAAAAATATGTGTGAATGGATTTCCTCCAGGACCTGCACCGGGGATTTCAGTGTCTGCCACACAGTTGTTGGCTTGCTTTGCCTGGTGTTTAGCAATAGCATCTGGGTATTCATTCCCAGCGATGCCGGGAACATAACACTACCATCTGTGTAGGTGATATCTCTCCAGCACTGGATTTTGGGTGTGATGGTGGTATTTTGTTTGTGGTGGTGATTTGCTACGGCCTGTGCGTGCTCGTGTGAACATTCTAGGGCTACTCTGAGGGGAAGGGACAGGGGCCTTTTTTTCCATTTGATAATAGGCGTTGGTTGGAGCTCGGGCTCCTATGGGGGGCGGGACGAGAAAGAGGTAGCCATTGGGCTTCAGGTATGTTGTGCTGAAGGTTTTCAAACCAGTGTTCATTGTCATTTTGGAGGGCCTCCCTTGCTTGTTGGTTCCAGACAACAATGAGCTGTGTGGGGTAGGTAGGTAGGATGGGTGGGGTGGGGTATGGCATTGAACCAGTACTGGGGGAGTTCAAACTGAAAGTATCTTGCAGGGAATCTGGCAAGCACTCTGATGTGTCCTGGGTGGTTGTTAAGCCAATTTGTTAAGCCAATTAAGCCAAATACTTTGCCGCAGAAGCCCCTCCAGTGGGGTAGGAGTATGAAGGTGGCAACCGGCAAATTGGTTTGAATGGAGGAATTTTGGTGCCTTCCGCACCCCTCCCACCCCTCCCACCCCTCTCACAGGGATGGAGTTTGGATCTGTGCTGAATGGTAGTTTAAAATGTGTGTTGGGATTTGGCTCTGCCTGGTCCTCTTGGTCTGGCTTAGTATGGTTTGGGTGGGGTTCAGTGAGAGGCCCTGGTTGGGGGTGTTCCATGTAGGTTTGGTTGTGGCCCGTTTGCGTGAGGATTTTTCCTCTTCTGGGCACGCACAATTTAGGTTGAGAGTCGATTAAGGTTGAGAGAATTAGGTTGAGAACCCACACTCTTTATGTGGAAACTTTGTCTTGGGAGGATGGGGTTTCTCCTGTGTGCAATCAATGCTCATGCGGACAAATCCAAGATGAGGCCCATGTCCCTTTTCATGTGTGGGTATGAGGGGGTGTGTGCTCTCGGGCGAAAATACTTCAAGCCTTTTTGAAGAGAAATCTCCTGCACAACCTTTCTTGCGGCAACAACTTAGTGTTCAAGCAGTATCTGACCTCTTGCAACACAACAAGAAGCATTTCTTTTTCATGTGGATTTGCTGTTGGCTGGCGTGGACCAGAAAAAAAGGCTGATCAGCCGAACAGTCTGGTTGAGGCCTCCCTTTGTAATCTAGTCTTATCTAATCTAAGATGGAGACAGCAAACACTGATACATCCAGCTACACAAACTGGCAAAGCCTCCAAAGAGGGTCCAATCACAAATGCTGCTAAAGGAGTATCAAAATCAGCAATACCTTCTGTCACCGTGCCTTCATGTGACATGAAAACTGCAACTCAAAGGGCAAATAATTGTCACCATCAGGTATTTCAGTTCCCGGCTGAAGAGCGTCTAAAAAATCCAGAAACAACCGCGGGTGCGGCTGAAAGAAAGAAAGAAAGAAAGAAAGACTACGCTTGCCAAGTCCGGCCGCGTGCATTTAGGAAAGGTCACCTGTCAAGGTGTACTGAAAGGCAGGACCCTACCGCACAGACCAAGAGGAAGAGCAAGCACAGAAGTCTACTCCAGCAAGTTGGCCCCTACAATGGGACCTAGGACACGACTGTCAGGTGCGGTTGAATTCAGACGCTTCAGACGCTCTTCAGCCGCTCCATTAGTTTTCTTTCCAATCCAGATGGTGCTGCAAGAATGCTCTCTGCTGCTGGCATGGTAGCACCCATCATGACGATGATGCTAGCCGCCGTGAGTGTCCGGTATCCTCCTTCTGCCACTACTACTAGCAGTAGACTACTAGTCTATTAATATTACTTCTTTGGAAGAATTCACAGAGTATAGTCTACTAGATTGCTGAGATGCTGTCAAGCTGGCAATGGTGACAGGGCTGTCACCTGTCTTTCATTGTGCAACAGTTTTTTCTTGTCAGAAACACGATCTCGGAGTAAGCAAAAAAAGATCCTAGTGACACTGAACAGGAATTGACGCCACATAAACAAGTAGGAGCTAGCAAGAAGCACGGCTAGGAGCAATCAAGCTAGTACGGATGCGGCGGGTTGTTGGCCATCCTTCCAGGCTTGCGTCTCGCCCTTCTACAGATCTGTAAGCAGCCCTTTCTTTAGCCTTCCCCCGCAAAGCCCCCAGCCCCCCATCAATCAGATTGCTAAGTTGGATGGCATATTTGGCAATGGTAATTTTTGTTTTGATCTGAAATAATGGAGTTTGGACGCATCATCTGCTGTCGTCTTACAGCAGTCCCTGGTCATTGGTGTATGGGAAGCACCAACCTGGAGGTTTCAAACCTCGTCAAGTTGAGGTTCGGATCCTAGGTCGGACCGGGGCTCACTTTGGACCCCTTTGGTGGTAGTTGATGGGAGACTCTTCCCTTGCTTGCAACCGAACGGCATACATCTTTCTTTCGTTCTTTCAGTTTAGTTGCTCGTTGGAGGGCCTCTTCTTTGGTTAAGCCAAGCTTACAGAGGGGGGCGATTGTATGGATTGTATGGATTGTTTCCAACCGAGGTCCTCGAACTTGAACTCAAAGTCCACTATCATGCTGTTAAGGCCTTAATAGAAATTACCAGCGCCAAGAACTTCTTTGAAAGAAAAGAAAGAACTACGTAGGCAGAGGAAAGTCTTTCTACATCAATTAAGGAAAAGGAGACACATTGGCTCAGAAGAGCCGTGAGTCCCCTCCACCACAAAGCTGTAAAATATAGAGTGCTAATGGGGATCTGCAGGGTTAGTGGAAGCACCGGCTCCAGAACCTGGCTGTGGGAAGTGTTATTGTTTTCAATAGCATGCCTTGTCGTAACGAGGTTGTTGGCATACGCAACAGAATGGGCATGACATTTGCGAGTAAGTTTAATGGCTCAATGGTGGTTGAGTCCCGGTTGTTTAAACTGGTTAAGGGTATGCTCATTAGCGCCGAACATAATGATGCCATCAAATTTAGCAATCCAAGCAACGGGGTATTGGGGAGGCTGCTTACAGGAGGGCGAGACGCAAGCCTGGAAGGATGGCCGACAACCCGCCGCATCCATATACGTTTGGTTGCTCCTAGCTTCAAGTTAGTTGGATTCACTTTTAGCCTAACATGAGTACCAGCGCTGACTGTTAAGTCTTTACTTAAAGCATGCTGGCTGTTGCCCAGCGTACACTTCTACTTATTAGGGCCTCAGCTACTAGCATAGTATGTAACCCTTCCTTTCCCTTATTAGGGCCTCATCAATGGCACAAACTTCAAGTGACTCATTTGGCGTTTTTGGTGCGGAGCCTCCTGAGGCGTAGTCCTTAAATGTTTGTTTCAATTGACACTAAATGTCTAACTAACAGAGTGAAGATTTGAGCCACCTCAGGTAAAGACAATTATACATGGAAAGGTGGTGCTGTGTAATCCACCATGGCTATGACTGGATTGGAATTCATTTGTGTCTCAATCGAACAAAGGCAAGCCATCAGGTACAAGCCTTGCATTGGTATGGAGGGGCTGCACAGGCTCTGCCCCATTTTTGGGCAATCTAGAGGATGACACTCTTATCAACTTATTGATAAATGGGAATTTTTACGCCTGCCGTGAGGCTGCGTGCATAAAGGGAAGAACTGAAGCCCCCACCATATTCTGGGTGCCATTCCCAAGCAAGTGCATGTAAAAGCAGAGGTTTGAGGACGAAAAGTGGGCCTGCTGCCCTTGCATTGCATTGCAGGATCACAAACTCAAAGTTGTGCCGATTGAGTACATGTCAGTGCAATAAGTTGAGGGAAATGAAATTAATGTAGCAATGTGCCTGGGAACAAACATTTTTTCCTTACAGTGTACATCGAAGGGCAAACATAAATTTCTTTCTTGCATGCCTTTCCTTGCCCTTTTCTTACTGCTCCATGCCCTTAATCAATAGTGCCATTCTCCCGTTAAGAATTCAATGCTCTGGAGCGTCAAAACGACGTGCAGTACAACGCATCACAACACTCCTGCAGCCACGCTTCCGAGTATGCAACAAAAAAATCTCGAGTTGGTGCACATCCATCCAGACCTGCCATGCAGCCAGCTCTGTGCAGTAAGACGTCTCAGACAGTGCCTGTAGCCCCAACTCACGTCAACTAACAAAAAGTAGTGCCTAGTGTCTAAGCAAACATGTCAATTTTATAAAAAAAAATGCTTTGCACATTTTCTTTTACAATACATCGATGCTCACCTCCTGCTGCTATCATCAATACACACCCCCTGCAAGCAAGCATAAGCTCGCAAGCACAGCCGCCAGAACACTAGCGATGGCTGCGCCTGCAGCAGCGCCTGCATAGCAGCATGGCCTTGGCTGTCCAATCCAGACGCCACTGCATTCAAAACCGCAGCTGTTGCAGGCTCAAAAGAGTCATCCAAGGGCTGCTGCTGCTGCTGCTGCTGCTGCTGCTCAGCAGCTGCGCGTCTCTCTGCCGCGCGCACACATTGCAGCAGGCGATGTGCTTGTTCAACCCCACCCGCAGCTTGCGTCAGTCCTTGTGCAATGCGCTGGTCGATATGCTGCGACATTGCCACACCCCCTGATGCGTCGATGCACGCATCTAGCGCCTCCGTGGCGACATCGTGAACTAGAGATGCTGGACCAGGATCTGTGTGTAGCGAATGGGAGCCAGCAGCAGCAACAGTGAGGCCATGTCAGCCCACAAAACCAAAAATTAGAGTAGCATCCTTACCACAGACAGCAACCTGATCCGGGACACAACAAGTGCTGATTGCTTACAGGGTAGGCTCCTCACAAGGATTTTGAATCAACCACCCACCTTCCTCTCCTTCAGCCAGTCCAAGCTTATTGAAAGCCAGAGACACCAAAGCAGTCAGTGTGTGTGTGCAAACAAGCTCAGCTGAAAAGGCCTGGGCAGAGAGGGCGTGGGCATCGGTGCGTTTTTGGGAGCGCTGCTGCTGCTGCTGCTGCAGCTGCTGCTGTGGTTGGGGTTGTTGGGGTTGGGCAAGAGCAGAGGGGCCAGCAGAGGAGCAAAAGATTTCCTCGACATCATACTCTGAAGGCGGTTGCAACAAAAATTTGAGGGACCTGCAGCGTGTGTGTGTATATGTGTGTGTGTGTGTGTGTGTGTGTGTGTGTGTGTGTGTGCGTGTGTGTGTGAGCTTGTCTGCTGATCAAGCCGTGTGCCTCCGTGCACGCAGACGTGTGTTTCTGTTCATTCGTTGAGTAGTCGTGTGCCTCTGCACCCTGCAGCATGGCTCCAAGAAATGCCTTCAGATCATACGCTGCAGTCAACATCAGAGACAGGGGAACACGCTATGTTACCTCTTGAACATTTCATTTGGCTTCTCTCTCATCATGAGGGACACTGAAAGCACTTGGTCGTCATGTCAAGCTCCAAGCAACCCCTTACTGACCACAGCAGATGACCTTGACCTTCAATCAACTGACTATGAAGGCGAACACCTGTGCCCCCAACTCCTTGATCATCTGAGCTGCTCACTCACTGTAGCACATTTTGTAGCGTCTTTGTCACACGCACGTCACGCGGTTGCTGGTCTGCAGCCCACATCAGGGATTGCAGGAAAGCATGAAGCCTGGAAGGGAAGGCCTCAGAAACCAGCTGTTGCAGGATGTCATCGGATTGCTGGTCTGGCGGCACACTCAGCTGCTCTTGTTGCAGCTGCCTTAGGGTTTGGTAGAGGGAGTCTGAGCTTGCCACAAGGGTATCCAGGAATGAGCCTATGGCGCTGGGAGTGGTGTTGGCAGGCCTCTCATGAACATTGAGCAAGCTGCACATAGTCAGCATTGTGGCAGCATTGTTTATTCATGTTACAGCTTGCACAAGTTAAGACTGGAGACTTTTTATGCTTGAACGACCTTGTGTGTGTGTATGTGTGTGTGTGTGTGTGTGTGTGTGTGCGTGCGTGCGTGTGTGTGTGCGCGGGCGCGTGTGTGCGTGCGTGCGCGTGTGCGTGTGTGCGTGTGTGCGTGTGTGCGTGTATGTGTGTGCGTGTGCGCGTGTGCGCGTGTGCGCGTGTGCGTGTGCGTGTGCGTGCGTGTGTGTGTGTGTGTGTGTGTGTGTGTGTGTGTGTCCAGACGCGCACGTGTGCCTGGGCGTGCACGCATATATGCGATGGAGCATGATGTGCTTTCAAGAGTATATGGGCAAGTTTGCAGCCCCCAAAACCTGTCCAATCAACATGGGATGGCAAACACCCACGTTGAAATTGAGGAATTGCTCCCTGCTGTTCCCATTTCTCCGCGAATCGCCGAAAGCCTGAAATCCGGAAGATGACGCGAATCACCAAAAATCAAAAGTATTTGTTTTGCATGACGTGTAGTGGCAGCAGGGACGGAAAAATCTCTTTCGACAAGTTCCGGTTGCAAAGCTGAACCTCGACTCCGTCAAGTGATTCTTATCTCTGTGTGTTCTGTGCTGTGCTGTGTGTTGTTGTTTTTGGTGTGTGTGTGTGTGTGTGTGTGTGTGTGTGTGTGTGTGTGTGTGTGTGTGTGTGTGTGTGTGTGTGTGTGTGTGTGTGTGTGTGTGTGTGTGTGTGTGTGTGTGTGTGTGTGTGTGTGTGTGTGTGTGTGTGTGTGTGTGTGTGTGTGTGTGTGTGTGTGTGTGTGTGTGTGTGTGTGTGTGTGTGTGTGTGTGTGTGTGTGTGTGTGTGTGTGTGTGTGTGTGTGTGTGTGTGTGTGTGTGTGTGTGTGTGTGTGTGTGTGTGTGTGTCTGTGTGTGTGTTGTGTGTGTGAAAGAAAGAAAGAAAGACTATGCAGTCCACGTCTGGCCATGTGCTTTAAGGAAAGGTCACCTGCCTTTAAAGGCAGGGCCCCGCCACACAGACCAAGAGGAAGAGCAAGCACAGAAGTCTACTATAGCAAGTTGGCCCCCACCATGGGACCTACAATGTGACTGTGCGTATGTGTGTGCACTAACTTTCCACTTGGGACCCAGCCCACTGCGGCAACATTTGTGATTACTATTGCCTATGAACAAAACTAAAACTATGTCGGCAGTGAACACTCCCCACATATACCTCCTTTAAAGGGGGTGAAATTGGTACAAAGACTGTATGATCCACCCACCACGGTGTTCTTGAACTGACTGACTGAGAACTGACTGACCGAGAGAAGCACAGCAGGCAGAGAAAAAAGACAGGTCCAGAAACGAGAAAGAGAGCAAGATGAAAGCCGAAAGACTGCAGTTCCAGACCTTGAACAGCAAGCAGAGTCAGCACTGTCAGCCTTCCTATCAAGGAAAGCCATGCCCAGCAACTAACTGCCGAGCACAATTTAAGTATGTATACTAGATGTAAGGTAAGGTAAGGTAAGGTCACATCGCTATATCCGCCTACAAGGGCAGCTGAGCGGAAACACAGAGGAGAGGAAGTTCGGTAGGCAGGAAAGAAGACAGGTCCAGCAACTAGAGAGAGAGCAAGATGATAGGATAGGATAGGGTTACATAGCTGTACCTGCCTACAAGGGCAGCTTAGCTGGAGCATAAGGTGCCTGTAACCAAACCAAACCGAACTCGTGCAAATGTCAACTGAAAGCCTTGAGCTGAGTTCAGAAGTGTCAACTATAAAATCACACACATTAGATGTATATACTAGATGTAGCTGCCTACGCTTCAACGCCTTCCAAGAAAGTTTTCCCTACTCTTTCCTTCAAGCATGTCTGGTGCTGCACAGCAGCAGGCAAGTTTGGAAGAAAAAGAAAAAGATAAGGGTGAAAGGAAAGGGCTGCAAAAGCCCTTACCAGGCGTACTGTAAGGGTCCCACACGTCTCAACAGTTTTCTGGCCATCATGATCAAGCTTGAGAACTGAAAGATCCACCAATTAAGGAGAAGAGCTGTTTTGAGCTGAAGAACATGCATTAGCATGATAGTTATGGACCTAAGCCTGCCCAAGGTGTCTGCTCCACTGAAACCTCAGCCTTCAAGGCTGAAGTTTAGGAGAAGGAAGGAAGGAAGGAAGGAAGGAAGGTCAGGTGTTAGGCCTGGTACCTTTTGGTCTCTCTGGAGTTTTTCCCAGAGGTTGACAGCTTCCCCCTGAAATAGAGGTGTTTCAAAAATGCTCAACACACAAATTCCTAATCACCTGGGACACTTAGATTAGGATGCATTATGTGAGTGCTTTTATAAGCACTAACCACCAAATTGGGTAATTTTTGTGATTTGGATTTCTCGCACCAAAAGAGTACCATCGCAAAACTATTGGAGTGAAAAGACGCAGTGGTTGGTGAGATACCAAACCTTGGCTGTTCCCTGTAAAAATCTTGGCTATTTCCCTATAAAAAGAAAATCGAGCAAAATAGGGTGCCAAGAAGATCAATATTTGCATTCCTTCTTTTTTTCTTTGTTATTCAGAATGTATATAAAGATACACAGAGTGTATTTTTTGGAAATGTCTGCATCCTGATGGAGTGCGAGTGGATACACTTTTCATGAAGAGCAACAGTATCATATCATGATGTGGTTCTCTTTAGCATCTGGCACTTCTGAACTCAGCTCAAGGACTTGTTTCCTTTCCAGTTGACACATTTGTTCACAAGTTTGGCAGAGGGGGCCATCTGAGGCCTAAAGTCTAAGGCCACACACACTGAAGGTGGAGACAGCAGCTTGGGATACTCAGAACACTCTTTTGTGTGATCGCTGTTCTTGTGATGAAATTCAAGATGAGGCTCATGCCCTTTTGGTGTGCAGAGACGCAGATGTTTGTGCTTTGAGGAGAAAGTCCGCTTACCTGTTCAACTGTTTCTCTGGTGATTTTTCAATGGAGCAACCATTTTGACAACAAGCCAGTGTCCAGGATGTTTCTGATTTCCTCTTGCAACACAACAACAAGCTTTTTTCGTCTGTTTCTGAGCTTATGGATATTATGTTGGCTGGCGAGGACCAGTCACAGGCCGATCAGCCGAACAGTCTGGCTGAAGGTCCCCCTGTGTAAATCTAAATCTAAATCTGAGTTTATGGACATTATGTTGGCTGGCGAAGACCAGTCACAGGCCGATCAGCCGAACAGTCTGGCTGAAGGTCCCCCCGTGTAAATCTAAATCTAAATCTTTCCACAGGTTGCTGTACACTGAAGGCAGTGTGCATCTGAAAATACCAGCCTCCGCCCGATACAGACGTTTTTGAAATCAAAAAGTAAAAGCGTGTAATTTGACTGGCTGCATGCTGAGATCTCCAACCAAGCTTATGGTCCCAAAATTTCCAAAAAAGACTGGAAAGGACTTGCTAGCCAGAGGTGAGGAGGGAATGATTATTCTCAAGAAAAACAAAAGAGAAAGGAGAGGTAAGAGCCATTGAAGATGGGACAGCCGATCCGGCGTTTACTTAGTTATTACGTCCCTGAGCTGCTAGGTAGAACAATGGTCACCTCATGAGTGCGTGTCAACACTCATGCATTCTCAACACTAACTCAACTCGAAGTCACGGGAGCAGACTGCACACCACTTAAGTGGCGCTGCCTAATTTTCTGCCTGATTTAATGCTTGCAATGCCATTGTTTTCCCACCAGAATATGCAAAAATAAGCACGGGAGTTGCTGCAACAACCAAATTACAATGCAACCTGCAATGAATGATAAGTGTAGCAGTTCTGGAAAGCCGGACGAGTCAAGATTGAGTTTGGATTGTTCACAAGTAGGATTGGCCGATTCCGTATTGACACGTTGTATACATCAGCTTCTTGGGACAGAAAGCACAATATATACGGCGCATAAATGGAATTAGCCAGACCTACTCACAAGAAGAAGGTCATTGCCACAGAAACAAATTACACTGAAGAAGTGGTGAGACCAGTTCAGAATGTGGTCGCGTGATTCAACAACAGCAGCTCAGCTTCGTAGCTCCCAGCCAGCAGCGTGCCCCCAATAGGGTCACAGGTCACGCAAGTGATCCAGTCTGTGACGGGAATGGTGATGCTCGGACGATACACCGCTTCACGGACGGACGCGGCAGCTGCACGTTGGTAGGCCACATCAGCCGCCGCGAATGCGTCGTCTGGGTCGGCAGCAAATCTGGAGAACGACCTGCAGCAGCTGAGGGGGGTTGGCTGCGTGACTGCATGAGCGCCCAGGCGCTGCAGGCTGGTGTATGCCACAGTATGGGACCATGGGAGGAGGATGGGTGCGCATATTCATTGGATTGGCATCTCCCAAAGGAAAGAAAAAAAAGAAAGGAAAAGCAACGGCAGTGAAAAACACTCCCCACATCAACCATGGTACATTGCACCCGCAGTGTCCGGTGGCAGGTCAAAAAAGAAAAGAAAGGAAAGAAGGACGGAAGTCAAAAAAAGATATGAATAAGTAGAGCGATTGAATTGAAAGACAGGTGATTTGGTTGAGGCGCAATCCAACTTCCCTCCACCATTGCTACGGACTACATCTTAAGAAAAAGAGGAACAGGTGTTTGTTATCATGCGTATTCCGTGGTGGAGTCGCTCTGAGATTGCTAACTGGGGGCTGGGCTCGCACCCCAATTGCCTGTCTTTCAGCTCAATTGCTTAAATTCACTTGCATCTTTTTGCCTTCTTTCCCTTCTCCCTCTTTTTCCGACCTGCCACCGGACACTGCAGGCTGAAGCCACCACAGCGGAAACAGGATGCCAAAAGCTGAAGCACCGTGCATCCTCTCCGCCAAAAAGAAAAGAAGAAATAGTCCAATTGGATTCTGGAGAGTTACCAGCATTATCCCCTTGCCTGATCTTGTTGATAACACTTGAAAGAGTCTTCTCAAGAGCACGTTTGGTGCTAGCAATTTGGTAGGCATACTGGGCAGAATGAGCATGAAGCTTCAGAGCAAGCTTGATGGCTTTATGAGTGTCAAGGCCAAGCTCTGTCAGGGGCCCCAAAGCAGGTCCATCATGCTTAAGGCTCATTTGGCTTCGACTTGCTAGGGTGCATGGGAATGCGAAGCTAACTCCTGGCAAGCCAGCCTTGTGTCCTTTCAACCTGCCCAATACAGTTTTGTGTATGCACAAGCACATGCATGCATGCCCCCCCCACCCAGACCCACCCCCCCACACCCACACGCGCACACACACACACACACACACACACACACACATACACACACTCACACACACACACACACACACACACCACACACACACACACTCACACACATACACACCACACACACACACACATCCTCACCTTGACAGCAGCTGGAGCGCAGCCGTCAGCTCCGGTGGCTCGAACGCCCCGAGCTGGTGCACAGACAGGGGCCTGCGCAGGACGCACGCTCTGCTCTGCTCCTCCCTGGCAGTGCTATTACTATCACCAGCATGTGCAGTGCTGGCAGCACCCTGGGTGCCCCTGCCTGTGATCCTGGTGCCCCCCTCCCTGCAGTCTATGGCAGCGATGCATGGCTGCGTGGCACACTCGGCTGCTGCATTGCCACCTCCTACCTCACTGCCCGCCTGCGGTGCTGCAATGCCCCCTGCGCCTTGCTGTGCTGCAGCCGCTGCTGGCTGCTGCTGCTGCTGCGGTTGCTGCTGCTGCGAGCGCCCAGCCAAGTCGGACAGAGACTGCAGGCGCGCACGTGTAGCTGTGGTGGCAGCGGCATGGTGGTGGGGATGTGGCGCAGGTGCCTGGTTGGTTGGGGCCTGTGGCTGCGGCTGAGGATCTTGTGGAAGCCAGGCATGGGGTACCCATAAGGTGTGGCCTTGAGGGTCCCATGTCCCACGCTTGTGGACCCAAAAGTACCTGCAGCAGATGAGAGACACAGGTGCCAGGAAAAATGAAGGCTGCATGCAATGTCTTGCCTCACGCGCTTAAGGACCTAAAAGTACCTGCGGCGTGTGCGAGGCAAAGGTGCCAGGAAACATGGAGGAAGGCTGCTTGCAATGGTGGTCTTGACCTCATGTGCGGGCCACACATCTGGATGCTTTGAAAGGCCCTGAGGCACACGGTGAGCACAAAAGCTGTGGAGCAAAGGAGCCCCATTGTACCCCGCTTGCAGATTTTGAAGAAAAAAGTCTCGGTGGCAGGCGAGAAGCACAACTTATTGAACAATTGAAATAATGCGATGGTGGCTTGCGCGGTTGCAGTGGGGATCAACAGGCCATGGGACTATTGGGATTCATGCACGACAAATGTCACAAAGTCTTGCATATCCACGACCGTGAACAAAGTAGCAAGGAGGGAACTTGTGCCGCTAATGAGCAGTCATACTTGCTAAAGGCCTTGCTTGTGTCAGGCAGAGTCATGGATCTAACACCTGTGTAGCGCAAGGAATACTAGCGTGGTGAGTGCATGCTCACTTCTTTTCTTCACACACAACCAGCACCGTCGATTTGCATAGTTACATGCAAGACAAACAAAAAAGGAAGTTAGGGACTCTCCAAACACTACCACTTCAGACAACTAAAGAAAAATTTCTGCAACACCAGTGGTCCAAGATTCAAACCACCACACCCTTAAACACAGCTCTTTTCAGATGGGCACGGCAAGTCTCACCCGCTGGGGGTTCATACAGCAGTTGTACAAAGGTGGCTCCTTTCCCCCCATTTATTCAGAGAGTGCTCTACTGCCTCCATTGCTTGTTCCTTTCTCCTTTCGCCCTTTTCCTTAAATGAGGTAAGAGTGTGCCACTGGCTACGTAGTATTCCTTTTTTTATCTTTCACCTGCTGGGAGCTGTAAGGCGAGTGGAGTGGTACACATTGGGAGGCAAGCATGAGTGCGTCAGCTTGCCTGAGCCCAGATCCAGCACTGCTGATCCACAGTTCTGTGTGCAGACAGACAATGTGCAGAGCGTGACTTTCATACCAGAAGGTGACCTTAAAAGAGGCTGCACAGTTCTACGTGCAGACAGATGATGGACAGAACGACTATCAAACCAGAAGGTGATTTTCAAGAAGGCTGCACAGTTAAGGGTGCAGTCAGACGATGGGCAGAGGGTGACTGTGATACAAGAAGAGAAGAGGGAAAGTAACACAGGCAGAAAAAGTACTCCCTGTGTCAAGAAAGGTGATTGTGAGACAAGGCAGGGACAGAGAGCTGGGGAGTAACTTACCAACGAGCAGAGAGCATGCTTGCTCTCCCCACATTTCTGTTTGGGTTCCTGGATTCCTGGATCCTGACAACGTACACCCTCAGTCAGCTGTTGCTGGCAATATTTTGCAGACCACAAGCAGACACATCATGCCGTACGCAGGCCACAAGAAAGCACATCATGCCATACGCAGGCCACAAGAAAGCACACCATGCCATGCGCAGGTCACAAGAAACCACATCGTAATGTAGTGCGCGATCACACAAATCAACCTTCCACATCAAGCTGCCCTTAATCGTGGCCCTTAGCAAGCCCTTCATTTGCCTTGACCTTTTTTTCATTGGCAGTGTCGGTGCTGTTCGAGCACAAGGGTCACCTGTAAGACAAGGCCCAGCCTTGAGGGGCTGTGCGGGTTGACTAGCACTTGATCAATGGGAGGAGGGGTCGGCACTGAGCTGAGGGATGAGCCTGCCTGAGTGCACCCAAAAGAGGAAGCACCTCATGAAGCACAGCAAGCACGGAGTGATTTGCGTAAAAGAGCGCAGGGTCTCAAAGTGAGAGAAAGACCCATCAGTATGGTCCCCTAGTGGGGCTGGGGTTCCAGAAGGACAGGAGCATGTTTGGTCAAAACTCGCTTCTGGGCATGATGCGACAGAGGATGGGCATGGCATGCTGCAAGTGGCGGCTGGCTCAGGCCAACATGCAACTCAGAACGTCAAGCTATTGCCATGCAGGCATCGTACAGTCTGTGTCTCTTTGTGTCTCTGAAAGGAAAAGCAAAGCAACCTATAGGAAAATCCCACAGAAAAGCACATACAAAGGCATCACTCTGGGGACTGGTCAGGTGCTCTGCCTGGGCAGCAACCAAGGGGCCATTCATGTCGAGGCTGCCCAGCAGGGCATGGTGGAAGGGCCCGCTGCTTCCAAAGTGGAGCACGCCAGAGCCCTGGGAGCTCTTCCGCACATCCCACATCAGCAGCTGCAGGTGTACATGCAGAAACCAGCATCAGTGTCAGCGGCAGCAGCCACAGCAGTTGCCACTGCTGCAGCAATGCCGCTACTCTTACAATGAAGATGAAACAAGAGAACAGACACGCCTTGAAAGGACCGCCAAGATCTTCTTCATGCTGGTATGCTCTGCACCTGCAGCAGGGGCAGCAAAATGAGGGTATGTAAGGATGCTCTGCTTGTCGCTCACATTGATTGTGTGCATTTGTGGGCTCAAGTGCATTCTTTGATCTGCACTTGTGCATGCCTGTGCATCGCCATATGCGCGCGCGTGTGTGTGTATGTGTGTGTGTGTGTGTGTGTGTGTGTGTGTGTGTGTGTGTGTGTGTGTGTGTGTGTGTGTGTGTGTGCACGCGTGCGTGCGTGCACGTGCGCGCACTTGCGTCAATTGTGAACTTGTGCAAATTTGTAAGCCTAGCACATGAACTTGCCCTAGCATGCTGCTGAACAAGAGGGTTGGCCTTGGAGAGCGATCAAGCCTGCACCTTTGCTATCCTTTTTGTGCGGCCGTTCCCCCCTGTGGGCAGCTTTTCAAAGAGCAAAGGTGACTGTTGGCACCACCTCATTGCTGTGGCCCTGCATGGCACTCAACTGGTGCCGCAATATGGCTGAGTAGCCATATATCCAAGTTCACTCACCCAGTCACCTATGACATCAGAGCCGCATGACCCTGAAATGTTGTGTGGCCTCGCAGGATCACAAAACTGTCATTCATTGAGGTGTCCTGAGTCACACCACACAGCACAGTGCTTACCTGGTTGTCCCCAGTCACCCCATACAGGACAGTACCATCCGCTGAGATCTCAATTGGAGCCTGCAGGAAAAATATTGGAAGTGATGATGATGCATCATGATTTATATATATGTATATTTTACATAATGCATCATATACATATATAGAGAGGGACGGAGGGAGAGGGAGAGGGAAGAGCTCATCAAGAAAACACACACAGACTGAAAGAAAAAGGGAGACGCATACAAGCACTCTTCCATGTCAGCAAGGGTGACACAATAAGCCCTGTCCAGTCTGGCATGATGCAGCACAGGCGCAAAGCGTGGGCGCGGATAGCTCCAAGTATACAGCTGCATGCAAAGCACAAAGACATGAGAGAGGCAGGGCATCAAATCCAGCCTGTCAGCGCGCGTACCTGCAGCGGAACTTGCCCAGGCGTCACCAGCTCTGCCACGGCCAGAGGGCTCCGCCGTTGGTCCCACAACAGCACTTTGGGGTTATTCCTGCCTGCTGCCGCCACAGTGTACGGCCCCTGCCAGGCAATGCGCCACAGTGCACAAGCTCAACATAAATGCATGAGCCGGGTCTTTGGTCCTCCCACAGCATCAACATCGGCTTATTTCTGCCTGCTGCAGCCGCTGCCAGGTGTAGCGCCAAAAGTACACGAGTCCAGCATGAAAGTGTGAACCCAGCCCATGGTCCCACAGTGACATTTTAGGGTTGTTCCGGTCGGCTGGATCACACAAGAGCATCAAAGGGCTTGCCATTTGGCTGCAGCCACAACGGGTACAGAACGAATGGAACTAGCATGATCAGCCACAATGACTTTCAATAATTGAATGGATCCAGGACGATCATCATTGGGTTCAAATTGACCAGATTCTTCACTTTAACCAATTCTGTATCTTGTGCAGATGAGACACCGGTGGTCAGGGAAAGCTGGTTTTTACTTCCTAGACGGGCAGAGACATCCCATTCTTGCAGGTGAGCTTTAGTGCTGGCCAGCATGGCTTCAGTGTTCTTCCTTTACAGGCCCCTGTTCAATCCTCTCGCATGATTGTTGAATTCTTATGGAAGTGGGTCTCTTCATCATACAAGGCCTTAAGCGGAGGTCGCATCTTGCTGTTTTCCCTTCCAATGCATGAATGCCAAGAGTGCCATGACAGCAAAACGTTCTGCATTGTATTAAGTATCCCTCTGTTAACAAGGGCTGATGACAGACAGGAGCAAAAATCACAGCGTCTGGCTGCGTGCACAGTACTGGGCCACACTCTGATGAGCTCCCATAGCTTAGCAGATTTTATTCACCTCCTCACAGATTGATATGGATGAGGTGGACCTCCCAATCCATGCAGCACCCAGCACAGGCATGCCTTTCCGATTGGCAGAGATTGCCCTGTCCGGTACAGATGACCCCTCCCTCTTTGCTGGCTGTTGTTTCTATCTCACGCTTTGCGTGGTTCGAGGTGTCAGAAGCCCACATCGTTGGCCCTTCCCCTCCACTTTGCCTGCCCGCGTGCAATTCTTTAGGGATTTCCTACCTTGTACTGCTCAAGCGCATACATACGCACCGGGCATACGTGCATGTGTGCCTGTGCATAAATGCGTCTGAAACACCAGTCTGTGCCTGCCGGCAAAACCACCTTAGACGCACCTGAGAAAAGTATTTGACACTGGTCAGCCCGTAGCCATAAGACGTGGTGGGGATTTGCTTGGGAGCCAGCTGCATACGCTTGCGGCGCCCCTACAAGCAACAAAAAAGCAAACTTGAAGGTTAATGCTGGAGATAAAGGAAAGACCCCGCGGTCAGCACTGACATCAACAGTGAGACCCTCAACTGCATGCAACATTCAATAGGCTGACAGACACTTTAAGCACTGAGACAATCATACCAGTGAGGTAGTGAAGGAGTGACAGTGACTGACACTTGGATGACAACTGGGTAAGCATGTCCACATATGTTGTGGATTGGAAGTGTTGCCTGATCATGGGATTGCACATGCAAGCATGATCATTCAGGGGCCCAGTTTCAATGGTCGAGCGAAGAAGGGGGACACAAGCGCAGCAGGACCCCTGCTCACAAGGACATGCGCACAACAAGGCAAAGGTGCTGCTGCACCCAGCACCTTCATGCTCAGATCTCCTCATCTGTGCCATGTCTTATTGTGTGCTTCCCATTGATATGTGTCTCCTCTCCTTCATTTGATGTAGGGAATGTCCTTAATGCTCATGAGCTTTTCTGTTTCTTTTCTTGCCGGTGCTCTTGCACTGCCTCACAAGCATCCCCACTGCAAATAACAGATTTCTCCAGCCACCATGTTTCAATTCACATGCAGAATATCTCATGTCTCTAACATCGGCGACTACACACTGCTCCTATCATTGGCTTCCACGCAAGATTTGAAAGTACCACTCCCTCAGAGCTCAACAGTGCTGAACAAAAAGAGGATCTTGTTGTAAGCAATCTAACTTGCTGTTCTGCTCTAGGTGTATGCACCTTTCTAGGTTAAATCCACATCAGTGGCCCTGTGATATGCAGTCAACAATGTGCTTTATCAATACATTCAGGTCAGAGCTTTGCTTGTTGACCTTGTATAGACTGAGGAACTGCTTTGCCTTACAACGCACTGCCTCACAGCACAATTCCTCGCACAATGTATGTTTTCGCATTCATGGCCTATACGCTATCGCAGCACACCATCAAGATCCACTTCTTCCACATTGACCCATCCCCTGTCTCAGCGCATCGTTGGCCGGCAAGCCCTCCTGCAGCAGCCATCCTCATGCAACAAACCTCTTTCACACTTACGACTTGCATGCTACTGCAACATGCTATCCTGCAGCACACATCCTTGCATCACACACACCTCCTCCACGTTGATGACTTGCACATTGCAGCTGGCAGCACCCGCAATCGCAATGTGGTGAGGCACATGGGGGTCCCATGCCACATCATCCAAACGAGGCAGCATGCTGAACCTAGCACCCCCAGCAGGCAGGTGGTCCCTGCGTGCTTGGGCAGCCGCCCAGGCCCGGCTGTTGTTGGCCCGCCTGCAACACACTCATGCGTATCGAAGTGTGTGTGTGTGTGTGTGTGTGTGTGTGTGTGTGTGTGTGTGTGTGTGTGTCTGTGCGCACGTATGTATGTATTTATGTTGCATTCCATCAGTCGTAAGCCGCGGACGCCCCACAATTCAGCCACGCCCCTTCAGCCGCCTTTCCTTCCTCACCTACGGCTGCGAATCTTAGCCCCACAACTCAGCCACACCCTTCAGCCACCCTTCCTTCTTCACCTATGGTTTTGAACCCGAGCCCTGTAGTTCAGCCATGCCCCTCCAACCACCCTTCCTTCCTCACCTATGGCTTCGAACTCGAGTCCCGTAGTTCAGCCACGCCCCTGCAGAGTGGCCTCCAAGGTTGAAATTATCATCGGAGTTTCTATTTTTACTGCTATCCCCAGCGATCCCCTCCTCCTCATCCTCTGAGTTTGGCTGCCCCAAGCCTGCACACAAACACATGGTGCACACAAGCAGTGCAAAGAAAAAGAAAAAAAAGAAAAAACTACGTAGGCAGAGAAAACCCTCCCTACATCAATTAAGGAAAGAGAGACACATTGGCTCAAAGAGCCGTGAGTCTCCTTCACCAGAAGATGAGAGGGGAGTTAGTGTGGATTGGGTGGGTCTCTGGCAGCACGCTGCTCCAGGGCACCAGTGTTATGATGAGTGTTTTTATTTTCAATGGCACGTCTGGTAGAAGTTAGTTTGTGCGCAAATTGTACAGAATGGGCATGGAGTTTTCTTGCAAGTGTTTCAGATCTTTGTGAGTCAACCCTAATAAATTGATCAAGGTTATGGGTAGTGTAGATAGTCCCACCCACACCCAGGAGTATTGGGTGGATAGTTTTCTCTGCACCTTGGAGTTGTTTGCACAGTTCACTGTGTTGTTGCTGTGAGGCTTTTAGCTGGGCACGAGGCCTCGTATCTTCGCAGTATTTGATTTCTATCAAGTGAATTTGAAGGGCTGGAGTTGTGGTACTCCCCATACTGCGCAGCACCCGGTTTGAGGGTGGAGTGGGTGGTCTGTTTGGGTTAGTTGGGTGGGGAGTGACCAAGATTGCATCGGTGCACTCACACAATTTGCACTCACACGATTTGTTGGTGTGAAGCTTGCCAGCCAGAAAGCGCTGGCTGGATCCTGAATGGACACGTTTTGTTTCAAGCATAGCACACATGCATAGTTTTATTTATATCTTTCAATTCAACAGTGCATGCGTGCAGGTACCCCCCCCTCCCGCACCTTCCTCTTCTTCAAAGGTTGGCAACCTCAGGCCTAAATGCAAGTATCAGGTGCACATGGGAAGCGGCTCCAGCAGCTCGCATGCCTGTCATGCTCATTGCAAACATGAGGTGCACACGTGAAGCCCCTCCAGCAATTTGCATGCCTGCCATGCTCACACTACTACTTTTTCCATGTCGACAGAGTCAAGCGATGGTGAGCCTGAGTACAAATAAGCAGCACCTCTGCCAGCTTGCATGCCGGTCAAGCTCACAGCACCCCCATCTCCTTTGGGTTGCAGGCAGCCTCAGATCTGCCCATTAGTGTAACAGTGCACAAATGCATCACACTGTTTTGCACGATGACTTGCCCATAAAAGTGCACACGGGAGTTTGCATAGGACACTCACAGAAGCATGTGGGCATGGTATGTGCAAGAGCCCCTTCTGCTCCGAGTCAGCCTGTTGCTTCGGCACAATCATATTGAGCCGGCACAATCATATTGAGCCAGTACAATCATATTGAGCCAGTGCAATCATACTATGATAGTTGCTTGCCCACTTTCATCATAGTTGCTTGCTTGCACAGTTCGAAGTGGGCATGCTCATTTTTAAGCAACCATGGCTGGCGTATGATAGCCCTGAGGGATGGGGAAGCAGCGTACCAGGTATTGAAGCACCAGACAGCAACCAGACATGCACACACACCAAGCCAAAGATGTGAACTGCGCACCAGACATGTAAGCTTGCGAGCCCTGGGCCTGTGCCTCATTTTCAATGCTGCTGTCAGAGCATGGACCGTGGTCTGCCAGCTTAGACCTGCAAGCAGTACACAGTGAGCAGCACCTCAGAATTTAAGCATGCGAGATCAAGTGGGCATGAATCTCCAAGTGTCACAGCATGCAGCGCAAACCAGATCAAATGAGCTAGGAATCTAGGGACAGGTGGGTGGGTTGTAAGCAGGGGATTTTCTGCATAGGACACAGCAGCAGATCAACAGCCAAAGACAATACGACTGCCAGTCGATAGTACAACTGAGGCTGCTTGGCTCCACCCCTCACAATGCTTGTGCAGCTGGCCCGGACATGCGCGCTCCACGCTCAGCTCTTTGAGTTGCGCACACTAGGGCTGCAACTCACAGTAATAGATTACGCACAAGAGGGCTGCAACACCTCAGCTAACCTTGTTCCACACAAGACTCAAGCCTGATCTGCAACACATGATTCAAGCTCAATGTTGTAGAGCACAAAGTGTGGGAAAGAAACACAACACCAGAAGCCTGAAGGAAAGACGGGATACAAGCGGCTTGAATAAAGGGCAATGATGCCAGGCACGCTTCCATTGCCCTCAGCAACTTTATTTGTTGGCGCACCCACAATGATACACATCCATGAAGCCGCAGAGAAACTCAAGCACGCACGCACGCGCACACACACACGCACACGCACACGCGCGCACACACACGCACACACACACAAGCACACGCACACACAGCTGTGAGCTCGGTAAATCACACCTGTGGCTGAGGACGTCTGCATCCTGCTGCAGCAGCCCCATCCCGTACAAGCTGAGCACACCATTCGTCTGCACAAAGGCCGCCATGCCACCACTGATGGAAATGCTGGTGATGGCTGCCTGGCCTGTGCCGCTGTCCGCACCTCCGGCAATCCATCCAGCCAACTGCAGGAACGCAACATGAAACCTCGGGCTTGCTCGTCAGTCAACACACTGCACTAAAGAGTTGACCTGAGTGCTGCGCTTTGCGACCAGGATGCTGTCACAAGAGCACTGCTTCCTAGACATGGTGGTGTCAATATGCTGCATGTGTGTGTATATGTACGTGTTTGTTTGTGCAGTCACTCGTGCTGAGAGAAGCAGAGCACACTCCCACTTGCTCTCAAACACCCAAACGCACCATCACACTGACGAATGAACACATATCCAGGGAAAAAGAAAAGAAATCTTAATAAATATTGTTTTTCAGAGCCAATGGGGATGATGGGCATGTGCGCCATTCTCACGTACCTGCTGGTATCCTGCATACCCATACATGTGCAAGAGCTTGCGTGTGCGCTTTGCAGGCTGCGTGCCACAGGATCTGGAGTGCAGCAACCTGTAGTATTGAATTGATAGGGCCGATGGGTGCTGGACCCCTTTTGAAAGGGTCTCATGTGTCCCAAACTTCAGCAGCTGTCAATGTCCCGCACCTAGGAACACTTTCCCCGTGCCTTGGCAGGGCAAATTGCACGGCATCCATCTCCCCATCTGCCAACTTTTCCAGTCTGCTCTCTGTCTTTCTCAGGGATGCTTGCCTCATTTCCATATTGTGGAGGAGGAGACCGACGTTTCAAGTAGGCATGCAACGTGTTTTGTGGCATATCAAAATGATTTCTTCATTGGATGATGCAAAACAGGTCAAAAGATGTGTCGACACCTGCAACATAGAGCCGTTTGGACGCATAAATGGATATAACAGACTCACTTTATTATACCTAGGTTTCCTATTTATGACCAAGTGACTGTAGGATATGAGCGGTCTTTCAGCCTGTGGGAAAGTTCGTGTAGTAACTTGAACAGTCTTTGAATAAATTATACGGTTTTCCTTCCCTCATGACGCAAGTGCACTCACACGATTGATCCATTATATGTATGGGCATCGACGTTTTTCAGGGGTTTTAAGAGGATAAGACGTAACAGCTTTCGCAATTGATTGTTTTATTATCGCAATATTGGCTGTAGTAGTGGGTTGATCCCTCTGGTAGTTACTTTCAGAGTGTGATCAAGGGTGAACACACACACACACACACACACACACACAGGTTGTGAAGCTTTTTCTCTGAATGATTATAGGTGTGAATATTTTATGCTTCAACTCATCAGACTCTCAGCTGCTCTCAGCTGCTGGTCAGCTGGCCTCTAGCTGGTCACCAGGCTGGTATCAAATGGATGCGACAACTATGCAATTTCTCCTTCCCGTGGAGGTTACCTTGCAAGGTTGCTCTACAGGAGTTCTTAGACTTCTTGCTTTTTTACCTCCTCTCATGGTGCGGAGTCCTTGTTTTGGGTGAGAGATGGTGGGCTTGTTTGGCTTGTTAGGTCAAGGAGTAACCAAAGTAGTTTTGACTGATTTGGTTTTTTGTTTTAAACCTTCTTGTAAGTGGTTTTCCTTCCCCTGGACAAGAAATGAATTGCCAAGATTCCCAATAAACAGCCTCAGATGCAATTGCCCCTTTGTACTTGTCAGTTCAATCCATGCCTCCAGCTCAAAGTTGCAGATTTGAGGTCTTGGGCTTACACAGACGGCAGCTGCCAGGTTCAGAATGACAAGACAGTGATAGGGGCAGGCTTGTGCCATCCTACGAGGGACTGGAAAATCTGGTTAAACCTAAGGTGCTAGTAACACCAACACCATTGGAAGAGCTGGACTGGCTACAATTGCTGCTGCAATCACTCATAAATACACACATATTGCCACGGACAGCCTCAGCTCGCTTCACCAACTCAGAAAGCAAATCCTGTATACAGGGAAGCACAGTGCCACTCAGTGATCATGTACAAGGAGATGTTATAAAGACAATTTCAAACCTTGCCCATACTTCACAAGGTCACATCTTTTTCTATATAAGGTCAAAATTCATGCTGGGAATAGCTAGGAATGAATACGCAGACAGGATTGCTAAAAAAAAGGCATAGCTCAAAGAATACTTTTTGACTGATACCGGTATTTAACGGCAGACCCTTCTAACATATTGCTTGGCTGGCTTGGGAAGAGGCAAGACCAAGTGCACCTGAATCTTCCTCCCCTATTCCCAACCTAGTATACTTCCCAGACCTTCAGGATGCTTTGGAATCCCATATGCATGCTTAATACGGGCTTGGATATGCAGACCGTGAGACAGGCTATTACACTTATTTCCAGAGTTTTGCTACATCATTCAAATAAGGGCATTAGCAATGTCTTCTGGAACATACCCTGTATCTCAACCCAAATGAAACGCAAAACCTTCCATACCGCACAGGCACCCTTTAAAATCAAAGACATGTTGTTCGCTTTGAAATATTCAGTAGCCTTGTTAGTCCTCTCCCAGAATGGCATCATGTGGATAGCGCCCTCCACATTCTCTCAGGTTGCCAATGCCCTACCCTCATACATAATATGATAACTGAGCGTCACAGCACTGCCAGCAGAATGATTTTGAAAGCGGTTTGCAAAGGCTTTTATGGGTCAAACCTCTTACAAATGGATGTAGGCAGCGCAGACCGTCTGGCTCAGCATGACATGCGCATCACTGAGCAAGTCTCTACCTCCCTACCTCTTTGACCCCAGCATTCCTGATCAAGCTAGACACAACTCAAGCCGCCCTGACGCTATCTTGGTCACTCCTTGCCCTGCTAACCCGAATAGACCACCTACTCCCCCCTCACATCGGGTGCTCCGCAGTATGAGAGGTAATGAAGGGGTAAGGAGCGGCACTACTCAAGCCAGGCAACTCCATGAATTGAACATCCAAAACCACCATCATGGTATAATACTGTGAAGATACGAAGCCTGATGCCCAGAGAGAAGCCTCACAGCAACAATACAGTGAATTGTGCAAACAACTTCAAGGTGTAGAGATCACTCTACACAATTCTCCTGGGTGTGTATGGGACTATCTATACTGCCCATACCCTGCATCAGCTTAGAAAACTAGGAATTGACCCGCAAAGGTCTATCAAACCTGCACAAAATCTTCATGCCCATTCTGTGCGATACGCGCACAAACTTACCTCTACCAGAGGTGCCATTGAAAATCAAAACACTCTTTATAACTCTGGTGCCCTGGGACTGCATGCTTCCTGAAACCCACCAGACTCACACTAGCTTCCCCCTTCCCTTCTGGTGAGGGAGATTCACGGCTCTTTGAGGGTTTAGGGTTTAGATTTTTAGGGTATAGGAATTTAGGGTTTAGGCTGTCACATTAAATCGTAGTTATTGCTGAATTATTGCACAACCTAGTGTGTGAGGTGTGACCTGTATTTAAGTGGGTTTCTTTTATTGGATGCTCTCTCTTATCCAACCTTCTGTTCCACCTTCCATTGAGGTTTGGTGCTGTTTCTGTTATCCCTGGTTTTGTGCCAGGGGTGCCTTGTCTCTGATGTAACTCTAACCTGGTGAAGCTGGTCTAAACGCTGTGTCTGTCACAGACATTCTCTGCATGCCGTAGCCAAGCCAGAACTGTTCAGCAAGACCAAGAGCAGCTTAGCAGCAACATGAATAAGAGCAGAATCTGGTACACTTGCAACTCCGGCCAACAGCTCGAGTGTACCCGTCCTTTGTTGCATGGATATTGGCAACCCTGGACGTTAAGCATTTCATGGCGCCACCACGGGGAACTTCCTATGGCCTCCATCACGGTGACCCTGAGTGGCAAGACAAACGCAAATCTACACTGGCCACCACCAATGAGCATGATGACGATGGGAATGAGTGGCACGCATGCAAGCATCATAGGTGAGGACACACTTGTGTCTGCAGCCACGCCTGTGCCCTTTGAGGCATCTAGCTCAGGTATGGACTTGGGTGCAAGAAGCAAGGGGGTGCAGCAGTCCGATCGTGTGCCTGAGCAAGGGAATATTCCTGATGTAACCATAGGAGCACGAGAGAGTGCTGCCTGAATCATGCTGCTCCTGGGAAGAGCATGCCCCAGGGAGCGGCCGTGATTTTGGGCATTCGTAAGTGGCTTCAGGACTGTCGTACAAACTTGAGTTGTTACTTGAAGGCTGTATGTTGAACCATTGTAAATGGGTTAGGGCTCAGGTTGTCTTTGTGAACATGCCACGCTCCTGGCAAAAGCGTTGCCATGTTTCATGTTGCATCAGAGACAAACAATTTTGCAGAACCAGTTTTTTTCAATGTTACAGGAGAAACATTAAGCAACATTTCTGCCTTTTATTGCCATCAATATTGCTATACCCTAACCCTGAGCCAATGTGCCTCCTTTTCCTTAAATGATTTAGGGAGTGCCTGTTTAAGAAAACAGAAGATTATTCACGTAGGCAGCAAGAAAAATCCCTACATCAATTAAAGAAAAGGAGACACATTGGCTCAGAAGAGCCATGAGTCCCCTCCATCACAAAGGTACAAAACAGAAAGTACTAATGGGGATATGGAGGGTTATTGGGAACACCCGGCTCCAGAACCTGACTATGATAAGCATTACTGTTTTGTTTTCAATAGCGCAAAAGTGGATGCACCCAGTGGATACAAGTTTGTGGGCAAATATTACGGAATGGGCATGAAGTTTATGAGCAAGAAAGTAAGAAAAGGAAAAGAAAAATACGCAGGCTGGGGAAAATCTCTCTACATCAATTAAGAAAAAGGGGATACATTGGCTTGAAAGAGTCTTAAGTCCCCTTCACCACAAAGCAGTAAAAGAAGGGCTAGTTGGGATCTGGAGGGTTGCTAGAAGCACCCAGCTCCAGAACCTGGCTGTGAGGATTTTTTTCAATAACGCATTTAGTGGATACAAGTTTGTGGGAAAACTTCACGGAATGTGCATGGAGTCCATGTGCAAGCTTTCTAGCTCGTTGATGGTCGAGGCCTGATTTTTCAAGTTGACATAAGTTCATTATAGAAAGTCGGACCAACACCCAGAAGGCTGGTATGTAATGTCGCAGATTTCCCATTTTAATATTCTTGCAAAGGTCTGCATGCTGCCGCTGTGCCGCCCCCAACTGTTGCCCAGGCCCTGTGCCTTTGGACTGAGTGCTTCCAAAATTTACATGCAGGATTTTTTAGGGGATTTGAAGTACGGACAGCAGAAGGTTTGGAGGGAAGCAGATGCCCTCAGTCCCCAAGAGGTGAACAAGAAAGCAGTGACTTACCATCATTGGTGCGGAAAACCTTTAAACCAAACAGCACGTACACCCTTCTGTATCCCATCATATCTATTTAAGGATCTGGATAAAGGAGTCATGAGGAATGTAAGTAGGTTCAGGCTTCGTGCCCACTGCTTGAAGGTCGAGTCCTGTAAATGGTTGGGTGGTTCAAATATTTGTGATAAGTGTGGATGTGCTGAAGCCCAGGACGAGAAACATGTTATTTTCTACTGCAATTGCTGTGAGTTGTGTGAGCTGCGCAGAAAATACAAGGACCTGTTCATTGATCTTTTTAAACCGTTACACACTTTTGCCCAGCTTCCAAACACTGAATTTTGTTCCTTTCTTGGCGAGCTTTCACGTTGTGACTAATCTTGAGGTCAATGCTTTTCTAAATCAAGACTCGCACAGATTTTCAAAATTTTTGTCTGAACTGGTTTCAATTTTTAATGCTGGATGAGAATGTTTCACCAGCAGCCGATCAGCCAGGTTTTCGGGCTGTAGGCCAACCCCTTGTAACCCTTGTAACCCTGCTAGCATGGATGGATGCATGTCAGATTTGGGGCACTAGATTTATGAAAGAAGGAGCTGAGATGGATTGTCCTTTGCAAACTGTGCACCTGTGCTTACTGAAGCGTATCCTGGGGGTAAAGCGCACCACTCCTAATTGGTCTGTACTGCGTGAATGTGGACATGAACCTTTACAGTTTTATTGGTTTCGCGCAGCAGGTAGGTTGTACAATGCTTTACTGCGCAGCAACAGCACCACACTCAGTAAGGTACTGCAAGCAGATGTTGAAATGAGCAGTCTTTCCCGTAAATGCTGCCAGTGGACCTCAGAAGTTCTGGCTGCATGCACAGGCTTGGACAGGTGCAGTGTATTCACTCATTGTGTTCGGTCTGGGCAGCCTATAGTCATGAGGGAGTTTGTTGTTGATCTGAGAAAAAGGCTGCGAGGTGTGTGGAATGTTGTGCCTTGGCAGAACATGGTGAACACATGAACAAATTAGCCAAGTATCATCACTGGATGGCACTTCCTATGAGACCCTTGTCTGTTCATGGCGCGCCCTTTTCTGTCCCTAGGTATTTGCATCTTAATTTAGGCAAGTGCACGCTGAGAAACGTACCACGCTTTCGTTTACATGCTCACACTTGAAGAGTTGAGACATCACTTTGGCAGAAGCACACATCTGCTTGTGATAGGTGTGACCAAGGAGGACTCCAAGATGAAAAGCATGCCGTGTTCCTTTGTTATTGTGCTTCTGTGTGTTCTGTTCAAAGAACTTATGCACAGCTATTTTCTGACTTCCCCTCTCACAAAATTTTACTGGACAAATCAGGCGCTTTCTTCTATTCCCAAGCTAGCTCTGAGGATGTTATTCATTTCTTGCAGAAGCAAACTAATGAGACTTATTGTTTCATTTCCGATCTCATGGATATTTTTTGTGCAGTTGGAACAGTTGAGCAGACCGAGCAGCCAAACTACCTGGCTGAAGGTCAAACCCCATTGTAACCATTGTGAGTTGTGCGAGCTGCGCAGAAAATACAAGGACCTGTTCATTGACCTTTTCAAACCATAACATACTTTTGCCCAGCTTCCAAACACTGATTTTATTCCTTTCTTGGCGAGCTTTCACATTTTTACTGATCTTGAGTTCAATGATTTTCTAAACCATGACTCGTACAGGTTTTCAAAATTTTTGTCAGGATTGATTTCAATTTTTGATGCTGGATGAGAATGTTTCACCAGCAGCCGATCAGCCAGATTCTCGGGCTGTAGGCCAACCCTTGTAACCCTTATGAAATAATACTGGTTGGCACGTTTAAATTTAAAACAGAAACGCGTGAACGAGCATGTTTGGCAATATAAACCTGAAGGTCCGCAGGACCCTCTGACAATTTGGTTTGGTAACGGGCACCTTTTTGCTTCAGTTAAGCTGTCCTCTCAGGCAGGTACAGCGATGTAACCCTTTAGAAAAAAAGAAACAAGAACTACATAGGCAGTGAACCCCCCCACATCAATTAAGGAAAAGGGGCCACCTTGGTTCGAACACTGTATGACCCCCCCCCCCCCGCCCTTTCCTTGCATTCTTTTCCTCTGTGTGCAGATTTACTCGAGCAGAACTGAGATGGGCAGGAATCACCGTGGCTCAGGGAAGTTCAAAACCTTGGGTTACCAGAAAAATGAAGGATTTGACCTGAGGCGCAGGCCAACACTGGTTGGGTCAAACCCAAAGATTTTATGGACTTGGCCAGGTAGGACCCAAAAGCTTTTTGAAGCGCCTTGGGCGGCAGTGCCATGGATCAACAGCCGAGTTGACAACAGCATACAATGGAGGAGGAGGGAGAGGGAGTGGGAGAGAAGGGAGGGGAGAGGAGGAGGCCCCTTGCCCAACCTGCCTGCTCCCAGCCATCACAATCTGTGTTCATCCTCTGTAGGTCATTAGAAAGATCTCAGCCCTCGTACACTGCACTTGGCGGCACGAAGAGAGGTGGGCTGTGATGGTGACCCTGGGGCTTGAACAAGGCTGACGAGCTCAAACAGGGGCAGCCCAGGCAGCTCCTCTCCCCCCAACCCTGCACCCCAGCCAGAACCCCAGCCCCCTTACCAAGCGTGAGCATCCTTCAATCCCGCAGAGGATTCAATCCCTCCTCTGCTGAGTGGATGGAGCAGCACCCCAACCCAGAGTTCAGGGCGTTTAGAGGGCCCACTGGATGAAGTTTTTGCAATGGTGGATGTATAACAACAGAGTCTTTACATACATTGAAATTGTGCAAACACACTTACATCTGGTCGTGGGTGTAAGCCCCAAGCCGTTTCTGTTGATTACTTCATAACCGATGCTTATTAAGGCTGAAAGGCAGATCAGGTAGACCCAAGGAATTACAAGTGTCTCTCAGGCCAGTCCCATGACCCCTTGGAACCCCCTGAATCTCCCTGCCTTGGCTCCGATGCTATCGCTGCGTCCAAGCCATTTATCAGAGAAATAAGGCTGCCTGCAAGCTCTGCTCTGTTGATGACAAGAAAGCGGACAGCAGCTTGTCTTTTTGACATGAAAATTCAAGAGAATCCGTGCACATGCTGCTCAACATTGCAGAATTGAACAACTTGGAATAATGAAGCAGATACTGAACAAGCATCATTGCACCAGTTTCAGGAACTTCTCAGATTGCTTATTCAAGCCTCGCGCATCAATTGTGCCTAAGGGCCATCGAGGAAGGACTTCCACTGTTTTGTCCACCTGCAGGGCAAGCGTGATGGCACTCTTCAGCCATAAATGCCAAAAATTGTGTGGGATATCAGTGACAAAAAAGCAACAAATGCTTAAACCTAGCAGGGCTGGCAATGGAGCACATGATGAACTAGAGTTTTTGTGGGGTTAAGAAATAAGGAAACACACCAAGGCCTGTGCAAGACAGATTGCAGCCTCCCGCACTTGTATCCCATATGCTTATAACTGGCCTTCTACATCTTGCTGCTCTATAGAGCCAAGGCTTGATGAAGACATGCCGCTGCTAGAAGCATAATCTAAAGTGTCCACTATATGTTCTGTCCAAGCACACATCAACGTGCTTGTTGTGGACGTATTGAGTGCGGACCATAAAGGATGCATGTACAACCCTCCCACAATGAACGAAAGGTGTAAGCAGATGCTCCGCTTCCATGTCATTAATTGCAACCACTTCTCATAAATATCAGCGCTGTGCAGCTTTCTTAGAACCTGGAGAAGTTGATGGGTTGCCTGATGGCTTCAAGCCATCTAGTAGATACTAAGCCCAAGCAACAAAAAACATGTCTTCCATCGGAAATTCCTATCCCATTCTCCCCTGGTCTCTGTATATTTTTGTGTGGCAAGGCTTGACTGCCCGAGGAAAGCCTTGGGGCATTCTTCATTTTCCACTCTGCTTTGGTTGAAATTTTCTAAGCAAAGTCAAGCTACTGCGAAGCTTGCAGGGTCTGCACATCTCCATAAGGGCCTGCACGTATGCTGATGTCCACACCAACAGGTGTACATGCTTCACAAAGCGTCCGTGAAGCAAGGCAGTACCTGCTGCTAGCTTGTCACTCTAGGCAGGTAGGCACACCTATAAATTTCAAGGTGCCTCCCATGCATCACTTTCTGTTTCCATTTGGAAATTTACAAATTAGTTTGTTCATTACTCAGAAAGAGCGCAAGACGAAGCTGCTGCCTCCATGCTTGTTTGCCCTACCTGTATCTGGAGCTGAAGACGCAAGGCGTACCACTCCAACACAGGCTAAATCCTATTGCGCCCTAAGGGTCATTCTTGGACATTTAGTTGCAGGCAAAGTTGCTGGTGTCAATCTGGCCATTAATTTATGTGCCAGCAAGCAGTGAGCAGTCTGCTTTGTGCATAGATAGTTTCTATAAGCATGAAAAATCAGCTGACAGGCAGATCCAGGAGCTCGGCATCAAAAGTTGAGCAGAAAATAGTTTCAGTCCAGCTCACTTAATGTAGAGCAAGGACTCTTCAAAATCTTGCTCTGTGGGCTGTACAAGGTTTCTTGTCTCTAGCTACATCGTCATCTGCCGCACAGCTCAAGCAAAGCACCTAACAGGTCGCTTGATTCTTCTAAATTTTGTCTATATTTAAAATTATCACTTGATCTCTGAGCTCACAGATCAGGGATGCTCTGTAGAAAGACTCTACCAGAGACCCAACCAACCCCCTTTTTATGTACCATCTATGCCTGGCATCCTCAGCCTAAAAAACAAGGCATGGCTTCCTCTGAGAAAGAGAGAAGGGATCATGTTGCCATTTCTAGCGGTTTCCACTGAGAGATCATCCGATGCAACAACTATCCAAACGGCATGATGCCATGTGGCTCATTCTACCTCCTACTGCTTCCTACCATGCCTGCAGTTGGCAAGGGAGCCTCTGCAGTCTTTCTAAATGATTTCCTGTTTTGCCACTTAATTTTCCTTGATCGACGTAGGAAAGTTTCCCTACTCTCTGTCCTGCAGGAAATTCCCTATCCTCTCAACCAGGTTGAGTGGAAGGACTTGCCTGTGCAGTCCCCAAGGCAGTCCCCTTTTCAAATCTGACGCACTCCTTCCCCTCTCCTCAACACGTCCAACACCAGGTCAGCATGCGCGCTTGTGCAACATGAGTTGTGAGCTTTTCTTTGTATCCCAGCCTTTTGACCTGTTCCTGCTCCCTCAACATGTTCATGTATTTCTTTTTGTGTTCCAGCCTCTTGGCCTGTTCCTGCTCTCTTACCATGTCCAGCTCCCTTACCATAACCTTATTTATCATGACCCTAATCATATCCTCCCTTACCAAATCCCTCACCATGTCCTGCTCCCTTACCATGTCCAGTGGAGGGGGGGGCCTGTGCAGACCCAGGCGCAAGCGTTCCACACCCGTCCATGCCACCATGATGCCGTTATCAGTGCAGTACTTGACAGGCGGGCAGATGCAGGGTAGGCCAAACTTAGCTGCCAGGTCAGTCAGGCCCTGCTTGCAGGCGTTGCAGAAACAAGTGGTATTGATTTTGGTGCAACAAGTGGAGGGGAACAGGTGCAGGGCAGGCCAAACGTGGCTGCCAGGTCAGTCAAGCTCTCCGTACAGAAAGAGCAGAAACATGTGGTGTTGGTCTTGGTGCAACATTTGAAATGGGGAAGCGATGATGATGATGCTGGTGCAGTAATTGATGGGTGGCCAGATGCAGGGCGGGCCAGACTTGGCTGCCAGGACAGTCAGGCCCTACATGAAGGAAGCGCACAACCAAATGACACCGTTGGTGGTGCAGTAATTGGTCGTGGGCAGATGCAGGGCACGCCAGAGTTGGCGCTTAGTCTAAGCAGGCCCTTCAGTAAAGAAGCCTTCAAACAAGTGATGCCGGTTTGGCTTGATGTACCTCTTAAAACAGGGGGCAGAGCCAGGATAGGCCAAACTTGGGTGCTAGGCCAGTCAGGCATCGAGGGAAGGACACACACACACACACTCTTACCTGCCGTACAGCCTTGTTGGCAGCAACACCCCCTGCTACCACCAGGCATGTCAGTGGCGGCTGCCCCAACTGCTGCGCGTCCTCCTTGCAGCGCTGCAGCGCACGCTCTGCACGCTCCACCAGGAAGCGCACGCATGTGTCCTGGAAGATCCACGCGATTCCAGCCTTGCACCTGTGCATTTGCAATTTGTATTGAGCGTGTATGTATTGAGCACTTTAGTGAGCATGCTCCTCATGATTGTTTTGATATCTGCAGCCTTGCCAGTAGGGCATCTCAGTTGAAGGAGCGAATGCACATGCGAAGGTGCTACGCATGCATGAAGTTCAAGTGTGCATGCAATTGCACTAGGGACACGAGCTTCAAATTGTAGGTGCAGATGTGACCACAAACATGTGCTTGTATGGACGTCCATGCTACCAGCACGATTATGATGGTGTGCGTGCACGCAATTGCACTTGAGCTCATACCAGAGTTGATCTAAGCAGCCATGTATACCCAGGTTTAACATCATGGAGAAAACATAGTGAGGCAAAAGTAAGCAGGAGTTGCAAACTAACGAGGAGTTGCAGACACTCTTCTATACGAGCTCATGCCAGAATTCAGGTCAGCCAAGTAAGTTTGAGCTCGTGCCCCACTGCAACCAGCCAATTCTTAGTATGCAGGACTTTTGTCTGGACCATCCAGAGCAGTTCCGTATACTCAGTTTGTGCCAAAGAATGGGTGTGGGGCAAGAAAGCAGGCAAAATGGCTGGCAAAATGGGGTCCTCAGGAAGCTGTCTCCAGGCTTGCCTGACCAGCAGCAGTGGCTGGGTAATTCATCAGGAGCATGATCTGGAGGTTCTGGGGGGCTGGGGCGGGGTCTAGAGAATCGCTCCTTGTCAGGATCCGTTCTCTATAGCACTTCCAGAGCCCTCACATGTAAGTTTGAGATTTCCATTCCATAGGTGCAAATGTATGAGTCTATCAAGTGAGCATGTGCTCAGACGGGCCGACCAGGGCGGAGTATTTTGGTCGACTTCCCAGCTGTCACTGCTCGCCAGGAGCCACCCCCTGCACACCAGGGCCACTTGGTAGGCAGTTTTACAAGGCAATTTGGCAGGCATAGCTAGGAAGCATGCTGAACACAAGTCCTTTTTCTCAGGTTGTGGCCAAATATAGCGCTTGCCTGGTTTCCATGTTTGCACGACTTTTGCCTGTCAGATGCGCTCATGTGTGAACACGCTCAAGTGCTTTGGGACCAAATTTTGGCCCCCCTCCCCAAATTTTCTCTCCCATGGATCAGGTTTGACCCCAAACCTGCCCAAAAGCCCCAAAATGGGACAAGTTTGGGCAGAGCAGGTGTTCTGGCACCCGTCTTCCTAAAGATGGCCAAAAATGGCCTTATAGGCCTCAAATAGTGCCCTTGACTCACGGTCATCCCCAAGAATGGACCCCCCGAGTCAGGCCAAACTATTTCACTTGACGTTTTTGGACCATGTCTCAGCGCCCCCTCCACCGTTTCAGGACCTGACAAGTGGGGGAGGCGTCGCAAGTGACGCTGAAAAATTGGCGAAGCCAGCCCTTCACTGACTGAAGGCATCAGTCATGACTCCATTGAGTTACAAGAGACATGACGCCCTAGACAGCACTAGAGGATGCCATGATGCACATGAAAGCGTGAATGCATCAACAGTGCTGCATTGTTGCATGCATTGCTGCGAGCATTGCTGTGTGCATGCTGCATGCAATGCTGCGTGCATTGCTGCGCTCATTGCTGCATGCAGTGCTGCGTACATTGCTGTGTGCATTGCTGCGTGAGTTGCTGCATGCATTGCTGTGTGCACAGTTGCGTGCACTGCTGTGCGCATTGCTGCATGTATTGCTGTGTGCATTCTGCATACGATTGCTGCATTCATCCTGCAGGATGCCTGCTGCATGCATTCTACATGACGGTTGCACGCGTTCTACGGTGCATTTGCTGAGGGCATTGCCCACCCCTGCATAGCTTGACCAACCAGGCCTGAGATGCACAGAGATCCACACTTCATCAAATCACAAGGCTCCTGCGTCACATTGCATCAGCAAAGTATGCCAGGCTTCTCGTCTCTACTTTCTGTGTACAGCACACCATTCAAGCTTGAATTGCAAAACTCATCGCAATTGAAATTATTGAATTCCAATGAAAGCCATCAGCAAGCTGGAATCATCCGCAGAAGCAATTCGATTTCCGAAGCCAGGCTGCTCCCAGGCCCCAGACTCAGCATTTGCACGAGCATGAGTGCGCTGAGTTAGCCCGTACCATCCGATTCTGTTCCGTGGGTGTGGGGTGGCTGGGCTGGGTACCAGGACACGTCAGCTTTTTCTTGGCTACCAAACATAATTTTCTTTCCCGATAACATTTCCCATTGCACCACCAAGGCACCCAAGCTCAAATCCCCCGATAATTGTTTTTGCTTTGCAAGCACCCCGAGTTTCAGGGCGGGGGGTTTGCTGGGCAGGCCATGCTGGCCATCTCCTGCTCAGCTACCAAACAAAGAAATTTTAGAATACTTTCCCCGTGGCCTCCCCCACTTAACCGACGCTACAGTGCTGCCCGGCATAGTTTGCTCGGCTTGCATGCCAAGTTTCGGGGCGGGAGGTGCGTTGGGTGGGCCAGCGCAGCCAGGTGTGAACTACACCGGAAGGAGACAAACCTAGAGGCTCACGCACCATGAATGGGGCTCCGCCAAAAAATGCACTGGATAGCTTTTTTTTCTACAAGGAGGTGCTAAGAAGGTGCAGTGGGGTGCAGTGTGTTGAATTTCATAAACCTTTCCTGTGTACCCCGCAATTCCGTTGCAAATCAGGCCCAGGTTTCCACTCCAGACCAAAAGAACTTCTGTTGGACCCTCAGCAGAAGGGGTCACATCAGTTTGCCGAAAACCAACCAGCCCACCGATTTGAGACCATTTCAGTTTCAATTGAAGCATCAAAGCACCCCATAACTCTGTGCCAAATTGGGGGCGGACGCTTGCAGCATGGAAAAGCTGGCAGAGGGCTCCTTCCTTCCACGCCCACATCCATCCAATAATTCCCCCAACCAGCACGCTTCCCCCGTGGCCCCCCGCACCATCTGACACCGCAGCATGAATAAACAGCCTGAAAGTAGCTGAAGTCCAGGAGTGCTGGTCATTTGCTGCAGTTTTTAAATCCACATTTTCCTGCCAAAATGGCTGCAAAACAGCCCCGGAGCCAAACAGAGCACCTCCACATGCCAACTTTTCAGCAAACATCAATACTTGGGACATTAAAACAAGTTTGGAATGCCCAGGGAATGCAAGGGCTTGTTGGAGGCAGGAACAGCTGAGACTGATTGGGGACGTCAGAAATATCTGGCCTGCGGCTGCTAGCGGCTGATGCGGCTGTAGCGCGGCTGAAAATTTGTCAGCCGTGTTCAGCCGCTAGCGGCTGTGAGCAGCCGCACGGCTGATTTCAGCCGCTTCAGCCGTATTCAGCCGTGATGTTATTTCTATTGACCAGTGAAAATTCTTCAGCCGTGTTCAGCCGCTTGCGGCTGTGAGCAGCCGCACGGCTGATTTCAGCCGCTTCAGCCGTGTTCAGCCGTGATGTTATTTTTATTGACCAGTGAAATTTTTTTAGCCGTGTTCAGCCGCTAGCGGCTGTGAGCAGCCGCACGGCTGATTTCAGCCGCTTCAGCCGTGTTCAGCCGTGATGTTATTTTTAATGACCAGTGATTAAAAAAGCCTGTAAGTGTGTCAAGGAAGCAGGAGCTGTGCATGAGATGGGCTTATAATTTTATGCTTAGAACTTATCTGTAAAGTGCAATGAAGTACATCTTAAGTTATTTAGATCAACTTGCTTGAAGCAAGCCAACTCAACCCAGGCTCTTTAGAACATGCATGCAGAGGCAGCTGCAGTGAGTTGCTGGCCATACCAACCTAACAGCATTGATCAGGAGCCATATTGGACTAATGTTGATGTGAAGGAAGGGGGGTAAAGCCTCGATGGATTTTCAGTTGTGCAGCACTTAGCGATTGTTTGGTGAAGCTCACGACTGTACATTGATAAGCAATTTTTACAAAATTTAAAAAGAATATTTAGGCCAACGTTGCGTTATGATTTCAACCTCCGTGCAAACATTTGACCGAGCCAGATTTCCCCCACCGCAACCCCCTCCCCTCAACCTCCTTGCCCGCTGGACCCACTTGGAGCAGCTGCATATGGTGCTGACCAACTCCAGCACTGTGGTGTGATGCTGGTAACTGCTCAGCCTGACTGCAGCATGCGCACTGCCCCCTGCATGCACTCCTCCAGGATGCTCCCTCCAAAGATGGGCACTGAGCATGATGGAGTATGTACCACTGACGTTTGATGCTGCTGCGATTGTGCGTGCAGGGGAAGCTGGAGGCCTGAGCTGGAGAAGCAATCCCTTTCGATGAAAATTACCACCACTCGCTCCATCTCTCCCTTCGCCTGCGCTGCAACTCGCACCATCAAGGCTCTGAGCATGTTGTGTCCGTCCGCTGCAGGTGAACGCGCGCGAAGGACGCCCTCACGGACCCCCGTAGGAGTGCCATTCTGAGGGCCCCCGTGGAGCCCCCCACGGGCCCCCGTAAGGTGCCACACACGGGCTCCCGTAGGAAGCTTCTCCACGGGGGGTTTTGGGGGGCCCGTACGGGGGGGGGGGGTTGTGCAGTAGGGTTCAGACAGGTCAGCTGTGCCTGGCAGCCTGCCTAGCTTTTTTAGCCATCAAAATAGAAAGTACGGCTGATTTCAGCCGCATCAGCCGTGGTTTCAGCCGTGTAATAGACTCAAAAGTACACATTAAGAAGTGTGGCTGATGCGGCTGAAATCAGCCGTGTTCAGCCGTGGGGTTTTCAGCCGTGGACTTTTTTTGCTCACGGCTGAATGGGAAATTTCAGCCGCACTTTCAGCCGATACTCCACACGGCTGAAGACAGCCGCATCAGCCGCTGTTCAGCCGAGGCCAGACATTTCTGACGGAGGCTGTTCTTGGGGATGACCTCACTCTTAGGGCCCCATCCTCACATTTTTTGTGTGCAGAAGCACCAAAAAAGTTACCCTCAACTACCCTGCAAACTCAGTTTGCTCATGCTTTTGTGGCAGTCCCTCCTCGTTTTCACACGTTGCTTGGCTAACCTGACCAGACACCTGAAAAAATGGTGCCCTGGCAGTGACCCTTTTGATGTGTGAGCATTGATGTCATCGCACAGGTGCCTCACTTTGCCATTAAGAATTGCCTTCTTTTTGACCGCCCCTTTTCACAGGGTGCAAACGTGCAAACAACCCCCACTTTTAGACAACCTGCAACTTCAGCACCTGCGACCACCGTGCGTTCCTGCACCTGCTTCTTGTATACCTGATCAGCCACCAATGATTCAAGCGTGCCCCTCTATGCTGCATAAGGCTGCTTCTGCTTCTACTGAACCTCATCAGCAGCTGCACCAATCACCTTACATTCCTGTGCTCCCGAACTCTTCTAACTCCTGCTCAGCCTCAGACTTTATATGAAAGCACACGATCCCCTTGCTAACCGCCAGAAGCATCCTACACCAAGCGCCGGCAGCAAGCCAAAAAAACTATAACCATGAGAGAGGTCCTCATCTGATGGGTAGCAGAGAGGATTGTAGCAACACACACACACATCCACACCCACTCCCCCTAGAGCATCTGTAGATCACAGTCAAAACAGAGGCACCCAGTGCAGACACCGGTGTGCACATGTACACACCTCTCAAACTCCTCCTCAGCTTCTGTCTGAGGGGCGCCCTGCCCCTGCCCCTGCACGCCATCACAACCCTCAGGGCCCTGGCCATCCGCTGCTCCCTCACCCATCCCTGCTGCTGCCGCGGCCACGCCGGCTGGAGGACCCTGCAGACCCAGACGCAGCCGCTCAGCATCCACCACCATGCCTGCCTGAGTCTTGATGCCGCTGAAGGAGTAGTTGCAGCTGTCCCTGTGAGTATGTGTGTGTGTATGTTTGTGTGTGTGCAGACGCCCGCGCGCTCAGCATCCACCATCATGCTTGCCTGCTCTCTGATGCCTCTGAAGGAGAATTTGCAGCTGTTTCTGTGTGTGCATGCATGTGTGTGGTGTGTGCGTGTTGTGTGTGTGCGTGTGTGTGTATGGGCTGGCGTGCCTGCCAGAGATCCTTCATCTTGGTGTAGGCGATTATAACAACTCAATCACTTCACCATCTTTCCATACCATGTAACAGGGCCTCAAGACGAGGAACAGGTTCTGACCAACCGTCTTTGTGCAGCGCCCCGAGGTATTTCTTCCTGCCTACCTTTCTCTGCATAGCAGACCTTCAAGGCAGGAGAACCCTTCATAGTGAACCTTCAAGACAAAGGGATGGTGCTGCCTACCTGTCTTTGCGCAGCGGAAGTGTGATGCGTTGCTTGTAGGCTGCGCCTTTGGTAGAGGCACCCTCTCGGGATGCAAGGGCTTCTAGGTGTGGCCCTCCAGGAATGGCCACCACACCAAGCAGGCGAGCCACCTGCAGTTCTCATATTTTGTGTGTGTGTGTATGTGTGTGTGTGCGTGTGTGTATGCTCATGAGCACCAGGTAGTTCTCATAATGAGCAATGCATGATGGATGCGCAGGACAATGAAGTCGATGAAGATGAAGCTCTATATTAAGTCCCCGTTTTCCAGGGGAAATGAGCAAGGTTTTTGGGTGCCTGCCTTGAAGTTATGCAGCAAACTTTTGCTACGGTCAGAGCATATCAGGACTCACTTTGTCAAAGGCCTCACCCACTGAGTCGTCAAGAGTTGTGCCCAATATGTGGTGCTTGCCTACACCATCAGTCCGCACCTGAAATTGAAGCAGCAAGAAATATGATAATTAGAAGCTGTGCCACGGCAATGGCGGCAGCAACGCCGAAAATCCAGCAAACTTTTCAGAGAATGCACAAGGCCGTTGTCAAAGCCTCTTCTATTTTTTTGATGTACCCGCCCCCTATGAGTCTTTGACGTACCCCTTAAGTTATCAAGGCAATGCTACCGCACTTCAGCTGGAGGAATGAGCTGAAGGAAACGGTTTCCTCACACAAAGCTTTGAAAACAACTGCATAGCAACAGAGCCAGAGAATCAAAAGACAATCGTTGACTTAATTTGCAGGGGTGAATGACCCAAAAATGGCAGTGTTGCAGCTAGCCTTACCAAGTAAACTTTGACAATGCGACCAAAGAAAGATGCAGCCATAAAATAAGACAGAGAAAGACACTTGCAGCGAAAAGAAGTATCAAGGAGAGCAGAGCTCACCAGCATGTTGTGACCTCCCGACACCAGCATCAACAGCGCTGGGAACTGGAGGGGCTGCTGGTTGATCTTGGGCATTCGTGCCATGAGGGCATGGGCTTCCATGTGGTGGACGGGCACGATAGGCTTGTTGTGTGTGGCTGCCAAGGTCAAGGCCTGCTTCACACCCACCTGCGTGTGCACACACAGATTTGTGAGCGTGCGATATGCCTGCATTTGAAGGCTTGTGCATGCGTGCGTGCATGTGTACGTGTGTGTGCGTGTGTGTATGTGCGCGCGTGCGCGCGCGTATATATATATGTGTGTGTGTGGGGGGGGGTGCGTGTGTATGTCTTTACACAAGAAAGCGCAGCAAAGTATGCAAAGAACAAGGATGCAGGCCTATGTGAAAGTCAATGGAAGCAACAAACGCTTAGGTTGAGATTCTTATTGCAGTGTAAGTGGACACCCATAATTCACTGCCATTGCACCCCTGAAAGCCTTGACACAAAGCTTAGCAGCTTGGCAAACATGGTCTAACCTTTACCTGACATGTTCACAAAAAGTAGACAAAACAAGGGATTGTCCAGATCAACGTTGAACAGAGGCGGCAGGTGAGCCTGGCGGTCTGCAGCTTCTTTGCACACCCCACTCTCCACTCTTCCGTTCTCACACACACCACAGAGCATTGTCTCTGCATCAGCTGCTGTTGACACAAATTCATGTGTGCACTGAACCCCAATCCTGATTCAGCCTAAGGAAAAGAAATGTGCTGAACAGCATGCGCGCGCACACACATACGCGCGCACGCACACACACACACATACACACACACACACACACACCTGCAGGCACAGAGAAAGCCCAGGCCCAACAGTGACAGCCACAGCTGTCAGGTCGGCAGCAGAGATGCCTGCGTCTTGCAGGCAGCCATCCACTGTGCTGCAAATGGCGGCCGCGTGCGCATCACGAGCCACGTCTGGCTTCACTCCGCCGTACTGTTCATGCAGCCCAGCCTGCATGCATGCATGCATGTGGTGTGTGTGTGTGTGTGTGTGTGTGTGTGTGTGTGTGTGTCGTGCTATCCAGGTAAGCATATATGCATGAATACTGTGCAAAATGAGGCAGCAAAGGTCATGAGCTATGCACGGAAAAAAATGCCCTACTTAAACCGATACAAGGCGCACCTGGGATGCAATCTTGTGGGCCAGGACTGTGCCATCTCCCCGGATAACAGCAGCAGCTGTGTCATCACAGCTGCTCTCAATGCCCAGGACGACCCACGAGTCTGGCGGCCCTGCAATGCGCTGCATATCAGCAAAGCACGCAGCCATATGCACAAGGTTCTAACAACTGCTCACAAAAGGAGAAGTCATTAAGTAAAGGACAGACCCTATGTAGAGGACCCATAGAGGACTCTGTAGAGGACAGACTCTTGCAGGAAACGGAAGTCACAAAGCCCTGCAGCATGCATTGCACCGGCAAGGTTGAGGGAAGGCAGGAAATTATGAACATTGCCTCCTACAAGCGTCCAAGTGCAATAACAGAGACACGTGTGTCCATGGGCCATGAAACGTTGGCTTGTCTGTGTTTTTACAGTCCTCAGCAGCAAGTGATTGGCACTCTCATAGCAAGCAATCAATGTCATGCAGACTTGCTTGGATAGAATGCCGCTTTGATACAACTGCAACAAAGCAAGCACGTGCTATCCCACGCTCCACTTGCTGCAAAAGTGGGTACGTATTTACAGCACCTGCTGCGAAGTTGGTCTCACATCACACACATTAACATTACCAGTACTGCAACAATACAACATACCTGCCCTTTCTTTGGTGTCCCCGTGTCACTCACCTGAGAGGGATCAAAGAGCAGCGACTGTCCAGGGTTGGCCTGTCCAGGCAACCAGGACACAGACAGGGGCGGCAGCCCCTGAGATCGCCATGCGCGCAAAGCAGTTGCAGCAGGGCTCTCAGGAGAGGCTGATCTGATCCATACATGCCGGCCTGCGCATGCCCCAATGTGTGACAAAAAATGGACGCGTGCGTGCCACTGTATTGATGTCGTTGCAGCGGTGGTGGTGGCGGTGGTGCGCGCGTGCATGCAGACCCCACCACAAGGGGAAGAAGCTGCAGGAGGGTGGGTGCGAGTTTCTGTGGGATTCACACTCGGCGATTTGTACATCACTCACATGCCAGATCATGCTTTGTGTGATGGGAACACAGTTACAGCTGTCAAGAGAAATAAAGTTGAGCCTGAGCATCTGGCACTTAGCACAGCTTGTTCATTTTTTTGGCATATGCAAAACCATGGTGCATCCATCTCCACGCATCTCAGGTGAACAGAATGCCAGAGGAGGGTAATTGCACAAAGCCGTGCGACTGGGCTGCTGATGGTACTCCTTCAAGCACCACAACTGAGAGGGGCAAACAAGTGACAAACAAGTCACAAAGGGCATGTCTTCCCCCAACGACAAAAACAAGTGATGGAAAGGTCCACGCACCAGCAGCCTGAGCTCCAACCCCACTTATGGACACCTCAAGCGTTTCTTTGCGGGGAAGGTCCATGACGGATTTGGGCATTCGATCAGCCCACTCAATGATGCACACCTGAGGGGTGTGGCACAGTTTCAAGCATGCATTCAGCCACTCAAGGATGCACACCTCAGGGACATGGCATGCAATGGAGGGTTGTCCTGCTGCAGTGCATGTATGTAAGCGCATGAATTGTGAACCTGCGTCTCTCCTATGTTTCTATGCGTCTCCCATACTTTGCACGTGTTTACGCGTTTAGAGGTGGGCAATACTGCAAGAAAGTATGCATGCGAGGCTAAGGTAGGGTTTTGTGCATCTCCTGCAAGCTCCGTGAGCGCTTGCCTAGGATACATGCTGCTTCTGCTTAGGAGAAGAGCTTGTCATGCTCATGTCTATGCTGGAACACAGCAGAAGGAGCTGAAACATTGAAAATTGCCAAGGCTCATGCAGGGACAGCCAACAAGGGCACAGTCTTTAGAGCGCTAGGTCTACTGGCGTCGAGCAGGCCAGGAACTCGCACCTCTCTCTGAAAGGCTGTATCAAAGTCAACTAGACCCGCCATCTTGTCTGCTTTGGTACCTAGCCTGCATGGATGTGCAAGGCGGACAGGGTCGAAGCTTGTCAGGGTTGCATCTGTGAAGCAGATGGCCTTGAACAGAATTAGGCGCACCCAGCACCCACGGCTCGCATGCTGTACTGCACAGATCGCTCCGCTGACCATTGATCCAGGTGCAACTGGCACACCAAACAGAAGCATGGATGATGAGCATTCATCATTCACACCTGAAAGGATCCATGTGATGGACGGCAGCGGGCTGTGGCCCTGGAGAGCCTGACTGAGCCTGATGATGGCTCTGCTGCTGCTGCTGCTGCTGCTCTACATTTTGTTGCTCATAGCCCCTGTCTTGCTGGTAGGTCAGGTTAAGCAGGAAGGAGGGGGAGGGTACGTGCATGTGTGGGTCCCGGCACCACGCCCTGATGCAGCCGCGCGCTATGGACGTCTTGCCACTCCCCAGCTGCCCACTAAGCAGCACAACTGTGCCTGGTTGGAGCAGTGCCTACATGCATGTATCCAGGATGGTGATGGACGGAAGCTACTTTGCAGTTCCACTGCAGCGAGAGGTCAATAGCTGATGACTGCACATGGGGACCTTGGTTGCGCAAGCTCAGATACCAGGGTCCCGTAGAGAGTGTACGGTGACCGGTTTCGAGCCTGTCTCTGCCAGCCATGCAACAGCTTCAGCTGCTGTGAACGTGCTGTAAGAGCGAAATCCAAAGCTGATGCAGCCAGTGGCTAATGTGTGCAATATGGTGGTGGCAAGCTCTTCTATTCCCAGGCGACTTTACTGGGCGTGAGGAGGATAGGTCCAGGTGTGTGCATGTAACCTAATAAGCATTGTCGTAGGCCAGGCATCTCATATTCCTCCGGAGTGCTCACATGTTCATATGATTACATTACGCTCATTATGAAGTGCACTTGGAACGAGTCGGCATTCCAATCCCTGCGTAAGCAACACAGCACTCCCTGCATTTGCTAGAATATCATGCGGAGGGCACAACGAAAAAAGAAATACCTGTAAGTGCATGCCCAGCTGTTCCATCTTCTCAGCTGATGGCACCCAAACGTGGCAGCCCTCCCCAGAGTAGCTTGGAGGCAGCCTGTTCCTGATATCAGCCAAGAGTTGCCCCTGCTCAGCCTCCTCACACACAGCTGTTGATTCTGGAAGCTGCAGGCTGCCTTGGCCCTGGGGATCGCTTAGCGACTGCTGTTGTTGTTGCTGCTGATGAGCATTGCTGGTGGGGGGATGGTGCTGGCTAGGGGTGGCGTCTGGGTTTGAATAACAGGGTATGACGTGGAAATGCAGCTGGCGCACAGTTTGCCCTGCTACAGACCCGTTGTTCTGCTGGACAGTGATACCACTACAGCTTGTAGCAGCTTGCACGGCACGGACTAGGATTTGCAAGTCGGGCAGGATGTGCGCAGCCACTTCCGGTGGTAGGTCATCTGGATGAGCCACGAGGTGAGCACGATATATGGCCTCGCAGATGCTCGCTTGTGCCTCAGACTGATGGTACAAGTGTGTGCTTCAGCCACCAAAAGGGAACTTGCTCAAATTTTAAGAGAACATGGTACATCAATGCTGGCGATGCTGTCAGATGGTCAAGCACACCAAGCTTTGCATTCACGCATTGTTTACAAATGCACTTCTTAGGAGAGGAGCATCATCTCGACAGCACAAGCCAGCATTTCTTTGGTAGGACCAGCACAAACTGCACATTTTGCTTACAAGGCAAGGAAATATGAAGCCCTACCTAAAAGGGTAGCTGCAGGGGCTTTGACTACCAAAATTGAATGACCTCGAGCAGCAGGCTTGTGATCGAGGATGGCAAAGCTTGCTGGCCTGTCCCACAGCTTCTCACAAGGCACCGTGTTGTGCTGCATTCCTGTGTAAGGTGGAGGAGTGAAAACTGCTCAAAGGGAGCTGCCATGTCTATCCTCGCAGCCCTTGGTATGACGTGCAGCTGGCTGCTTCCTCACAGGGACACAAGCATGCAGCACTCACCAGCAAATATGTTGTGTTGGTCATATTTGGTGGCTGTGCAGGGCAGCCTTGGCTCCACCTCCTCCATGGATCTCCCTCCCTTCTTTTCAGCTTTTCTAGCCTTTTTGTTGGGCCTGCCCTGTTCACTGCTCATACCTTAGAATTTACTTTGTTATTAAACGAAACGGATAAACTTCATATTAATCGGGAGTGCATGCCCAGTTGCAACTTGCCGCTGTAACAGATTATTGGGAGCATTTGCGCAACTACGCACAAATTTCATCGACGATTGCCCCGTTGCACATGTGTTTACATGTGCTTCAATTTTACCAACATGAGCTTCCTGTCCTTATTTCCGCTTTTTCAGATGGATTTGCAAGCGAATTCGTCACGGTTTCTGTGCGTTCCTCTGCTGCAAATGTAGATAGGTGATCACTTTCCATCCACTTACCAGCATCACAGCACCTGTCAGAAGAGCATACCATCAAAAACCTGTCTTTAAGTGAAATTCAAATTTGACTCTCTCTCTCTCTCCACATTAATGTTAGGACATTGATGTGAGGACTTTCCCGTCTGGCTGCAGCCAGGGATCATATAAGTTTCATTGCCTGTGATATAGCTCTCCAAAAAGAAAAAGAAAAAGCTACGTAGGCAGTGAGAACACTCCCTACATCAATTAAGGAAAAGGAGACACATTGGCTCAAATTTGAGAGCCGTGCTTAGGCTTTAAAGAGCCGTGAGTCTCCCTCACCAGAAGATGAGAGGGGAATTGATGTGAAATGGGTGGGTCTCTGGCAGCACACTGCTCCAGGGCACCAGTGTTATGATGATTATTTTTATTTTCAATGGCACGTCTGGTAGAGATAAGTTTGTGCGCAAATTGTACAGAATGGGCATGGAGTTTTCTTGCAAGTGTTTCAGATCTCTGTGAGTCAATCCCTAATTTTTTTTTAATCACTCAAGGGTATGGGCAATGTAAACAGTCCCACCCACACCCAGGAGGATTGGGTGGATAGTAATCTCTGCACTTTGGAGTTGTTTGCACAGCTCGCTGTGTTGTTGCTGTGAGGCTTCTAGCTGGGCACGAGGCCTCGTATCTCCACAGTATTTGATTTCTATCAAGTAGACATGGCAGGCTGGAATTGTGCTACTCCCCATACTGCGCAGTACCCGGTGTGAGGGTGGAGTGGGTGGTCTGTTTGAGTAAGTTGGATGGGGAGTGACCAAGATAGCATCAGGGCGGCTTGAGTTGCGTCTGGTTTGAATAGGAATCATGGGTTTGAAGAGGTAAGAAGGTACAGCACGATTAGAGGTTTAAACCAAATTTGCTCAGGGACTTGCAGGTCGTTCTGGGCCAAACGATTTGTGTTGCCCGCATTTAATTGCACAAGATTGGCCCCATAAGAGCCTTCACTGACCAGTAAAAAAAGTAAAATTCTACGCTGCACAGCAACCAGCGTGCATTAAGGAAAGACCCAACAGTCAGCGCTGAAACTGACAGTGAGCCCCACCAACTAAAGGCATATCTGAAAGCAACCAAGCTAATGTGGGTTTGGCGGGTTGTCAGCCATCCGTCCAGGTGTGCGCCTGGCTCTCCTGCGAGCAGCCCGTTCCACAACCCCCTCTCCCGATCCCCCATTGCTGGAGTTGCTGAAATGGATGGCATGTTTGGTGTTATCAATTTTTGTGAAGGTTTTGGCAACGTGAAGGTGAAGTTTGGTTGCAATCTTGTGGGCCTTTTCTTTGGTTAAGCCAAGGTTGCAAAGGGGATCAATTGTGTAGGGGTTGTAGAGAGTTCCGGCAACTCCAATTAGGATAGTGTGTAAAGTGACTCTGTTATTGCGGTGTGAACCTCGAAGGATTTTTGTGCGTAAGTTCCCAATAGTGTTTTCCTGTTGGTTTTGTGCAGTTAGAAGAGTTTGTTCAGGTTTGGTGTCTAAGCAGAATCTCAATGAGGTGAATGTCTCTGTCTCTAGAGTTCATGTCCTTTGGGTAGTGGGTGGAGTCTCTACCTTCAAGGGGTAGGACTATAATGCCATCAGGGTGACTAAGTTGTGTATTTGGTGGCCGTCCAGATGGGAAAACCCAATATGGGATGTTTAAAGAAAGAAAGAAAGATCTACGCGTGCCGTTCGGCCGCGTGCATTAAGGATAGACCCTCCCATTGACTCCCATCAATAGAGGGCATCTTTATGTTTCCACCCCGGCCACAAGGATTCGATCTTTGGACATCATCAGGAATTTCCATATCCAGGGAGCACAGCTTTTCTGTATTGCCTGCATCCATAGTAACAATGTAAGGTCCAAAGTCTCCTTTGCTGAGCGCTTCACCACAAATGCTCAAAGCTTGATGATGGCGATTTATACTCATTCTATTAATGTGTGGGTGGGTGCACCTGAGTAAGGTATGTGAGGTGCTATCAGACCAGTTTCAAAATCATCTTGAAAGCAATATTCAGGCTGCAAGTACACGCTCTTCGAGTTGAACGGGCTACTTGGTCCAATAGTACTTCTCCGGTCTGTGATATCTGTGATTCTGATGACATACAAGATGAAAAACATGTGTTGTTCAGATGCTCCAATCCCCAGGTCTGCTCTCTTCGTCAAAAGTATGCCTCACTTTTTGAGCACAACTTCTCTTTCCTACACCTCCATGTCTCCCGCAGGATGCCCTGTCTAGGCACCATTCACCATGTGAATCCCCAGGATATCAATATTTTTCTAAACCAGGATAACAACAAACTTCCTTTTTTCTTCATAACCTCATGTGTATTTATATTCAGGCTAGAAGGCAGACGTCTTGACTGATGCCTTTTTTCCCTTGTATCCCCTTGTTTCAAAATCATCCTGCAAGCAATATTGCGACGCTCAGTTACCATGTTACGCATGACGGGGCATTGGCATCCAGATAGGATGTGGAGAGCGCTATCCATGTGATGGCAATCAGGTAGGGGGCATGTAAGGCTAGTGGATCTTTTATATCGGACTGCATCTTTCTTATTGTATAGGGTGCTTGTGCGGTATTGGAAGACGGTGCGTTTCATACGAGTTGAGAGACTGGGCATGTTCCAGAAGGCATTACTCATGCTTTGTTTACATGAGGTAGCAGGCTCTGGGAGTAAGTTTAGTAGCCTGTCTTCCGGTAGCATAGCCCAGCTTGCGTTTAGCATGCATATGGGATTTCAGAGCAAGTTTCAGGCCTGAGAGGTATCTCAGACGAGGAGAAGAAGGGTGGAATTAAGGTGGCCAAGAATCTGTCTCTTCCCGAGCCAGCCAGGTTGTATTGTGGAAGGGATTTCCTCCTGGGCCAGCGCTAGGAATTCCAGTATCAGTCAGGTTACCATCTTTGAGGGAGACTTGGTATTTAGCAACCTGATCTGCGCATTCATTCCCAGCTATTTCAGCATGAGACTTGACCTTGTAGAAAAAGATGTGATCTTGAGAGGCTTGGGCAAGGTTTGAGATCCTCTTCAGAACATCTCCTTGCACGTGATAATCTATGCTTCTCTGGGTACAGGGTTTGCTTTCTGAGTTGGTGAAGTGAGCTGAGGCTATCTGTGGCAATATGCGTGTAATCATGAGTGAGCGCAGCAGCAATGGCAGCCAGCTCAGTTCTTCCTATGGTATTGGTAATACCAGCGCCATTAGGTTCAACTAGAATTTGTGAGCCACTCATAGGATGGTACACACATGCCCCTATAACTGTCTTTCCGTTCTGGACCTGGCAACTGCCGTCTGTGTAGGCCCAAGACCTCCAATTTGCCATTGTAAGCTGGAGATTGGGGTGGGATTGACAAGGAGCTTTGACGGTAATGTCTGAGGCGGATCTTTGGGGTCCCTTGGAAATCTGTTCATGTATAAGGGTAGTTTTTCACATTTCCTTATCCCGAGTATCACTCCATATCTTGTATTCTAAATGGGGTAGTCACTAACGTTACTGATAATCCATTTGGCCTCTGGGATGGCTTTGGCTAGATCCTGAAGCCAGGTGTGGTTCTGATTATTCGAGTGAACTCTTGCAGCCGTATTCCAGACTGCAATAATTTGTAAATCCCAGGTATGCTGGGGAAGGACAGTCTCTTGGCTGGCCCAGGATTGGGGTTTGTCATAGATAAGTCTGTTTTTTGGAACGGCCCCAAGCTTAAATTCTCCACTTAAATTTATCGATGGATTTCAAACTATGCTGTTCCTATACAGTTTCCTTTCTGCTGCTACTCAGCTCCCCACATGTGCACAATTGTGTACTAAGGTAGTACCACACTGGCTGCGCGTAATAACTACCTGGCTGAAGATCAAATCCCATTGTAACCTTGCTACTAAGGAAGGGTCCCAGAGCATCCCCACCGATTGTCCCATGGACCAGCCAGGCCTTATCTGGAGTCCAGATTCTGGACCCAGGTCCTCCTGTGTGTCTAAGGCCACAAGCAACCCACCCCACCACGCAGTTTCAGGCAACCCATTATTTTCTGGGTGGCCAATGCCCTGTGCAAGTTCAAGTAAAGTCAATAACCAGCATCGGTTCACATGTCAAACTACCCCCTAATGTAAATGCAAGTGTTTCTCCTACCCTGGCTGTGCCCTCAAAGTGGGATTGCGATAATTTGTACAAAGAAAAAAGAGAGAAAATTACGCAGGCAGTGAAAATACCCCCACATCAATTAAGGAAACGAGGAGATTTATGGCCGAGATACCGTATGTCCCCTTCACCAAGAGAAACAACTTGTTTCTTTTGAAAAGAAAGAAGTCTGGGATCAAGAGGGTCACAAGCAGTAGCCTGAGCCTGATCTTGGCGATGAGAGTTGAAAGGGGCCTTCTCAAGAGCGTGTCTGGTGCTAGCAAGTTTATAGGCGTACTGGACAGAGTGAGCATGAAGCTTCAAAGCAAAAATTGATGGCTATATGAGTGTCAAGATCAAGCTCTTTAAGAGGCTACAAAGTGTGAGGGGTGTAGATGCTCCCGCCCACACCTAACTGAGTGGTGTGGAGGGTGACTCGAGCTGAGGCCCTTGAAAAATCACAACAACGGTTGCGGTGCTGCTCCTTTGAGGCCTCAAGCTGATTCTTGGGCCGGGTGTCTCTACAGTACTCAGTCAAGGCTTGACTTCCACAAGGTGGGCGTACCCCTCTTCTGGAAGGAGCTGACTGGAGTGACAGACCTTTAAAATAGGTGGAGTGGCTGTGGCTGGCGCTGAGTGCTCCCTGTTTCCCCGGCGCCCACCTCTTCTCAACGGATACCGGGGATTGGTCCTTGGCTCTTTTTTCATTGGGACATCTAATATTGTATCAGTGCGACTAGAAGTGAGCCTTGGTTTGTCTGGGACACGACGAGGGAAGATGTATTTAGGGAGGGTCCTATTTGTAAAGTGTTCAGGGATCTGCAGGATTGATAGAAAGGGAGGTGGCACACCAACTAGGTAGTAGTGCAAGCCTGTCAGTTGCGCTATGGGGACAAGCAGGTGCGTTTCTAGTGTTCAACAACAGAAGTTGTGTGTGATGTGGTGCGGCAATGCTGAGATTGTCATGGTGCTGAATGCACTTTCATATAGGAGCTAAATGTGGTGTTACTGAGATTGCCATGATGCTGAACCTGGGTTTCTGGGTAGGCTGTAGGTGTGCCTCAAGCTGGCACAGGGAACCAGACACTTTGGTTCAACAGCGTTTTTGAGGTCTTGTTGGTATGCAGCATGCATCACTGGTGCATCCCTGGATCCTCTTTGTGTGTCCTTGGCCTGGTCAAGTTACAAACACGGAGCTGGACATGTGGCTTTCTTGGTGGCCCTTACAGGGCTGGACCTGTGACTTGCTGGTAAGAAGGACAGTTGACTTATCTTAAATGTCTTGACTGAGGCCTTTTTTCCCCTTGTAACCCTTGTTGACTTACCAGGGTCTGACGTCAGCCTTAAGTGACGTGCCTAATGCCCAACAATTTGCTGCAGCCATGTGCGCAAAGCCAGGATTAACATGAACGACCTGGAGGGTGTCCTTTGTGAGCAAGCGTGGGACTTTTGGGGGATGTATCGGGCCTTTTTCCTACATGATCTCATGTGTATTTATGAACAGGCTAGCAGTCAAGCGTCTTGGCTGAGGCATGTTTCCCTTGTAACCCTTGTAACCCTTGTATCGGGCCTCAAGTGTGCCTAAGGAGGAGGAAACATGTGTCTTATTCCATCAAGGGTTACAAGGGTTGCAAGGGAAGAAGGCCTCAGTCACGACGTTTGACTGCTAGCCTGTTCATAAATACACATGACATCATGAAGGAGAAAAGGATGTTTGTTGTTATCCTGGTTTATAAAAACATTGATATCCTGGGAATTCACATGGTGAATGGCACCTAGACAGGGCATCCTTATTCCATCTGAATGCTAAACACGGCTTACAATACCAGTGAACAGGGAGCGTTGCATGGGCTTATTTGAAATGAATGCTTACGAACCTTACACTGCAGCACATTGCTCATCAAATGTTTGGAGTATTTATCTGATCCAACAACTTTGAAGCCTTTGAGCATAGTCTACCTCGTGCTTTCACAAACGCCAGACCGCAATGAATACCGGTATGAATACAGGTATGAATTTGTTACCTCTTCATTCCAGTCTAACTTTTGTGAGTTGAGCATTTGTTGGCCAGGTCTGGTTACAGGCCTCGGTCAGCGAGTGTTTCCGGTCAGCTGCCCTTGTATACAGATGTAGCGATGTAACACTGCCTTACATTGGTTTGGTTACAGGCACGTTTTGCTTCAGTTAAGCTGTCCCCACAGGCAGGTACAGCTATGCAACCCTTTCCTTCCTTGAACATGCTGCTTTCTTCAAGTTCTTCGAGAAAGTTTCTTGATGTATTACCTGCTTTGAAAACAGTAAATGTGCAGTAACGGTGATTCAGCATGACAGCTGAACTGCTTTCCAGGCATGGTAGAGTGTTTCTCAATTTTTTCCCTGGACAAACTTCTTCCAACTTTCATCACCAGGATCAGGCTCGGGCTACTGCTAGTAACCCTCCTGATCCCTATTGACTTCTTTTGCTTCTCTTGGTGAAGGGGATACACAGTGCCTCAGCCTTAGGCATCCTCTTTTCCTTAATTGATGTGGTGAGTGTTTTCACTGCCTGCGTAGTTTCTCTTTTCTTTCCCTGATAGACTTCTCCTCTACAAATTGAGTCAAGCCTGACCCCTTGTTCGCCTCACCCTTTGTTCACCCCTTGCTCACCCCTCACCTTACCCCTTCACACCCCTCACCCCTTGTTCACCCCTTGTTCACGCCTAATTTCCATGTATCCAACCATCTATACGCCGATGACTCATGCTTAACCTCCAATTCACCAAACAATCTTCAGGCCATGCTTTACCTTTTCAAGACTTATGCCCGTGGGAAATACCTGACAGTCAATTCCAAAAAATATGTTACCTGTTAAAAAACATGTCTGTTTTAACTCCAAGACTGATAACTTGCCTTCCCGTTTGTATGGTGAGGTCTTGCCTTACTCAAATACCTTCCGCTTCTCGGGGATGCAGTTTGATAAACACATTTATCTGCACAATGCTGCTGAGAAAGCTCTCAAACCCTGCCTGGCAGGTATGGCTTGCGTGCGTACTTTTGCCCGTCAACACCAGATTACACACCGCTTACATGCCTACTTATGGCTCTTCAAGACGTATGGCATACCAGCAGGAATGTATGCAAGTCAGATCTAAGCCACTGCATATCTTCAAGGGGACAGAGATGGGTAATTGCATCCAGAAATGGCTTCTGAGATTACTAAAATCCATGCTGGGTGTACGAACATCAACTCCTTCCTGGAGTGTCATCCGTGAGTGTGGAATCGAACCTATTCAATCCAACTTGTTCAGAGCCTGTGCACGCTTTTATAATTCTCTCACCCGTTGCAACAGCACTCTACTTCACAACGTTTTTCATGCGGACACCTCCCTCCGCCCGAGGAATTCCTCCTGCTGGACATTCCATCTATTGCCATGAATGGCTTACATCATGCCCATCATTTTCAGCAAAAGGTACGCTTTGCTGATCCTTTGGGTTTAAGTCAGCTTGTTGTGGATCTCAGGTCTCACCATCTCGCATACTGGAAACAATTTTCTGGTCATGACCCACGAGACACAAACAGCAAAAAATTTACTTATCATCACTGGTGTGGTTGGGAGAGCGGGGGGGAGGCTGCACACGTTACATATCCTCCTTATATGCTGCCCAAATATTTCTACTTGGATTTACCCAAACATCGTCCGCAGTGTGACTCGATTTCGCCTTCGTTTCCATACCTTGAAAGTCGAGCAGGCCACATGGGATGATGCTATTTCCCCTGCCTGTGATCTATGCGATGCCCAAAATAAATTGCAGGATGAGCAACACGTTATTTTCAAATGCACTCATCCCCATGTTTGTTTTCTTTGGCTTAAAGATACTCCCTTATTTTCTGGTCCTCTCCTCTCTTTATCTCTCTTCCTACGTACCTGGCATGCACCATGTACAGTCTTATCATATCTCTTCTTTCTTAAACCAAAACAATAACAAGCTTTTTCCTTTTCTACATGAATTATTGCTTTTTTTATGAGCAGGCTAGCAGTCATCCGTTTTGACTGGAGGCCATCTTTTCCCTGTAACCTGACCCCATGATCTGTTTGCAAACACATGGTCTTGTTCCAGGCTGTTCGCCATTTTTTCTCGGGCTGTAGGCCACCATTGTAAACCCTTGTAAACCCTTTGTTCGCCATTTTTGTTCCATCAAGACTCTCTTTAATATCATGAGGTTTTTCCCTTGCTCATGAAGTTATTTGGCTTCATTCGAAGGCTGGGCAGCCAGACTATCTGGCTGAAGGTTAAACAACTTTGTAAAACAATGTGAACAACGCTACCTGCCTGTGAGTGGCATCAGTTGTTATGAGTTTGAAGTGTGTCATGGCACTCACAGTGCTTGCTCTCACCTTCAGTCAGCTTTAAAACCTGAGAATGAGCAAGGATGAAGTTTTTACACCTGCCGCGCAAAAAATCCAGTGTGCACATTACGTCTGCTGTATCAATCAGGTCTGCTTGCACTCCACCCAAACAAATGCTCACTTCTTCCCTGCAAGTTCTACTTTTTAACCAACCAACACGCACGGCCGGGGTGGGCGGGTGCCACTGTTGACAAAGAGGCTGCTGCTGCTGCTGTCGAGGCCAGATGCACACCCGCCCACCAGCCAGCAATGAGCAAGAGGAGCGGCTTAAGCCTTGACGCGGCCGAAGGTCTTGGCCTTCTCCTCGTACGTCTGGAAGCGGCCGTGGCCGAACTTGGAGGCAGTGTCCACAAACTTGAGCTTGATCTCCTCCAGGGCAGTGCGGCTGGTCTGGGGCACCAGGGAGCGGCGCAGGGTGATAGGGCGCTTGGTGGTACCTGGCACAGCACCCTGCATCAGCAGCAGAGGTCAAAATCAGTCAGTCAGTGCTGCTTTGGTGAACGGTTATGCCTCATGCAAGGAGATGCTGTGATAAGTGCAGTGTTGGATGGATTGCTTGTCACCTTAATGCAGCATAATTAACACCCCCCAAGGCTGGTTTTATGACATGGTGAACATCCAGTAGAACAGCCACAGAGTCCTGGTAATGACAGGGGATGAGCTCACGGCAACAATTCATGTTGACCTAATTGTATGCACCAAGACACAAGCATTGCTCAGTGACACTTGGATTCTGGGGAATGCAGCCTCTGCCAAGAAAGCAGGAGCACACCATTAAGCAAAAATTGTGGCATGGTATAGATCAGCGCACAGCATGGACAGGCTGTACGCTGATGAAAGGCCAGGCTCTGTTTTCAGCACTGCATTGCATAAGCAGTGCACATACAACCATGTGCCTGCTATTGGAGCAGCAATGCTATCCCTCACACAAAAATTCCATAGAGGCATTCAATTGTGCTCTGATCAAAGGTCTCCTGAGAAGTATCCCACCGCTGAGCCTGCATTTTCAAGTGCATTCATGGTCGCGACATGCGTCCATGCAGTCCTTGCAGTCCAGCGGCCGACATTCCCTACATGCGTGGAGCTCATGTGCTCACCTTGATCATCAGGAAGTCCTCCTTGACGATGCCGTAGTGGGGGAAGCCGCCCATGGGGGTGATGTCCTTCTTGGTGACATCGAAGTCAGTGGCCGCGCTGTGGCTAGGGTCACCCTTCTTGCCCAGCTTGTACACCTGCGCAAGGGAGGCAGTCACAGGCTGTGAGTGCTCGCCTGCACTTGCATGCTGTTGCGCATGTGGACATGCCAGGAGTTTTACAGGCGTGCCGAGTCAAATGTGCACCTGCTCAGAGCACATACACACATACGCACGCACCCCATCAGGCCCCATCAGGCCCCAGCTTCTCTAGGGAAAGTGCAGGAGGCCTCCCTTGCCTGTGCCTGTGGCACCTACCTTCTTGTTGATCTCCGTGCGGTGATGGAAGCCCTGCTGACCGGCGCGGGCCACAGTCCAGCTCACACGGGCAGGGTGCCATGCACCAATGCAGGCCACCTTGCGCAGACCACGGTGGGTCTTGCGTGGCAGGCGGGTCACACCCCAGCGCTGAACCACACCTTGCACTCCATGACCACGGGTAATGGCGATGGTGTCGATCATCTCGTTGGGCTGCACGCACACATGAGAGGCAAGCCATATGTGAGTGCCTCACATACTCAGTGCAGAGGTGGTATGCAAAGCCCAGCACATCATTGATTTCCAAAGTCCAGAGACTCAGGTGTAAGGTGCCAGGACCAGACTTCCCTACCTGTATGTACATGCTCTGCAGCTGTCTGTCAGCAACTCAATCCAGACAGTCCGTCCATGAACACGGTCCTCTCCGACGCTTTATTGCACCTACCCTTCAAGCAGGATTCACGCCCAGCTCACCTGGAACACTGCCTCCACAGGCACCTGCTTCTCAAACAGATCCCGAGCAAAGTTGACCTTGTCAGCAGCAGAGCCGCCGTTGACCTGGATCTCCATCAGGTGCGCCTTCTTCTGGCCCCAGTTCATCTTCTTGACCTGCATGGTCCAGAATTGCACACATGCATTTCAACAACATAGTTTGCTTCTGTGCATCCTGGCTTTGATGGATGGCATAATGACGTCACTTCTTTGTCGATCTTAAAAAGTCCAACATGGACTCCTGTTTGCACCTAGTTGAGTTGACGGGTTCTCACAAGCAAAGCTAGCACACGAGCATAATATGCACGCGTATGTGCGTATGTGTCTACGAGTGCGCGCATGTATGTTTGCCCTCTTGCATGTGTGTGCATGTGTGTGTGTGTGGTGAGCGCATGTGCACACACCTGGGTGTGGGCCAGCACGCGGATGACGCAGCAGTGCTTCTTCAGCTGCTCCAGCTCGGCCTCAATCTCCTTCTTGCCGTCCGTGTACTTCTTCACATACTTGGTGAAGGCCTTCTTCTTGGACTTGGTGTAGTTCTTGTAGAACCTGTGGACGAGGCAATGTGAGGAAGGGTTTCAGGACCTGCTGTCGAGCTCATGCGCCAAGCTCAGTAGCTATTTAACTCATGCGCCAAGTCCAGCAGCGCATGTGGAGTTCCTTGTGTACGGCCTTTCTCGCTGGCTGCTTCCACCATGCTGGCATCATCAAGTGGCCAAGCCTGCCAACAAGCTTGCAGCAGCACCCTCCTTTCAGCATTCACTTGACATCAGCCCTGCAAGCACTGCTTGTAGCAAACTTCAGAGAATCTGCATGAATGCATGCTCTCTCCTGAATGCCTCTACTCCATCTTCAACTCCCTGCGGAACACAAGCGCACTGTGTGTCGCTCCACCCCTTCATCCCTCAGCGCGCAACACACCTGCGCTTGACCTCGTCGCTCAGGTGCTCGGCCCACACGGTGTTCAGGGAGCGCAGGCCGCGAGGGGTCTTGATGTAGCCCACCACGCCCACGACAACCATGGGGGGAGCCTCAATGATGGTGACGGCCTCGCAGGTCTCCTTCTTGTGCAGCTTGGAGCCGGGCTTGTCCACATCGCGCAGGATGTGGGTGCTGCCTGCGGGAGGGGAAGGTGTTCAGGCGGGGGTGTGCACACCCAATAGTGCTTCTTAAGACTGTGAAAAGCAACATACAACAGGGACAGGACTTGCATATGAACAGTCCTTCCTGCATGCAAACGCACATACTTGATTGCGTACAGTGGCTGCTCCCCAACCCCAACCCTCCTTTCTCCCACCCTCCACTCCCATTTGCAAAAAGCTTGCACGCAGTAGATAGACCAGCAAGGATGCTCAACACATGCATGGTGGGTGCCCAGCACCCCATGGCCTGTGCACGCACCAGCCTTGTAGCCCATGAAGCCAGTCAGGTGGGGAGGCTTGGAGGGGTCGTTGTCCTTGGGGAAGGCCTTAATCTTGCCCTGTCCGCGGCGGCAACGCTTCCTGGGGCTGAAGCCCAGGGAACCGCATCGCGGGTCTGCGAAGGCGAAAGGAGTGCAGCAACACGATTGTTGGTGCATGCTGCAGGAGGAGAATTCTGGTTGGCGCGCTGTCTCCAAACCACGGCGTTGCTGATGCACAGGTGACACTGGGTGCTGCTGCTGCTCCTCTCTCTCCACCCAAGAACTCAGCCGCAACGGCACACACACCACCCCTTCCTCATTCTGCACTGTCGCTGCTTGTGGTGATGACTACACTCACGTTCGAATTTACGGTGGGACATTGTTGCAGGGCAACGCCGTCCAGGCAATTATTGAAAAAGGGACGCAACTTGCACCCGAAGTCCCTAAACTCGAACCCCAGCAAAGCTAGCCTGCCTGACCCAAAATTGTATAGGATTCTTTTCAAAATTAAACCATGAGCTAAGCGCGTAAAATGCTGGTTTTGCGGACGTGCAAATGCCATCACGTAAGCCTTTGCAATCCGAGCAACAGTCCCCTGCACCCGCAGGCGAGGCTGTATGCCTTGCAATATTCATCAAGATAAATTTTGAGGAGCATGATATACAGGGGGATCCACATGTCCATGTTTGCTGACATGTTGCTGATATGCTGCGCAGTGCTGTGCTGCAGTGCAATTCAATCCACAGTTTTCTGGATGTCATTGCATGCATCTTTGCACCTGCTTGCAAAACGTGAGTGTAGGCAGGCTTGCAGAGTTGGTCGTGTGCAAATTGTTTAGCAGAAGTGTGAAGGGTTTAAACCTGCACGATAAAAAAAAAAACCTTCAAATTCCGACCTTTCATAGGCTTGAGTTGCCAGTGAAGCATAAAAGAGGTCCCAAACAATCTGATTAGTTTGGCGAGCCTTCGCACACAACCTTGTTCTTAGTCATTTGAAGATACGAGGCCTGGTGCCCAGCTAGAAGCCTCACAGCGACAACACAGTGAACTGTGCAAACAACTCCAAGGTACAGAGATTACTATCCACCCTATCCTCCTGGGTGTGGGTGGGACTATCTACAATGCCCATACCCTTGAGTAATTAAAAAAATTAGGGATTGACTCACAGAGATCTGAAACACTTGCAAGAAAACTCTATGCCCATTCTGCACAATTTGCGCACACACTTATCTCTACCAGATGTGCCATTGAAAATAAAAGCACTCATCATAACACTGGTGCCCTGGAGCAGCGTGCTGCCAGAAACCCACCTGACCCACACTAACTCCCCTCTCTTCTTCTGGTAAGGGAGACTCACGGCTCTTTGAGCCAATGTGTATCTCTTTCCTTAATTGATGTAGGGAGAGTTTTCTCTGCCTACGTAGTTTTTTCTTTTTTCTTTTCTTTTTCTTTTTCTTCCTTAGTCATTCTTCCAAAGTGGAAGCGCAGGCTCAGAAGCACCCACTAATTCCAGGCAAGGCCCTGGGGCTTTGGCCAGCAAGCCACCTCAGGCCAGCCGCCCAATTTGCACAAACTCTTTGTTTTCCACTGTACAGGTTGAGTACCGTGACGTACCAATGGTTTGAAGTTTAAGTCTACGCTGGGCAACGGCTATCGTGCATTAAGGAAAGATCTAACAGTGCCAGCACTAACAACGAGTCCCACCAACTAGAAGCACAGTTAGCGAGCAAACCAAACTAATGTGGATCCGGCGAGTTGTTGGCCATCCTTCCAGGCTTGCATCTCGCCCTCCTATAAGCAGCCTGTCCAGTAGCCCCTCGCCCCCAATCCCCCATTGCTAATTTGGATGGCATGTTTGGTGTTGGTCCTTTTTTTAAGTTCTGGACAGCATGATAGTTGCGTTTGGTTGCAACTTTGGGGGCCTCGTCTTCGATTGAGTCAAGCTTGCAGAGGGCATCAATTATGTATGGATCGTGAATAGTTCCGGCAACTCCGATGAGGATAGTATGCAACGTGACTCTGTTTTTGAGGTGTGTGCCTCTAAGAAAAGAAAGAAAAGAAAAGAAAACTACGTAGGCAGTGAACCACTCCCTACATCAATTAAGGAAAGGGGGCCACATGTGCCTCTATTTTCTTTTCTTTTTCTTTTCTTTTCTTTTCTCTAAGAACATTTATGAATTAGTTCATTACAATGCTTTTGTGTCCATTTTAGGCAGCTAGAAATCTTTTGCAGCCATATTCAATTCTCAAGGATGGAAATTTTCCATAATTGCTGTTTGCTGAAACTCCATCCATCCGCCATTAAAAAAGCCCAGGCCTGGAAGCTTTTGTAATGTTGAGGATCCAGCGAGTAAAAAGCACCAGCAGCTTATGAAGTTGCAACTGCAATTGATCAGTCATCCAGAAAACAAGCAGAGCTACGAGTTATATGACAAAACAGTCATCTTCTGCTTATGCGTGATACATCACGCCTTGTGTAAGACCAGACAGGTATGCATGTTACAACACAGAGGTGACATGCCATTGACAGCACGGAGGTGGTTGAAGCAGATCTTTTTTCCAAAATTCAAAATGGAAGCCTTGAGTCTGAGAAGCACCACTGAAATTTTAATTACTTTGGCAGAAAACTAGCACGGGAGTAACGTTCAAATCTACTTGCGTGCAAGCCTATTTGATTGGTTTCACATTTTTAAATACTGTGCCCAGCTCTGAGCGTGAAATTCCGGGGTTAATTTGAGACGGCTCGGCTCATTAGAACACATTAGAACATTTGAAGCAAGAAGACTCCAAACTGTATACACACAAAAATTTCTCAGATTGTCATGTAACAGGTTAAGGGATTGTCGTGATTACTGCGGCATACCCATAAACAGCAGGTCTGCCAGCAGTGACCCTACTGATCCAAAATGTTATGTGATCCAAATCACGAAGGCCCATCACAAAAACTGCCTATAATTCGTATCAGCAGCATCTTGGCCGAAAGCCATCATGAAAAATAAGTATCATTTTCCCTGCGGAGCGTCACGAAAACTTTACTACTTCAATATGGGCACCAGAGGCCTTAAAACTTGCCATGCTTCTTGCTTAAAGCTGTAAGATGGATTTTAAGAGGGTTTGGGAGGAAGTGGAGCCTGTGGAAGTGCCCACAGAGCCCCATGCAAGCAAGCAGTTGCAAGCATCTCAGGCACTCGCCCAACCCAGCCCCCTCCCCTCTAGCATTATAGGCAGCAGTCAGAGCTTCAGCAATTACAGCTGCAGCAGCGCCAGGAGCACCTGGATCAGCAGCAAAATCAGCTGCGGCATCTGATGCAGCAACTGCGGCAGCAGGAGGAGGAGCTTCGGCAGCAGCAGGAAAAGCTGGAGCTGGAGCAGCAACAAGAGCAGCAGCAGGAGCAGCTGTGTGTGTGCACGTGCATGTGTGTGTGTGTGTGTGTGTGCGTGTGCGCGCGCGCCTGCCAGTATGCCCATGTTCAGGTGTGTGCCGGTGAGTGCAGGTGCATGCCTATGTGCTTGCGCGTGTGCGCATGCATGAATGCGTGCATGGTGGTCAGTGGTGGATGTTATGGGCTTGCAGGAAGGCTACCCAGGATGGATGTCCTGGGGAGCAATGACAATGGAGAGCTTGCTGTCCTGCTCCTGCTCCTGCTCTTGCTGCTGCTGCTGTTGCTGCTGCTGGGGACTTTCACGTCGGGGGGGGGGGGGGAGTGCGTCGCCCATTTTGACCATTCTGTGACGTTTCAGACCCATCACGAATAATTAAATCAGAATTTGTTCCAAATTCCATCCCGAAATTCAAATATCACAACAACATTTTGGATCAGTAGGGTAGTTACTAGGGTAGTTATTAGAACTCAGATATTTTTAATATTCAGATATGAGCTCATTTGGATATGCTTACTAGTTATCAGGAAGCTATAGCTGAATAAGCCTCATGACTAAAAAGAAAAAGAAGGGCAAGTCTGGCTCACCTGCATTCAAGTCAGATCCGCAACCAAAGGTACACCCAAACACACCCAATCTATTTTGGGCAGCCCTTGACTTTGAGGAGCTGCGCAAAGAAAGTTCGCGATTCGTGCCCCTCGAAGCACACACGCAGCAAGTGCAAGGATACAAGTACCTTCCATCCACATTTAGGTAGGTGCAGCAACCCATTTCTCAAAGTTGCCGTCATGAAGGAAAGCAAACCTCCACTCTGGGAAATGTAGTACAACGGGGGTTGCATTAGGTAAGTGCGTACATCGTCTAAAGCACATGTTGTCTACAGCGCAACCTGCATGGTGTATGGCGCACTGTGGCTATGCACTTAGCTGTAGCCATAGTTAAGCAGCACTGTATAATAGCCACAGTTGGGCCAATTTGGGGGAAATTACAACGAACACGCATGTAGGGTTCTCACACTCGGATTTTCATGTACAAGTGGCGTTGCTCTCGCTCTCGGTGCTATCTCACACTGCACGATGCAAGCTGTCACCATGAAAAGGCATGTTGGAAATAATGCAGACACGTGCACATGAAAAGACGACATCATGCTCCAATGTGCATTTGTGACAGTGTGCACAGTGTCATGCACCCTGGACTGTGCACGAGCTGCAGCATTGGTTCTATTTTGGAAGCCTTGGAACGCCACTCTTATTGATCGCACCACTCCTATTGCAATGTGCCAGGTTCGTGCAGCAGGGTTCCCAACAGTGGAAGGAGGGACACGCGGGCTTAATTACAACGGGCAACCTCAAGGATGCTATTGGGTTTCGTGAGGAAAAAGTTGCCCGCTCAATGGGCTTGCAGGTGCACATGCGTACACATGAAGAAGATGACTATGTGATGACAAAAGAAAAGCCTCATGCTGACGAATGTCATGCAAGATCGTACTTTTAATGTTCTCATCCCCTGCACCTTTGACAATGGAGGTTCTCCTGTGCCCTATGTGTAACACACACACTCTTGTAGACGGATCACAGCGCGCTGCTACGTGTCACCCGCCACCTCCAGCAGCCGCTTCATCCCGCATTCAGCTTAGCTGCAGCCAACATATTGCACCAGACGCCTGACGCAGCAGCAACGGCTAGACCAGCAGCAATACCGTCACAATTACCACTAGCAGGAATAGGGACAGAGACCCAAGGTCAGCAGAAGCAGCGGCACCACCACCACCATGAGCATCAGCCCCTGGAAAGTGACCCTACAGAGGGTGTAAATGCAGACTCACCACAGGAGAGCACTGCCCTGTTGCTTCCCCGGCCCCGCATGGCCTCAACACTGCCCTCCTTGCAGGCGACCTGCAGGGAGGAAGCAAGGTTGAAGATCTGCTCACATGTGGCAGGGGTGGGGCTGTCAGAGGTGTGCATGAGGTAGATGGAAGGGAAAGAGGCCAAGCTTGGTTTGGGGATATCCTGCATGAGTTTGCTGCAGTTGGGGAAGTCCAATGGAACGTGTCAAGGGAGACAAGTGGCACAGCAGAGCTCTGGTGGTGGAGCAGCAAGACCGGCCTGCACTCTTCTAGGAAGAGCAGTCGTCATGATGTGCACACACAGCTGTCATGATATGCAAGCACAGCTGTCATGATGCGCATACATGGAGTCGCTGTAATGTGGAAGCAGATGGAAAGTATATTGCACATAAGAGGTCAAGGTGTCTGCGCTCAATGTCTCCTTTTTCCTGGCTCTTTTTAACTCCCAGGCATGGCTAAAACTTTTAGTGAAAGCTTTGGAAGCTAGACATGCTGCTCGGCGGATTTGGGTAGTACTGCTGAACAAGTGTCAGATACATGGCTGGCATAAAGAGCCTGCATTCCTTCCTTGTTTACTTTCCAAGCACATGCAGTCAATGATTGAAGTTTCTGCAACCAGTATTGCATCTGCACCATTTGACCTTGCAGATGGGGACAGATTCAAGAACCTGCTTCTTTGTATGCTCTTCTCCATGTGTTCCCCCGGGCACTGCTTTTTGAGGTATGGTCACATCACCAATTGGGTGTAGTCAAATGGCAATGTGCTGCGCCAAACAAGTCCTTGCTCCTCATTATGTCGAAAGCATACCTATACTGGTGTTGGAAGGATTGTGCTTTGCACTTACTCAGCAGTGATTACAGTGTTTTCTGAGGCATCGGCTTGAGCATCTTTCTTCTGTTAGCATGCACAGCGAATCCCAACCTCTGGTCATCTTGTACACAGCCTTGTGTGCGCATATCTGCCTGTGAGCAGGTGGGAATGTTTGTAGTACCTGAAAGCTCCCTGCCAGCGCATTGGGGCTTTGGACCGGGGTCGCTCCCACCCCTAGGCTCTTCCCCTGGTGAGTGTAGGCATAATTGGTTCCATCATTGTCTTCGCCTCAATGGTGAGAAGTTGCAAGCAGGCATGTGCCATTCCAAAATCAATACCCAAACCCCTTGTCCCTGTGCGTTTGGAGGCGGCTTAAAGAGCAGGGTAGCCTGCTTGCATCAGAATTTCGTCTAGCTGTATTGAGTTCCCTAGATGCATGGATTGCTCAAGCTCATGAATGGTGGCATGCGTCCACGCTTGCCCCAGTCAGTACCTGAGTGCGAGCTCTTACACATAGCTGTTGCTGTCGCAAGAGACAGGATCTCCTCTGAAAAAGCTTGCCCACAACCATCCTTTCAGATGGCTTGATTGCCCATCCGGTTGTGGCGCACACTGACGAGCTGCAGTGGCTTCTGAAGACTTGTGCAAGCCTCGCCAGCTATCAAACAAACAGTGACTGCCACCGCCGCCACAGCAGCAATAATAGTAGCATGGGGAACCACAACAGCGGTAACTCAAATAACCGGCCAAGCAGCAGCAGGATTGCGGGGGCGAGGCTCGGCAATAGCAACAGCAACCACAGCAACAATGGCAGGGTTGACTGTCAGGAACTCAGTGATTTGAAGGCCAAGGTCAGGGCAACCCTGCAACACTTACTGCAGCAGGTGCCTGTGAGGCTCGGCCATCTGGCCGATGGGAGAGAGGACCAGGATAAGCAGGCATGGGACCAAGGGCTGCGTTCCCCGAGATTGGAGGGCAGCAGCATGAACGGCTGTACAAAGCAGCAGGGAGAGGGAAGTGGGCGGGAGCAGAGGAACTCACAATCTACTTGCACTGCAGCGCAGAAGTTCACGAGCACAGGCACAAGCGTGAGCACCACTGGGAGGGAAGGAGCAAGTGCAAAGGGTGCCTGGCAGGGCGTGCAGGCAGGGGAAGAAGAAGAAGAGGAGGCGGAGGAGGAAGCTGGCCTGCAGGCTGCGTTGGTGGACTTGGCAGCAAGTGCTGTGGGTGCCGTGCAGCTGTTAGGCGCATGTGCGCCTGTGGTGACAGCCGCATGCATGCAAAAGCAGCTTCATTTGGGGGGGGAGCAGCAGGTCAATTGTGAGAGAAAGCAGCAGCCACGTCCGTCGCAGCATGCCATGGTGCTGGAGGCGGTGGAGGTCAAAAACACAGTGCCTTTCTCACAAGCTGCTCACAAGCCTGGCGCGCAGGGTGGAACTAAGGTGTGTTGCCACATTGTCTTGGTGTATGGGTCCTCCCAGGAGGTTGGCTGGTGCTCGCTTTGTCTGCATTTTACGCCAAATTTCTAGTTACAGGCCACAGCCTCACTGGCGCTCGTCTTGCCTGCTTCTGGTAGAAACAATTACATGCTCGGCTGCCCATCTCGCAGACCTTTAGCCCTGATTTTTGGTTAGCCTCCTTATATAAGCTTGCCAGGCAGCTGCCCCAGCGTTGTGCTGGAACCCATGCCAAGCCTCACATTGATCAAAGCATCTGCTTCCTCAGTAAAACCCATGTGATGCTGCCCGTACTTTCAGGTGCGTTACTGTGTCCGCGACAGAGGGCCCCGTGATGCCGTGGCCTATCATTGGGTACCCCAGCTGATGTTGCACATGTTGGCCACAGGCACGTGGTCTGCTCTGCTGATATGCCGCAGGTGCGATTGGTAGTATGTCGCAGGTATGCGGTATGTTGCAGATGACACTGGCCATAGACATCTTCTGCTCTGCTGGTATGTTGCAAATGCAGTGCGGGTGCCGGGGTATTTCAGAGGCAGGTCGGTGTCAGCAAAGATTTGCAGCGTGCAAAGAAGGATCAGCGCGCACAATCTAGTCTGCTTCTTCGTTCTCAATCTTATTTGGGGGAATGTATGGTGGCTTAGAGGCAGGTTGATGTTGGTAAGAACCTGCGTGCCCAATCTATCTGCTTCTTCCTTCTTTTGTGGGGTTGGCTGGCTGCTTCACCTGGAGCGGCAGGACAGGCCTTGCTGAGGACACGGCTGCACACGCAGTAGCATGCTAGATCAGAGCAGGGGGTAAACATCCAAGGTGCATTTGCCAGTCATTGTAGAAGCAATGCAAAGCATGTTCATGGCTTTTGCTTTGCAGCACTGCTGTTTTTGTTGGAATAAAAGAAGAGGATTGTACTTCCATCAGGCTGTGACTTACTTACGCTGGGGAATTCAAGGGCAGGGGCATCGGGCCTGCAGAATGTGAGCCCCCACCATCAGAACAAAAGAAAAGCATCCGCTCGTCTGCTCAGGTAGAGTGCCATGCTCTGAGCTTTATTGATAATGTTGACAGCTAGAGCAGGAACATCTTCTTGTGTAATCCGTTCCTTGGCCCCCCCTGCAAATCACACTGTGCAGCGTCACCAAGGGCATCCGCGTGTTCCGGCTTTTTCGAGACGACGAGTACCTATATCGGATGATAAGCATCCTTAACAGGTGCGCACAAATGAGACACATTTGGGGTGCCTGGCTTTGAGCCTTTCAGGAACTTCCCTTTCCTGTGCTGCGGTATCCATCCAACAAGAAGCCTTCCTGAAGGTTTCAGCTGAACCTTTTTTCAAACACGTGTTGCCATCCTGTGCATTGCTTTTGGCAGTTGGGAAGTAGTGACGAAGGTTGTGTCTTTCAAAATATTGAGCAGGACAGATGTTTGCTTAATACAACACCGCCTTGAAGCCAAACAGAGTCCAGCACTTGCAAAGGAAGCAGTAGCTTGCGTCAATGTTTTTAAACTTTGGGACAAGCTAGCACCAGTATGTTATTGAAAGTGTGTTCCCCATGGGATGTGGGTTGCATGGGTCAATGTGTGCCTGCATGAAACAGGCCTTACGCGATCTTCATCCTAGCTGACGAGGAGACTAACATGTAGAGGGTAGCAATAGATTCCGCAAAACACATGATCGCAGCAAACCTTTGAGTCAGGCAGCTATTATTTAAAGCTGTATTTGCGCAAGTACTGGGCATGGAATGTTTGAAATCTCCCTTTCAACTGCACATGGACAATGGACAAACCTGTCCACAAAGTGGACTCTCTTAAAGGCTGTTAATACATCATGTAGCTTGTTAAAACATGTTATTTGGCAAGATGTGGTGCAACATGACTTTTGAGGACTCCTCTGATACTATGCTGCAGTTAGCCTCCGCGGTATGGCCACAAATAATGCGTCCACAATGCGTGGAATGGCACCTGCTTGCGACTGATGTGTGACCTCTATAAGACTCTTTGGTTCCTGCTACCTGCCTTTGGGGGGCATTTGCCAAGCCCCATTCATGGGGTGTGAGCCCTTTGGTTTGCCTGTTTCCCGGTGAAGTTCACACCTGCTGCCCTGGCCCACCCAGCGCAACTCCCGCCCTGAAACTTGCCATGCAGGCCAAGAAAAAAGTTGTAAGCAGCTCTGTAGTGTCAGAGGGACAGGGGAGGCTGTGGTTGGTGCAGTTAAATCTTTAAAAAAAAAAGTTTTGGCAGGCCTTGGCCAGTGACGCCCAGCCCACCCCTCGCCCTGAAATTCAACATGCAGGCCAAGCAAAAACTTCCTTTGGTGTATTGTAGTATGGATGGCTTGCTGTGCAGCGGGGAAAGTTACCGGGAACAACTTTTATGTTTGGTACCCAGAGGAAGCTAATGTGTCTTGGGACCTACCCTACCGTCAGAAGGACCAAATGGCACAGAATCGCAGCGCTCTCTAGGTCATGCATTTGCTGAGACCGGGGCCGGGAGATGGTATGGCTGTTGAAGTCCAAGATGCTGCTGCAGAGGAAATTAGCTTAACTCATGGATATTCAACCATTCCCATTATGATGAATTTTACAAGCTATGCTTTGACAATGATGTGACGTTCACAGCGAGTGGAGAGAAAAGCCTTGGCACCTTGCTGGTGCGACGAGGAGCAGAACCTCTCCTCTTAACCCCTGTGCTTTGTAGATTTTTGTGCACCTTTTAAAATGTATATCATGCCGCAAAGATATTGTTTTTTGTTTGGGGGTGCGGGATGACTGCGGACACCAGGCATGCGGGAAAGTGCGGGAGTGTGAAAATAAACTTTGTTTTTTTTTAGCTTCCCTTTCTCAGTAAATAGGAGCAAGAGCAGCAGCAGAAAGCACAGGCCAATCAGTTGAAGCTGTTGATCAAGCAACATGACAAAAATGCAGAGCTGCATTCCTCATATATTGAGGGGGATTGTGTTTCTTGGGTTGGTCTTCATATTTAGGAGCATCATACATGTCTAGCAACATTTGCAGCTTGACCTTATGCTGACTGTGAGTTCTTCCACCTTTCTTCGTGGGGTACTAGCAATTTTTGTATAAGGTTGTTGGGGCAGTGTATGCAGATGAACATCACGCATTTTTTGAAGAGCAGCATTTTTCTGAGAGTGGAAGGGAGTCTTGAGCAGGTCTCTGTTTTTAGCAGCATGTGCAGCCCAGGGATTTCATACGCTGCTCATGAGTAGGGCAAAAACGGACTGATTGCCCCTGCGGGAACATGCAAGACACCCAAAAATAAATATTAAGGGGGTTGCGGGATTAAGGCGGGATTCAAAAAATATTTTTTTCAGGAGTGCGGAATGATCCACATTATGTATGGTACCTGAGGCATGGCCTTTTTGGTTCACATGATTTATATTGATGGGGTGAATCGTTTCATTGCCAAGTTCCTTTATCTTTTGTACTGTTGCAGGTTGTACACTCAGTATGTGCTGCAAGGCAGAGAGCCCCCTCCTAATGCTTTCAACTCGGAGCCAAGCTATGCCTCCCTACTCAGCAACACAGCCAGGATTGCACGGTGAGGCACGAGCCATAGCCCATGCCCTCTAAGCTTCCATGCCATTTTGAAGGGAGCCAAGAATTAACTAATGAATCGAGAACCTGGCAAGCTTTCACTCTCATTGCTGTTTGCTCGTCCATCACCATGTTGGCACGTTTCTGTTTGAAGTAAATGTGAGAATTTTGGCCTGGCGCGAGTGTCACCGTGAATCAATTTGGGAATTCGGATGTAAACATCTGCACTTCAAATGAAAGAGCCAAGCGCCAAATTGGAATTCTCTTCCCTAGAGAGAATGCTTCTCCCTACTAAAAGGTGGCATGGTCAGTACAATGCTCAGGAGACCACCAGGTTTGGTGTTTTTTCTAATCCCCAGTGCTTGCTCAACTTTGACGCTTGTTTGTGGCCTTCATGTGCCAGGAGCGCCATCGAGGTTGCCTTTGTGGATGGGCCTGCCCCTCTACCAGAAAACACAGATGGGCGCGCTTTTGTGTGATTCCTCCTTGAGTATGATAGAAGCAATGTGTGTTTCAGCGGAACTCGATTGCTGACAGGCAGTGATGCAGCATTTGATGATCTGGCAGCCAAACCAGGGCTAGTCCAGGGAGCTTGACCGCCCAAGGGAGTGTCAGCACGAAGATGGAGTACAGACACATTTATGACCATGACAGGAAAAAGTCAGGTATTCAGACAGTACCATGTTTTGCCCCTCCTAGTGTGAATAAGAATTATTCATTTTTCATGCGGTGGCTGAAATAGCTGCATGGCAGACTCACCCAGGATTGAGTCTGTTGCTTCTGCTATTACTTGCCAACAAATGCCGTGCTCTTTAGAAATGCCGTGCTCTTTACATTACGCTTAAGAGCTCACAAATTTCAAGTCTCTTTCTGTGCATTTGTTGGCACGGGGACTTACGATGCTTTGGGCCAGCGTGCCCTGTCTTCCTGAAGAGATTGATGCAGGGATTGTCAAACACCCAACTTGGACTTCCTTGAAGGACTTGGCAGGGAAGCAATTCAGCCTCTCAGTAAACAGCTTTTGTGGGACTTTTAAGAGGTCCTGCAATTATAATGTGAGGGCCCAACTCTGGATTTCTTCCTTTCTTGGATGCCGCCTCACATTCAAAGTTTTTACGGTTTTGATAGTAAGCCTTGACAGCTTGTACGACAGAGTGACTTTCTTTTTGACGTGGATCGACATCTGGACACCTCAGATTTACTCAAGTTCTGCTTTATCCTGTCCAAGGATGTAAGGTAGGTGAGGCTACATTGAAAAGAAAAAGGAAAGCCTGCGCCAGCCAGAAGGCCGCATGCATGAAGGAAAGGTTCCATGACTAGCAAGATAGTAAGGGTCTCACCAAAGGGCCCTCAAACATAAAGTAGACACAGCTAGCCTAGGAGAAAGCCAGAAACAGAGCAACTGAGGGTCTGGAGGATTGTCAGCTATGTTCCTAGGCGCCAGGACTCTCCTTCTCCTGCTCTCCATCGCCATGCACCAGCTGACCCCCCCCCCCCCCCCGAAGTTCCCTGGAAAAGAAGTTTATGCCTGGTGTTGGTAATTGTCGTTAGTTGTTGGGTAGCATGGCAGCTTAATTTGGATGCTAGTGATTTGATCGTTTGCCTGTTTAGACCCATGTTGATAAGGAATTTGATGGTGTGTAAAAAAGAAGTTTACGCAGGCCACAGGCCGCGTGCATTAAGGAAAGGTCCCTTAACTAGCAAGCTAGCAAGGGCCCCATCAGAGGTCCCTCAAAACTACACTAGTTACAGCTAGCCTAGGAGAGGAAAGAGACTGAATTAATGAGGATCGGGCGGGTTGTCGGCCATGCCCCGAGATGCCTGGACTCTCCTTCAAGATTTAGATTTAGATTTAGATTTACACAGGGGGACCTTCAGCCAGACTGTTCGGCTGATCGGCCTGTGACTGGTCCTCGCCAGCCAACATAATGTCCATAAGCTCAGAAACAAACGAAAAAAGCTTGTTGTTGTGTTGCAAGAGGAAATCAGAAGCATCCTGGACACTGGCTTGTTGTAAAAATGGTTCCTTCAAGAAGTCCTTCAAGAAGTCCTTCAAGAAGTTCTCCTTGTATCCACCTCCGCGCGCCCAGCGACTCCCCCCCCCACAAGCGCCCAGTAAGCAAAGAGCATGTCTGGTGTTAATGATAGTGGTTAGTCTCTGTATGGCATGACAGCTCAGCTTGGAAGCTAGGGATTTTGCTTTGTGTTTGGATAGGCCCGAATTGACAAGAGGTTTGATCGTGTACTCATTGTAAATCGTGCCAGCCACACCAATCAGAATGATGTGTAGAGTCACTTTGTTGTTCCTGTTTGGATTCCTTGAACTGCGGGTTTTAAGTTTGGTTATAGTGTGAGCATGTTGAGTTGCTGCTGTTTCTAAAGTGATGAAAGGGTTGGGTGTCTGGACAAAATTTCAGTTCAACAAGATGAATGTCTCTGTCTTGAGGAGGGATCTTAGAAGGATAAGGTGAGCTTGTCTGCCTGGGATAGATTTCACAAAGATAACGTCAGGGCGGCTCTGGTGCCGAGCAGAGGAGCCAGTACCATTTGGAAAAACCCAGTCTGGAATGGCTCGTGATATGTTTTCTGGGACTTGTATCCCCTGATCCAAGAGTCTCTCATTACGGCAGGCATCCATACCAATATGGGATGAGCCGAACCTGCCTTTGCTAAGGGCTTTAACACAGAAGCTAAGGCCAACATGGTGTCTGTTGATGTGCATACCACTCATAGTTGGATTTGGACATCTGAGGACAACATGATTAGTGCTGTCCATATCATCACACAGCGGGCATCTTCCATCGGTGGAGGACCTATTGAATCTGATGGCATGCTTTTAGGTGTAGACTGTCCCTGTGCGGTATTTGATTACATTTATCTGTTGTTTAAGAGTAATCTTAGGAGCAGACCAGAAGGAGTTGCTGATTTCCTTGTTAGCAAGTTGACAGGTTGGGTTGTGAGCTTCTATATTGGCAGTGGTGATTGGGGAAGTGGGTTGTATGGCATGGTTGAGGCTCTGTAAGCTATTGTAATGGTAGCCAAATATATCAGCAGAGCCTAGCTTGTACTTTGTATGCATGTGTAATTTAAGTTTGTCGGTCAGGTTGTTGAGGTAGTGGGTTGGGAAAACGTGGGAGCGGTGTAGGCTATCATTTCATCCGTGTGAGGTCTTCAATGAGAGCCAGAAGAAATTGTGGAATGGGTCCCAGGCATGTGGGAGTTCAATGTCTGTGGTGGCCGTGAGAGCTGCAGACCGTGCACAGGCGTCAGCCCCCTCATTGCCAATGATGCCAGAGTGGGCTTTGACTTTGTAAAAATGAATAGAATGAGGGGAGTGCTCTAATATGGTTGATATAGCACGAATGAGCTCTGCATGTAGGTGATACCTCATTCGCATCGGATTGAGAGTTTGTTTAGAAATCTGGGAAAGGCAGGACTCCTCCATCGGATGGTGTGGTCATTATAAATAAGATAGTAAATTAAAAACTCGGCAGATAGCTGCTGGGCATGGCTTTCCTTGGTTGAAAGGCTGACTGTGCTTGAATCTGGTTGCTGCTGAAGGTCAGGAACTTCCTGGAGTTGAACTCCAGTCTTTCAGTTATCATCTTGCTCTCTTTCTTGTTGCTGGACCTGCTTTTGTTCTCTGCCTGCCGTGCTTCTCCCAGTCTGAACTTGTGGTGGGGTGGTTTTATGGTCTTCAAACTAATGTGGCCCCCTTTTCTTAATTGATGTAGGGAGTTTTCACTGTGTAGGTTTCTTTTTGTTTTTCTCTAGTCATTATAGGTAGTGCCTGCTGCAACATTAAGATGATGTGCAAGGTCACTCTGTTGTTCCCGTTTGGGTTTCTCAGGCTGCGGGTTTTGAGCCTGATTTTAGTGCTGATATGCTGGGCAGTTGTAGCCACTGGAGTGGAAAGGGGTTGGTATCAGGGCAGATTTAAAGTTCAACAAGGCAAATGTCCCTGTCTTGAGGAGGAATTTGAGTAGGATCACTGATCCTTGGCAAGGTGGGCAGGTCGACCTGGGATAGAGCGTTCAAAGACAGCATCAGGGCGGCTTTGGTGTCGAGCAGATGAGCCAATATTATTAGGGAAAAGCCAGTCAGGATAGCTCGGGATATGTTTTCAGGAATTTTGATGCTCTGTTCCGGGCGTCTTTCATTTTGGCAGGCATCCATACAGTAAGGGATTACCGTAAGGGGTATCCATGTCTGCCTTTGCTCAGGGCTTTGACAGGAGCTGAGACTGGCATGGTGCCTATTGGTGTGCATCCCACTCATTTTCGGGTAAGGACATCTAAGGGCAGCAACTCCTTCTGGAAAAATCCAAAGATTACCCTCAAACAACAGATAAATGTAATCAAAAACCGCACAGGGACAATTTACACACAAAAAGATGCCAACAGATTCAACAAATCTTCCACATCTGAAAGGTGTCCGCTCTGTGACGACATGGATAGTATTAATCATATTGTCCTCAGATGTTCAAACACGACCATGAGTGGTATGCATACCAACAGGCACCATGAGGGCCTTACCCTCTGTGTAAAAGCCCTTAGTAAAGGCAGGTTTGGCTCATCCCTTATTGGTGTGGATGCCTGCCGTAATGAGAGACTCCTGGATCAGAGCATACAAGTCCCTGAAACTATCTTTTGAGCTATTCCAGACTGGGTTTTCCCTAATGGTACTGGCTCCTTTGCCCGTCACCAAAGCCGCCCTGATGCTCTCTTTGTGCGCTCTCTCTCAGGCAGACAAGCTCACCTTGATCCTTCTCAAGTCCCTCCTCAAGACAGAGATATCCACCTTGTTGAACTGAAATTCTGTCCAGACACCAACCCCTCCGTTACTCTGGAAACTGCAGCAACTCAACATGCTCACACTATAACCAGACTTAAAACCCGCAGCTCAAGGAATCCAAACAGGAACAATAAAGTGACGCTACACATCATCCTCATGGTGTGGCTGGCACCATCTACAATGAGTACACAATCAAACCTCTTGTCAATTTAGGCCTAACCAAGCATAAAGCTAAATCCCTAGCTTTCATATTGAGCTGCCATGTCCTGCAAAGATTAACCACTATCATTAACACCAGACATGCTCTTTGCTTACAGGGGGCTTCAGGGGGGGGCCCACTGGGCGCGCGGAGTTGGATACCAGGAGAAGGAGAGTCTGGGCGTCTCGGGGCACTGCTGACAACCCGCCCGATCCTCATTAGTTCTGTTTCTTCCCTCTCCTAGGCTAGCTGTAGCTAGTGTAGTTTTGAGGGACCCTTGGTGAGAACCTTTCTAGCCTGCTAGTTAAGGGACCTTTCCTTAATGCACGCGGCCTTTGGCCTGCGTAGACTTTACTTTACAATGTGGTTAATGCTGTCTGTATCGCCACGTAATGTCCAGTGTGCAGTGGTGGAAGACAGCTTAAACCTGATGGCATGCTTTGCGTGTGGAAGCACCTGGTGGAAAACACTCATCAGCAATGACCCAGTTCTTCATGCCAGACACCCAGGCATTGAGAATGGTTTCAATGAGTTTGAAAAACTACCCTCTGACAAACAGTATAGAAAAAGGAAAAAGAAAAGAAAAGACCATGTAGGTAGAGAAAACTCTCCCTGCATCAATTAAGGAAAGAGAGACACATTGGCTCAAAGAGCCGTGAGTCTCCCTCACCAGAAGATGAGAGGGAAATTAATGTGGATTGGGTGGGTCTCTGGCAGCACACTGCTCCAGGGCACCAGTGTTATGATGATTATATTCATTTTCAATGGCACATCTGGTAGAGGTAAGTTTGTGCGCAAATTGTGCAGAATGGGCATAGAGTTTTCTTGCAAGTGTTTCAGATCTCTGTGAGTCAATCCCTATTTTTTTTAATTACTCAAGGGTATGGGCAGTGTAAATAGTCCCGCCCACACCCAGGAGGATTGGGTGGATAGTAATCTCTGCACCTTGGAGTTGTTTGCACAGCTCACTGTGTTGTTGCTGTGAGGCTTCTAGCTGGGCACGAGGCCTCGTATCTTTGCAGTATTTGATTTCTATCAAGTAGACATGGCAGGCTGGAATTGTGCTACTCCCCATACTGCGCAGTACCCGGTGTGAGGGTGGAGTGGGTGGTCTGTTTGAATAAGTTGGGTGAGGAGTGACCACGATTGCATCAGGGCGGCTGGAGTTGCGTCTGGATTGCATAGAAACCGTGGGTTTGAAGAGGTTGGAAGGTACAGCACGATTAGAGACTTGCTCAGGGACTTGCAGGTCGTGCTGGGCCAAACGGCTTGTGTTGCCCGTATCCAACTGCACAAGATTGGCCCCATATGAGCCTTCACTGACCAGTTTCAAAATCATCCTGCAAGCAATATTGTGACGCTCAGTTACCATGTTACGCATGACAGGACATTGGCAGCCAGATAGAATGTGGAGAGCGCTATCCATGTGATGGCAATCAGGTAGGGGGCATGCCAGGCTAGTGGATCTTTTATATCGGACCGCATGTTTCTGATTGTAGAGGGTGCCTGTGCGGTATTGGAAGACAGTTCGTTTCATTCGAGTTGAGAGACCTGGCATGATCCACAAAGCATTGCTGATGCTTTTGTTTACATGAGGTAGCAAGCTCTGGTAATAAGTGTAGTAGCCTGTCTTCCTGTCAGCATAGCCCAGCTTGTGTTTAGCATGCATAAGGGATTTTAAAGCATTTTTAAGGTCTGGGAGGTAGCTCAGACGAGGAGAAGAAGGGTGGGATTGAGGAGGCCTAGGATCTGTCTCTTCCCAAACCAGCCAGATTGTATTGTGGAAGGGGTTTCCTCTTGGGCCGGGGCTAGGGAGGCCAGTATCAGTTAGATTGCCATCTTTGAGGGAGGCCTGGTATTTAGCAACCTGATCTGCGCATTCATTCCCAGCTATTCCAGCATGAGATTTGACCTTATAGAAAAAGATGTGATCTTGAGAGGCTCGGGCAAGGTTTGAGATCTTCTTCAAAACATCTCCTTGCACGTGATGTCTATGCTTCTCTGGATACAGGATTTGCTTTCTGAGTTGATGAAGTGAGCTAAGGCTGTCTGTGGCAATGTGTGTAATTGTGAGTGAGCGCAGCAGCAATGGCAGCGAGCTCAGCTCTTCCTATGGTATTGGTAATACCAGCGCCATTAGGCTCACTGAGTTGGCAACTAATTTTTGTGAGTCACTCATAGGATGGTACAAATCTGCCCCTATAACTGTCTTGCCGTTCTGGACCTGGCAACTGCCTTCTGTGTAGGCCCAAGACCTCCAGTTCGCGACTTTAAGCTGGAGGTTGGGATGGGACTGACAAGGAGCATTAACAGTAATATCTGAAGCGGGTCTTTTGGGGCCCTTGGGGGGGAAATCTGTTTCATGTCTAGGGGGAGTTTTTCACATTTCCTTATCCCGAGCATCACTTTGTGTCTTGTATTCTGTATGGGGTGGTTGCTAACGTTCTTGATAATCCATTTGGCCTCAGGGATGGCTTTGGCTAGATCCTGAAGCCAGGTATGGTTCTGATTATTCAAGTGAGTTCTTGCAGCTGTATTCCAAACTGCAATAATTTGTAAATCCCCGGTATGCTTGGGTAGGGCAGTTTCCTGGCCGACCCAGGATTGGGGTTTGTCATAGGTAAGTTTGCTTTTAGGAATGGTCCCAAGCTTGTAGCAAAGGTGTGGGTAGGCATTGAGGAGTTGTGAGTAGGGGCATATGCCTGCCACTTGCTGGCAGCAGCATGAAGGTGGCTGTAGCCTCTGTATTAAGGATGGCAGAGTTGATAGCATGTCATGATAGTGTTAGTTTCATGGACTTTTCATCATAGATGGCGTCTGCATTTCGGGTTCGTCAATTTGTTCGTGAGAATTTTCTGGCAAATAGGCCGTACGTGTCTCTGTGGCTTGGGAAGACGTATATGGTTCCAGCTGGAATGTATGCAGGCCAAGTGTGGGGCACTGAATACATTAAAGCGGGCAAGGAATTTGCAAGTGATCTGCAAGTGCGGCACATGAGTTATCTTAAGAGCACGCTGGGTGTTAAGCGTACCACTACAAACTGGGCTGTCCTGAGGGAGAGTGGTCATGAGCCGCTTCAATTTTACTGGTTTAGGTCTGTTGTCAAAATGTGTAAAAGCATGCTGAGGTCTAACAGTGAGACGTTGAGAAGAGTGCTGAAAGCAGATTTGAATATTCATTCGTGTGAGCCAGCCTGCTGGACTGCTCAAGTTTTAGGTGCTTTCCAAGGCTTACGGCACTGTGATTCCTTTGTGCACGCTCTGCAGCAGGGCACTCCTATCCCTATTCAGGAGTTTACTGATGACCTCAGACACAGGCTGCGGGCAGTGTGGAGAGATGTTGAGGGAGTGAACCCGCGGGACACATATAGAAAGCTGGCAACTTACCAGCCTCTTTTTGCGATGCCTTTTGACCATAACGTGCGTGCCCCTGCCCGTTTACCAAGGCACATGCATTTGGATTTGTCTCCACATGTCATGACGAATGTTAACCGTTTCAGACTTAGGGCACACACACTGAAGGTGGAGACAGCAGCTTGGAATACTCGGAACACTCTTGTGTGATTGCTGTCCTTGTGATGAAATTCAAGATGAGGCTCATGCCCTTTTGGTGTGTAGAGACGCAGATGTTTGTGCTTTGAGAAGAAAGTACGCTTACCTGTTTGACTGTTTCTCTGGTGATTTTTCAATGGAGCAACCATTTTTACAACAAGCCAGTGTCCAGATGTTTCTGATTTCCTCTTGCAACACAACAACAAGCTTTTTTCGTTTGTTTCTGAGCTTATGGATATTATGTTGGCTGGCAAGGACCAGTCACAGGCCGATCAGCCGAACAGTCTGGCTGAAGGTCCCCCTGTGTAAAAAATCTAAAAAATCTAAATCATCATAGATGGGATGGCAGATAGACATCCCGGAAAACCAGGAGGAGAGAGAATTGTAGTGGGCACCAAACAAAACGTTGCGGGGATCAGAGCTCCAGTAGTGATGGTAGTGAGCGTTTTAGTCCAGGGGAGAGGCCATTTTCTCTTGGGTGACTTGTGCCCATCTTTGGAACGCAGAGTGAATGTGAGGTGGGAGGGTACGTGAGAAGGAATCTTTAATCTTTTTGCTTTGGTATTTGTCCTCCAGTTTGGTCTTGCGGTCTAGGAGCCCCAGGATCTCAGATGCAAAGCTTGCTGGTGGGGGGCAGATGAAAAGGAAAGATCTACGCTTGCCGTTCGGCCACGTGCATTAAGGAAAGAGCCTCCCATTGACTCCCACCGATAGAGGGCATCTTTATCTCCACCCCGGCCACAAGGATTTGATCCTGGGACCTCCTCCTTGCTGTCGCCCTCCTTGTGCTTGGCCAGGGCTCCGTAACATGACGGTGGCTGAGCTCGATGTTGTTATGCAGACCTTCTGCTTTGGACCTTTGGAAAGCTTCGAAAAGGACGTCAAAACGTTGAGGGGCTATCATCCCAACGCATTTGCCATCTGTATTGTAGATGCAGGCCACTCTTGATTTTTAGGTATCAGGGAGGGTGAGGGTAGGTGGGACCATGTGTGAACCATGCAGAATCCTCAATCCCCTGTGTCAAGGTGCGACTTGCATCATCCCCATACTCAGGCTGCTCCAATTCACTACCTCACCTATTTGGAAGGCAAGCTTAAAACACACATGCACAAAAGACATAAGCTCGGCTCTGCTGACCATTCAGGCTACTATTACAATAGCTGGCAGAGGCTTGACTATGCCATACGGCCCACTCCCCCATACACCACTGTCAGTTCGGAAGCTGACGATCCACCCTCTCAACTTGCCAACAAAAAATCAGCAATTCCTTTTAAATTAACCCAAAGCTCACCTTCCAACATCAGATGAGCGTATTTAAATACCGCACGGGAACAGTTTACATGAGAAGTTGTAGATTTTGGACTATGTTCTTAGGAGTATGCCTACACCACAACCTCCCTCCACAACGCACTACAGACATGATATTACTGGGCATTGCCTCCTAAGGACACCCAATTCTCGTCTAGAACCTACAATAAATCATTCCAACACAAACAGGGCACACCCAACCCGTCCTATGACACAAAACACTAACCAATCCATTGATATGCCAGCTACACAGCAAATCTGCCCCCTTACACAGGAGGTGATACCTGCTATTGTGACTTCCCCCATGGATGAGCCACCCAGTAAAAGAACGCGCTCCCAGTGCAGATCCAGCCATCACTCCCCCGCTCACCCAGCTCACACCACCATTCCATCCAATATCCTGCCCCCCACGCAAAAAGTCAATTTGGAGACCACTAATGCTGGCAGTTCCCCTCCTGACAATGCTCCCACCATTCATGCTAGTCAGCCAAGTTAACATAGTGAAGACCCTGGGGACGGGCCTCCCAGCAAACGCATGCGCTCAGCTAGAAAACAAGAATCCAGAGACTCAAAGCAAAACTTGAGCCAGGGCACTCAGGGATCTAGTGTCAATCAACAAAATGGCATGCCTTCCATTCCCCATACCCACCCCAACACCCTGAACAGCTCAAATACACAGCACAGTACCCAGAGTCCGAACAGAAAGAGAAAAACTTTGCTCCATGTAGAGACAGGACTCCAGACCCCTACCATCAACCCTCTAGCTTCAAATTTGCAAGGAAACGACGTCTGGAGGTACAAAGAAAACCTGGTGAAAAAGCTGGCTCAGGAAGCCACAGCCAACTACACCATTAATGCTGTCTACTATAATGACATTGACGTCACACATATAGACGCATGGAGAATATATTCAGCTAAGAGAAAGGACATGAGCAATGACCCCTCACCCCAACAAAAGCAATACCACGCACACTACGGGCCCATGATAATAGAGAAGTGGGCCCTGCCTATCTTCAAGAAAGCTGGCTTTCATCCAGCAAGCATCTGCACTGCTGCCCGCACTGACATTGAATGCGCATGCTGCCAAATCTGCAATTACCATTATGGCTATGAGTCTGTTAATTCTGAGGCACCATACCCTGATATGTACGTTTGCGATGTATGCAAACGTACCTACCACTGGAAATGCATGAGAGAACTTGGATGCTATAATGATGAGCAAAGGCAAGATATCAATGCTGCTGAAGCCTGGGCCTGTCCCGCCTGTGCTAGCCTCAGCAACGAAGACAAAATTAACAGAGCATATAAGTCTAAAGAAGAACTGCTTGAGGTTTTTTGGCTACCATCATGGGAGCCAGAAGGATTAAAAACTAGCTGGCCCATATTCGACCAGCGCATACAAGAATTTGAATCTCAGCTAAGCAGACCCAACTTTCTCCTGCCCACACTGGACTCTGCCCTCTCCAACCTCGAGAGGCAAGGGTTCAATAAGTCTGATACAAATAGCACCTGGAGCCAGAAACTAGACATTGAACTTCGCAACAAAGTCGTAGTCTTTGATATACACCCTACCAATCCACAAACGGACATCAAGCCAACAGGCACCTGTGAGTTCTGGGTTCAAGAAATAGATTTGGTCAAGCACAAGCCTAACCCATCCTCCAATCATTTCCCAACAGATGAAACACTTGAAAGCCCAACACCATCTGTCCCACCCACCCTCACCCTCCCTGAAATCTACAAATCAAGAGTGGCTTGTATCTATAACACAGATGGCAAATGCGTCGGAATGATTACCCCCCAACAATTTGACGTCCTTTTCAAAGTATTTCACCGGTCAAAAGCAGAAGGTCTGCATGATGGCATCTGCCGGCCACCAGCAAGCTTTGTATCTGAGATACTGGGACTCCTTGCCCGCAAAAACAAATTGGAAGACAAATACCAAAGCAAGAAGATTAAAGATTCCTTCTCACGGGCCATCCCACCTCACATTCACTCCGCTTTCCAAAAATGGGCACATGTCACCCAAGAGAAAATGGCGTCTCCCCTGGACTATAACGCTCACTACCATCACTGCTGGAGCTCTGATCCCCACGACATTTTGTTTGGTGCCCACTACAATTCTTTCTCCTCCAGGTTTTCTGGGATGTCTATCTGCCATCCCATCTATGATGAGCAGGTCATGAAACTAGCATTGCGGCATGCTATCTACTCTGCCATCCTTAATACAGAGGCTACAGCCACCTTCATGCTTCTGCCAGCAAGTGGCAGGCATATGGTAACCAACCCCTACTCAGAACTCCTCAATGCTTACCCACACCTTTGCTATAAGCTCGGGATCATTCCAAAAAGCAGACTTACCTATGACAAACCCCAATCCTGGGTCAGCCAGGAAACTGTCCTCCCCCAGCATTCCTGGGATCTACAGATTATTGCAGTCTGGAATATGGCTGCACGAGTTCACTTGAATATTCGGAACCATACCTGGCTGCAGGATCTAGCCAAAGCCATCCCAGAGGCCAAGTGGATTATCAAGAACGTTAGCAACCACCCCTTCCAGAATACAAGACACAGAGTGATGCTCGGGTTAAGGAAATGTGAAAAACTCCCCTTAGCCATGAAACAGATTTCCAAGGGCCCCCAAAGATCTGCCTCAGACATTACTGTCGAAGCTCCTTGTCAGTCCCGTCCCAACCTCCAGCTTAAAATTGCAGATTGGAGATCTTGGGCCTACACAGACGGCACTTGCCAGGTCCAGAACGGTAAGACAGTTATAGGGGCAGGTGTGTACCATCCTATGAGTGACTCACAAAATCCAATTGAACCTAATGGTGCTGGTATTACCAACACCATAGGAAGAGCCGAGCTGGCTGCCATTGCTGCTGCGCTCACTTAGGATTACACACATATTGCCACAGATAGCCTCAGCTCACTTCACCAACTCAGAAAGCAAATCCTATACCCAGAGAAGCATACTATGTCTAGTAGACATCACGTGCAAGGAGATGTTCTGAAGAAAGTTTCAAACCTTGCCCGAGCCTCTCAAGATCACATGTTTTTCTACAAGGTCAAGTCTCATGCTGGAATAGCTGGGAATGAATGCGCAGTTTAGGTTGCTAAATACCAGGCCTCCCTCAAAGATGGTAACCTGACTGATACTGGAATTCCTAGCGCTGGCCCAGGAGGAAATCCCTTCCACAATACAACCTGGCTGGCTCAGGAAGAGACAGATTCTAGGCCATCTCAATTCCACCCGTCTTCAAGGCTATGCATATAGGCTATGCATGTAGGCTATGCATATAGGCTATGCATATAGGCTATGCATATAGGCTATGCATGCTAAAAACAGGCCTGGGTATGCAGACTGTTATACAGGCTATTACCCGCATTACCAGAGTTTTCTACCTCAGGCAATTAAGAGCATTAGCATTGCCTTTTGGAGCACACCCTATTTTTCAACCTGAGTGAAACCAACAATCTTCCAATACCGCACAAGCACCCTCCATAATCAGAAGCATGCAGTCCGCTCCAAAAGGTCCACTAGCCTTGTATGCCCTCACCCAGAATGTCATCATGTAGATAGCGCCCTCCACAACTTCTCAGGTTGCCGATGCCCCGTCATTCGCAACATGGTGACTGAGCATGAAAGAAAGAAATGAAAAGTCTGCACAAGCCAGGTCCAGCTGCGTGCATTAAAGTTAGGTTCCCTAACTAGTGAGCTAGCTAGGGCCTCAACGAGGAGGCTCACAGGCCCAGCCTAAACCAAGCTAGGAGCCAACGGGAAACAACTTGTGAGGGTCTGGCGGGTTGTCAGCCATGCGCCTGCGGGTGTGGGCTCTCTTCCTCCTGCTCTGCACTGCCTTGCCCCCAGTGACTCCCTTACCAAAAGAACCCTGCAAGTACACTGTGTGCCTCAGGCTGGTGTTTATATTTTTTTGTTAAAGATTGGAGTGCCAGGCTAGCAACACAATTTAGAGGCTAGTTTTTCTGCATGATGTCTGGTAAGGCCCAGTTCAACCAGAGGAGCATCGCAACATGGCCAGCAGAATGATTTTGAAAGTGGTTAGCGAAGGCTCTTATGGGTCAATTCTTATGCATGTGGATGCAGGCAGCGCAGACCGTCTGGCCCAGCACGTCCTGCACATCATCGAGCAAGTCTCTAACTGTATAATGCCTCCAGACTCGACCAACCAGGTAACCATTGAAGACAAAACACTCACCATAACCCTGGCACACTCAGTGACTGGAGCCGCATACTGCCAGAAACGCACCAGACCCATGGTAGCTTCCCTTCTACCTCTGGTGAGGAAGCATCATGACTCTTCGAGCCCATATGTCTCCTTCTCCTCGGTTAATATAGGGAGTGCTCTCACTGGCTATATGTTCTTCTTGCTCTGTTCTTTTCGTATGGTGCCTCCATACCTCTTTGAACCTAGTACTCCTGATCAAGCCATGGCTTGGCCAGATGGAACACCAGCCGCCCTGATGCTATCTTGGCCACTCTTTGTCCCTCTAGCCCTAATAAACCACTTACTTCACCCTCACATTAGGTAATCTGCAGTATGAGAGGTAACATTGTTTGTCGGTATGTGCTTGTGATAGCAAGATGAAAATTAAGTAGAGGGGGGAAATGAAAATGACAAAGGAGTTGGAGGAGGAGGACATTATGTGTGTGTAGGTTTGTACGTATGTGCACCTTGTGATAACAAGAAGAAAATGAAGTAAATAGGGAAACATGGAAAGGATAAAAGAGGAGGAGGAGGAAAATGAGAAACTGTGTGTGTACATACATGTGTGAAGCTGAGGGACGTAACGCAGAGCAGAGGAGCAGCACAATTCCATCCCTGCAACTTCATAAATTGAACATCCAAATTTGGCATTTTCAAAACCGCCATATTCAATAACATGCACATCATCTGAAATGTGTGGCAGGTCCTAACTACAATGAGCAAATCATCAAGCCTCTTGTAAACTTGGACCTAACCTTGTAAGGAGCTCAGTCACTAGAAAAGAAAAGAAAAAGAAAAAGCTCCAGGCCACTAGCATTCAAACTGAGCTGCCATGCCATCCGAGTGCTGACAAATGTTGTAAAGAGCTTAGCTTTATTGCTGGCCTTATCCTACGCTAGCTGTTTCTAGTATACTACTTTGTCACGTGAGGTGAATATTGCTAAATCATGTTACATGGGTTACTTGTTCAGTTGGCTGGCATTGTGCCTTGTTTTAGATAACTCTCTTATATTTATGGCTATAAATAGAGACGTGTTCAACTCCTGTCACGTGCCCCGGAGCAGAAGAATGACAGCATAAGCAAACAGTCCTTGGGGAGGGGCAAAGCTGGCAAGAGGCAATTGGCAACTGGCAACTAGCAACCAGTGTATATATCGTGTGTATGTGCGCAATTAGAGCAGAGCAAAGCAGAAGGGAAGCGCTGATCTATAGAGAATTGAAGCAGCGCAGAAGAGAAAAGCGGAACCCAGTGCACTCGCATCTTTATCCATCAGCTCCAAGTGAACTTGTCCTTTGTTGCATGGATATTGGCAACCCTGGACGTTAAACATTACAGTGATGCGCCTCTCCAGAACAATTAGACGTGGCTGAGGCTGACCTTGCATGACAAACCTGTTGTCATGCTGAATCACTGTTACTGCATTTTTTATCTTTTTAAAGCATATCACAACGAGAGTCTGCTGTGCCGAGAGTGTGCTGCAAGTTAATTAGTTGGACAGTGGTATTTATCCTTGTGGCAACACAGCTGAGGCGGTGTTGAGAGAATCTGGTCATGGGATGTCAAGACACTGTTATGGCTGCGTCACTTTCTCAGCCTGACAAGCAGGTACTATAATCAGGTAATACATACATGACCAATGGCGCTGAGACTTAAAGCAAAAAGCACATCAATAACATATCTGACATGGCCTCTTACACCATTTTTAGAGAAATGCTGTTCTCTATTTCTCTGTACATTGGAACACGGAAGTGTTTTTCCTGAAATGTCATGCCACATAGCTGTGGCACGTGATTCACCAACTTAGTTTGGCCATCTACTACTGGAAATCTTATGTCTTCGGACGCGTGTGTGCGTTTTACGTCTAGAGGCTAGGTGACTCTAGCGCAAAGCTGCTACTCCTTGAGCAGCTCAACTCACACTCTAGCTACTAATTTGCTAGCTGGTTTCCTGGCTGGAACCTGACAAACACAATACGCTACCACACTTTTTGCTGCCACGCCAGTCCCCTCCCCAAGGGTTGATGGCCTTAGCCAGACATACTCATGGGGGCGTTCTCTTCAAAACATGGTCATGAATACAACCAAAATCGACACCAAAAACAGGTATTCTTCAATACCAATTTTGCCAGCCTCTCAGCCATAATGAATATCAGGTCCAGCTACCAACCGCCAAACTGAAGGTCTTGACAGCAATCCAGCAACGACACCAATCTTGCGTGACAAATTTTTTTCAAAACCGCCATATTCAATTACTAAAGCCTGGTACCCAGCTAGAAGCCTCACAGCAACAACACAGTGAACTATGCATGAAAAATTCAAGGTGCTGAGACCACTCTCCACACGATCCTCCTGGGTGTGGGTGTGACTATCTATACTGCCCATACCCTGGATCAATATAGGAACTAGGGATTGACCTGCAAAGGGTCTACCAAAGTTGCACGAAAGCTCCATGCCCATTCTGAGCAACATAAATTTATCTCACAAATTTACCTCAACCAGACGTGCCATTGTGAAGTAAAGTCTACGCTGGGTAACAGCGTGGATTAGGGAAAGACCCAACAGTCAGCGCTGAAACTAGGAGTGAGCCCCACCAGTTCAGACCAAGAGAAAAAAGCAAGCAGAGAAGACGACGTGCCATTGAAAACACTCATTATGAATCTAATGCCGCGCCCTGGGGCCGCATGCTGCCAGAAACCTGGAAATAAAAATTGTCAAAGAAAAAGAACCATGCAGGCGCTCCCCACATACATCTAGGAAAATAGGATACCTAGGGCCGAGGTACCACGTATCCCTTTCACCAAGAGAAACAAGAAAGAAGTCAATGGGGACCAGGAGGGTTACAAGCAGTAGCCTGTGCCTGATCTTGGCAATGAGAGTTGAAACAAGTTTACTCAAGAGCGTGTCTGGTGCCAGCAAGTTTATAAGCGTAAAGGAAAACTACGTAGGCAGAAGGATCTCTCCCTATATCAAATAAGGAAGAGGAGACACATTGGCTCAGAAGAGCCGTGAGTCCCCTTCACTACATTGTAGTGACTACAAAGGTATGAAGTAAAAATGCTAATGGGGACCTGGAGGGTTACTGGAATATATAGATAGAATATATAAATATAAGCGTACTGGACAGAATGAGCATGAAACCTGGAAACCCACCAGACCCACTAGCTTCTCTTACTAAGAGAGGTACTCTCTGGTGCGGGAGACTCACGGCACGTTGAGACTATGAAAAAAAAAGGAAAACTATGTAGGCAGTGAAACACTCCCCACATCAATAAGGAAAGGGGGCCACATGTGTAATGTACATTGGTGCACAGATATCTATAGAAAGGGTATGCACCCCCCGCGCGGGAGCTTCTCTTTACCCGCCGAGTTCCCCGCCAAACCCCCCTGATCCCCGCGCGGTGAGGGGTTCTCTGGTAGGGCTATTTCTTTCTTTTTCTCTTGGTGGAAAGGATACGCGGTGCCTCGGCCCGAGGTGTCCTCTTTTCCTTAATCGATGCAGGAAGTGTTTTTACTGCTCAATTTTCTTTCCCCTGTCACATGTCCGGCAGTCACAAGCCTCTCAAAATTGGTCATGAATCATCATGGGCTGGAGGACGGTTAAGCTCTGTGGGCGCATACACAGATACCGTCATTAACCCCCTTATAATCCATTCCAAAGCTTGAAGCTAAAAGCAGCAGCAAATTTCATGGCTCATTTTTTAAGAGGAGTTCTGATGCCAATTGGTGGTAGGATTATTGTTTGTTATATTTCGTAATACCAGGTAGATTCCAGCAAAACAAATCAAGGTTCAGTCTCAGTTTCCGTAGTTTTAATGATGTTAGGATTTTAGATTTTAAAATAACTGAGTATTATAATAGCCTGTGAAAATACCCATGCGTGGAACAGGTAACGACGTCTCTGTTGTCCCAATTGTCGGAAACTCAAAGATCTTAATGTTTTTACCAGTTTACATTTCAAAAGTTCGTTATGGAGAAAATACAGGCAGCATTGATAGAGACAGAGAGGCTGGGAGAGCGCTTTCTGGACGTGAGGCAGAAGGTGTGTGTGTGTGTGTGTGTGTGTGTGTGTGTGTGTGTGTGTATGTGTGTGTGTGTGTGCGCGCGCGCATGCGTTTGCATGCGTATGTTTGTGTACATATGTGTTTGTATGTGTGTGTATGTGCGCATTTGCATGAGTATGTGTGTATGTGTGTGTATGTGTGTGTGAGTGTGCACGCGAGTACAAGTGAGCATGTTCCTCTGATGCAAGCGCTTCTTCAGGAATGAAGCAGAATGCTCATAGCATGTTTGAATAACACAAGTGAAGCTTCTCCTCTTTTGCTTCGACCTATGCTAGTTTTGCATGTCAGCATACTATCATGATTCATCTCCAAAATCTGTAGGCTGTAGCGCTGGATCGGCAACGGCAAGAGAACCGAGAGGCCTTAACAGCTTTCAGGAAGCAACCCAGCGCGCAGCATAAAGCATGGATGCGGCTGAGGGGGGGGATTCTTGTCAAGTTTCACATGCAGCAAGCAAAAGATGTTTTACAGGCAGGTAAGTGAGCAGGGGGCAGGTGTGGAGGGGAGGTTTCTGGACAGGTTCTGCGGTTCCTTCAACATCAATTGAAAGTAATGGACACGCTCAGCTGCTGCATTACCAAAGAGCATGTTGCCATTTGGGGCATTTTCTTGCACCTCATCCATAGCTTGATTTAAGCAATGTCTTGTAATGGGGGGTTTACGTGCGGGATTGGGAAGCTAATTGATGCGGTGCCAAAGGACAGGCATTGCCATGCAAGATTGCCACAGACAAGTCTGTATACCCATGCAATTGCTCTCCTTGCTTCTTGCAGAGCAAGATAGTATTGAGCATGAGCTGACACAAATACGTGCGGAGGAGAAGCGCCTCATCGGCCTGTTGAGTGAGAAGGGCGCTGGGCCTCAGGTGTCAGAAGGAACTCTGGCAGCAATGCTCAAGTTAGAAGACAGGCAACGCACCAAGCGATGAGCTTACCTTTTAAGCTCCTGAGGTGTTGTGAGTTTGAGGGTTTTATTTGCATCTCCTTTGCGGTTTGAACACCATCATGCTGATTCTCACGCGATAAGTGGGAAAGTTGCCTTTGAGAGACTCCTGAGCAGTATACTGTTAGTTGACTGCAGGAAAGAAAATTATGTGAGGGTTAACAGTACAGGCACCAGCTGCAGGTTGTGACTTCCATCGTGCATTGTTTTATCTCTGAAGCCTTTTTGGCATACTTTTTAGTTGTGCTCTAGCCCAAAGGACCCTTTCAGCTACTTGAGACCGACATGAGACTGCAGCAGGGATCAGCAGGCTGTCTGCGAATAAAGAACCTTCCGCGTGAGCCAATCTAGCAGACACTTGAAATTTTAATGTATACACTTGGAATGCATTTTTTAGACACTGAAATGCCTTTCATCCTGGATGCTGTCTGTTCTCCTTATGCTTAAGTTCCTGCCTGCGCTTCAATTTGTAGTTTCTTTTGATATTACCCCGCCTCCCAATTTTGCTTTTCTCCGCTTTGATTTTCTGTCCTTTGCTGGCATTCTATGACTGCTATGCCTCAGATTTGACAAGGAAAATTGCAAACGCTATCCAACGCTTCAAAGTCCAGATTGCAACAAGACATGAGGTGGTTTTAGAACTGTTAGTTTGTCAAATTGTTCGATCACATGTTTGGTCGACAATGGGACGGAAAATGGTTGGAGAGGGTTAGCATGTCCTTTGGGTTAGAATAGGATACGGTTACATAGCTGTACCTGCCTACAAGGGCAGCTTAGCTGAAGCAAAAGGTGCCTGTAACCAAACCAAACTAAACTTGTGTAAATGTCAACTGAAAGCCTCGAGCTGAGTTCAGAAGTGTCAACTGTAAAAGTCACACACACTGTCACTCTAAATGAAACAAGCATGCAAGCCATGCACCAAAAACTCCATAAGGCTGTCCTTTGGGAACTTCAAACTTCTAGGTACTAGGAGGTAGAACCTCAGCTCCTTGTGTCCAGTACCAGAGCTAGGTTTCCTCATGGAGCTCCATTTGCATTTCCCTTTTATATTTTACATTGTCTGCTCCTTTTGCTCCCTGTCTCTGAATACATTCCACTCTTGTTCTAGCTCTTTACTAAAGCCTTGTTAGCTGACTTTCTACTGCCAATCAAGTGCCATAAGAACAACAAGCTTGACTAGTTTATTGCAAGGGTTACATGGGTTGCAGAGGATTGGCCTACAGCCTGAGACTCTGGCTGATTGGCAGCTGGTGAAACTCTCTCCACCCGTGGGCCAGCATCACAAATTGAAACCAACTCTGATAAAAAAAACTATGAAAATATGTACAAGCCTTGATTTAGGAAAGCATTGGCCTCAGGATCAGTTATGATGTGAAAGCCTGCCAAGAAAGGAATAAAGTATGTGATTGGAAGCCGGGCACAAGTACTACATAGCACGTAACAGCTTGAAAAATCAATGAAAATATCCTTGTATTTTCTGCGTAGCTCACACACCTTAAAGCAATTGCAATTGAAGAGGTATGTATCTCGTTTTAGACATCAGCACTCTCACACTTATCACAAACAATTGAACCACCCAGCCATGTATAGGATTCAACCTTCAAGCTGTGGGCACGAAGCCTGAACCTGATTTACGTTGTTTTACACAAACAAGCCTAAATTTACTCACATTCCTCATGACTTCTTTATCTAGATCCTGAAATGAATTATGGGATACAGAAGGTTAGATCAGACTACATTACACAGGGAGACCTTCAGCCAGACTGTTCGGCTGATCAGCCTGTGGCTGGTCCAAGCCAGCCAGCAGCAAATCCAAAAGCTTAGGCATGAAATAAAAAAAGTTTCTTATTGCGTTGCAAGAGGATATTAGGAACAGCTTGGACGCTAACTTGAAGTTGATGCTGCAAGAAAGGGTGTGCAGGTGAAAGAAGAAAGAAAGATCTCCCCTTCCGTTCGGCCGCATGCATTAAGGAAAGAGCCTCCCAATGACTCCCACCGATAGAGGGCATCTTTTCTCCACGCCGGCCACAAGGTTTCGATCCGGGGACCTCCTCCTCGCTGTCGCCCTCCTCGCGCGTGCAGGTGAAGAATCGCCAGATAAAGTCCATTGTATCTCAAAGTGAGCCAAAGTGAGTCTGTTTGTCCTCATGCAAAGCTTAAGCCATAGGAAGTGCATGTTCAATTGAGAAGGGCACGCAGCATGCAAGATGCTGAGACCTGATAGCACATAGGCAACACCACAGACTGGCTTGCCCTACACTCAGACAGGACTCGGATAAAACTGAAGCCAAGGCACTGGGATGCAGAAGGGCACTAAAATACAGAAGGGAGCACGTGACGTCACGGTTTGATTCAATCATTGATGAATTGATGATCATGATGGTTTTCCGTACCAATGATGGTAAGTCACTGCTTTCCTGTTCAGCTCTCGGGGACTGAGGCCATTTTCCTCTAAACCTTATGCTGCCTGTAAGTCAAATCCCTACATGATTCTGCATGGGAATCTTAGAAGCACTTCGCATTTTCTGTTGAAACACAGCCTCATTGCGCATGCCACTAAATGACTTAGACACGTGTGCAGACCAACAGGACTCATCCATATCAGCAAGGTGTAAATCTGCCTTAAGCACTTGGCGTAGTGTTTCGCTGTTAGAAGCAAGCATGTTGTTGAAAATTTTAACAGTAGCCTTAAACCAATAAAACTGTAAGGGCTCTTGGCCACATTCTCTCAATACTGGCCAGTTCGTGGCAGTACTCTTCGCACCTAGAAAACGCCTTAAAGAGCGTAATTACCTTTTTTGTAATTGGCTTTTGAACTCACTGCCTTCTTGTAAGTACTCTGTACCCCACACTTGGCATGCGTACATCCCAGCCGGAATGCCATACACCTTACAGAGCCAAATCAGAGCATGTGGCTATTCCTTAGATCATGTCTGTGCACAAACTTCTATAACCTTTGTTGGCAGCCATATAAGGCTGCACAGCATGCTCCTTAGATTAGATTAGATTAGATTAGATTAGATTAGATTAGATTAGATTAGATTAGATTATACTAAATTAGATTTCACAGGGAGACCTCCAGCCATATTGTTTGGCTGATCAGCCTGTGGCTGGTCCATGCCAGTCAAGAGCAAATCCAAAAGCTCAGACATGAAATAGAAAAGTTTCATATACATTGCAATCAGTTCAAGCGCCTGTCAGTTCCGTACTCCCAAAAGAAAGGAAAGGAAAATAAAAAGAAAAAACTACGCAGGCAGTGAAAACACTCCCCACATCAATGAAGGAAAAAGAGGGCACCCACTGCCGAGGCACCGTGTATCCCCTTCACCAAGAGAAGCAAAAGAAAGAAGTCAATGGAGATCAGGAGGGTGAATAGCAGTAGTTACAGAGGCTACAGAAGCAAAGAAGGCCTCCAGTCAAAACGACTCAGCGGCTGACTGCTGGTCTGCTTGTAAAAAGAAAGAAGTCGATACAGAGAATGTTACACTTTGCCGTTGTTTTGATTCATGAAAATTAACATATCAAAGGGTTGTACGGATGGTGAGTAGGAGACAGGCATGGAACCGTCTGGGAAGAGGCACTGGAGAGTGAAAGAAGGGGACCAGAGAACATGGAAGCATATTTTGCGCGAAGAAAGCAAACGTGGGGTGTGTACACTTAAAAATAACATGCTGTTCCTGCACATCATCTTGGGCATCACAAAGGTCACAGGTAGGGGAAATGTCGTCTGCCCAAGTAGCTTGCTTAACTTTGAGAGTGTGGACGTGAAGGCAGATTTGAGCCACACTGCACACGATGTGTTTGGGCAAATCCAGGTACAGATACTTAGGTGGAACATACGGGGAATACGATACATGAGCATTCTTGGTTGGGAGAGCACACAAGTGATGATATGTGAATTTTTGTTCAGGCTTCGAGGATGATAAGCAGAGAGTTGTCTCCAGTAGGCAAGATGTCTAAACCTGAGGTCCACCACAAGCAGCTCAAATCCAGAGGGCTGGCAGACCGTATCTTGCGTTAAAAACCATGAATATGATGTAAGCCATTCATAGCAAACAATAAGTGTGATGTCCAGCAAGAAGGATTCCTGGAATTGAGGGAGATATCAGCATGGAACAGCTTTCAAAGTTTGGAGAAGAGGGCTGTTGCAATGGGTAAGAGAGTTATACAGACTCAGAGTGGCTCTAAACCAGTTGAACTGGATAGGCTCTATCATAGTGATGATCCCACACTTGCGTAGCACCGTGCAACAGTGACTCCATGAAAGAGCTGGAGATCTGACTCCCAAAATGGACCAAAATTATCAGTAGCCATTTTTTGGATGCAGTTGTCCATCTGACGACCTTGTTGAAAATAGGGCATTGCCCAAGTCTGACTGGCACACTGTCTGCTGGGATGACACATGACTTAAAAAGCCTTCTTCAATGATGAGTGTCAAGATGAAGCTCCAACTGTCAAGACCAAGCTCCTCTTAAAGAGTCTTTAAGAGGCTCCAAAGTGTGAGGGGTGTCGATGACCCCACCCACACCTAACGGGATGGTATGGATGGTGACTTGAGCTGAGGCCCTTGGAAGATCGCGACAATGGTTGCAGTGCTTCTACTTTGAGGCCTCAAGCTGATTCTTGGGCCGGGTGTCTCTACAGTATTTGGCTTCCACAAGGTGGACGTGTCCTGTGATTCCTTTGTGCGAGCTGTGCGGCAGGGCACTCCTATCCTTTTTCAAGAGGTTACTGATAACCTCAGGCACAGGTCGGGGGCAGTGTGGAGAGATTTTGAGGGAGTAAACTCGCGGGACACTTATAGTAAGCTGGAAACTTATCAGTCTCTTTCAAAAAGTTTTGCAGTGCCTTTTGACCACAATGTGCGAGCCCCCGCCCGTTTATCAAGGATAAAGAAAAGGAAAACTACGTAGGCAGTGAAACACTCCCCACAATAATTAAGGGGGCCACATTGGTGCACAGACCGTATGACCGCCCCACCACAAAGTTCAGACTGAGAGAAGTACGGCAGGCAGAGAAAGAAGACAGGTCCAGCAACAAGAAAGGGAGCAGGAAAATAGCTGAAAGACTGGAGTTCCAGACCTTCAATAGCAAGCAGAGTCAGCACTGTCAGCCTTCCAACCAAGAAAAGCCATGCCTAGCAGCAACCTGCTGAGCACAACTAAAGTCTGCATCCCAGCAGACTAGCTAGGCTAGCTGCTAGCAGCTGCTGACCACGCAGAAAAAGAAAAAAAAAAGCTATGTAGGCTGAGAAAAAACTCCCTACATCAATTAAGGAAAGAGAGCCACATTGGCTCAAAGAGCCGTGAGTCTCCCTCACCAGAAGATGAGAGGGAAATTAATGTGGATCGGGTGGGTTTCTGGCAGCACGCTGCTCCAGGGCACCAGCGTTGTCATGAGTGTTTTTTATTTTCAATGGCACGCCTGGTAGAGGTAAGTTTGTGCGCAAGTTGTACAGAATGGGCATGGAGTTTTCTTGCAAGTGTTTCAGATCTCTGTGAGTTAATCCCTAATTTTCTGAATTGATCAAGGGTATGGGCAGTGTAAATAGTCCCACCCACACCCAGGAGGATTGGGTGGATAGTGATCTCTGCACCTTGGAGTTGTTTGCACAGCTCACTGTGTTATTGCTGTGAGGCTTTTAGCTGGGCACCAGGCCTCGTATCTTTGCAGTATTTGAATTCTATTCAGTGAATATGACGGGCTGGAGTTGTGGTACTCCCCATACTGCACAGTACTCGGTGTGAGTGTGGAGTGGGTGGTCTGTTTGAGTTAGTTGGGTGAGGCGTGACCAAGATAGCATCAGGGCGGCTGGAGTTGCGTCTGGTTTGAATAGGAATCATGGGTTTGAAGAGGTAAGAAGGTACAGCACGATTAGAGGTTTAAACCAAATTTGCTCAGGGACTTGCAGGTCGTGCTGGCCAAACGGTTTGCGTTGCCCGCATCCAACTGCACAAGATTGGCCCCATATGAGCCTTCACTGACCAGTTTCAAAATCATCCTGCAAGCAATATTGTGATGCTCAGTTACCATGTTACGCATGACGGGGCATTGGCAGCCAGATAGGATGTGGAGAGCGCTATCCATGTGGTGGCAATCAGGTAAGGGGCATGTAAGGCTAGTGGATCTTTTATATCGGACTGCATGTTACTGATTGTAAAGAGTGCCTGTGCGGTATTGGAAGACAGTGCGTTTCATTCGAGTTGAGAGACTGGGCATGCTCCAAAAGGCATTGCTTGTGCTCTTGTTTACATAAGGTAGCAAGCTCTGGTAATAAGTGTAATAGCCTGTTTTCCTGTCGGCATAGCCCAGCTTGCGCTTAGCATGCATATGGGATTTCAGAGTACTTGTAAGGTCTGGGAGGTGCTTTAGACGAGGAGAAGACGGGTGGAATTGAGGTGGCCAGAATCTGTCTCTTCCCGAGCTAGCCAGGTTTTATTATGGAATTCCTCCTGGACCAGCGCTAGGAATTCCAGTATCAGTCAGGTTACCATCTTTGAGGGAGACCTGGTATTTAGCAACCTGATCTGCGCATTCATTCCCAGCTATTCCAGCATGAGACTTGACCTTGTAGAAAAAGATGTAGTCTTGAGAGGCTCGGGCAAGGTTTGAGATCCTCTTCAGAACATCTCCTCGCACGTGATGTCTATGCTTCTCTGGGTACAGGATTTGCTTTCTGAGTTGGTGAAGTGAGCTGAGGCTATCTGTGGCAATATGTGTGTAATCATGAGTGAGCGCAGCAGCAATGGCAGCCAGCTCAGCTCTTCCTATTGTACTGGTAATACCAGCACCATTAGGTTCAACTAGATTTTGTGAGTCACTCATAGGATGGTACACACCTGCCCCTATAACTGTTTTGCCGTTCTGGACCTGGCAAGTGCCGTCTGTGTAGGCCCAAGACTTCCAATCTGCAATTTTAAGCTGGAGGTTGGGATGGGACTGACAAGGAGCTTCGACAGTTATGTCTGAGGCAGATCTTTGGGGGCCCTTGGAAATCTGTTTCATGGCTAAGGGGAGTTTTTCACATTTCCTTAACCCGAGCATCACTCTGTGTCTTGTATTCTGGAAGGGGTGGTTGCTAACGTTCTTGATAATCCACTTGGCCTCTGGGATGGCTTTGGCTAGATCCTGCAGCCAGGTATGGTTCCGAATATTCAAGTGAACTCGTGCAGCCATATTCCAGACTGCAATAATCTGTAGATCCCAGGAATGCTGGGGGAGGACAGTTTCCTGGCTGACCCAGGATTGGGGTTTGTCATAGGTAAGTCTGCTTTTTGGAATGATCCCGAGCTTATAGCAAAGGTGTGGGTAAGCATTGAGGAGTTCTGAGTAGGGGTTGGTTACCATATGCCTGCCACTTGCTGGCAGAAGCATGAAGGTGGCTGTAGCCTCTGTATTAAGGATGGCAGAGTAGATAGCATGCCGCAATGCTAGTTTCATGACCTGCTCATCATAGATGGGATGGCAGATAGACATCCCAGAAAACCTGGAGGAGAAAGAATTGTAGTGGGCACCAAACAAAATGTCGCGGGGATCAGAGCTCCAGCAGTGATGGTAGTGAGCGTTATAGTCCAGGGGAGACGCCATTTTCTCTTGGGTGACATGTGCCCATTTTTGGAAAGCGGAGTGAATGTGAGGTGGGATGGCCCGTGAGAAGGAATCTTTAATCTTCTTGCTTTGGTATTTGTCTTCCAATTTGTTTTTGCGGGCAAGGAGTCCCAGTATCTCAGATACAAAGCTTGCTGGTGGCCGGCAGATGCCATCATGCAGACCTTCTGCTTTTGACCGGTGAAATACTTTGAAAAGGACGTCAAATTGTTGGGGGGTAATCATTCCGACGCATTTGCCATCTGTGTTATAGATACAAGCCACTCTTGATTTGTAGATTTCAGGGAGGGTGAGGGTGGGTGGGACAGATGGTGTTGGGCTTTCAAGTGTTTCATCTGTTGGGAAATGATTGGAGGATGGGTTAGGCTTGTGTTTGACAAGATCTATTTCTTGAACCCAGAACTCACAGGTGCCTGTTGGCTTGATGTCCGTTTGTGGATTGGTAGGGTGTATATCAAAGACTACGACTTTGTTGCGAAGTTCAATGTCTAGTTTCTGGCTCCAGGTGCTATTTGTATCAGACTTATTGAACCCTTGCCTCTCGAGGTTGGAGAGGGCAGAGTCCAGTGTGGGCAGGAGAAAGTTGGGTCTGCTTAGCTGAGATTCAAATTCTTGTATGCGCTGGTCGAATATGGGCCAGCTAGTTTTTAATCCTTCTGGCTCCCATGATGGTAGCCAAAAAACCTCAAGCAGTTCTTCTTTAGACTTATATGCTCTGTTAATTTTGTCTTCGTTGCTGAGGCTAGCACAGGCGGGACAGGCCCAGGCTTCAGCAGCATTGATATCTTGCCTTTGCTCATCATTATAGCATCCAAGTTCTCTCATGCATTTCCAGTGGTAGGTACGTTTGCATACATCGCAAACGTACATATCAGGGTATGGTGCCTCAGAATTAACAGACTCATAGCCATAATGGTAATTGCAGATTTGGCAGCATGCGCATTCAATGTCAGTGCGGGCAGCAGTGCAGATGCTTGCTGGATGAAAGCCAGCATTCTTGAAGATAGGCAGGGCCCACTTCTCTAATATCATGGGCCCGTAGTGTGCGTGGTATTGCTTTTGTTGGGGTGAGGGGTCATTGCTCATGTCCTTTCTCTTAGCTGAATATATTCTCCATGCGTCTATATGTGTGACGTCAATGTCATTATAGTATACAGCATTAATGGCGTGGTTGGCTGTGGCTTCCTGGGCCAGCTTTTTCACCAGGTTTTCTTTGTACCTCCAGACGTCGTTTCCTTGCCAATTTGAAGCTAGAGGGTTGATGGTAGGGGTCTGAAGTTCTGTCTCTACATGAAGCAAAATTTTCTCTTTCTGTTAGGATTCTGGGTACTGTTCTGTGTATTCGAGCTGTTCAGGGTGTTGGGGTGGGTATGGGGAATGGAAGGCATGCCATTTTGTTGATTGACACTAGATCCCTGAGTGCCCTGGCTCAAGTTTTGCTTTGAGTCTCTGGATTCTTGTTTTCTAGCTGAGCGCATGCGTTTGCTGGGAGGCCCGTCCCCAGGGTCTTCACTGTGTTGGCTTGGCTGACTAGCATGAATGGTGGGAGCGTTGTCAGGAGGGGAACTGCCAGCATTAGTGGTCTCCAAATTGACTTTTTGCGTGGGGGGCAGGATATTGGATGGAATGGTGGTGTGAGCAGGGTGAGTGGGGGAGTGATGGCTGGATCTGCACTGGGAGCGTGTTCTTTTACTGGGTGGCTCATCCATTGGGGTAGTCAAAATAGCAGGTATCACCTCCTGTGTAAGGGGGCAGATTTGCTGTGTAGCTGGCATATCAATGGATTGGTTAGTGTTTTGTGTCATAGGACCACGCAGAAGCCTGTGAAACAGCCTTTAGAGCAATAGTGCCGACACACTGAGGCACATGCATTTGGATTTGTCTCAACATGTCGTGAGGAATGTTAGCCGTTTTAGACTTAGGGCACACACACTGAAGGTGGAGACAGCGGCTTGGGATACTCAGAACGCTCTTTTGTGTGATCATTATTCTTCAAGTTGTGATGAAATTCAAGATGAGACTCATGCCCTTTTGGTGTGCAGAGACGCAGATGTTTGTGCGTTGAGGAGAAAGCATGCTTACCTGTTTCTCTGGTGATGTTTCAATGGAGCAACCTTGATTACAACAAGCCAGTGTCCAGACTGTATATGATTTCCTTTTGCAACACAACAACAAGCTTTCTTCATTTGTTTCTGAGCTTATGGACATTATGTTGACTGGCGATAACCAGTCTCAGGCCGATCAGCCGAACAGTCTGGATGAAGTTCCCACCATTTTAATCTGTAAATCTTTTATGTAGGGAGCTGACTAGGGTGACAGATCTTTGAAGTAGGTGGAGTGGCTGTGGCCGGCACTGAGTGCTCCCTGTTTCCCCCGTGCACCCTTCTACTTTTCAGCGGATACTGGGAATTGGGCCTTCAAGGACCAAGCTGGCACTCTTTTCAACAAACAACTTACTACATCAGTTCCAGCACCGTTGTAGCTCTGCATCCCCAAGCACTGGCAGTGCATCACGCTATAGAGACTTCATGAACCAGGCTGATGTCCTAGGATTAGCCAAGTTTGTGTCTGCTTGCCTGAAATGCTGTCATGGTGACATGACGTACTTCATGGTTCTCCAGCTTGACCTTGCCCATTTCGTATTGGATTTGTGTGTGGAACGTTGAGTTGAGCACTTTGAATGAGCAAAGCCACACGTATCTTGCATATGCAAAACACAGCACTTGAACAAAATGGAAACAAGCACAGCATGGCATACGGTAGTTTTCTTTTCAAACTTCTTGTAGAAGCTTGTTTACTTGTTAACCTTGTGATAGTTGGTTGAGAATGTTTCACCAGCAGCTGATCAGCCAGATATTCGGGCTGTAGATTAAGTAATGTAAACCCTGTAAACCCTGAAATGCTGGGCTTAGGCAGGTTGCTACGACCCTTTGTGTCGTGAATATCTATGGTGTGAAATCACACTCTGCTTGGCTATTTATGGAGTGACTGGGTCCTAGGGCAGGTTCGATTCCTGCAGCTGTATCAATAATCCCCTAACAGCTTAGCTCCATAAACAACCAATGCAGTAGTGTCCACGCACAAGTCTTTAGGCTTTAGGCGGTCTGCTCCGGGACGTAGCAGTGGTAGCGAAGCCATCAACTGGTCTGATTTGGGACAGGAAGTCTTTGAGTTTGTGGAGCGCAAGGATAATGGTGAAGAAATCGTGCACAAGACCACAGCTCTAGAGGCATTCCAGGAATTAACGCCGGCTGGTTTCTGCACCTGTGCTGGCAATCCCAGATCTGAACAAGCCCTTCCAGGTGCACATTGATGCCTCTGTAGTGGGTACTGGCGGAGTACTCATGCAGGATGGCAGGGTAGTGGCGCACACTTCTTCAAAGTTTTCCCCTACAGAGTTCAACTACACGACCGGCGAGCACGAGTTGCTTGGCCTGGTACGTGCTCTGCAAGTTTGGAGGTGCTATTTGGAGGGTGCTCCAAACTGTGAGCTCATCACAAACCATCACCCACTCGTCCACTTGCAAACCCAGCCTAATCTCTCCAGGAGGCAGGCAAGATGGATGGAGTTTCTGTCGCGATTCCCATTTGTCATTACGTACGCCAAAGGTTCGACAAATGTGGCAGATCCGGTGAGCCGCAAACCCTTGTTGTACAACGTGGCCAATCCCAACTCCGTGATATGTGTTGGGGCTTTGGGGGTTGTGGGGGCTGTGATGACGCGTGGGCGCGTGCGGCTGGTGGAAGAGGGGAGGTTTGTGGGCCAGTCACATCCCCAATTGCCCCCTCCTCCGCCCGCACGTAGGGAGTTTGAGAACTCTCCCTCTCTGGAGCTGCGGGATCCAGCATCTGTTTGGGATCAAGAGATCTCCTCGCCTGCGTTGCCGCCGCGTGCCACCAAACTGACTCCTCGAGGGGGAGGGCAGCTAGGTGGGGGGGAATGTGCCGCACTGACACCGCTGGGGACGCCTGGTGGGAACGGTGGTCCGAGTCCTACCCCTTTGCGCTCACTGAAGGGAGACATCCAGGATGCGTACCACTCTGACCCTCTTTTCTCCAAAAGCAATTACACAAGAGGGCTGAGACGCCAAGATGAGCTATGGTATTTGCAGAGTCAGGTCCTGGTGCCTAGTAGTCCATTACTGAAGCGCCACATCTTGCAGCTGTGCCATGATGATAATCTTAGTGGGCACGTGGGCATCACCAAGACCTTGAACCTGGTGTCTCGTGACTTCTACTGGAGAGGAATGAAGAAGGACGTGGAAGACTATGTGCGGCATTGTAATGCATGCCAAAGGCACAAGGTAAGCACGCGCTTGTACGCTGGGAAGCTCCAGCCCTGTCTGTGCCTGGCAGGCGCTGGGAGAGCAAGTCTATGGACCTTATTGTGAAGCTGCCTATGCCGGCTGCCGGCCATGACTCGATCTTAGTCTTTATGGACAGGCTCAGCAAGATGGTGCACCTGGTGCCTACCACAGAGGCTCTGAGTGCAAGCGGCTTTGCAAGGCTGTTTTTGGATAACGTGGTTAGATTGCACGGCTTGCCCAGCTCGCTGATCTCAGATCGTGGCCCGCAGTTCAACAACAAGTTTTGGGATGAGGTATGTGAGATCCTTGGCATGGACAAGAGAATGTCCAGTGCCTACCATCCCCAAACTGATGGGCAGACCGAGCGCACCAACAGAACCTTGGAGGAGATGCTCAGATCCTACATTGGTAACGAGCAGAATGATTGGGATTCCAAGCTGGTATGTGCAGAGTTCGCGATCAACAACTCCTGGCAGGAGTCGGTGAAGAACACACCCTTCTACCTAAACTTCAGGCAGCACCCCTTAACACCAGCGAGCTTGCAGCTGCCAAGAAGTGTGCCCATGGCTGCTGACTTTGCGGAGGGCATTGTCAATAATGTGAAAAAGGCCAGGATGCACATGGAATCTGCACAGCAACGGATGAAGAGCCGTGAGGACTTAAGGCGTAGGGAGGTGGCTTACAGCCCTGGAGATTTGGTGTTGCTGAGCACTAAGAACCTAAACCAACCAGGCCCGGGCGTGAGAAAGCTGAAGCCCTTGTTTATGGGTCCCTTTGAGATGGAGCATATGGTTGGAAAAGCAGCAGTGAAGCTGCGCTTGCCCCCTGATTGGGCACGGATTCACAGCGTCTTCCATGTCAGCTTGCTGAAACCTTATGTAGGTGGCGCTGGCTCGAACTTCTGCGCTGTGACACCTCCTCCCCCAGTGCAGTGGCTAGATGGAGAGCCATTGTACAGAGTTGAGGAGCTCTTAGATCATGCAGTGGCCAAAAAGGGTCGCGGCAGGATCTACAAGTTCTGGTGAAGTGGGAAGGATACAAGGCGGAACACAACACTTGGGAGCCTGAGAGCAACCTGTTGGGATGTGCAGATCTTGTGAGGAGGTACAAGGCCCTCAAAGATCTACCCACTAAGCCACCAAGGTAATTGGCGCAGTGCGCTCGGGGAACTGATTTCAGGTTGCGCCTGATGAGGTAGTTAACCTAGGCAGCAGTTCACGTATCGTGGCGAAGTGCTGGAGCCACATCAGCTATCTGCTCTGGAGTGATCCTTGCTGCCTTAAGTGACAGTTTGAGTCCTCCTTAGCTTTTGGAACCTCTGGATCCAAGCGGGGCAATGAGATGCCTACGCGAGTCCTTACAAGATGTAAGGGTGGGGGAAGTCACTAGTGTACTTATAGTGCTTATGCGTTCTAGATCTCACCTGGCGCCAAGGACGGCTTGGGCCAGGTGGGGGGGAATGCTACGACCCTTTGTGTTGTAAATATCTATGGTGTGAAATCACACTCTGCTTGGCTATTTATGGAGCGACTGGGTCCTAGGGCAGGTTCGATTCCTGCAGCTGTATCAATAATCTCCTAACAGCTTAGCTCCATAAACAATCAATGCAGTAGTGTCCACGCACAAGTCTTTAGGCTTTAGGCGGTCTGCTCCGGGACGTAGCACAGGTACAGCTATGTATCCCTTCCCTTCCCTGAAATGCTATGACTGAGCTTCTAGCTGATTTTGCTTTAGATTGGACTGGTTTAGTTACAGGCACGTTTTGCTTCAGCTATGCTGCCCTCGCAGGCAGGTACAGCTATGTAACCCTTCCCTTCCATTCCCTATTGCATCAGGGCGACTAGAAGTGAGTCTTTGTTCGTCAGGGAAACGGCGAGGGAAAAATATGTCGATCCCCATTGAACTTTCTTTTGTTCCTCTTGGTGAAGGGGACACACAGTGCCTGGGCCCTAGGTTTCCTCTTTTCCTTAAACGATGGGGGGAGTGCTTCACTGCATAGTTTTTCTTTTATTTAGGGGAACTTTTGTTTGTTGAGTGTTCAGGGATTTGCAGGTCCTGACAAAGCAAGACGATTAGCGATGCCGATGAGGGTTTTGCTCCTGCTTGTTGGTTTGAAGTTGCAGGCTGGGAGTGACAAATGTCAGGCTTTTGACTACTGAAGCCTTCCTGAGTATTAAAACACGACCTTATATATACAAGTTGTCTTGCCTGCCCCTCACAATGGTCACAGATAGGATCAATCCATCATTGCAGTTTCATTACATGAGTGGACCTTCTGCCAGACTTCAGTGAGCTGATTGCCCTGTAACTGGTCCTCGCCAAGCAACAAAAAGTCCATACGCCCCAAGACAAAGAAATATTCTGTGTTGTAAGAGGAAACGAAACACAACTTGGACCCTAGCTCGTTGGTGCACAAAAGATAAAAATCAGCCAAAGGAGTTCCTGAACAGCCGCATGCAAAACAAACCAGTGGTACACAATATTCTGACGTTTGCATCAGGACCCATGGACTTGTTTTTGGGGGCAAAGACCAGCCGCGAGCCAACCAGCCTGGCAAGAAGAGAAAAGGGTAGACTACGCCAGCCAAAAAGGCTGTGCGCATTAAGGACTATCTAAATAGCAAGGGTCTCACCAAAAGCTGGGCAACCTGGCTAAAGGTCAACACTCAGGTAATTTATGGCTGAATAGTAGTTTATGCCATTTTTATCCTCGAAAAAAAATCAGCAGGAATGATGGCTTGGGAAATCTGCGTTATCTGCGAGCAGCAGGATCACTCCATACACAAACAGAAGACGTGAAACAGAAAGGTAAAGGGTAGACAGGCGCATTTGGATGAGCATCAGCATCTAGCAGGAGGCATAACCATTTGATAGAAAGGGGAGGAAAGAAAGTAACATCATGCCAGATACAGGGAGTGCGTACAATTTTTGACGTGTTGCACAATAAAGCAGAATGCGCAAGCCTTTTTATGATGCACATTTGCGAAATGCAGGCAAGCCATGTATTTTGCCATGTATATGCAACAAGCACAATTTTTTTCTAATACACGCAGCAGACCGGACTTTTAGCCAGGTTGTCGTGTTTGCTCAGCTTGCTGATCTGTGCCAGCCAAACAAATCTGCAAGTCTGCAATTCAAGGGAGGAGACACATTTTCTTGTATGCTCCTGATAAGGAAAAAGCGCCAGTCTGGACTACACATCACAATCTTTATCCGCAAACAGTTTTCTGATCTCTTCCTAGGAGGAATTGCACAGACTTCATCCTCAAAGTATTCATTGAAAGCAGGAGCAAAGGAACACCACAACAACACATGCACCTTTATCTGAGCAGCTCTCAGGCCACATCTATTCCAATGAGCATTGTTATGATGCCCAAACTCCTGGATTTTGACGATCAAGATGCAAGCACGCAAGTAAGGAGAACATCCCAAAAATCATGCCTGCGCAAATCCAGATGCAATAACCTTGGCTCAGAGAAAAAGGCGCGCCACAACAAAGTGCAACATATACGTTTCCCAGGTGCTTCAAAGGTTATACCTTGATTGCAAAGGACAACATTGTTCTGTCATTAAAAAAGGAGGAAAGAGGTTACAAACCAGCATCTTGGAATGTTCAAGTTACAAGAAGACTTGCTTTATTCACAAGGCCACCGTTAAGGATGGCTTGCGCAATGCAATCCGCCAAGCCTCACCAAAGCCTTCATTTCAAGCCCACATTTTTGGCTGTTACGACTTTTTGGTACGGGGGCTTCAAGATGTCAGCCCTGAGAGCGGTTCCTGATAGCCTCAGATGCGTCGGCAGGCATTTTGCTTAAGCCAACTCCACTTTCCCTTGCCTGCATACATCACAAATATGGCTGCAATCATGCATGGGGGCAGGAACCAGGGAAGGAATCCTTTCTGAGAACATAAGCCAAGTAGCTGCTGTTGCGTCAAAACAGTGAAAGCTTATGATGTGTCAATAGAGTAGACCATCAAACTCTTGACTTGACCATGCCAGTAACTTAAGTGGGTTACACCCCGAAATGCTTGCATAAACGGTCTTATGGAATGGTTTGCATCCATGACTAAACTTGCCTGACCAATCTCAGGGAGTGGTTTGCACCCTTGGCAATTTGTCTGGACCAATCTGGTAGTTGGAGATGACGTAACTTGTGTAACCAGCCTCGTGGAGGGGCTCGCATCCATGACTAATTTGCCTGACCAATCTCATGGAGTAACTTGCACCTTTAAACACTTGCTTGAACCAAGCTGGCACCTGGAGTGGTTTGCACTCATGCAAAGCCCCTGTAGAGCTGTTGTTGAGTGCAGAGGTGCTGTTGAATGCGAAACTCACCCTGCGTTCAGCATGGGAGTTATGGGCTCCTAAGTCGCAGTCTCCTGAGTTGCACTCCTGGTGGCCCACACCTGAGCCACTTGATGCGATGGGGTTCAGCATGGGGGGTGAGGAAGGCTTCTGTGTGGTAATCCTACAAGGATTGGCCAGTGGAGTGGAAAACAGCATCTTGCTCGTTAGGTGCATGAATAAACAGAGAGTACAGCTTGGTGGTCATGTACAGCTTGTGTGCAGCTTGCGTTGGGCACATGGGTACAACACGGGAATTGTGGTCTGGTCATGTACAGCAAGCAGGTCGTCCATCACAGCCAAGAACATGGATGTTTGCTTTATGGGACACCTTGTCCCATTTCCTCTGTTGGGTGGCAGGGGCACAGCACTTAATGGAAATGAAAAACTTCCAAAAGAATTGTGTCCCTCTTGGTAATTTACATCTCAGTTATTGTGCTTGGTTGCAAAATCCATTAACTGATCACACTTGAGACGCTCAAGCATAGACAAGGTTTTCTCCATCAGCTTTTCTCAATCTAGTCAGGTTGATCACCGCTGTGTGCCCCACTTGCCTTGAGGAATTTGTAATGTCTTCAGAACCTGCTGCAGATTGGTTACCGTTGAAGGTACTACCGAATGGACGTTTCAAATTTTGGTAAAAGATCTGCACTCTGCAGCAAGGAGCATAGTAGGTTAAAGAAGATTTTGTGAGGGATTGCAGGATTTGTTTTGGAGGTTGTGCATGGAGCACAAAAATGATGCATGTGACAACTCACTTCTTCCCCCTGCAAACTCTCTTGTTACCTACAAAGCTAGTTCAGTAAACCTTCATCCTTTTTTATGCAAAATCATAAGTGTGACGCCTGCCCACCCCACAAACATACATGCAAACATGCATGCACATACGCAAGCTTGCAGGCTCGCACGCACACACGCACACTCACTCACTCACAAACACACAGCTTGCAGGTACAGTGTGTATGTGTGTGTGTGTGTACAAATGCCCGCACACATATCTGGAGCTTTCAGCAGCAGGAAGTGATCAGATCGGTGTAGCTGCCCTGTTTATAAGTGTAAGGTACACAAACAAGAGATGTTTCAAAGCCAATCCTACCTGCTATTAGGGTGCAGCGGGCGATTATGTTGAGGCCCTTGGCCGAGGTCAAGCTCACAGTTATCATCGCTGGCTGTGTTGTGTGCTGAGCTGCTGCCCGGGGCAATGTAGTTGAAATTGCCAGAGGCAGTTCTGCATGAGGGTACATGCAGTGGAGGATTAGGTTTGCTGCAGGCAGCATCTGATAACTGTAGGCTCATGCATTAGCATTGTGCAAAAGTTGTGATGTCCTTGCACGCATTTTCAGCCCTTTTAACTGAACAACTCGCAGGAAAAGCTCTTGATTACATAAAACACCTGCACTCCGAGCATCAATTGTTTTGAGCAGACACTGGCACAGCTCCAAGCCTTGGTTTCATGACAACACACACCTTCCTTGTTTTCCTTGTGCGCTCTTTCCTGCAACCAGGTGAGCTTTCCACACTTAAGACAAAGCAAGCCTCAGCCACGCATCCCTGGTGTGTGGGAGGACAGCAGGTGCCACCTTGCTGGACTATGTAGGCAACTTGAGTAGCAAGCCTCCATGAAAGTCTTAACTACCTAAACATTCAGAGGGCGGCCACCATTGTGTGGGAGTTCCTGGGGCTATAGCTCAAAAACTCTTGGATGATCCCGGACCAGATTTTGTCGGTGCAAAGAAGACATCTGAATAAACGTTGATGCTGGTCCAAGATCATCCAGGCATTTCTGAGATTTGGCCAGTCCAAGATCAGGTGAAACTACATGAAAACGAGTTCTAATACATATAATATATATAACCAAATCTAATACCAAATCTATACCAAATCTAATGATCCGATAAGATTACAAGCTGCGCAGGTAACAAAGTAGCTTAAATACCTGGTACCCTAAGCATGGCGGACCTTGGCTCTAAAGATGGCTTTCCGGAATCTTGTGCTTGAAAATCAAAAAAATTTCCCGACCACTTTAATTGCTAAATAAGCCCTCTGTAACCTCACAAGCGCCATAGCAAATGCAACGCTTGGCCACGTTTGCACCTTGTGCACTTGTACTCTTAGTTCTAATCAAACACTTATATTTAAGCAAGGGCAGCCTGGCCGTGAACCCGGATGCGAAGGGAGAAGCTAAAATCAGCAAGGCTGAAAGAGAAGCATTCAAACCATCAGTCCAAATCAGTCCCTTTGTGCACTTTGCGTGCAACACCTTTCCTCACCTCCCACACGCCTGATTTTCCCTGACACTTGAACACTGCACAAATGCGTGGTCTATGCAGCTCCGCCCCCCCCCCCCCCTTTAGTGGAATACAGCCTCAAAAGCGGTGCTTTCAAGGGTCTCATGCTGAAATATTTATGGACAGGACAAAATTATGCTCAGTAAGAGGTACCACTTTTAGGATGTGGAGGCACCTCCTGTACTGATATATCATCATATGTTAAAACATACTTGGTACTGAAGCAGGAACGTAATGCAAGCATAAGCAATAAGGAGGTACAAGACAAGCCGCAACCAGCAGGTACGGCTTTTCAGGTAACTGCACTAATTTATTTACATCTAAGGCAATCTCCTGCATATTCAGAATTCGCAGGAAACTTCCAGGGGAGTGCCTATGAAGAAGGTGCAGTCCAATTTCGAAGTGTAAGCAAGGTGCTGGCTTTGGCCAAAATTTACTTGAAAGCATTACATCTAAAATGTTAGGTGCGTGCAGGAAGGTCGCCAGGGGCCCGAGAGAATTTTCAACCATTTTTGGCACACCCCGTTGCAGCTTGACTCCCGATCAATCCCATTCCTTTGCCAATGTTGTTCAGTGAGTGGTTCTACAGGGCATGGGGTTCAAACGGTTGCGATGGGGAAGCATGGTAAACCCCATTTTTGCCTGTGGCGAAAGAATCCTAGCTCCTCTCCCAGCCAGCTTGAGGTGCAGGACACACTCATATAATGCCTTTAGTACTCCTGCATGCTTAAGTTCTATGATGGAAGCCAGTTGACCCCAATCCCACGACTCAGCACACAATGTTCTTTTTTCCTCTCACTGCCACACGCACACGGGGCACCTCCCCCCGAGCTCTTGATGGATTATCCCAAAGGCACATAAAGGACAAACCTGCATCAAAATATCGTGCCCTTAAAGCTCCAGCAGGCCCAGAAACATTTGGCGGGCACTTTATTAATGGTGACCCTCTGCCATACATAAAACTTTGTGAAGATCCTTTGTTTCATGAGTGCAAAGACAGCAGGTGCCAGCTTGCTGAACTCAGAAGGCAATCCAAGCAGTAACCATACATGCGTGGTTCACAATGCAAGTAGGAAACATTTCATGAATGGTTTACTGGGCTCGAGTGCACTGCTATGACTGGGCCTGGGTGCGCTAAATGGGCCCTTGAATCCACTCGCTTGCTTCTCACCCACCTTTTGACCGGGCCACTTGGAGGCACTCTTGTGACCGAGTCAGCCGTGCTAAAAACAAAACACCCAAACCCACTCACCTGGTGACTGGGCCACGTTGCTTCTGGACACTGGTCTCAGCCCTAGGCAGGGCGGTCGAGGGCGCTGGTGCCAGTGGACGAGGCTGCACAGCAAACCAAAAGAGCAAGAATACCCAAGAATGAGGCTTGAAATAAAAATGGTGAGTCAGTGTTTGTCGTTGTATGCAATAACAGTAAGCACAAGGGAAGGACACGTGCCTGCATGGGCATCCTGCAGCAAAGGATCAGACAGATAATCGCCTGATTACCACCATGAGAAAGCAACAAAGACAGCAGGACCGTGCTGTGCACATGATGAATCGAGCGTGCATCACCTGAACCTTCACGGTTATGTTGGAAGAGATGTCGCTGTCATGGCTTGTCCGGGTGGGAAGCGACCAATTATTAAAGACAGTCTCAGGGCTTACACCCTTTCCTCCTGCTTTCTGCACATGAACGAACAGTAGTGTTGAGAATAGCTCTTCACACTTTCAGAGTTGGAATTTTTTTTGTTGCAATCCTCGCTCAAGTGAGGTTTGCAGGCTTGTGCAATGCCTCCAAGGGTTGGCTTCAAATGACATCAAATTACATGTCATATGCAACATATGTCAAAATTTTTCAAGATCTGGTGATCCAGTGCACATTTGCCCCACAATCTGCAGAGAAAACTGGAGCACAGAAAAGGAGCTTGTTGTTAAGCAGAGGCCATGCATGCGAAGGGGCATCTTTGTAAAGAGATCACAGATTTGCCGCCTGCCTGACTTCCACCAAGGGACCCCATTCCAGCACAGTAGTTGAGTCACTGGTCTCTAAACTGACACCTCCATGACCGCGGCGCAAAAGCTACTCAGCAAATAAAACCTGCACAAGACGCTCTCTACATCGTACCCCTTGGGTGTGGCCTTACATTGACCTTTAGTCCAGCACCATTTGCACATGCATTGCTTTGCTTACCTGGCTGACCACCAAGCGCAGCGCCCTTTCCACTCTGGTGAGGCGCTCATTGAGTCGGGTGGTGACCAGCATAAGTCCTGCCGATAGTTCATCCACCTGCACGTGCATGGCGAGAGCACGACCCTTAGAACGCACAGCATCAGTATTCAGGAATATTTGTATTAAGGAATATTCGTTGAAACACCTATTTGTCGAGACAAAGGAACACTGTGTGCCAACAAAACAATTTATAAAGAGGGGCCCAATCAACTTCCTGTGGCAGCTGGAGGCCGGCCAACAGCTCATTCTCATAGCGGTGCACAGATCTACATGCAACCACTCAAAGCAGTAGCTAGAGGACAGCTGGCAGCTCATGCTCTTGCACTTGTACAGACCTCAAAGGAATGGCTGGGATATTTGAGGGTTGGGTGTTGTGAAAGCATGCAGCAGGACCTCCTACCTCCAGCAAACTCATCTGTGTCCACCAACATCAGCTGAACTTGCACAAAAAAGGAAAATATTTGCATAAAAAAAGGAAAATATTTGTGATGAGCCCAGGAAAGAAAGCTGTTGTCACCAGCACTGTGGTGAATTCACAGCAGTCTAGCAAGCAATAGTGGTTTGCGGTGCCCATTACAATATGCTCATGATGCACCTCCTTCAATTTAAAAGCTTTTAACGTGATGTCCAACAAGGAAAAAGCAGAGGGCTTGTCGCCATTAAGCCTGCCCCAGGTGTGCATGCAGAGTTGAGGCTGGGTCAGCCATGTGCGAATGAGCCAAACCTTCCTGCATGTAAGAGAGCTCCTCCTCTTGACGTACCTGCTTACTAGCTTCCAAAACTGTCCCTGACACTGTCCATGGCTTCATGCGGCATGGGTGCAGATGTTGAAGGTGGCCCCCTCAACATACCTGCTTCCTAGCTTTTGGTGCGCAGTCTCTGACACTGTCCATGTCTTCATGCAGCATGCATGCAGATGGTGCCAATATCGAAGCTGTACCCCTCAACATACCTGCTTCCCAGATGTTGTCGCGCAGTCTCTGACACTGTCTATGCATTCATGCAGCATACATGCCAGTGTTTTAGCAGGCCCCCTTGACGCACCTGCTTCCCAGCTTTTGTCGCGCTGTCCCTGACACTGTCCATCCCATCCATGCTTGCCGCAGTAGCCTCCAAGGTTGGCGCCACCTGCATGCATTCCACATACAATTATACAGGTGTGGCTGCACAGTGCATACATGAGAAGTCAGGGCTGCTTGGATTCTTCCTTTGATTTTCAAGTGGAGTATCATTTGGCTCATGCCCTGCAGTCTAGAGCAGCCCGAGCGTAACTTTGATCAGTTGCAACAATGAAGTATGTTGGGTTGCAAGGGACAAGGCCAAGGGGGCAAGCCTGAACGTAGGCCATAGCAACTGGGCTATGCCATAATGCGCTGTATTTCCAGGAGGCATGCACATGCAGCGATCTGATAAAGTTCCCCCATTTTGCTCAGGAGGTTCAAGGCTAAAAATAACTTCATGGAAACTCAAGCTAAATCCTACTGGCACGTGCGCGCACACCTCATTCAGCACATCCACTAGAATCCTCGCCGCGAGAGCCTCCTCTTGGATTGGACCAAAGGGTGGGATCCGAGGGACGTGAGTCAGGGGTTGCGAGTCCTGCTCCAAAGAGCCCTGCAGCAACACAATGAACACAAGAACGCAATGAACACAATGCTGCAACACAATGAACACATGAACACAATGAACACAGACAGCTGTCTGTCTTTCATTTGGCACCTGCTTGCCGTTGGATCAGGCAAAAAGTACAAGTACTGAGGGCGCACAAACCGATGTTCCTCTGCCATGTGATGCACCACTGCCTTGTCACAAAACCACTGCCCTGTTCAACCACTGCCTTGTTCTAAAACCACTGCCTTGAGATGCACCATTGTTGCGCTTTGGCAGGAAGCATGGCTTTCTTTAAAAGCATCACAAGCCCTTCTCCTAACATGGCTACCAAAAGAGCTCAGGAAGCATTGCATGAGCCAGCCTAGCAGCACATCCAAAATGTCACGCAAACCTGGATGCTAGTCCTCTTTGAGGTTGAGCGGCCAATCTTCGGGGGTGTTCCAGCAATGCTGGCCCCCCTTTCCACACCCTTACTGGATGCTATTCTGTCTTCCAGGTCATGCAGGCGCTGCATGATGCCGGTATTCATGCCGTTCAGCAGCTGCAATGAGTGTGTGTGTGTGTGCGTGTGTGCGTGTGTGTATATGTGTGTACGTGGTTAGGTTTGTGTGTGTGTGTGTGAAAGTAAGACACATTACTCAAACATATGAAGAAAGCTTATGATTTGATGCATATCCACACCTGAATCCTTCCATGTTATGTGCCTGCATTGAAGCAATCCATCAGTTGCTGCATACAGAAGGAGGCCCAATTTGATCAGAGTCTGCGTAGCACAATAATACACACACAAACACAAACACACACCACCACTACCACCACCCCCACCAGCATGTCCAGCACTCTGGTCTTGCCACTAATACCTTGATGCTTCAACTCAAAACCTAATTGTGGGTAAATACGCACAAGATGGGCAGACGGCAATCAAAGGCACAAGTGATGCAATCCTTGTAGGATTGTAGTGATGCAATCTTCCCTTGCAATGAAAATGAGCATGTTCCACAGCTAACTTGACGCACGCATACCGTCTTTTCTGTGAGAGCCAGCGAGGCTGCCAATGTAACACCAACTTGCTTGACAAGAATTGCTCAATGTGCAGCATCGACTTACTTGACGCATGCATGCCATTTCCGTTTTAAGGGTAACAGAGGCTGCTAAGGCAGCGTTTGCACGCTCCTCCGTGCTGTCGTTGTCACGCAGCAGCCTTACTGCCTCCTCCAGGTATCCATGATCACTGTGAAGAATGAAAGGTGTGTGTGTGTGTGCGTGTGTGTGTGCATGTGTGTGTGTGTGTTTGTGTGAGCGTGCGTGTGTGTGTGAGTTTGTATGCACGCGTGCATGCGTGCGTGTGTGCGCGTTTGTTAATATTCATATGGCCTACTTATACCTGTCTATGTGCTCTAGGTCACACCCTTTCAATCACACCAGCGGGCTTGCCCTGCCAAAATACAGTGCTTGCAGCCTCATGCTTTGAACAAAAGTGTGCTGTGCTGTGCACTGATGCAGTTTCATAGGAAGGCAGGCATTCAAGGTTTGAGATCAAGCACCGCATCTATCAGGGGTTGTTTGAAGGAGAGGAAGTGGTATCCCGGGCTCTTGGGCTTCCAGGGAAAGAACTATCAATTTAAATAACAAGTATGGGGGTGTCACAGGTGTGCGGGCGTCCAACCTCGAATTTAATTTCACCTTGCCCATCAAATTCAAAGTGACATCACACCACCAGGTTCCCATTCTTCATGCTCTAAATTTCCTATTTCCAATGGGCAAGGGTGATCTATGCCACATCAAAGTTTTTGCAGAAGATCCAAGCAGGTCTCAAAGTTTTGACCTCACGTTTTGTATGTAGATTTCATTATGATGATGTTTAGGTAGAAAAAAATGAAAAAAGCTTGAAAATACAAATATACCCCATTTCTTTTGCAATGGTGTCAGCTATATAGCTGCTCCACAGCTGAGGGTAAACTTGGCAAGATGGGGTAGGTTGCAAACTTCCCATCCTCGACCACAATGCCCCCCTTTCCCCTTGTTGAGCACTTTAGCACACACAGAGCCAATTTTTCCGAAGCTTATTAAGCAGAAATATGCCTCTGATCAAAAGCGGGACTGTATAAAACAACCTGGGCATGGTGCAGCCAGAGAGGCTCAGTAAAATTTGGTCCCAAGGCTCTGCGTCACCTCCCTGAATTACAATATGGTATCAAACAATTGTCTGCTCCAGGCTCTGACCTTGGGCTCACTGGGTGCCCCGATTAAGAATAATGATATTAAGTAATAACACTCCAGGCTCTGACCTTAAGCTCACTGGGAGTCCTGAAATTAATCATAATTAAGAGTAGGGTGAAGTAATCTACCAAACTGCTCCAATCTCTGACCTTTGATTTTCTGGGCGTTCTGGAGCTGCTACACTGGCCTCCTCTGTTGCAGCTGCAGTGCCTTGCACCCCTGCATGTATACAGGCACTTTTTCACACTAATTCTTCCAAAGCTGCTGCAACACACACACAAACACACACACACACCACCACAACATGGCACCAAGGGATGCTTGCATGCCACCCTTTGTACATATGCCTAATTTCAATCAAGTAAGGACGCCCTTATTGCTGTTTTGTGTGTTTGTGTGTGTGTATGTGTGCGTGTGCGCGTGAACTTCAAGCCTCGGGAGAGTGCAGAGGAAATGTGTTCTGGGCTGCACAAGTTTAGTAGGAGGTGCTTCACCAAAGTTTGTACAGGAGCACCATGAACAAACGCGCTCAATGCACCAGGGGACACAAAGGCAATCCCAGAAGTCATTTGCTGACCATGCACAGCAGCTTGTCTTGGGGAGGGTAGAGCCAGGAGCAATGCACCAAATTTGGCCTCAGGAGTTGCACTCTGGCCGAGTGCATGCACAACAGAATTGATTTAACAACAGAAGTACTGAGCATATTAATGCCTCAACGTACTGCAAGGAACCAAATTAGCAAGGAGACCTTGCACTTCTGGTTGTCAATTGCAACTGCTCTCACCAGGAACGCAGGCTTTGAGGCTTTCAATCTCTGTACGCATATGGTTGATCTGAGAGCATTGACCACACACAAGTCAAAAGTCTGTGTTAGAACCTGTGCAAAGTCAGGATAGATTTTGTGTGTATCTGGGTGATCTGAGAGGTTTGACCACAAAAGCCAACGTCTGTGTTAGAACCTGTGCTTAGTCTATGCGCAATCAGATCAGAGTCTGTGCACATCTGGGTGGCCTGGGAGCTTTGACCGCACAGATCTAAGTCTGTGTCAGAGTCTATACGCAGCCTATGCGCAGCCAAGCTAGTGCCAGTGCACACCTTTTTGACAAAACAAGTCAAGTGCAAAGACATTTGCTGCAGCACAGGATGGAGCTCGCCAAGAGGCAAGAAAGCGTCCATGGTGTTCATGCCATGGCACACGAGATGCTCAAAGCACCCCAGATCTGGGGTGCTCCCTCTAGTAGTAGTAGTGCCCCCTCTCTATATTCATGCCACTGTGGACATCTTAAACAATCCTTTTGAGTCACCAAGGCTTGAACCACATATAATTAGGGGCTTGGGGGGGTTGTTTCTAAAACACAGAGCTTGACAAACGAGTGAGCTTATGCGCCTGTTGAGGAGTTACACCAAGTGCCGTCAATACAGTGTGTTCTGACCGAGCAAGTTTGGCGAAAAAGAAGCAGCACAACAGCAACAAGGCAACTTACGTCTTGTTGGATCTCAAGCCCCATCTTAGCAAAAATTTGCATTGCTTCAAAGCCTGCTTCAAACCTTGCCAGCTCCTTTTCGACCTGCAAGCAGGAAGGCAGAGGAATAGAGAAAGGTGCACGGCTCTGCACAGGGTCCTGAGTGAGATAGGGCGGGCTCATCCATAAATTCATATTTCAGCTTGTGATGGCTGCGTACAGAATTGTGGCCCCAACTCCTTCTCATCTTGTTCTTGGAGGCACTCAGGCTGATGACAGGATGACCCGCAGCGCAGACCCCAAAATGCATTGGTCAAGACGGATTGAAATATGGACTCGATTCAAAAAGAACCCCACATGGACGCAAATGGAATGCAACATCAATTGATGCGTGCTGACCTGCAGCACAGATTCAAAGAAATGTTGATTTATCATGTGGTTCAATGATTCATGCACAACTGTGCGTGCTTGCTCTGCTTGTTTACCAGAGTGAATCATCCACCTAATCCACCAGACGCCCTTGGAGCGGCCCAGCCACCTCATCTATGATACAAACAAAGTATTTGTTGGCCAAGGGATAACCCACCATATCCAAACGCTCTTGGAGCGGCCCAGACACCTCATCTATGATACAAATAAAGTTTTGTTGGCCAAGGGATAACCCACCATATCCAGACGCTCTTGGAGCGGCTCAGCTACCTCATCTATGATACAAATATTATTAATATTTATTTGTAAAGTTTTGTTGGCCAAGGGATAACCCACCATATCCAGACGCTCTTGGAGCTGCCCAGCCACCTCATCCAGCATGAGTGCCAGCTTCTTGTGCTGCAAACCGCCCTGCCCTACCTCGTTGTTCGCACACATTGCCTGCAGGGCAAGGAATGGTAAGGGCCCTGTGAAAAACTCTTGCATTTGCCAAATAGGCTGCTGAGTAGGCCTGCCAATAAGCCATAGCCCAAATGTTGGAAAGCTGTAGGATCGAGTGCAGCTGCAAGTCAACCTCAGAAAACCCAGCATGGCTTGGAAGCTGAGCAGCAGAATATGCATCCTGGCAGCTTTGCTTCTATCAAAACACAAAAATAATCTCCGTGGGTGCCCTAAAGCAGTGGCCTACCAGCTAGGTTTCTGAAATCTGTCTGTGCCTACCTGCTACCCAAGAGCGCACCTGCACGTGGGGCTCATGTGTCGCAGACACACGCTTGACGGCTGCCTCCACAATTGTGAGGCGTTGCAGGATCGGGAAATATTCGCCTGCGGTTTGCATGTACCAAACTGAAAGATCATGGAGGCATCTTGCAAAACCAATCATTGTTGTAATGACTGAAAGAAATGGCTGAACCTAGAATCCAAAAGGGCCAGTTTTGCTCTGCTGCAGACATGGACCAAGGTGCATCCTTCACAAGATGCATTTCCAGGAATGCACACAATCAAGCTGTGGCAGGTTGGCAGGTTGTGGCTTGCCTTCTGTGCAGGTCATAAGGAGTGAGAGGCCCATAAGAAATCGTAAAAAGACGTGACAAAAAGACTCATGGAGGGCGAGGTTCGCCGCTGCTACCGGCTCATTGTTACCAGTGCGTAACTGCCTTTATAAATGAGATTCTCATGATGACAGAAATAAGCCAGCAAATGAGGTCCCCCTCTGTGATCCATATTCATTTATGTGCACTAGCAACACAATTATGTTGCAAACCTTGATCTCCCAGACTGCCTCGTCAGCCTTCAAGCAGGACATTAACCTCTCTGAGAGCATCTTACTTGTATCTGCCTAAGAACGGCTGGATCAATGTAGGCAGAAGCTGCCATCCAGGGGCAAGGGGCATGCTTGCAAACAAAGACTAAGACACAGCTCAACAGATAGCATCAAACAAAGCCTTGCTGGTACAGAATTTGAGCCCACATCCTGGAGCTCACCTGCGCTGGCCTCCTTGCCTGCCATGAGGCCTGCTACCCTGCCCGCTTGCTCGCCTGCAGCCTTTGCTGCCTTGATCAAAGCCTCCTTGGCTTCCGCACCACCTGCTTCAGCGCCAACTGCCTTTCCAACAGCCAAGTCAGTAGCATCACCGGCCTCGTGGCTAGCTGCAAAAAGGCATGCAGGCCACAGATATTGATTATATGCATTTTCCCAGCCAATCCCTCCACTTGCAGGGCTGCGCGCAACGCACCCAGCAAAGCCTGATGCAGTAAGAAATTTAGAGGGGGTTCTCCGAGGCCTTAGATTGCCTGTTTCTTGCATGCTCCCTGCAAAGGTGCCCCCTTTTTGGCAGCTTTCAAGCCTGGGGGTCCTTCAACGGTCTGTTTAAAGGAAGGTTGCGAAGGCTTTCTGTAGCACTTGAGAACTTGAGAGGTGCCAGTCGGGGGTACATGCCTTATTTGCGCACAAAGCCTGCACTTCTCTATCAAACCTCATTCCTGAAGACCCACTGCACCATACTGGGTCTTTTTTTGTGGTTCTGAGTCCTTGTACAAAAGGATATCATTGAAAATTGAATAAAGTGCAAAGAATCGGCAGTTGATGAGATACAGGATTTGAGCTAATTTCATTAAGGAGAATCCAGCACAAGGGGTGCCAAAAGACCATTTTAAAACCATACTCAGCCGTTTTTTTGCAGGATGCCAGCATTGCATTTGGAGGCTAAAAAACAATATTGGGAGTGAGGATGGTCCCGGGGTGGAGGTGTGGGCCATTTCTGAGTGATCTGAGGTCTTCCAAATTTCACCCTTGTTTGTCAACGTGGAACCTCATAGAATTGTAATGATTGGCATGCTAAACTAAATTTGAGAAAGAAACATGAGAAAGAGCATGTCCTGCAGTACAGGCCAGTTGACCCCCTCTAGGGTGGTGGAGCTTTTTCATCGAAGCACCCACTGCCCTTGCACTCTACGATACTTCCCACAAGCACGGTGAGAATCATCCGTCGGGTCAGCTGCACTAACTGGTGTAATTCCTGGGTAGATACAAGGTACTGTCACCATCATAGACCTTGCATTTGGATTCTGGATGAAACAAATTTCGTCCATCAGTTGCACCTTCCAATGCCACAAGTGGCGCATAGAGATGAGTCTGCTGACGCAGAGCCAGGGAGACTTTGGCAGAGTAGACAGCCCATTCGTTGGGATAACCACCGCCTTCCCTGATACCTTCGAAGAAAATGGCAGGACATCTACATTGACCTAAAAGTGGGCTTTTTCCAGGTGTGTTCAATTTGACAAACCCAGAACTTCATGGCACTTGAACTTTACACGTGTTTTGTTGAGCTCAAAAAAAGTTTTTTGTCAGACTTTTACCTACAGTCTTGAAATTCAGCTTGCGATGTCAATGTGAAGACCACTAGAAGCTCATTTAAAGGCAGCATGAAGGTCGCATGGACCCGTTCCCTCCATACCTGTCACTTGAATGTGTGCAAGGGATGGTAGGTCGGGGAAGGCCGTATGGGTGGTCGGAGTGCTTGCTAAACTACTTTCCTTGCCACTCACTTTCTGACCAATTTTGCAATCGGACAATGCGACAAGTTTGAACTTTGCATGCATTTTATCACAATACATTCTTCAGACAATCAAACTGAACTTCTTAGGCTATTTCACTACTTTTTGGTAAAATATCAACTTCTGTGCCTGAGGTGATACCTCCCAGATTTTTTCCAACAAAAAGTGGGATTCTAGCTGCAACTGGTTGGTTTTGTGAATTACAATCTTTTTGTCTGAAGGACAGATGGTTACCAATCCTCACAAGTTTGGAAAATGCTCACCTTTATAAAAAAAAACGAATAATTCGAGCCCCAGTCACTCTCATCTACCCATGCCCGTGGCCTATCAATCTTCTCTTGCATTGGCCACTACCAGAGCTCAATGCCATTTTCAAATTACAGAGCAAACCACTGCAAGAATGAATGCTCATGAATTGACGCAACTGTCACCAAGGGGTCAGAAGAATTGTCAGAAAATCACATAAATTTCAACCATTAATTTTCATGGCTCTACATGGCAAATGATGTTTGATGCCTCTTGCTGACACAGCGCCTGGGGAATAGGCCTCTCTTGTCAGCAAGGAACTCCCCAACTTTCTTTCTCTTCTTATTACTCTTTTCCACACGATCATGTGACAAAACATACCTGCTTCAAGCCCAGGCGTGTTTTGTTGCTGCTCGGATTTTTTGAGCCGGGCCTCTAGCCGCCGCACGGTTTCCTTGAGGCTGTCATTTGCACGCTCCCTCTCTACCAGGTGTGTTTCAAGCCTCTTCACAAGGGCATCCTGGATGCATGCAGGGTTATGCAGACATGTAAAAGAGCAGCATTGCAATGGCTGATTTTGTGTGAGGACGTCTCACACCATTTCAGAGGAGCACTCTGCACACTACACATACTCCGTCACAAACGTATGTTTTACAAGCTATGTGTAAGAGTTCTGGCCGGCGCTGCATGCAAAATACGGCGACAGAATCCAGCAACCATGGGGACAGCCAATTTCGCGCACAAGCGTGTTTGTGTGAAGCAGAGCAGGTCTGACAGGGTCTTACCAGCTGATCCAGTCTGTGCTCTGTTTTTGCCTCTGCTCTTTGAGAGGAGCTGCCTTGTGGTGAGCGGAGTGGCCTTTGGGGCCGAGGTTGTGAGGCAGGCGCCCGGTCCGAAAACAGGTGCTCCTGCTGCCTCATCTTGCTCATCTGCTCCATCAGCACGGCCACTTGGTTCTGCAGCTGGAGCATTTGAGCGTCTTGGGGGGAGTGCTGCTTTGGGTTGAAAGGGGCCATAGTGCGCGGCGGCGCGGCTTGGGCTTGCTTCTGCATTCAGTCCAGCATTTAATCAAATTCAGCACCACGGGTTCTACTATTTTGGAAAGCGGCTTGAGCTTGCTTCTGCATGCAGCAGCACCACAGGTGCAGTTCTCCTCTTCTGTTGCGTTGCATGCAGCTTCGTAGGTACCGTATTTCTTTTTTATTGCATTGCATGCAGCACCATAGTTTAGAATTACCTTCTTTTTTAAAGCAGGGAGGCCCCTTATTTTAAACATCCACGCGAGTCACCCCTCACCACAGGACAGCTGATCCATGGCAGCCAAGAGTATTATATGCCCATAGGCCAGCCACTGGCGCTCCTTGCTGGTTTACAAGTATGCAGCCTACTATATGCTCTCTTCACAGCTATGCATGTCGTGTACTTGTGAATGTTTGTGCCACAAACCTGCGGTGTTGCGGTGGGTGCTCCCTTCTGCCTTGAAGTCGCCGAAGAGAGCGATGTTGAGCTGCTCAGAGTTTCCATCAAGCCTGCAAAATTACGCGAATCAGGAGCGCAATGGCGCGCACATGCAAGGGTGATGGTTTCTGGAACAAAGCATGTTGAAGTCAGCAGATCGCTTCCTGGATGTATTGCAAAACTCCCACATTCTGTGCAAGGCTTGCGCTTGGTAGCATTGTGGCTCAGAATCTGAAAGGTAGCCTTCCAGCAACTTTAGTTTAATTTGTTGGTGACCAATTAAAGAAGCCCCTGTAGTGGATGAGCTCCTCGCAAGGTATGCTCCAGCTGCATATGTTGATAGCAACCACAAGCGAAAAGTGAGGTGCCGTCCATGAGCACTCACCTTTAAAGCCCGTTTTTTTCTTAGGTAGCGAGTGTGCAGAAGGGTTGGGTTTGAACACCAAGGAAGGTGCATGGGAGGCGTTGGCAGCAGGACTGCGCTCAGGCTGACCATGAGAAGCAGGCCTGTGAGATCGGGCATGCTGAGATGATGATGAGAGCTGAGCAGCCCTGTGCTGCTCCTTTCCTGCTTTGATCATGGCCTTTGCGTCATCTGCATCAGCTTTCACATTGTTCTGCGCAGCGAGCGCAACAGTGGGAGGCGGCATCGGCATGCCATAATCAGCCTCCTCTGAGCACTCTGAGATGCGGTCCACTCGCATTTGCCTGCTGTGCCTTGCCACGCAGGAGGGACCGCACTTGCGTAATCAGGATGGAGCAGCCCTGAATTCCTCCTGCAAATCAAACTGTAACAAGAGCAGGCGATGTGCACAAAAGTTGAGAAAGTTCAAATGCAAGCCATTTTTATGCCCAAGCCTTGGTTGATGAGTGCCACAAGTGTGAAGACCTTGCACCCATATGCAAAGGTTGTATATGAATGACTGGATTATGCAGTTCTGGTGGTCCGCTTGCTTGCATCCCTCCGGTAACACCTTGCTGCTCAAATGTGTCAGAGCTTGTTTGTTATAAATAGCTGCCTGTCTGTGCGAATGAAAGGAAGTTAAGGAGTGCTTTAGGCATTCAAGCAAAAACTCATACCTAGCTCTTATCATCACCAAGGAGCACCCAAGGAGGCTTGACAGTGTAAAATACTATTTAAGCCAAGGCATATAAACCAATGCTGCAGCCTAACCTGGTTCCATTCCTTACCTCAAAATGGCCTCCCAAAAAACCGTTCAGGCCGCGTGCCACTTTCCCAGTACACCCCCAGCTAATGTCACATCAAAAAACATTGTTGTGGAGTAGAGACGGTGCTTACAGCTTGGAGTGGGCAAGAGCTATTTTTCAGCTGCCTCCGGGGATGGTTAGGGAGCTGCCGTGCAATGATCCAACAATTAAGAAAATCAATTATCATATATCAATAATATTGACAAAAAACGCACCGTGTGAGATGCACAAGGGGAAAACGGTTTCTTCTCCACTTTCAAAAATTCAATCACAAAGAGCCATTCCCTGGTAGAATACCCAAACACGCCTGAACTTGTAACACTGAGGGTAGTGATGTTTTTTGGTGGTGCCTTGAGGCTTGGTGATTGCCACGGAGGTAGCCAGGGCGCCTCTTTCCTCCTCAATTGATATCATGATGACAGAAACACTTCAGTATGATTCCAAACTTTGAAAGTGTTCTATTTCAATAAATGGAAGGGAAGTTCTACTGCTCATTGGCAGTCACTGTGACTCAAGTCTCCCGCAAGTTTCCCTCAAGTCATGGGCAAGTCCTTTTTCCCAGTGTTCCCCCAAAACAGGAGAATTCGATAAAGGGAAGCCGTCCATAAACTGGATAGGCAGTGAACACAGATCATTTCTAACGTAAAATGTTTTTGGAGAGCATGCATATTTTAAGGGCTTAGGGGCAGTTCGACCCCCTCAAGACGTCTTGAGCTTGCTGGACAGGGCTTGCCTGACAGTTGTGTCCCATGGTACCAACTTGCTGGAGTAGACTTCTGTGCTTGCTCTTCCTCTTGGTCTGTGTGATGGGGCCCTGCCTTTCAGCTGCAGGACAGGTGACCATTCCTTAATGCATGCGGCCAGACTTGGACTGCGTGGAGGCACAATGCCCAGGAAGTTCCAGTGGATCTCTCTCTCCTCCTTTACCAGAGATAAACCTGGTAAAGATTCTTTACTGTTCAGGAAGTTCAGAAGAAAGGTGAAATTGAGGGGTTCTAGACCAGGCCCTGAGGGTTGTCAAAGCATCGTTGACCGTAAGAAAGAAAAGAATAACTATTTAGGCAGAGGAAGCTCTCCCAACATCAATTAAGGAAAAGGAGACATCAGCTCAGAAGAACCGTGAATCCCCTCCACTGGTGACCACGAAGCTACAAATCAGAAAATGTTAATGGTGATCTGGAGGATTGCTGGAAACACCCAGCTCCAGAACCTGGCTGTGAGAAGTCAATGATACGGTATCACTGAACAATGGCATTGTTCAATAACACGTATAGAGGTTACAAGATTGACCGTAATTACTGCTCTTGTACGAGTTGCAATTGCTCTTGATAGCACGTCTAGGCTTGACAAGCTCGTGGGCATAATGTACAGGATGGGCATGGAGTGTGAAAAGCAATTTTTTGAAGATTACAACCTCGTTGGCCTGATTCAGAGTGTGTTGAGCATAGCAAATTCTGCCAACACCAGGAGAATGGTGTGATCATGAAGAGTCATGGCTCATCCTCTAAGCTGTTCACAAGATGTTCCTCGTGATCCTATTGTTGCTGTGCCGTCTCCAACTCATTTCTGGGACGGCTCTTCTGAGCCAATGTGTCTCCTTTTCCTTAATTGATGTAGGGAGAATTTCCTCTGCCTGCACAGTTTTTTGTTTCTTTCTTTCCAGGACGATAGAACCCCTCTGTAAGCTTGGCTTAACTAAAGAAAAGGCCCTCAAACTTGCAACCAAACTCCACTATCATGCTGTCAATACCTTTACAACGTGAAATTACCATCACCAAAATGGCCATCCAGTTTAGCAATCCAAGCAATGGGAAAAGAGGGGGGGGGGGTACTGGACGGGCTGCTTACAGGAGGGCGAGACTGAAGCCTGGAAAGATGGCCGACAACCCGCCAGATCCGCATTAGTTTGGTTTGCTCGCTGGCTGTGCTTTTAGTTGGTTGGACTCACTGTTAGTGCTAATGACGGGTCTTTCATTAATGCATGCTGGCTGCTGCTTGGGCAGGGCATAGACTTTTACTTTTTTACTTTCCCAGGACAGGGAAATAGTGTCTTTATGGTTTGATAAAGTACGTGCCACATAAATAGTACTTGCATGCACATTCTATTCTGTGCACATAGTCATGTGGTTGTCTGACAGGGGTTGATTTGTTGCACCTCTGTTGGGTCTGGCTTCTGCTGCGCAGCACCTGCTAGTGGCGCATACAGGAGGAGGGTGGTGAAGTGGGTTTGGTACAGCAGGGGATAACCAGGATAGCACCGCCCTAGGGTGGCTAGAGGAGAGTCTCCCTCTGCCGTGGAACCCAGGAACAAAAAGCCAAGGGGCTATCAATTTGTTTGAGGCATGTTCAGAAATTCAAAGGCTAATTTGGCTCCCCACATCAACTAAGGAAAATATCTTTGGGGCCAGCAACAATCCAAAAACAAATTCTTGAAACTTGAACATGCACAAGATGATTTACAGGATGAGCCATCTACTTTATTCAAATGTACTACTGCCAGTGTATAGTATGCACCCCGAGGTCTGCTATCTTCAGCTAAAAGTATGCTTGTGTCCTCTGGTCACCTCCTTCCACTCTTCAACTCCACTACCCAGACGGCTCTTACCTTTCTTCCATGTGCAGTCCTCTGATGCATCTTTTCTGGAACCAAAACAATAACAAACCGTATCATTTTTGAAGTGAACTCCTCCTAAAACAGCTACTACTCATATTACCATCAGATTTTGTTGCCACATGTAGATAAGAAATTTAGCAATGGCTTTAAGAACATGTCCTGTATATCCACACCCATGAAGCGCACCATCTTACAATATCGCACTGGCACCCTCTATAACCAAAAACATGCGGTTTGCTTCAAAAGGTCAATTGACCCACTATGCCCTCTCCCAGGTTGTCATCAATTAGACAGCGCACTCCACATGCTTTCAGGCTGCCAAAATCATATCATCTCCAGCATGAAACCTGAACGCCACAATCTTGCTGGAAGAATGATAATCAAAGCTCTCAGCAAAAGCCCTTTGGGGGCAGGCTTGGTTAACATGGACATAGGGAGTGATGATAGGCTGGCGCAGCACAACCTTCAAATCCCTGCACATGCATCGAACAGAATTATACCCCCTTACGTCATCATGAAAATTTCTTGGAATGATTCCAAGAAAAAATTCCAAGAGATCTAGACTCACCTCCAGCCGTCCTGGTGCTATACTGATTACTCCCTATAAAACCCACTTCTTCTCCTTCTACCTCCTACTCATACCATCATGCATTGTGCAGCAGAACTAACCCCACACTGAGGACCACTACAGCCAACCGCGTGAGGCAGCCCCACCAACTGAATGCAAACCAGTGGCAGGTGCACTTGATTGAAATTAAGTACTGTGAAGACACGAGGCCTGGGCAGCAGTTGGAGGCGGCAAAGCGGCAGCATGCAGACCTCTGCAAACTCATTAATGCAAAAGTTGTGACTCTCCACACCATCCTTTTGGGTGTTGGTGGGACCTGCTACACTGAGCACACCCTTAAACAGTTTAAACAATTGAGACTTTACCACCAACACGCCAATAAACTTGCTCGCAAACTTCATGCCCATTCTGTCATGTATGTCAACAAGCTTGTTACCACTAGGCGTGCTATAGAAAACAAGAATACTTCTTGCAGCCAGGTTATGGAGCCGGGCACTTCCAATAACCCTCCAGATCCCCATTAGGGTGTTCTTTTTGTAGCTTTGTGGTGGAGGAGACTCACGGCTCTTTTGAGCAATGTGTCTCCTTTTTCTCAATTGATGTAGAGAGAGTTTCCTCTGCCTACGTGGTTTTTCTTTTCTTTTAACAGATATCTTTGTTTGGCTAACGCAGTCCAGCAAGCCGAACAGTTACACTACCTGGCTAAAGGTCAAAATCCCTCTGCAATCTATGCGGGGCACCAACCAGCATGCGTCAAGGAGAGAGATCCGACAGTCAGCGCTGACAATACAGCAAGTCCTTTCAATGCCTCTTCGCACCCTCCCTTCAGTTTTCATTCCTTCTGCTACAGGGCCCTTCCAAAGACAATGGAAAACAATAATGCATGACAAAAGGAAAAAGGAAAAACCACGTAAGCAGGGAGAACAATCCCTACATCAATTAAGGAAAAGGAGATGCATTGGCCTCTCAATTGAGCTGCCATGCACTCCAATCCTTAACAAATCATAAACACCAGGCGCACATTAAACTTGCAGGGTTCTTTGGGCAGGGGCGGCACTGGGGGCGAGGCAGTTCAGAGCAGGAGGAGGAGGGTCCACGTCCGCAGGCGCATGGCTGACAGCAACGCGCCGGACCCGCATTAGATGCTCTCCATCGGTTCATAGCTTGGTTTAGGCTGGGCCTGTGAACCTCCTCGGTGAGGCCCTAGCTAGCTTGCTAGTTAGGGGACCTTCCCTTAATGCACGCAGCTGGACCTGGCTTGCGTAGTCTTTTCTTTTCTTTATGCATTGGCTCAAATCGTTCGAGTCACCCACATGCTGTATGCAGACGATTTGTGCCTCACTAGTAACCTTCCTGATCAGCTCCAACTGATGTTAGATAGGCTACATACGTATGCTCAGCGGAAAGGGTTGGTGATCAATACTGCCAAGTCTGAGATTGTGCATTTTAATTCAAAGGGTGATAATGTGCCAGCTTTCACGTTAGGTGGAGCTCGTTTGGCGTGTGCAGATTCTTTTAGGTATTTAGGCATGCTGTTCAAAAAACAACGCAACCCGCAAGCCACTGCAGAGTATATGTGTGCCCCTTTCCTAGCTGGTTGCAGACGGATTAGGCAATTCGCATCTGAGCACCGCCTGACAGATAGGCCGCATACCATGCTCTGGCTGACTAAAGCATATGCTCTCCCTGCTAGCATGTATGCATGCCAGATTTGGGGCACTAGATTTATGAAAGAAGGAGCTGAAATGGATTGTCCTTTGCAAACTGTACATCTGTGCTTATTGAAGCGTATCCTTGGGGTAAAGCGCACCACTCCTAATTGGTCCGTACTGCGCGAGTGTGGGCATGAACCTTTACAGTTCTATTGGTTTCGTGCAGCAGTTAGGTTTTACAATGCTTTACTGCGCAGCAACAGCACTACACTCAGTAAGGTACTGCAAGCAGATGTTGAAATGAGCAGTCTCTCCCATAAATGTTGGACTTCAGAATTTTTGGCTGCCTGCACAGGCTTGGACAGGTGCAACGTGTTTACTCATTGTGTTCGGTCAGGGCAGCCTATAGTCATGAGGGAGTTTGTTGTTGATCTGAGAAAAAGGCTGCGAGGTGTGTGGAATGCTGATGCCTTGGCAGAACATGGTGACCACACAAACAAATTAGCCAAATATCATCACTGGATGGCACTTCCTTTGAGACCCTTGTCTGTTCATGGTGCGCCCTTTTCTGTCCCCAGGTATTTGCATCTTGATTTGGGCAAGCGCACGCTAAGAAACATAGCACGTTTTCGCTTACATGCTCATACTTTAAGAGTTGAGACATCACTTTGGCAGGAGCACACATCAACTTGTGATAAATGTGAACAAGGACTCCAAGATGAAAAGCATGCCGTGTTCCTTTGTTCTTGCGCTTCTGTGTGCTCTCTTCGAAGGGCTTGTGCACAGTTATTTTCTGACTTCCCCTCGTCTTATAGAATTTTTCTGGACGATTCAGGCACTTTCTACTATTCTCAAGCTAGCTCTGAGGATGCTATTCATTTCTTGCAGAAGCAAACTAATGACACTTATCGTTTTATTTCCGATCTCATGGATTTTTTTGTGCAGTTGGAACAATTGAGTAGACCGAGCAGCCAAACTACCTGGCTGAAGGTCAAACCCCATTGTAACTCTCTCTCTCTCTCTCTGGTAGAGGTAGGTTTGTGCGCATATTGCACTGAATAGTTTTGGAGTTTTGCAAGTTCGGTAGACCTGTGCATGACAAACACAAGGCTTCTACACACTTTGCTAGCACTTTTACCCTGCTGGAAAATATGTTGAGGATGCTTTTGTTTTTAATCTAGGAGCTGCATGGTGGCAACTAAACTTTGATTTGAAATGGACTGAGATGGACATGAAAAGTTATAAAAACTCCATGGTCACTCTCTTCGATATGCTCACAAACTCACCACTACAAAACGTTATGAGAACAAAAACGTTCACAGCCAGGATCTGGAGCCTGGAGCTGTTAAAAACACACGAGTCTTCTATGCTGTGAGACCTTTGGTGGAGGTGACCCATGCCTCTTTGACCCAATGTGTCTCCTTTTCAGTATTGATGTAGAGAATGTCATCATGGCTGTCAAGTTCCTCATTCCTTACAGAAACGATACTATCATGATACAGGCCACGCGCAGCTTCATAAGCAAACCACAAAGTGGCGCACACGTTGTCAAATCCAGAAGCTTGTGATCAGCAGTACAACGCATTCTTTCTATACAAATACCCAACAATAGAGCAGAAAAAAGCGAAAGACATACGTGCTGACAATAGCACAAGGGGGAATCCACCATCCTCATCCCCTATTGCAGATTCCAGGCATGTGCCCAGACTTTTCCCAAGCCCCTGACCCCACCACAGCATGGGAGCAGCACGCATTGTTCATGCTACATGAAACAGCAGAGGTCTTGCATCACCTACACAGTGCCTGTGCCTGTATCTACCATGGCAGGCTGCCGCTGGACGAGGTCTTGCTGCACCACTACTGCTGGCTTGCTTGAAATTGGCTCTGCAGGATATCTGATGCGCACGCCTGCTTGCACGAAGGCAACACCCTCCTCTCCGGCATCGCTGCTGCCTGGTGCATGCTTTGGAAGACCATACAGCAAGCCCCTGTGCACAACAGGCACGCCAGCATTGTTGAAACTAGGACATGCATTTCAAGAAAATGTTGTGCATGGGTTCGAGGTTTACCTGCCACTTTTGGATGGCACGCATCACTTCGTTTAGAAAATGAAGATATGGACCCCTGAGTTCAGAAGCTACCTATTGGTGCGTGTTCTTAATCGGAGGGGGTCAAGGGTTGAATCTTTTGGGAATTTTCCTTCAGGATAACCTGGGCCATTTCTGCAGGTTCCTAGAGATGTCATTGACCTTAGCTCAGACCCTGTCAATTGGTGCCCTTTTGGTGCTAAGTAAGTTAGTTAAATCAAGCGTTCAAGACTGTAACAGGGCAGCATGACCGCTTGCATCATTTAGCTGAGATGGCACTTAGTGGACTTGCTCGCCAGCAGCGGGTGTCTGGTAGGGCTGGCATGCGTGAGCGCCCTTGTCTTCAGCTTGAGACCTTGTGCTTGGCATGAGACCTTTTGAACCTCCTCGATCGCCAGCCTACCTGGGTCTGCACCTGGGCTGTGCTTCCATCCCTTCCTCTGCATCTAAATCTTCCCCGCAAGTTCCTGTGTCTGTGCTGTGCAGAGGACGTTGTGACTGCCGCGCTGACGAGCTGGTCTGTGTGTGACTCTTGGTAACTGATTGCATGCATGATGCAGAGCTACTTGGGGTGCCTGTGCTGCTCATGGGCAAGTTGCTCTCCCACAGGCCGGGTTGGGGGAATTTCTTGTTAGGAGTGGAGTACGTGCGAGGGGCAAGGTGCAAGGCCTTGCTGGAGGTGGAAGGAGGGTGTGAGGAACCAGCGGCTGTGCTTGTGCAAGTGGTCAGCAGTGCACCCTGTGAAGTGCAGACGCCTGGAGGTGCTGCGGCGCATGCATGGCCATTGCTAGGAAGCGCACGTGGAGCCCCTGGCCGTGCAGCAGCTGCACCTCTCCAGACCCCTTCTTCATCTTCGCTGCTGCCTTCCTCGCTGCTGCTGCTGTAGCTGCCTTGTTGCCAGGGTGCACTCAACTGCGCTTCCTGCTGCTGCTGCTGCTGCAGCAGCACAGCTGGGTTGACGGCCGTGTTTCCTGTGTGACTGGAGGGGGGTTCGGGCTCCAAAGGCAGCCAGTCGTCTGTGCAGCAAAAGAAGGAGCGGGTGGCCCCCGTGGCCTTGCCCACATCTTCACCATCTGTGCCTGTGCTCGTGCCAGTGCTGCTCACGCCTGCTCCCTTGCCAGCACCGCTGCTCACACCACTGCTGCTGCTGCTGCTGCTGCTGCTGGCGAACTTAGGAGGCAGGGGTTGGGAGGGGGTGGCGTGGCCATCCATGCTGCTGCCTTTGCTGCTGCTTGTGAATTTAGGGGCTAGGGGTTGGATGGGTGTGGCATGCCCAGCAATACTGCTGCCTTTGCTGCTGCTTTTGAATTTAGGGGGCAGGGGCTTGAGGGGGGCAGCATGGCCGTCTCTGCTGCTAGCTGTCGCAGCAGTGGCTGCAGCTGTGACACCACCGCCGATGCTGCTGCCATTGCTGCTGATCGCAAATTTTGGGGGAAGAGGGGGAGCGGGTGTGGCATGGCCAGCAGCAAAAGTTCCCCGAGGGAGGCTGGGTGGGTGGGGGAGGCTGCTTGGTTGGGCTGGTTGGACACCGCTGGCCTGTGCTCCTGCGCATGCACACGTGTGCATCATAAGCTTTGTGAAACTTCTTGCGAGGCTTCAGCAGTGTACGTCATGAACACATGCACATGTGTGCTTCACAAACACGGCCTGCCGACCTGCACAAATGTGTAAAGTCGGCCAGTTCCATTTTCATGTGCCATACATTTTAGCTTTTATGCAGGAAAAATATGAAATATATGGCATATATTTATGGAATTAGCCAACCTTACATATATGTAGCGCATGAGCCTAGCAGTCACACTTTTTGACTGATGGCTTATTCTGTAAAACCTGTAATCCTGTAGAACCTGTAAACCTGTACATGGTAGCGCATGAGGCCTTGTGAGGCTGTTACCTGTATTTGGGCTTGCCTACCGAAACAAAAAGGCCATTAGGGCTCTACACACAGCAATCACAGAAAGGCAGAATCTGAGGCGTGCATAGGGCATTCAAAGGCAGGCCCACAGCATCCACAAAAAGGCACATAGCAGAACCTGAGGAATGCACAGGGCATCCCAAGAAAGGCACACCGCACCTACAAAAAGACAGAATCTGAGCAATGCATGGGGCATCCCAAGAAAGGCCAAACGTGAGGAATGCACCAGCTAGGGAGCCTGTCACATGGAAGAGATCATCGAGGCGCAGACCCCTCCCCCCCATTTCAGTACACTCCCTTCCTCTTTGCCACCAATGTTACACCATGCAGCTTCTCGAATGTGCCTGTTAAACGGGTGCCAAGGTGCCCACTGCTTTGTCAACCTCATACCCTTGCACCTTGGCTTTTGTACCTCTACAGGATTCGCCCGCTTTTTAATAGAAGGTCGCCATTTTCCAGGTTGAACCAACCAAAGCCCACACCCTCAACCTCCTGACCTTGCGCCTTGAGACGCCGCCTCATGGCAGCCCAGTCCTCGCTGTCATCGCTGTCATCGCTGCTTGCACTGCTGCTGGTGCCGCCGCTGCCACTGGTGCTGCTGCCTGCATTATGATCTTGTCCATCATCACCCCTTCCTCTAGTCTGCTTCCTCTCATCGTCCAGATGCCCAGCGCTTGTTTGACCATGGCGGTGATGATGGTGGTGGTGGTGGTGATGGTGATGGTGTTGTTGTTGTTGGAGGGAACTGGCAATGCTGGCCTTCAGGTCCACCTTCACGGTTGGACGAGGTGAAGGCTTGGGCTTGTGAAATGCCGATACAGGTGCCTGCGGCATCACACAGTGTACAGAGAAGAGGCAGCCAGCCCTCTTGTGATGCATCTCATCATTGCAGCTGTGGCCTTGCTACCCACGGTACGGTCCTCTGCCTGCATGAACACTGCCTCTTTGGAACAAGGTCTTACGAATGGTACAAGCAGATTTTGGCCGGGAAATTGGTTTGCCCAGTGAAGCATGCCTGTTTCCTGATTCGAACGATAAAAGAGGTAAGTTTGGGTGGGAGGTTGACCTGCCCGTACAACATACCTGCCAAGTCTGACTGTTCCCCAATGCTGGCATCAGCAAAAATGAGGGCATTTGCTGCGCATGGCTGCAGGCTGCAAATGCATGGGCAATGCCCACCTGGTATATCGGCAGTGGTGGCACACCAGGCGCAGCTTGAGAGCTGATGCTGCAGAACCCAGGGGGATGAGGATTACGACTGGCAGCTGCAAGATTTTGAGGATACAGGGCCGGTGGCCTGAGTGAGGCCATGGCAGCAGGGGATCCAGGAGATGGTGGAGGCCGGAAGTAGGGGGAGGGCAGGGGTGAAGAGGGAGAGGAAGGGGACCGCGGAATGACAGTGACAGCCTCTGCAGTCCCTGCACCCACAGGACCCTGTGCTCCTGACAATGCTGATGGAAGTGGCGCTGCTGTTACTGCGGCTGACGAACTGGCAAGAGGCACGGCAGCTGCTCTGCTGCTGCGCACGCCTGCCTCTGCATCGCTGCTACTGCCCTCATCGTCGCTGAACAGGGTGCTTGGATCCGGCAGGTCCGCGGGCCTGCAGCGGGAGTTGCAGCAGCAGCACTATGGGCTTGTCAGTTGAATGTAAGTCATGCAGGGAGCATGGGCAATCACAGCTGGCACTACATGTACAGAAGGCAGGCCTGAGGCTGTACACGAGACATGGATGATGGAAGGCAGATCAGCCAGGGAAGCAAGACAAGGATGAAGGCAAGGTTCAATAGATCAGGGGTCTTGAGGGTGGGTTTAACCCAGGAAATGAGGCCTTGGCGCTGGCGTGGCAGCAACTTGTACCTAGCAACACCGCAGGGATACAAGTCTTTGGCTTGCCATCATGAAGCACCAGTATGTACCCAGTGCTTTACGCCCCTATCAGCAATGCCTGACCATGCCTCCAACAAAACAAGCCTTGCAAGGCCTGGCAGTGGTTGTGCCATTTCAGTTGTGGGATTGCAAAGCAGGTGTACACAAATGAACAGACAGCTTGGAGGTCAGAAACGAGCACAAGAATTGAGAAGAGCTAACAGGATGGCTCACCTGGTGGCTGTCAGATCCATGACTGCTCCAGCTTGCAGGCGAGCTATCAGGGCATCCAGCTCGCTCACCTCCACCTGCATGTCCGCACAAGAGCACAGTTCTTTGTGCCAAATGCAAACAGCAGCTTGCATGTGGAGCAGTGCTAGTGAGGAGCCTGCTGTGCTCAACATTAAAAAGGCTTTATTTGTATGCCCTTCATAAAGTAGGCTCCTCTGTAGGTAGGTTCCTCTAAAAGTAGGCTTCGCTCCTGTGCCCCTCTGGCTGGGCCAGCTGCTTGCAGGAATGCCCAAGCTCAGCTCCCTTGTGTAAGCAGTACAACTGGAATACTGGAATGCTCATGCAGCGCCCGCTGAACAAAATAACACCTTCATCGCCTTCTCCTCCAGTAGCATGGCAAGGCTAGGGGAGAGGTACCAAGCCATCATAGCGACAGCAAGAATCACCCCTGCTCGTCATGAATGTTGCCAACCAGAACACCTGCGCCAGGAGTCCTTCAAGTGCTCTTGTACCTCTGTCAGGAATGCTGCCAACCAGCGCACATGCACCTGTCATAAATGCTGGCAACAAGCACACCTGCGCCAGGGAATCTTCCAGCTCCAGAGGATCTTGGATGGCAAACTGTTCTGCATCGATGCAATGCGCATCCACCATGGCATGGAAGCGCGCAGACAGCATCTCCTGCTGCACCTCGTCTTCAGAGCTGCTGCACGGCAGGCCTGCTGCTACAGCTTCTGCTGCTGTAGCTGCTGCAGCGGTGGCCACGGCTTGGGCGGGATCCAGGTATGCAGCTGTGCTGCTATGGTGCGCATCCGGGTCCTGTGGGCATGGGATGTGTATCGGGCAGGGGGTTGGGTAAGGGGGAATATGAAAAATTTTCCAAAGTTTTGAAATTGTGATGGAGGAAGAAGATTACACAGCAGACGATTATATGGTAAGCAGAGCGCAATCATTGGCCATGCTTTTTCACAAGCAGGAACAGGAACACCCCATGGATTGAGAGAGCGTAGCATATACCGAGCCTTGAAGGATTCAAACATGCTTGATTGCATCTTCCAGAGCTCTGACTGCCAAAACATATGCTTCATGCAACCGCGTGTTGCTCATCACCCCACCTCCATTAATCTGGTACGTGACCTGGGAGAAAACACGTCCGCCATGCGGCCTGCAGCCCCAGAGAACCATCCCATACTTTGCAGGCGATCTGGTAATGTGGGGACCTCGGCATGAGGGCTGGTTGAAGGAACCAAGGGTTCAGGCTCGCTCACTTGTCTTGCCTGTTGCTGCCTCCAGTGGTTCTGGCTGTCATCATCTGCTGCAAATTTGCTGTGCCGTTCAACATCTATGATTGGTGTTGTTCTGGGAGAAGCAGAGCTCAGTAGGCTGGCAGATGATCCTGCAAAGTCAAAATTTGCCGGGAGCAGCAGCACCTCAACAGCAGCAACAGCAGCAGCATTATATGTGTATGCTTGCATAGTGCGTGTAAGCCCCAATCTTGTGCTGACTATTGCTTGTGCAAAAGCAAAAAAAAGGCTCACTTGGGACTGGTGGCTCTTCCACCACTCTGCGCTGGTTGCTTGAAACCCCACCAAAGCCAGGCTCCTCAAACTGTGAAATTTGAGTGGCGCTTGCTTCGTATCCACATGTGTGTTTCAGCTTCGTAGACTGGATACAGATATTTGTGAGCCTTACCTGCACTGCATCCCAATTGAAGCTACTGAAAATGGGCTCCTCATCACTGTCAGACCCACTGGAGATGGAGGGGATGTTCATATTGACTCTCTATACACAAAAGCCTGCCATGCATCAACATAGGGTGAAAACCACAGCTAATTAAAAGTAATGAGAGGCTTGAGCCTGGACAAGTTGACCTTCGATGGAGGACATCGGCAGTTTCAACAGCACCTTTTACACCTCATCTAATTTCATTAAAATCACCGTTTTTCACGAGGTGAAGCTGTCATGGCCGCAAAGGCATTCGAACGACGGATTCTGGAAGTCGACACCGGTAACACAGGTACCTGAAGATTGCACCTCTGCAGAAGCATCTAAGTTTTGGGATGTCAGGGTAGTGGTTTTATGAGAAAACGTGCCTTGTATTAGAGCAATCTGTTAGTCTGTTACCTGTGCCGCCCCAACTTTCAATCCAAGCAATGGAGAAAGTCTGTTTCTAGATCTGGAGGGGGCTGCTGAATTCCATAGCTAGATGAGGCACAGCATAGAGAGCAACGATTTCATTCAAGACACTCCTCGCTTGACTTCAAGTCAAAGTTTGAACGTTTGCCCTTCTGAGCTCAGAACCCGACAAACCTGCGCACTCAATTCTAGCACTTATCAAGTTCTGCACTACCAAGTAGTGCAACACGTCTCAGAGACTTCATGGACAAGGCTAGTGTCCTAGGATTAGCCAAGTCCTTGTCAGCATGCCTGAAATGCTGTGATGAGTTCATTGTTTTGCACATTTTCTCCAGATCGGACTGGTTTGGTTACAGGCACCATTCTTGCTTCGGCTAACCTGCCCTTGAAGGAAAGTTCAGTTATGTGAAGCCCTTTCCTTTGTTTTCCTCTGTAGAAAAGAAAAGAAAAATAACTTAGCTTGAAGCTAGACAGAGACACTCCCCCTACACCAATTAAGGAAAAGGAGACATACTGGCTCAAAGGAACCATAAGTCCTCTCCACCACAAAGCAGGAACAAAAAGGGCTGTGGGGATCTGGAGGGTTTCTGGAAGCACCTGGCTTTAGAACCTGACAGTGAGAAGTATATTTTTTTGATTGCGCGCACTAACACCCAAAAGAAGGCTCTTTCTTTTCCTTTGAACAACCAAATGATATCACAAAAAAAAATAACGTAGGAAGAGGAAAATCTCCCTACATCATTTAAGGAAAAAGGAGACACATTGGCTCCAAAGAGCCGTGAGTCCCCTCCACCACACAGCTTTAAAACAAAAGTGTTAATGGGATCCTGGAGGGTCACTGGAAGCACCTGACTCCAGAACCTGGCTGTGAGAAGTGTTCTGTTTTCAATGGCACGCCTAGTGGTAACAAGTTTCAGGGCATATTCAACAGAATGGGCATGCAGTTTGCGAGCAAGTTTCATGGCATGTTGGTGGTCAAGTCCTAGTTGCTCAAACTGGTTGAGGGTGTTCTCTCTATGGCAGGTCCCACCAACACCCAAAAGTATGGTCTGGAGAGTCACAGCTTCTGCAATGATAAGGTTGCAGAGGATTGCATGCTGCCGCTGTGCTACCTCAAACTGTTGTCCAGGCCTGTGTCTTCAAAGTACTTGATTTCAATTAATTGTAAACAACTGGGACTTGACCAACAACGTGCCTTGAAACTTGCTCGCAGTCTGCATGCCCACTCGGTTCAGTATGCCCACAAACTTGTTACTACTTGGCGTGTTATTGAGAACAGTAACACTTCTCAAAAACAGGTTCTGGAGCCAGGTGCTTCCAGTAACCCTCCAGAGCCCCATTAACCCTCTTCTTTCTAAGCTTTGTGGTGGAGGGGACTCACGGTTCTTTGGAGCCAATGTGTCTCCTTTTCCTTAATTGATGTAGGGAGAGTTTTCTCTGCTTATGTAGTTTTCTTTTTTCTTCAAGTGTATGTCTCCCGGTTTGCATTTAGTTGGAGGCTGTCTTACACGGTTAGCAACGCTGGTCCTCGGTGTTGTGTTGCCTCTGCTGCGTAACACTTAGTGTGAGCAGGAGGAGGAAGGAGAAGAAGAAGTGGGTTTGGTTCGATAAGGAGTAATCAGTATAGCATCAGGACGGCTGGAGGTGAGTCTAGATCTCTTAGAAAATTTTCTTGGAAAGAGGTAAGGGGGTATAATTCTGTTTGATGCATGTGCAGGGATTTGAAGGTTTTGCTGTGCCAACCCATCATTACTCCCTATGTCCATGTTAACCAAGCCTGCGCCCCAAGGGCTTCTGCTCAGAGCTTTGATTATCATTATTCCAGCAATATTGTGGCGTTCAGTTTTCATGCTGGAGATGATATGATTTTGGCAGCCTGGAAGCATGTGGCGTGCGCTGTCTAATTGATGACAGCCTAGGAGAGGGCATAATGGATTAGTGGACCTTTTGAAGCAAACCGCATGTTTTTTGGTTTTAGAGGGTGCCTGTGCGATATCGTAAGATGGTACGCTTCATAGGCAAGGATATACAAGGCACCAAATAAAATAAGATATGTCGGACAAGCTTTGATGTCACGTGCAATTTTATCATCCTTGCCCAATCAGCAGGATACCTGCCAGTGGCCATATATCCAGGGCTTTGTGGCCCCCTTCAAGGCTTGCAACCTCTGGGACAAAACCCTTAAATTTCCGCCCTCCTCTGCCCATATTTGAAGAAAATTCCCTAGATTCATCAATGTATTGTTGTTATCCAGGCAAGCTAGTGTGCCTATGGAGGAGGAGACATGTGTCTTCCTTCCTTTGAATGCAAAACACTGTCTACTGTCCCAGTGTACTTGGAGCATTGCATGGACATATTTGAAATGAATGGTTATAAACAACACGCTGCAGTACACTCTTCATCAAATGTTTGGAGGATCTATCTGATCCGACAACTTTGAAATGCTTGAGCATACTCTACCTCGTGTCATTACATACACCAAACCGCAACAAGCATGATTGGTTATCTTCAAGATAATTTCCTCTCCAGTGATGGAAAAAAAGAAAAGTCTATGCAGGCCATAGGCCGCGTGCATTAAGGAAAGGTCCCTTAACTAGCAAGGGCCTCACCAGAGGTCCCTCAAAACTACACTAGCTACAGCTAGCCTAGGAGAGGGAAAAAGACTGAACTAATGAGGATCGGGCTTTCCAGTCCAAGTTTTGTGAGTTGAACATTTTTCGGCCAGGTCTGGTTACAGGCCACAGTGTTTCTGCTCAGCTGCCCTTGTAGGCGGATATAACAATGTATCCTTACCTACCCCACAAAATTGTTTGGCTGGCGCTGGAAGAGGCAAGCGTGCATATAAATCCTCCTCCACTATTTCCAATCGAATGTACATCCCAGAGCTTAAGGATGCTTTCAAATCTCGTGTGCATGCTAAACACAGGCTCAGATATGCAGACCGTAAGACAGGCTATACTTTCTACCAGAGTTTGCAACCTCATGCAAATAAGGGCATAAGCAATGCCTTCTGGAACATACCCTGCATTTCAAACCCGAATGAAGGGTAGTTAGTACATGTGCCCTCCCCCAGAAAGTCATCATATGGATAGCCCCCTCCACACTCTCTCAGGTTGCCAATGCCCCAGGGCCCGTCATCCGTTATATGATAATTGAGCGTTACAACATTGCCAGCAGAATGATCTTCAAAGTGGTTAGCAGAGGCTCTTTGGGGTCAAACCTTGTGCATATGGATGTAGGCAGCGCAGACCGCCTAGCCCAGCATGACGTGCAAATCACTGAGTAAGTCTCTGAACGCATGATACATCCATACCTCTTTGACCGCAGCATTCTTAATCAAGCTAGAAAGAAAGAAAGATCTACGCTTGCCGTTCGGCCGCATGCATCAAGGAAAGAGCCTCTCAACGGCTCCCACTGATAGGGGGCATCTTTTTCCACCCCGGCCACAAGGAATCGATCCAGGGACCTCCACCTTGCAAACGCCTTCCTTGCCTTTCGACCAGGGTTCCGTAATTTGACGGATGGATATGATGAGTGTAATCTGATCAACCTGATCAAGCTAGACGTAACTCCAGCCGCCCTGACGCTATCTTGGTCACTCCTTGCCCTACTAACCCAAATAGACCACTTTATTCCCCTTCACATTGGGTACTCCACAGTATGAGAGGTAAGGAAGAGGTAAGGATAGGGTGCGCAAGATACAATTGCAAAGCCCGGCGCAAGGTACCTCCACGCGGTCACCCTGGGCAACTCTGTATGGACTATCCCATGTCCATGCAGCGGCTGAACCCTCGTGCTGGCACTGAGCTCCACACACCCCACACACAGGTGGAGCTCTTTCAGGACTGGGGTTGGTGGCCACGCGGCAGCGGTGTGCAGCAACGTGCAGTAGCGTGGGGTGTGAGCTGGCAGAGGCTGCGGAATGCAGCTGTTCCTGGGTGTGGAGCATGCATGGGACGCTGGTGGAGTGGTGTAGGCAGCAACAAAGGGGGCCAGGCATCGAGCAGAGGCATGGATGATATAAGGCAAGTGGAGGGTGGTGCCTGTGGTCTGGGGGCCGGGCAAGGCGAGCACTTATTGTGTTGGCACTAGTGCTCTGAGGGCTGTTCCACAGGCTTCTGCTTGTGGTCAGCAGCTGCTAGCAGCTGGTCTGCAAAGATGCAGACTTAAGTTGTGCTCAGCAGATAGCTGCTGGGCATGGCTTTCCTTGGTTGGAAGGCTGACAGTGCTGACTCTCAGAGCAGGCTGCTTGTTGTTGAAGGTCTGGAACTCCAGTCTTTCAGCTTTCATCTTGCTCTCTTTCTCGTTGCTGACCCTGTCTTCTTTTTCTGCCTGCCGTGCTTCTCTCAGTCTGAACTTCGTGGTGGGGAGGTCATACAGTCTGTGCACCAATGTGGCCCCCTATCCTTAATTGATGTGGGGAGTGTTTCACTGCCTCTGTACTTTTTCTTTTCTTAGCAGCACAGCTCCAGCCAAATTACTTCATGAATTGAACAACCAAAAACGCCATATCCACCTAATATAAATCAAATGTTGGTGAAGATACGAGTCCTGGTGCCCAGCTAGAAGCCTTACGGCAACAACACAGTGAACTTTGCAAACAACTTCAAGGTGCCGAGACCACTCTCCAAGGTCCTCCTGGGTGTGGGTAAGACTGTCTTTACTGTTGCAGTAAAGACAGTCTTACCCAGTCAATGCCCTGGATCAGTTTAGAAAAGAATTGATCAGCACAGGTTTATCAGACTTGCACGATAACTCCATGACCCTTTCTGTGCAATATGCGCACAAACTTACCTCAACCAGACGTGCCATTGAAAACAAAAACACTCAATAGTTAATAGTGCCCTGGGGCCGCATTCTGCCAGAAACCCACCAGGCCCTTGCTAGCTTCCCTCTTACCCTCTGGTGAGGAAGACTCGCGGCTATTTGAGCCAATGCGTCTCCTTTTCCTTGGTTGATGTAGGGAGTGTTCTCTCTGCCTACGTGGTTTTTCTTTTTCAGGGCTCGCAGGGGCATGGGGCTTTCAAGACCTCATGGAATGAGCTGCAGGGTATATCCTGGTCCGGCTATTGACTTTCGCTGTCAGGAACAAGACATAGCATGCTTGGCAGTCTCCAGGCGTCAGTGGGCCCGCACATTGCACCACACAGTAAAACTGATCGTGGACAACAGAAAACGTCCACAGCGGAGCACACAGCCATGTGGCCACGCAGAACAATTCTGTACTTGGCATGGTAATAAACAAGGTTGAGAAGGGAAGCACATCAAATGAGGCGTCAGGTTGAAATAACAACATAGATTATTGTCTCCCCTCAACACCATAACCTCCCCTCAGTCCCTGCTGTTGAAAACTTGCCCTGCGACGTGAGGCCTTCACAGTCAATGTTGCATCTTGCCTGACTGTACATTCGTACAAATGAAGGTGCCACACCAGATTCTCGGGAGTTTATTCTACAGTTATTCTAAATGCAAGTACTTGATCACGACAAGCATGTTTTAAGCAGGGGCCACTAGTTCAAGGAGTACAAACTAATTCCTTTCAGTCTGCCATTCACATAGCAGTGCTCCACGTGCCACACTCTACCTTTCAGCCAGGCATTTACATTAATTCTCCCATTTTTACTAGCTAAAGCAGTAAAAACTGATTCCCTTCAGCCTGCCATTCACATAGTTACGCTCCACATGCCACACTTTGCCCTGGGGCACAAGGGACTCCAGCTGCTTCAAATCCGTGTTGCGCGGCAAGAAGACAGCCACCACGCCCTGAGTTGTGCTCTTGGTCAAGGTCGAGGGGGCAGGAGGTGCATGCCCGCAGCTGGCTGTGGCCATGTGCTGAGTGCTGGGCATTATGGGTGCCTCCTGGGATCGCTTTGCTTCAAGGCTTGCGAGATCAAAAGTCCCACTCACGAACCGGGGTATGGGGGGAGGAGGGGGATGCATGGGAGCGATAGAAAGCGACGGGGCAGCAGCAGCGAGCAAGCTGCGCACACCGGCACACAGCTTGTTCCCTGAGGCCTCAAAGAAGGAAGGCTGCCTGCGTTGATCCCCGGCTGCGCTGCGTGCATGGCTAGCAGGGCCAGTGGTGCTGCGCCTGACTACATCCAGGGCGGTGAGGATAAGGTGCTTGATGCTGAAAGCCATGCCCTCCACAGTCTCCAAGACCTCAAAGGTGTCACACCTGCAGTCAAACCGGGAAAGCATGACCACAGCCACAGTGCTTTTTTAAACATGCAAGCTGCAGCTCATAGTCCAGGCTGCTGAAAAATGCAGCTGGACAACAGGCTAAGCTTTGTAGAAGCCCCAGGAAGAACCGTGCAATGGCTGCTGGCTTGTCGCCAAATTTCCTTGACCCCGTTTTCTATGCATCGTACCATCAATTGATCAAACCTATGGGGTTATAGCTTTCCCCTGAGAAGTGAGCCTCCCACAATTACAGCAAATTGGCTAACGCTCGAGTTGATTGCAACTCATCCTCAGAAATCCCCAATAGTAACAAGTGAAGGCAAAACAACAAGGTGTGCAGACAGAGAAGCAATCTGTTGAAAGCAAGGAGCTGCTGAAGCAATGTACAATGATTCAGGGAAATGTCAAAATTAACATTGAAATATTCAATTGAAGATTGTTATAATACATTTTCTGTTGCCTCTAGCTTCCCAAGCACTCCTTAAAAAAATCAAGGGGCCTCTTAACATCCTTCAGCTTGACTTTGGTGCCTCGTGCCCTTAGGACCTTCATTCTGTACGGTTTAACTTTCATTCCGGCCTTTCGATTTGAATGTCTAAAAGCGGCAGGATTGGCATTTGTTACTACCGTACCTCCACGACCAGTTCGAAAATTAATTAATTATGGAGCCAAAATTCGAAAATTTTTATTAATTATTGCCAGGGCGTTCGAACCCATTCGAATTGGAAATTAATTAATTTTGGGGCTCAAAAGGGCTTGTGCGGAAAATGGCCTCCCAGGCCCCCAGCTCAAGCTCCAACCCCCTAGCTAGGTGGCTGAGGCCTGTATCCCCCACCCAGCAGCTCTTAGCAAACCAAGCCAGGCTTGCCAGGGCCCAGGCATCCAAGAAGGGGCAGCCAGCAAAGCAGAAGAACCCAGTGGGGCGCCCCAAGGATGAGGTGATGCAGATGCAGAATGATGTTGGCATTGATGCAACAACGCAGACTGAGGGTGGCCCCTCCTCTGCTGCAGGCAGCGTTGATCAAATCATGCATGATTGTGTTGAGGCTGAACCAGCAAATGTTGGCAATGATGCGCAGCAGACCCCATTGTACTCTGATGATACAGACGAGCTGTTGTGACATGCATGTGTGTGCGTTTGTGCGCAAGCATGCACATCTGATGACACTCTGATGATACAGACAAGCTGTTGTGCAGTGTGTGTGCGTTTTTGTGCGCATGCGCGCCCTGTGTTATCCTGTGTGGCTCCCTCTCTTGTGTAACTTCACTTCTGGACAGAGCTCCTCCAGTCCCCTCCAATAGCAGCAACAATCCAGCAGCAAAGCAGCTTCCAAGCATCAGCATCAGCATCAGCAGCAGCAGCAGCAGCAAGAGTTCGAAGTGGGTATTCAAATTGAGAAATTAATGCCAGTCAGAGGCCAATCGAACCCATTCGGATTGAAAAATTAATTATGGGACCCCCATTCGAACTAGAATCGAAAATTTTATTAATTATTTTTGGGGGACCATTCGAACTGGTCGTGGAGGTACGGTAGTCTTTTGCAGTAAGCAGCACTGAAAAGTGCTATGCGTAATTCAGGAATTTCTCATGGCACTTGGTGTAAATAGTGTAAAGTAGCAACATTTCAAAATGAATGCTATACATCAAAAGCGCTTTCAATGAAGAGCTGAAAATCGCCATGGTAATTTATACAGAATAATATAGGGCTCGAACTACATGCATTTTTCCTTTGGGTTTGTCCATATTCAAATTGCTCTCTTGTTTTTGAAGTGAGAATAAAAGGCCTGTCCTGCTCATCAATGTGCTTTTTCAGTGTTATTTTGATAATCACTGTGCGTGCATGCGTGCGCGCGTGTGTTGTGTTCACCTTGTGAGATGGTCTTCATGCACAGCCTGAATCACTTGCGACTTCAGGCAATCAGATTTCACAGCAAATAAAGGAATCTCGCATGATGTTGGTGAAAATAGGCACTCACCATTTGTACTTTGGACCACCCCAGGGCGGTGACACAAATATGGTCTCCGCAAAAAGCAGGGGTGCGGCCCTGAAAAAATCAGTACACAGCACCTGCGGGCCACAGCCAGCGTAAGAGAGCCAGGGTTTTGATCAAAAGGATCTGAAATGGGTTTTAAATTTAGAAAACCTCCGGCCTTCATGCCTGCAATTAGTTCAATCCTTGAGGTGTGGATGCCTCCATACAAAACCAGACATAAGACAGAAAACAATCCAAAGACCACCCATCATCCACAAGGCTGTGCATGGACGATGCGATGCCGTCAATCATCATCTATATAATTTTGTTCTGCATTACCCAAGTAGTGTGCAACCTGTATGGGATTTTTTCATTGGACAGAAACAACTTGCTAGCAGCAAAAGTGTCAGGAATTGCAGAAATCATCACTTTTAGGGGGTCTGCTGTTATAGACTGTTTTGCAGCAAAATCTGGTTATAATGGGCATTACCACCTCTTTATCCGGGGCTCTAGGTGGGCCAGGAGCCCACAGGGGTCAACGTGGGCACTCCCTTGCCAAAGAAGTTATAGGAGCCCCAAACTCCCATTCTCTGGGAGTCATCCCATTCTCCAGAAGTATTCTTCAGCAAATGTCTAGGAGTCCAAGTGGGCATTCTGGGCATTCCCCTCGCTGGGAGGCTCCCTTGTTGCTCAGTCAGCCTGAGCTGGAGCCTGCAGGCCCTTGGGGGCCCAAGAGGAACAGTCCCTTCCCCAGCTGCCCTCCCCTCATGAGTTATGAAATAGAATGTAGAATAGAATGCTTGATACGAGCATATGCATCTTTCATCACCCGGGAAAATACGAAGTCCGCAATTTACAGGCCTTTTGAGTGCACAGCATCTTCCACTATTTGGCACCCCGTCAAAAACTGTGGCATCTGGGCGAGAGCTTTACTTCCTGGTCCCGAATTAGGAAGGGGAAGGGGGGTCGGATATCGCAAGAGAGCTTTTCCTGAACTGAGTTCGCTCACAGCTTTGATAACTTGCTCATGCTTTCATTGTTGGTAACAATTTTTTATTCTCTCAGCTGATGCCAATCAAAACAAGTTGTAATTCACTGGAGTGCAACACTGATGTAAACAAATCGCAGACAAAAATAACGCACAGTTGGGCAGCCCTGATCATCCATTGCGAGCAGCATACCCATTCACAGGGCTGGTTTTGCCTCCTCTTGCACCAACACTTGCACATCGCAGCGCTAAACAATTACCCCATAGAAAGCATACACGGACAGCTGGAAACCCCTTGAACCCGCACCTCAACTTGGCTGCCTACGCCATACACCTCTGCATTATTGCGTGCCATGTCTGCCCGACGCTTGCTGATCTCCACAGCATACACCACTGAGAAGTCCTTGGTCAGCTGAATGGCATTGCCTGCACACCCTGTGGTTCAAACCGAGAAGTCACACGAGACACACATAATCAAAGACCTTCTCAAGGGTGTATGTTTGCTTGCAGCATTACAAACTTCTATCGTGTAGCACTGAGAAACGATATACAAAAGGAGCGCTGCGCCCATAGTCAAGAAAGGTCATGTGATGTGAACGTGGGTTAGTTGACCCCTGTGGATATCAAGACGATCATTAGAAATGGCAAACCTGCCAAGAACATTGGCAAGAGGCTGACTTGCAGACACACCTGCCATGGCATCCAGGGCTACATGACCACGGCTGTAGCGCTTGCACAGAGAGGATTGGTGGGTGGCCAAGATCTCAGGGGTGACTGACCACCAGCCCTCAGTGTCCAACTGCAAGCACACATGTATACACAGTAAGGGTTTGAGGCAGCAGCACTCCTGTACCATGTGCGCATCCGCACCACCGAGCCAGAAAAGTGCCCCCATTCCTCTGTGCATCTTGTTTGGCAGGCATCCTATGACAGCCAGATGTCTCCTTCAAGATGGAGCTGCACGGTGCGGTCGTGTCAGAGGAGTCGGGCCAAATGCAACGACCATCCCAGCCAAAGACACCTCAAAAACTGCAAAGTTTGTTGGTGTGAATCCTGTTGACCGCTGATGATGCTCACGCTGATGGTCATCAGTGCGGAAAGCAGTCAGGTCGGCCATGCATGCATGATTTTGTGGCACAGCTGCCAGTCGATTCCAAGCATGCTGGGCCCGGTATGGAGTAGCTGACACCTGGTCACAGCGGGAGCTCATGCCCTGGCAAGAGAGATCACTCTGGTAACTTCCAGCATCGTGTACACATGCTTCCCCCCCTGTTCCTTCCTTTTCCCTGTCGTACCTGAATGCCTTCATCATACTTTGTGAAGAGGCTGTAACGCTGCAACCAGTACTTGGCCACATTGCGGGGCAAGATAGACCGCACATATGCTGCTAAGGAAGGATCCATGACAACACGCTCACCCTGGAGGAAAGCGGACAGCAAAAAGATGGGTTAGGATTTTCAATCATTTCAGTTGTGCTGCGCACAGGGTGCAAGATCACTCTTCTTGATTAAAGCATCTTCTGGTAAGCAAGGACAAACACAAACAACCCCTAGAGCATCGACATGTGCAAGAGTGTGCCTCGACCTTTGTCAGTATGGTTTTTGAAGAACACTCAGGGATCCATAAACCCACATTTGAAGGCGTCGTAGCATGCATATACAACAGGCAATACAAACTCATGATTTCCTTGCTGAGAAGCCAGCCCATAAAGTCTCCATTTTCAATCGAAACCAGGCTTCCAAGAAAGACTGGAGCGCCCTGCAAGGTTTGCAACACCCTACACACATGGGCTGAAGCTGGCATTGGCAGGCTGCCTCCATCAGAGCTCACCTCTTGATCCCCATCTGGGAGGAGCGCCATTGTGGCGGCCATGGCTTTCTTCAATGCAGCCTCCCTGCAACAGATGGATTGTTAAACAAATGAGTCGTGTATGGCATATATCCAGCCCCACACAGGGCACACATGTTTGCCCAGGCGCATGTTTTGATGCACACATTGGTGTGTCAGCATATGCTCCAACAACTGTGCTGAGCCAAAACTCCTTCAGCTTCCCCCTCTAGCACCCCTTCCCCTCAGCAAGTCCCTTAGTGCTCCCCTTCACACAGCAGCCTGCTAATTCCAACACAGTCAGTGTGTTGCCAGAACAGCGCTCAGCTGTTAAGCAGTTGCCGCAGCAGTGAGCCAAGACGTGCACCTCCTTGGCTGGTCGTGACATGCAAATGTTGAACGCAACAACTCATGGAAGACTGGCACTGCATGGCTTGCTGCTGCAGCATCTCATGTGCAGCAAGATGGCTCAAGGTGTATCAGGTCTCGTCGTATTGAAGGCAACCATGATCCAAGATGTAATCATTCTAGAGCTCATTCCAAGGAGAGACGTTGTTGATTGCCTCCTGAAAACACCTCACCTGGCTTCAGATGCCTCATCCCCCTGCACCTCTGGCCATTGCTTCTTTTTCTGCTTCTTCCCCTTGGTAACCACCCCTTCTACTCTGACCTGCGCCCCCCCTTGCCCTGCTTGTAACCCCTGGATGGTCCCATCCACCTCCAACCCTGTCTCCTCCGCCTCTGCAAAGTACTGCAACCCGGATGTCACCTCCCCTGGCTCGCCCCCCAGCCCACACGACACACCTGCCGCCCCGCTTCCTTGCACCCCCTCACTCCCATCTCCCGAACTCTGTAGTGCTGATGGTGCTCCTGCTACAGCGCCTGAATGGCACCCAGACGCACTGTCTGTGCTTTCAAAGTAGGTGTGGATGCCACCCTGTATGGGGAGGCTCGGCAACATGCCTGTGGTCTCTGGCCGTGGCTGGGGCGGCGGCGCAGCAAACCCAGGAGGGGGGGCCTTACTGCTGCTGATGCTGATGCTTGCTTGTGCGCCTGCGTGTGAGCATGGTTGGGCAGAGCACAGAAGGTGTGCTTAGCTGGGGTCCATGCAACCCCAGGGTCCTATGCTTGATGGGTGGCTGGTGCTCAGTTAGGCGGATTAGCCTAAAGTTGCATGTGCGCATGAGCCAAATAGGGAGAAGGGGATAATTAGAGCGCAGAGGGAAATGTCAGGGCTTCCAACTTGCGCACAACCAAGGTAAGCATGTTTAGCAGGGCAGCAGGCACATGCTGTGCTGCAGGAGGACGGGTATGTGTTCTCCAGCTGCAAGCAGGGAGCCAATTCAAAGCAAGTACTGACCAGCAAAATTCGTCCATTGAACAAAACATTTGCTGCACGAACACACACATACACACCACCCCACCTACCGAGGGACCCACTGCTTGAGTGGTAGGCAGCATGGGGGGGCACTAAGGATGGGGGAGGGGGTAGCACATGGCTGCGCTCGTGCACTTCTGCATAGGCCTTTGTCTGGGACAGCAGCCCCACAGGAGTGGGCGGCTGCAGGGCAGTAGGGAAGGGTGGGGGTTGCAAGATGGGAGGCGGAGGGGGCAGAGAGCAGGTGGGGGAAGCTGCAGGGCATGCTGACATGGGGGTCAGCGGCCTGGCTGAGTCTCCGCTCCCTGCGAGTGATTGTCCTCCCTCAATCTGTGCTCGGTTGTCCCTGAGGCCATGGGACGAAGGCAGCGGCTGTGTCGGCTGCACCGGCTGCTGCATGGAGCTTTCCAGGGCTGACACGTCAATGGCCCCTCGCACAAACCTACGCTGCGGAGCGGGATCCGGGGCCCCAACTCCATCACCCCCTGCTGTACCCCATCTTCTCACAGCTCCTGAAACAGCTGCTGTTGCTGCTGCTGCTGGCACTGAGGCCCTAGGGCCCTCCGGCTCTTGGGCCAGCGGTGCAGCTGCCGCTGCAGCAGCCATGCGCTGTGCATGCTGTGCAGCAGCAGCCCCCGCGTGGGCGTGCGCATGCATGGCCATGGCGTGGCGTGCCATGTCTGCTTCCTGCTGCAGCTGCACAGGGACAAAGCCCTCCAGCGGGGGCTGCTGCTGTATCGTGCCGCTGGGCAAGTGGAAGAACAGCAGCTCCCCCTGGCCACTATCAAAAACCTGCGCACACACGTGTAGGTCAAACAAATCAGGGTGCCAGATCCCAGGGTGTCGGAGGGAGTAAAGAGAGAAGCTCGGATCTAAGAGGATGGGTATGTTACTGCACGCAACCACGTGTGGCACCCTCTGTGCTTGAGGAAGTTGAGCTGTACATTCCTAGCGCAAAATGCAATGCTGTACTCTCCTACTCCCAGGGGAGGTTGCTTGCGCAAATTGCAATGTTGCAAGTTATTGGGTCGCCAGGAGACAAAGGAAACAAAGCCAACGTTTTAATAAAACCCACGGTGACCTCCATGTGGGCACCTCTGTAATTTGACAATGACTTTATGAGGTCAGGGCAAACAGCTGTGGAGGCGAGTGCCCAGAGGTTTTGCAAAGGCCTTAATAAGGCACAGGGCTGTGAAACTACGCCATCTTTATAAAATCAGACCGTCTAAACGGTACGGTTGAAATTGTGAAAAGACGGTTTGGTGAGTGTTACGGTAGCAAATCGAGCAGTCGGTTGCACCGTCTGGCTGTGCTGAGCCACACGTTGCTGGCATGCAAATGCAGCCGCGATTGTGGATGGAGTTCCACAGCGAAAAGCACATTATACAGCACTATTTTGCATCATATAAATGCAAGATAGTGCCAAGCGTGCAAGGAATGCCCTGGGGGGCTCCAGCCTGCCATTCCCAAGGAGCCTGATGCCCCCCCCCCCCAACAGGCCTCAACACAGGGGGCTTGCCCAGGAAAAGGGTAGGGGCAAGAAGAACTTCTGGGTGATGGAGCAGTATGTGAAGCAGGTGAGCGCAGCCAGCAGCGGCGCAGGAGGGCCTGCAGATATCGAGGAGGAGGAAGAGAAAGAGCAGCAGCAGCAGCAGCAGCAGCAGCAGCAGCAGTCAAAGGATGAGTATGCTTGCAAGCAATGTAACAAGATGGGTGGAACAAATAAGGACAGGATGAAGAAGCACCTCATCAACGCCAATGTTTGCGGTTTCCTGAGCTCAACAGCAGCAGCAGCAGAAAGAGCAAAAGGAGGATTTTTGCAGCATGGCTGGACACACCGCTCTGCTGAGGAAGAGGAGAAGCAGCAGCAGCAGTAGGAGCAGGACAGTGAGGAGAGCGAGGGTGGCTGAGCAGTGGGGGAAGGGGGGTCCATCCAAGTTCTGAGGCAGCCAGGGGTTGGCAATTGCAGTCCAGCAGTCATCTAGCTTTGTTTATATGTGATTTTGATGGAATTGGACACTTCAAGTGTCATTTTTGTTTCAGCAGCAGATCGCCGAACCGTACCGTCCACCGTAACGTCTTCTACTGTCTAAACGATCAAAAATTTGTGAAAATAAAAAAATTATTGTAATTATGGTACTGTAAAATCGTACACCAAACCGTCAGCTGTATTTTCACAGCCCTGATAAGGCATGTCAACATGTACACACAAGCAAGCAACCCTCCCCCCACCCCAACCACTTGCCCCACAAAATCAAGACCAATGGCTCATTAAATGAGGCACCGAGGCAAAAGGATTGCTGAGAGGAATAGGGAGGATGGGGGACAGGATCGAGCTCTAATGCAGATGCGCATATGCCGGGTCAAGTTTGCAGAGCTCTTGGGTGAGAGCTGGAGTGGCCTGCAGGGGGTGAGCACCAACAGAGAATGCAGGTGGCTGGCAGTCCAACGCTGAAAGCAAAGTGTCCAGCATTGCAGGCATCACGATGCAACTTTATCCAGAACCATGCACACAATAACGAAAGTGTCCAGCATTGCAGGCATCACGATGCAACTTTATCCAGAACCATGCACACAGTAACGAGACAACCATGACAAAGCATATGTGCTGTGCACAGGGAGGGAGAGTCCCAGAGAGGCTTGGCGAGCCTCTTTCCAGAACTTGACAGGCCCTCTGTGCCTGAGAGACTCACAAAACAAGTATCCAAAAAGAGCCCAAATATCTGTTGCATTGGTGCCCAGTTTTTCAAGGGCTGGAGTAATGGCTGAGGCTGCACTCAATGCCAAGTATGAAGCAGCAGAAGGAGCACCAGCTTTAGTAGCTTCTGGCACTTAGGAGGAGCTGCCCCAGGGGCTCCCCAGATTTGGCTGACATTGCTGTGCATGCACTCGTCCGCTTGTGCCAGAAAGCACAGTTGGTCAGATTGGGGCCTCTTGCACACCAAGTAGGCTTGAACAATACAATATGTATATCATCCTGAAAAAAAATGCTTATGAGGGGTGCATAAAGACTGCAGGCACTAAAAAGAGTTACTTTTCAATTAATTCAGGGCATGTGAGAACGCAACCTTTTAGAAATATTTGGGTTTGGATGAAAACAATGGCTGAAAGCACCAGAGGGCCTCAACAGCTGGAAAATGGTAAGCTTCCTGAGCCTCAGTGACGAACCCAACTAGAGGAATGATAGCAGCGGGAGTTAAGAGGACTTGCTGCTCAGCTCAAGCAATAACAGACCCTCTTTACCCATGCCTAGCCGTGCGCCAAATAAAGTGATGGAGAGAAATTGTAAACCAGGGCAAACACATGCCAATGAGTACAAGTGAAACCTCTAGGAGAACAAATGCTACCTTCCCAACATCCATAAATAACCTCTAGGAGAACTAATGCTACCTTCCCAACATCCATAAAAAACCTCTAGGAGAACTAATGCTGCCTTCCCAACGTCCATAAAGAATGTGCGCGCCTCCAACGATTGCATGCTCCTCCAATAGCTCACAATGCATTCCACAATGGGCAACGGGCCCACTCCTACCTGCTGCCACTCCATAGCCAAGGGGCTGCATGAAAGCAGATACGGGTGAATGGGAGGCAGAGGGAAGCCATCTTGCATGGTAGGGGGCTGCAGAGGAGGCCCGTAAGGGAAGGGAGGGGGCATATGAGGGGGCAGCATAGGGGGCAACGGAAGTCCAGGCGAAATTCCAAAGGGTGGGGGAAAGCTGATGGATGGTGGGGACGGGGGAAAGAAAGCTGGGGGAGGAGGGGGCGGAGGGGGAAGAGGGGGGGTAGGAGCGGAGGGCGGAGGGGGTGGAGGGGGAACAGGGGCAGATGGGGGTTTGGTAAACAGATGGGCTAAGGAGGTATCTGGGCTGCAAGGGTGATCTGCTGCTGCTGCCAATGTGCCTGCCACTCCCAAGGAGATGAGAGGTGCTGTGCCCCCCTGCAGGCCAAGGATGATGTGGCGGGCAGCAGCACTACCGTTCCCTAGGGGCAAGAGATCACTGCGCACCTGCCCTGCTGAATCCAGTGCAGAGGAAGGTGTCGCTGCTGCTGCTGCTGCTGCTGCTTCTGCTGTCGTAAGCTCATCTGGTTGCACCCTGATGTGACAAGTCCCACCCACTTCTTCTGGCTGCCCCTGACAAGCCCCATCCATCCTATTCCTCCAACCCTCTCCTGCACTCCTTAGACCTTTATCCCCTCTAAGTTCCTCTGTGCCCTCTTCACCGGGCAGAAGGCAAGCACCGCCCTCCCCCACTTTCGCCTCAGAAGCACCCTTTGCTGCTGTCTTTGTTGTGCTTGCATCCCTTTGACCCGGTGCACCTATCCTGTTGATTCCTTTATTTTCCCCCTCCTCACGTCCACTCGCTCCTAAACGTGATCTTTGCGCACTCAAAGACTCGCCCTCAGCGGGGATCGTCCTTGTCCCCGCCTGCTCAGTGTGTGCGCTGTACGCCTGCTGGCCGCCTGGACATTCTGGCGTTGCACCCTGATTGGTCTCGTCTTGCTCTGAGGAGGCAGTCGCGCCTCTTGTACAAGCACACTGTTGCTGTGGCTCATGCTGCTTCTGCTGCCGCAGCTGCCGCTGCTGCTGCCGCTGCCTCTGCTGCTGCTGCTGCTGCTGCAAAGGCTGCTGCCGCTCCAGGACTTGTTTGTCCTCCTTGCCGCTACTGCTGCCTGGCTGTTCTCTCCTTGATGCATGGGAGCCTGCTTTGCTGGCAGCAGCAGACACTGCCGCTGCCACCTCGGGGCCGTACAGCAGTTCCAGCTGTTGCCATGTCATACCTGGGGAGTGTGTGCGTGTGTGTGTGATATGTCAGCTGTCGCGCTGTCATGCCTTGGCAGGTGAGAGGGCACACTCACTAAGAAGCGAGGATGGTACTACAATGCTAAAAACATAAGCAGGGTACAACATCCCCAAATATCGAGAAATATTACATGCCCCTTGACGTAACATCACTTTTTCTCTTTTATAAAATTCACCCTCAAAGCTCAGCTTCAAACTCTGAGTGCAGAATTGTGGGCAATATCGACAGCAAGTTAGAACAAATTATGGACTTGTGAAGATGGGACAAGCTACAGGTCAAGCTTGCGAGGTGTAGGTGGGAGGGCCATCCCTGCTTAGAAAGCAGGTGCACTTATGAGATGGCCATCCTGTGCGTGCTGGTATTAAACTTTAAAAGATATTCAGTGACATGACCAATCAATTTCTGGGATATTCAAAACCCACCTTACCACCAGTCAGGATAAAATTCTAGCTGGAAAGTTAATTCGGTGATAATTAATACAACTAAGGTTGGCCAATTCCGTATAAATACAGCGTAAACCAGCAGGGAAAATGCAACATATATGACGCAAATATATGGAGTTAGCTAACCCTAATTATAAGATAATCTATTATGCTATACATCTTTTTTACCAAGTAATTTTATGTCGTAACCTAAACACAGGCGAAAAGCAACATAGCCAACACAAACACGCGCACGCACGCTCACGCACACACTCACACACTCACACACATACACACACACACGCACGCACACACACACACACACACACACACACACACACACACACACACACACACACACACACAGAGGCATACGCCTCATGTCAATCTCCTGATCCAACAGTTGCTAAATCTCAGAGCATATGAGAGCCGCGCATCAGCTTGCAGCGTCGCTAAACAGATTCATTGGCAACCTCAACATCCCAAATCCTGTCCACATTGGGACCTGCCTGTGGTGTTTGGCTCGGCCTGAGGTCCATTCTCCTCCTCCAGCTCATCTAGGATGTAGCCAGCCAAGCCAATCTCTGATTCCAGCACTTCTGACCCTATGAGACGGTTCATTGCAGCGTGCTTCAGCTAGACAGCCTAAACTTATAAGAAAAGTGGGCGCCTGAATGATACGCCTGAGCGGTGTGCCTTGGACACCGAGAGGACAAGCAGGTACTACAAGGTAAGGCTATTGAGAAGGAAAGCAGGAGACCTACAGAACGAACACTCAATAATCCTAACTGTGTAGCCAACGCAAGTACAAGGGTATTTGTTGATAAATAGATGCACAGCTAGGGCGTCAAGGCACAAGGACATTTTGATGCAAAGAGGCTTGCATTCTAAATCAAAAACATTATGAGCCTTGTGCAAAAATACCTGCGTGCTTCACACACACACACACACACACACACACACACACACACACACACACACACACACACACACACACACAATGTGTCGTAGAGCATGAATAGACATAGGAGGCACTAGAGCACTCCATAAAAGAAGTTACACACACCCGAAATTGCTGCTGCTGGTGTGTTTTTCTTCTTGTTGCGGTCTTTCCTGGAAGCTGTCTTGCTCTGCGAGACACGTACATGCAGCAATACACATCCATGTCCTTGTATACATGTTTGATAACTAAAAGGCACTCAACTCGTGGGCCCTCTCCACCTCACCTGGCTACCAAATGAGCATGGCAGTCCCATAGCTGCGAGAGCCTCACTCTCGTCTACTGCAACATATGTGTCTTCCTCATCATGCTGAGGAACCTTGTGATTGCGTCTGCAGAGGAATTTGGGATTTGCGGTAAGAGGACAATTTGGAGGGAGGTCAGCGCAGTTGACACATGTTGTTCCACCCTTACACCCACTAAAAGTCTCACCCTATGAGGCCCACATCCTTCAGGAACACAGCTGTAATCAACAATCTTCCCATCCGGTAAGGAGTTGTGTCATACTTGTGGATTTCCTCTGCTGAGAACACCTCAATGTCTTGAGCTTGGGAGTACAGCTCCCAGAGCTCATCCATTTTGGGGAATTAATCCAGTTTTTTTTCTTCTAATTTTTGCCGCGTGGTTAGTGCTACCACAATTCTTTCCGGGATGTAGTTCTCTCTCTCAAAACTGACTGTAAGATTCAATATTAAAATTTAAGGCATTATCATCTATTTATGTCACACACGTGGCATGATGCTGCACAATTATGTTGAGTGTTAGGATGAGACAGCTCGCTCTTCATCAGTTCAGGAAGAAGAACAAAATTTTGCTCATTCAGCAGCAAGTCTTATCCATCACAAGGCTAAAAAAGAGAGGCTCCCAGATCTATATAATTTTTTGAGTTGCTGCCCTTAGAATCTGGCTGTGAGATGTACTCCTACTTTCAGTGGCACACCTAGTGACATCAAGGTTCATGAGTGTTAGCAAGGCATTTTTCAGGATTCAAGACGTATGTTGCCATGGCATGCATGAGAGATCAGCGTCGACGTCACACACACATCACCAACCTGGGAACATATGTCACTAACTACGGTTGTTAAAACATGGACGCTTTACGTCCAGGGTTGCCAATATCCATGCAATATCCATGCAACAAAGGACAAGGGTTGCTGGAATTCTGTGTCTGCTTTTCACTGTTGCCCTCACGGCTTGCATGGTGCTGAGTAGAGAATGCGCTTCAGTGTTTATAAAGAGTGCTGGTGGTGAGGTGGGTCCAGAGTTTGTATAGTGCGTTTGCTAGTCCTACTGGTCTGTAGGAGGAGGTATTAGTTCCTTCTCCCTTTTCCTTGTCTATTAAGACTGTACGTACTAACTAGCAACACATGCGTTGCTAGTTTTCCACCCCATGGAGGTGAGGCGCGTGGCCACGTGGTGACAAACAATCTTGGTACTACCTCTTGGTTCCCAGTGGGGAGCATCCTCAAGAGCTCATTGGCAATTCATCTGGCCCTCGGGTTTTGTTGTAGCTATTTTTTTGCATTCATGGGGGCAATTTTATTAAAGATCTTGGAGTGAAGCCAGACACTTGCTGCTTTCCTTCCATCTTTTGTTACTTTTGGATGGAGAGTTGAAGGGTTGGGAACGTGTGTTGATGTGTTTACTTGCTCTCAAGAATAGCATCCAGGTGCTTCCTCGTGTAAATACTTTCCAAATTTCATGTTGACAGCTTTAAGAGTATCGCTGCAGTATTTCTCTATGATTTGGTGGCTGTTCGAGTAGCGTTTCAAGGCCTGGGACGACTTCAAGGTGCATTTTGCCAAGAGGTGGGGACCGCGCGATGAAGACCTCCTGTGCGAATTCAAGAACCTTTGCTGGACGCCCCCAATGGATGTGAGGACGTATGGCACCAAGTTCCTGAGGTGCTGCAGAGATCTCCACTTTGCTACTGACAACAAGCAGCAACTGTTGACCTTCATGGAGAGCATCCACCATCCAGGCATCCGACATCAGCTAAAGTGAAGGAGGCCAAGGTCAGTGGAGGAAGCGGTGGATGAACTGCGCTATATTGTCTACACCTTTAACACAGCAAGCACAACGGAACAAGCTGACTACCATGAGCCCGTGTACACCGAGGTGGCTATCCCACCCCTTAGGGAGCAGCGGCAAGAATAGGTGTTTCAGCTTTTCAAGTTCTACCAGAGGCCAGACAGCATTGTGCCAGGATCACCCTACACCACCGTCCAAAATCCTGCGTACCTGAGGAATGAGGAGAAGGAGCTGGAAGCCAAGATGGAATCCAAAGCTGCGCAAGGAGCGTGAGGAGATGGAGCACCGCCAACATCAGAAAGAAAAGGACATGATGAAGGTGCTTGAGCGGCGCATGGTGCAGCTGTGCCTGGATTTCATGGGGAGCTTTGATCCAAGACCACCTTGGAGTGACAAACAACTGGAAGAGGAGCTGGAGGAAGCTACTGGGACCAGGTCAGGTCAGTCTACATGGAGCCTACAACACTACCAGTCTACGCCGGGCCATTGTACGATGACAGCAACAGCAACAGTGGGGAGAGCCACCACGTTGAGAGTACCACCACTACTACTGACTATAGTCGTAGCCAGACAGAACCAAGGCCAACTCTGGGACCTGTGACTACGCGCCAGTCAGAGTTCCAGCATGAAATCATGGAGCACTGCCAGTGCTTGGATGGTCATCGACTTCTACAACCTCATCCAGTCAGAGAAGGCAAGAGGAGCCTTCAGTGTTTGTGCACAACAGCTGGAGGCATGGGAACACACCGTGGAGCTGACACTCATGTGCTTGGAGAAAGGAGAAGTCAGCAGCTCCATGACAGAAGCCTTTCATGAGGTGATGGTTAGTGTGCTGGCAACTACTGGCCGAAGGGGAGAGGAACATGTAAGCAGTGGGCCAAAGAAAACAGCAGCAGCAGCAGCAAAAGAAAGAAAGAAAGAAAGAAAGAAATATCTTCGCTTGCCGTTCGGCCGCATGCATTAAGGAAAGAGCCTCCCAATGACTCCCACCGATAGAGGGCATCTTTTCTCCACCCCGGCCACAAGACTTCGATCTGAGGACCTCCTCCTTGCTGTCGCCATCCTCGTGCTTGAACAGGGCTCCGTAACATGACGGTGGCTGAGCTCGATAGCAGCGGCAGTTTAGGGGAGGATGGTGCAAGTGAGCTAGGACGACTAGAGGAGGAAGACTCAGGCAAGCAGATGGAGGCTTCTGTGGAGACCAAGAAGGATGGTTATACCAAATTGAGCACTCTAGGGCCTGGCTTTGAAGAGGATGACGTATGACCGCGGGAAAAAGACAGATATTCAAGTACGATCCATGGTTTTCATGTGGTGTGGCAGAATCTGGGCAAGGAGACCAAGAGGCTGGAAGACAACAAGAAAGACTATCAAGCGACTACCTGAAGTGCCGGCTGTACAACGTGGAGCCGCATGAGCAGGCAACCAACAACAAATATCTGGAAGCAGTGGACAACATGGTGCACATCCATGACTTTTTCTGGCAGCGCACTTGCCAAAGCTGAGGAGGAGGCCATTTGCTACAATTTGAGGTACGAGCGGGAGAGACTACAGCCTCAAGATGAAAGATTTTTGCCTGAGCTGTTCAACCTGATGCATGAAGTGGAGCCACATTTGCTTGAGGCCATGCCTGAAACTGAACAAGATCTGGCAACCAAGGAAGAGATGGAAGAAGCAGCGGAGTTAACAAGGCTGGATGCGCGGAGTGAAGATCTCAATGAGGCGCACGGGCGTGTGAAGGGCAACATTGCCAAGGTCTAGGAGGACCAAGCCAGGGGCTACAAAAGGAGGAAGATTGTGGACCGGAAGACTACCATCCTGGGGGAGCTCTACATTGGCACGGCTGTGTGGGTATGCAATCCAAGGAAGACCAAGGAGACCCCTGAAGCCTGCTTTGGGCCTTTTATGGTCAAGGAGCTGGACAAGGAGGCAGGCACCATCAAGATTGGTAACCGGGAAGAGCAGGGGTGTGTCAAGCTGGAGGACCTGCTCACCTCACCCAGCAACTAGGGGGACAGACGATGTTGTCCGTCCCTACGGTTGACCAACCAATGACAACATGGTGATTCAGTATGAGTGTTAAAGTAAAGAGAAGTCAATGCAAGCCAAAGGCAGCATGCATTAAGGAAAGATCCCTTAAGTGGCAGGCTAGCAAGTGCCTCGCCAAGGGTCCCTCAAAAGTACACCAGCAATAGCTAGCCTAGGAAAGGGAAGGGACAGGACTAATGAGAATCGGGCAGGTTGTCAGCAGTGCCATGAGACGCCCGGACTCTCCTTCTCCTGGTATCCATCTCCGCGCGCCCAGCGCCCCCCCCTCCCCGAAGCCCCCTGCAAGCAAAGAGCATGTCTGGTGTTAATGATAGTGGTTAATCTCTGCAGGGCATGGCAGCTCGACTTGAAAGCTAGGGACTTAGCAAGGGTATGAGTGGATATTTAAGAAAAGGAAAGAGAAAACTACGCAGGCAGTGAAAACACTCCCCACATCAATGAAGGAAAAGAGGATACCTAGGGCCGAGGCACCGTGTATTCCCTTCACCAAGAGAAACAAAAGGAAGAAGTCAATGGGGATCAGGAGGGTTACTAGCAGTAGCCCGTGCCTGATCTTGGTGACAAGATTTGAAAAAGAAAAGAAAAGAAAAGAAAAGAAAAAAGAAACTACGTAGGTAGAGAAAACTCTCCCTTCATCATTTAAGAAAAGGGAGACGCATTGGCTCAAAGAGCCGTGAGCCTCCCTGACCAGAAGATGAGAAAGAATTTGATGTGGATCAGGTGGGATTCTAGCAGCGCGCGGCTCCAAGGTACCAGAGTTGTGATGAGTGTGTTTATTTTCAATGGGACGTCTGGTGGAGGTAAGTTTGTGCGCAAATTGAACAGAAAGGGCATGAAGTTTCCTTGCCAGTGTTTCATACCTCTGTGAGTCAATCCCTATATGCCTGAATTGATCAAGGGTATAGGCAGTGTAGATAGTTCCACCCACACCCAACAGGATTGGGTGGATAATAATCTCGGCACCTTAAAGTTGTTTGCAAAGCTCACTATGTTGTTGTTTGGAGGCCTCTAGTTGGGCATCAAATCTGGTATCTTCACAGTATTTGACTTATATTGAGTGAATGTGGCGGTCTTGAATATTTAATTCCTGGGGTTAAGTACTTTGCTTTATATTTTGATAGCGAAGGAAAAAAAGAAAAGAAAAAGCTACGTAGGCAGAGAAAACTCTCCCTACATCAATTTAGGAAAAGGAGACACATTGGCTCAAAGAGCCGTGAGACTCCCTTTCCAGAAGATGATAGTTATTGCTTGTTGTTAAAAATTGAAGCTTGACAAGTTGTCATTGGGATCTTAAAGACATACTTTGGAGGCATGGACATCATTCTTGAGTAGATGCGTGTGTTCCAGAGATGGAAGGAATTGGATATGAACAAGACACCTGTACCAGATTGAACTCCGATTCGTGGTATAAATTGTGTTCGCTTGATATTTTGAGTGTGGTACGTATTTGGTATATTTGCTGGCCAGTTGCTTTCTCTCTGTGTGCTTGTAAGATCTGGACCATCATCTTTGCTGCCCCGACTCTGCGTACATAGAAGGCTGCGAGTTCAGTTGTCCACAAATGCTAAATCCCAGACCTGAGTTGCACATGTGTGCTGTGTCCAGGGCATATATATATGCCACGTCACGTTTATATGCCACATTTGTTGACTTCAAACGGGCGCATGACTCAATACCCAGGGACAGACTGTGAGAACACTGACACAAATGCCAGATGCCCAGCCAGCTTATCTACATCATTAAATACCTCTACCAAGATGACAAATACATCCTTATTGATGGAGATACACAGGCGAGTGTCCAGACAACGCACGGCGTTAATCAAAGGTGCCCAGTATCATCACTCCTATTCTCAATCTACGTAAATGACATAGGCTGTATTACTCAGGGGGAAACAGGCGCAGTGACAGGCTTACCAAATTTCCGTGTTTCTAATATGCTATATGCAGATGACCTCGCCCTCACTGCAAACACCCACACCCACATGCAAGCCATCTTGAACAAGCTGCAAGGCTATGCAATCAGAAAATGCCTGACTGTCAATACAAAAAAGTTTGAGGTCATCTGCTTCAATTTCAAAGCTGATGGTCTTCCCCAACTGTTGTATGATGGTGACGGCCTTCCCTACACTGATCCATTTTAAATATCTGGGTATGGTCTGTGACAAACGTCTCAACCTTCCCACTGCTGCTGAGGCTGCTCTGAAATCATGCATAGCGGGGACTTATTGTGCTTAGACCTTTGCTAACGATCACAACCTCACAAATCGGCTGCATGCGTTCATCTGGCTTTTGAAAATATCATATGATATACTATCCCAGCAGGAATGTTTGCCAGCCAGATATGGGCCACTCCTTACTTAAGACTGGGCACAGAGATGGACGACCCGTTGCAGAGATGGATTCTAAAGACTTTGCGGACGTCGGAAAAGCTGTAACTGTTGATTACGGCTTGAGTCAACCAGAATCAACCAGAAAAAAGCCGGTTGAAACAGCCCGGGCCTCGTGTAGAAAAAGGTTGATTCAACTACAGTTGATTCGAATCAGGAATTTGTCATTGATTCAATGGGAAAATGGTTGATTCGACTATAGTTGATTTTCCCTTGAAACAACTGCTGATCAACTGTGTTTGATTCTTGGTTGATTCAACTGCTGATCAATCACCTGGCAGGATGATTGATTCAACGATAGTTGATTCTACTTGGGCCTCGAATTGGATTTGGTTGATTCAACTGTGGTTGATTTGCTCTTGAATCAAGTGGCGTTCAAGACTGGTTGTTTTCTGGTTGAAACATCTAGCTTTCAATCCACTTGGTTGAAGGTTCGGAACCCTATTGGGGTAAAAATAGCTACACCATCTTGGAGCATTCTTCGAGAATTTGGCATTGAACCTTTTCAGTTCAACTGGTTTCATGCCACAATGCATTTCTACAATTCGCTCACTAAGCCTTGAGTGCAACAGTCTACTCCTCAATAAGGTCCTCCATGCAGACATCAGCCTTAGCTCCAGGGCTGACTCTTGCTGGACATCACACCTCTTGTCTGCGGTGGATGGTCTCAGACCATTGGTCTGGCACACTCGGATCTGATCAGGCGTTCAATTGTGGCTTGCAACCCTGTGAGCCTCAATCAATGTGTGGTGGACATGAGATCCAGACACCTTAACTACTGGAAGCAATTCACAGCCCCTGATCCCAGAGTAAACAACATCAAACAACTGACATGTCATCTAAGGTGCGCACTCCCTGTCTGAGATGCACACGCCATTCACCCTCCTTATACAATGCCTAAATACATGTACTTGGATCTTTCCCATCACGTTCTTTGCAACACTGCCAGATTCAGGCTGCGGATTCACACTCTTTGAGTTGATCAGGCTGTTTGGTCCAATATTACTTCTCCGGTCTGTGATATCTGTGATTCTGATGACATACAAGATAAAAACATGAGCTGTTCAGATGTTTCAATCCCTGTGCTCTCTCCGTCAAAGTATGCCTCTCTTTTTGAGCACAACTTGTCTTTTCTACATCTTCATGTCTCCCACAGGATGCCCTGTCTAGGTACCATTCACTATGTGAATTCCCAGGATATTAGTATTTTTCTAAACCAGGGAACTTCCTTTTTTCCTTCATGACCTCATGTGCATTTATGAACAGGCTAGCACTGCTAGTAGCAGTCAGTCCCATCTCAGGATTTAACAAACCTGCGTGCTCAGTTCCAGTATCTGTTTAGCTCTGCACCCCCAAGCAGTGCATCACGCTCTAGAGACTTCGTGATCCAGGCTGATGTCCTAGGATTGGCCAAGTTCGTGTCTGTATGCCTGAAATGCTGTGACTGAGCTTCTAGTATTTTTTTATTGGACTGGTTTGGGACAGCTATGTCACCCTTCCCTTCCCTTCCCTAGCAGTCAAACGTCTTGACTGAGGCCTTTTTCTTTTGTAACCCTTCCTTTACCGTAGCGTCACTAATGTATAATGACACTGATTCATTTCAAGGTCCCAAAATAAGTTCATTAATTAATTTGCGAGTTTTTAGGGTTTACGAGGACCGCGAAAAAAACTTAAATTTTGCGAACTCCTGTGTTTTCTTGTCTCTCTTGTATTGGTTCTCTGTTTTTACTCAACCCCTCCCCCCACGCTCTCAGCGCGCGCTAGCAGCTGCCACTTCCATGCTGAGCAGCTCCAAATCCTTCAGCTTTGGTGCAGCCCGTGTCAGAAAGGGATCCCTGCCCCTTAGGAGCACATGGCCGCATTGTGGGGCCCCATGGATAGCTGAACATAAACCTGGACCCTTGACGAGGCCTTGAAAAAAGTAATTCTTAAAGTCACCAGAGATTGCGAGCGACCCCAACAATTATTGAACTATTTGTAAACTCCCCAGTGTCGCTAGGGTATATCTGTATTTTTTTGGCGCAACGCAAAAACAATTTTAAACCTCTAGCTATTTTTCTTACCTTCAAGCTTAGGTCTAGTTTGGTCGCAGGCACTTCTTTATTCTTTTGCTAAGCTGCCCTCGTAGGCAGCTACAGCTATGTAACCCTTTCCTTTCCGTTGGTTGCAGGCACCTCTTTCTATGCTTCATGAACCAGGCTTATATCCTAGGATTAGCCAAGTTTGTGTCTGCTTGCCTGAAATGCTGTGACTGAGCTTCTAGCTAATTTTGTTTTAGATTGGACTGGTTTGGTTACATGCACGTTTTGCTTCAGCCAAGCTGCCCCCGCAGGCAGGTACAGCTATGTAACCCTTCCCTTCCCTTTCAATGCTTCAGCTAAGCTGCCCTCGTAGGCAGGTACAGCTATGTTACCCTTTCCTTTCCTTTGACTGGAGGCCATGTTTTTCCCTTCAACCCTTTCCTATCTGTTGACGTTGAGAAGAGTGCTGAAAGCAGATTTGAATATTCATTCGCGTGAGCCAGCCTGCTGGACTGCTCAAGTTTGGGATGCTTTCCAAGGCCTACGACGCGTGATTCCTTTGCGCAAGCTGTGCGGCAGGGCACTCCTATCCCTATTCAAGAGTTTACTGATGTCCTCAGACACAGGCTGCGGGCAGTGTGGAGAGATGTTGAGGGAGTGAACCCGCGGGACACATATAGTAAGCTGGCAACTTACCAGTATCTTTTTGCAGTGCCTTACGACCACGATGTGCGTGCCCCTGCCCGTTTACCAAGGCACATGCATTTGGATTTGTCTCCACATGTCATGACAAATGTTAGCCGTTTCAGACTTAGGGCACATACACTGAAGGTGGAGACAGCAGCTTGGGATACTCGGAACACTCTTGTGTGATCGCCGTTCTTGTGATGAGATTCAAGATGAGGCTCATGCCCTTTTGGTGTGCAGAGACGCAGATGTTTGTGCTTTGAGAATATTTCTGATCTCATGGATATTTTTTGTGCAGTTGGAACAGTTGAGCAGACCGAGCAGCCAAACTACCTGGCTGAAGGTCAAACCCGATTGTCACTCCTTGTAACTCCTCCTTGTGCTTTGAGAAGAAAGTACGCTTACCTGTTCAATTGTTTCTCTGGTGTGCATGTGCTGCTCCTCCTTACGTCAATTTTATTTATACCTATTTACCCCCTTTGTTCTTGGCATGCTCAGTGTGACGGACCGTGCTTCTTCCTTACGTTACCACACGAACAAACAAATGTTGCTCTCCTCCTTTTTTTGATGCAGTCGGTTGGTCCTGGCAATCTCCTGATGTTTATTTGCCGTTGCTTTGTCATACAAACACCAGTGGAAATTTTCTCCCTTATTCTTGGCAAGGTTTTTTTTTTGTACACTTACATGCATGGGCTACACAAACACCCCTTAACATTTTATAATACAGTCTTTCACTTGAGCAGCCTAGCAGTCGTACTTCTTGACTGATGGCTTAATTTGTAAAACCTTGTTTCTCTGGTGATTCTTCAATGGAGCAACCATTTTTACAACAAGCCAGTGTCCAGGATGTTTCTGATTTCCTCTTGCAACACAACAACACGCTTTTTTCGTTTGTTTCTGAGCTTATGGACATTATGTTGACTGGTGAGGACCAGACTGCTCAAGGTTTTAGATGTATGCCACATGGTCAAAGACCATGACATTGCAGTGCTTACAGAAACAAGAACTGGTGATGCATCTAGGTTGCTGCAGCACTTGCCTGGCTTTACTTTGCACAACTTGGGAATGGCTAGAGAGAACGAAGGCAAAAATGGGTTTGGGATTGCTGTGTTTGTTGCGCCAGGCAGCTCAGATTATGTGCGCTTCCATAAAGTCAGTGAGCACACGCAGTGTATTTGGCTTCAATGTGACAAAAAGATGTTTGGGCTGAGGGAACATGTGATGATAGGTGCTACTTACATAAATCCTCTGAGTGGTTCGTTTACTTCTCGTGCTATTCACTCTCACTCTACTAATCTTTTTGAGGACGTGCTTGATGCTTTTCAGGTATCTTCGCAAGTCATTTTGTGTGGCGACTTTAATGCGCATGTTGGAGAGCTGAGTGAAGTGAGTGACGCGCATTCTCGGTTTGTGTTGGACTGCCCTGAGCTCCTAGAGACTAGGAGATGTGCGTGCAAGAGTGTGAACAAGGCAGGCCAGCTGTTGGTTGATCTAGCAGCTGCGACGAGTATGGCCATTTCTACTGGGCGTGTTGTTGGAGATGATGGGCAGCCCTCTTTCACTGGGCATTTTGGTGATAAGAAAAGTAGGCCAGACCATGTGTTGTTCTCCGGCTCTGCTCAAAATCGTACAATGTTTTGAGATGAAAGAAACGCGTGCCTCAGATCACGCAGGCTTGAGCACTGTGTTTAGAGTGACTGATGAGGGTGGAGAAGGTGTGAATGCTCCACACCATGTGTGCAAAGCTGGAGAGTGTATCAACAAGTTAGTGTTGCGTTGGCAGCAGGATAAGGCCCAAGTTTACGCTGAGCACATTCGGGACAATGCTGAAATGCTGGCTCAATTTGATGAGGCAGAGAGGTCTGGGGATGTAGATAAATTGGCGTTTTGTGTGCGTTCTTTGATCATCCAGGCAGCGAGCAGTAGAGCTGTGGGCATGTCAGGCCGAGCAAAGTGTGTTTTTAAACGTGAGCGTAATAGGAAGGGTCCTCTAAACCCTGTGTGGTTCAATGAAGAATGTTGGGAGAAGCGTAGGGCTTTCATTGAGGCAGTGAAGCATGGTGAAGCCAGGCATGCTTGCAGATTTCTCAAGAGGGAAAGTATGAGGTGCAATCGTAGGACGAAGCGAAGGCACGCGAGACAGTTGCGGAATTTGTTTTTGGACAGGCTATTTCGGAAGGATCCGGCAGTGCACGCTTTACTAAAAAAGCACACCAAGCCTCACACAACCCCTGTGCCTGCTCCAGCTTGGCATGATCACCTACACAAACACTTCAGAGCAAAGAGGACATTTGAAGAGTCTCGCCCATCTGCGAGGGATATGGCTGTGCCACTGGGCCGGCGCAACCTTCCACCTGAGGTCCTTCTCAGGCGGGGCGCGCAGTCTGGGTGGGCTCCGGAGCCAGATGAGTTTGAGATCCCTGATGTATCTGTGTTAGAAGGTATGTTGGGTAGTGAATTTCAGAAGTTGAATGTTGGTGCCTCTTCAGGCTTTGATGCGATCCCGATTCCTTTTCTTAAGCATGCGTGCTTGCCAGTGCAGTGTGGGAATAAAACCAAACAAGTAAATGTGCTGGTGCCTCTGTTGGCTCGTCTTTTTAAAGTGTTGCTGACTGAAAGTAAAGTGCCTGCGTGCTGGAAGGTTGCCAAGTTGAGCCCCATTCACAAAAAAGGGGAAGTGCTGAAACCTGGGAATTATAGGATGATTGCGGTTAGCGGTATAATGTATAGGATTTATGCTAATGTGCTGAAAAATCTGGTGACAGACTGGTGTATGAAAAAGGGAAAGATTCCGGACACGCAGTTTGGCTCCTTTCCAGGAAGGAGCACTCTGCATCCTCTGTTCATTCTGAGGCACCTCAAGCATGCTGCGAAAAAATTGAAGCCACGGAATTCTTCCAGATTGCACGTTGCTTTCATTGACTTTTCTCAAGCTTATGACACCGTGCCCAGACAGCAGCTTTGGTCTCACTTGCAGCGCAATGCAATGCCGACTCCTCTGCTCAGTGTGATCAGAGATATGTATGATAATGATGAGTACATTCTAATGGATGGTGAGAAAAGGGCGCGCGTGCAGCCATCGAACGGTGTTAAGCAAGGTTGTCCTTTGTCCCCCCTTCTTTTCTCTCTGTACATCAATGATATGGGCAGAGAGATAAGTGAGGGCATTGAGGGTGCTGTGACTGGTGATAGAGTGAATGATGTGTCCCACATGATGCACGCTGATGACCTTGGATTAACTACGAAAAGAAAAAAAAGAAAAAACTACGTAGGCAGAGAAGACTCTCCCTACATCAATTAAGGAAAAGGAGACACATTGGCTCCAGAGAGCTGTGAGTCCCCTCCACCACAAAGTTTTAAAACAAAAAGAGTTAATGGGGGTCAGGAGGGTTACTGGAAGCACTTGGCTCCAGAATCTGGCTGTGAGAATTGTTTTTGTTCTCCATTGCACGCCTAGTGGTAACAAGTTTATGAGCATACTTAACAGAATGGGCATGCAGGCTGCGAGCACGTTTCAAGGCACGTTGTTGGTCAAGTCCCAGTTGTTTAAGCTGGTTCAAGGTATGCTCTCTATAGCAGGTCCCACCAACACCCAGAAGGATGGTATGCAGAGTAACAGCTTTAGCAGGGATAAGTCTGCAGAGGTCTGCGTGCTGCCGCTGTGCCGCCTCCAACTGTTGTCCAGGCCTTGTATCTTCACAGTACTTGATTTCAATCAAATGTACATGGCGCTGATTGACATTTAATTGATGGGGTTGTCGCACGCGGTTAGAGCCACTGATCCTCTGTGTTGGGTGCCTGCTGCGTAACGCATAGTGTGAACTGGAGGAGGAAGGAGAAGAAGAAGTGGGTTTGGCTTGGTAAGGAGTAATCAGTATAGCATCTGGACGGCTAGATTTGATTCTAGATCTCTTGGGAAAATTACGTGGAAAGAGGTAAGGGGGGATAATTCTATTAGATGCATGTGCAGGAATTTGGAGGTTGTGCTGCGCCAACCTATCATCATTTCCTATGTCCGTGTTAACTAAACCTGCTCCCCAAGGGCTTTTGCTAAGAGCTTTGGTTATCATCCTTCCTGCAATATTGTGGCGTTCAGTTTTCATGCTGGCAATTATTTGATTCTGGCAGCCTGAGAGCATGTGGAGAGCGCTGTCTAATTGGTGACAGCCAGGGAGGGGGCATGAAGGATCAGTGGACCTCTTGAAGAGTACTGCATGTTTTTGGTTATAGAGGGTGCCTGTGCGATATTGAAGGATGGTGCGCTTCACAGGAAAGGAAATACTAGACATGTTCTTGAAGGCATTGCTGATATTCTTGTCAACGTGAGGTAATAGGCTCTGGTAGTAGGAGTAGTAACCTGTTTTGGAGTTGGCGTACCCAAGTCTGTGTTTTGTGTGCATGTGAAACTTGAGAGCATTTTGAAGATTGGGGAGGTAGGTGAGCTTGGGAGCAGGTGTGGGGTCTGTAGATGTGCCCGTGCATGTTCTCTTTTTTCCTCCTTGGCTAACCAAAATAAATGAGAAAACGGGTTCCCGCTGGGACCTGCGCTGGGAATCCCAGTATCAGCCATGCTATTATTGGTTTGTTTTGTCTGATAATTTGCAATAGCATCTGCACATTCATTACCGGCAATACCAGCATGTGATTTTACTTTGTATACACAAATATTGGTCTGTGAGTTGCTAATGAGGGTAGATATGGTTTTTAGTACATCCCCTTGAATGTGCTGTTTGTGTTTCTCAGGATAAATAATTTGCTTACGTATTTGATGAAGAGAGGTGAGACTGTCTGAAGCAATGTGTGAGTAAGAGTGTGTGATGGCAGCAGCAATCGCTGCCAGTTCAGCTCGGCAAATGGTGTTGGTAATTCCAGCACCGTGAGGCTCAACAAAATTTATGTTATTTGTGAGAGGGCAGTAAACACCTGCTCCAATTTCTTGTTTGCCATTTTTGGTATGACAGCTGCCATCAGTGTACGCCCATGTCCTCCAGTCTGGGACTTTTAGAGCAAGGGTGGGATTGGATTGGCTAGGCACAGAGACTACCCCATAATTGTTTATGAGTGGGCTGCTTGTATTTTTGGTAACTTGCTGCTTGTCAGAACGGAGGCGTTTACATTTCTCGAATCCAGGCATGACAGCATGCATGGAATTGAGAGTGGCATGGCTGCTGACACTGCGCAGTTTCCACCAGACCTTTGTATGTCTATCTATATCACTAGCCAAGCACCGTAGCCAAGCTGAGTTATGGTTGTTTAGATGGACCCTTGCAGCAGTGTTCCAAACCGCAATAATTTGTATGTCCCAGGTGTGCTGAGGAAGAGGTGTTTCTTGGTTGGGGCATGATTGGGGGGCGTCATAAGTAAGGTTAGTACGCGGGATGGTACCAAGTTCACAGCAGAGATGTGGATAAGCAGTGATGAGTTTGGAGTAGGGGTTGGTTATCATTTGTTTTCCCCAGACAGGGAGGAACATGAAAGTAGCAGTGGCCTCTGTGTTGAGAATGGCTGAGTAGATAGCATGACGCAGGGACTGGGTCATAGCACCCTCTTCATAAACGGGATGGCAGACAGAAAAACCTGAGAACCTAGATGAGAAGGAGTTATGATAGGCACCAAAAATATTGTCTCGGGGGTCAGCGCTCCAGTAGTGCTGGTATTGAGGGTTATGGTCCAGCGGGGAGGCCATTTTTTCTTGAGTTACCAGGGCCCAATGCTGGAGGGCAGTATGGATGTGAATTGGCAGGGCCCGCGAGAAGGAGTCTTTAATCTTTGTGCTAGTGTACTTGTTTTCTAGCATAGTCTTGCGAGCAAGGAGCCCCTGCAGCTCAGAAGCAAAGCTAATGGGAGCAGGTGTTATGGCTTCGTGCAAGCCCGCAAACTTGGCCCTATAGAAAGCCTTGTAAAGGATTTGAAATCGGCTAGGGGTAATCATCCCAACACATTTACCTTGTGTGTTATAAATGCAGGCCATGTATGATTTGTAAATTTCTGGGAGGATAAGGGGAGGTGGAGCACTAGGGTGGGGGCTGTGTGATTCAGTGTCTAGTGATGTTTGATCAGGGATTTGTTTAACTGTGTATTTGACAAGGTCAATGTCATGCAGCCAGAATTCACTGCAACCAGTAGGTTTGATGTCTACTTGTGGGTTGGTGGGGTGTATGTCAAAGGTAAATTTATTTCGCAGTATTGTGTCAAGCTTCTGTTCCCAAGTATTAATTGTATCAAGTTTTCCAAAGCCTTGCCTCTCAAGGTTGGAAAGAGCAGAGTATGCTGTGGGTTGGGAAAGATCAGGTTCGCTCTGCCTGGTTTCAAATTCAAGCAAATGCTGCCGGAATTCAGGCCAGATCTCTTTAAATTCCTCAGGCTCCCAGGAGGGCATCCAGGTGACCCTTATGAGCTCTTCTCTAGACTGGCACGCTCTGTCAATTTTTTGCGCATTGTTTAGGCCTACACAGGCGGGACATGACCATGTGTCAGCTGCATCAATATCTTGTCTTTGCCCATCAGTGTAGCAACCAAGTTCTTTCATGCATTTCCAGTGGTACGTGCGTTGGCAGACATCACAAATATACATATCATTGTACGGAGGTTTAGAGTTAATAGATTCATAACCTTCATGGTAATTGCAAATTTGGCAGCAAGCACACTTAATATCAGTGCGAGCAACAGGTAAGGTAGTCGAAGGCTGAAAGCCGGCTTTTTGGAATAAAGGCAGGGCCCACTTCTCAATAATCATTGGGGCAAAATGGGTGTGGTATTGCACTTGGTTGTGAATGCGGGTCCTCCTTCCGTCTTTTTTATGAACTGTGCAGTTTCTCCAACCATCTATGTGGTCTATGTCAATATCATGGTTATAAATAATATTAATGGCATGGCTGGCTGATTTTGCTTTTATAAGCTTTTTTACCGAGGTTTTCTTGTAATTCCAGACCTCAGAGGCTTGGCATGGCGAGCCGAGGGGGTTGATGGCAGGAGGGGTGAGCTCTGTCTCTATGTGAAGTAATTTCTTCTTCTTGTTTTTGTAATTATTGATTTGTGTATCTAGGCTGTTTGGAGTGTTTGGATAGGTAGGAGGGCTTTGGGTGTTGCCTGTCTGGCCAGTATCTGCCGCGCACGGGGAATTTGGCTGTGTTGGGACATAATTAGCAGTGCTTTGGCTGGCATTTGCTCTTTGGTGATTCTGTCTAATGGGTTGAGACATGGGCGTGGAGGTGTGTTTCATTGTTGAGCGTGTGCGCTTGCTGGGTGGCCCTTCTGTAGGTGAATCCTGTTGAATGGGCGCCGTTACGTTAGGGTTAGCGGTATTTTGTGTTGAGGGGTGAATTACTTGTGTAGGAGAAGTTAGCCTACAATTGGAGCGAGTTCTTTGATTGGGTGGCTCCTCTGTGGATTGTGTTTCTTTGGCAGTCATTACTTCCTGGGTAATAGGACATACTTCTTGTGTAAGGGTGTTATTTGTAGGGGTTGATAAGTTGCCTTGTTCGTGCCTGAGGCGGCGTCCAGTACGTTCATGTCTGTAGTGGGTTGTGGAGCGAGGTTGTGGTGATGGCACTATTTGTATGGAAGGGGTGCTGATTGGTTGGGAGCCTGCAAGAGGGTAGGTATGGATTGAGGTATCTGGTTCCACATTGAGGCCACTGACATGTGTGTTTTTGATAAGACGGTAATGTGCAAGAGTGTATGCTTCAGTGTTTTTGTAGGCAATGCTTTTTTGGATGGAGGATGTATTCAACTCCTCTTCCTGGGGGAGATTTACCAGTGCTGCCAGTCTGTTCAGTGCTATTTTACATTTAACGTTCACCTTGGAATAGTTGGCTTGCAGCTGAGCTACTGTGATGATGTGAGTCTTACATGGGGATGCAAGTTCATGAATACCATTAATTCCAAGGCCCATTAGGGGCTGCATTATGCAGGTTATGAGTGAGGAGAGGTTGTGGGGAGGTGGTTTGTGCAGGGAGAGGGCTTTATGGATGAGGTTCAAGTCCTCACTGAAAACTACGAATGACCCTGGTGAAATGCAGAAGATGCTGGACAGACTCCGTGTGTATGCTCAGAGAAAAGGGTTGACTGTAAACACAGCTAAGTCTGAGGTGGTGCACTTCAACAGTACGTCTGTCTCTCCTCTGCAGAATCCTTTTACGTATGATGGAGTGGTCCTTCCAGAGAAGGACAGGTTCAAATATTTGGGAGTGCTGTTGGATAAAAAGATGGATTTTAAGGTAGCTGAGGAGCATGCGGTGCGGCCTTATATGGCTGCACAGAGAAGGATTTCGGAGTTTGCCAAGGGTCATGACCTGAAAAACAGGCCTCATGCTATGCTCTGGTTATCTAAGGTGTATGGCATTCCTGCTGGGATGTATGCGTGCCAGGTGTGGGGAACTCATTACTTGAGAGAAGGCAGTGAGTTTGAGAGTCAATTGCAGAAAAGACATCTGTGTTCCTTGAGGCGCATTCTTGGAGTAAAGAACAGTACTACAAATTGGCCGGTGTTGAGAGAGTGTGGCCAGGAGCCTCTGCAGTTCTTCTGGTTCCGTGCCTCCATCAAGTTTTTTAATAGCATGCTTGACTCCAATAGTGAAGTCTTGCGTCGTGTGCTGAGGGCTGATTTAAGTCTAGCTTCTTTTGATTCCTCTTGCTGGGCTGCGCTTCACTTGAGAGTGGAGTCTGGTAAATGGCTTGGGGGTTCAAGTATCTGTGATAAGTGTGAGTGTGGGGAAGTCCAGGATGAAAAACATGTGCTTTTCTTTTGCAAATGTACTGAGGTGCGCGAGCTACGCACGAGATACAAGGACCTTTTTGAGGAGATGTTTAAGACTTTGCGTGTGTTTGCTCCGCCTTCAAACGCTGACTTTATTCCATTCTTGGCTTGCCATCATACTATCACTGATTCTGAAATCAATGCTTTCATAAACCAAGACTCATACAGACTTCTTAGATTTGTGTCAGACTTGGTCTCAATTTTTGATACTGGTTGAGCTTGTTTCACCAGCTGCCATCAGCCAGAGTCTCGGGCTGTAGGCCACCATTGTAAACCCCCTTATTGTAAACCCCTTGCTGGGCTGCTGAAGTCTCTAATGCTTTTGGTGGGATGCGGAATGGTGATTCGTTCAAACAGAACATGCTGAGAGCTGAGAAAATCCCCATGCAAGAGTTCATTGGTGATTTGCGATACAGACAGCAGAAAGTGTGGAGAGGGGCCGATGTTTTTTGTCCTCGTGCAGTTAACAAGAAGGTAGTGACGTACCATAAGTGGTGTGGGAATTCTGAGAGTGGTCCCAGAGGTGCTCCTTTTTGTATCCCCTCGTATCTGTTCAAGGATTTGGACAAGCATGTTTTGAGAAACATTAGCAGATTTAGATTGCGTGCTCATCACTTGAGAGTGGAGTCTGGTAAATGGCTTGGGGGTTCAAGTATCTGTGATAAGTGTGAGTGTGGGGAAGTCCAGGATGAAAAACATGTGCTTTTCTTTTGCAAATGTACTGAGGTGCGTGAGCTACGCACGAGATACAAGGACCTTTTTGAGGAGATGTTTAAGACTTTGCGTGTGTTTGCTCCGCCTTCAAACGCTGACTTTATTCCATTCTTGGCTTGCCATCATACTATCACTGATTCTGAATTCAATGCTTTCCTAAACCAAGACTCATACAGACTCATTAGATTTGTGTCAGACTTGGTCTCAATTTTTGATACTGGTTGAGCTTGTTTCACCAGCTGCCATCAGCCAGAGTCTCGGGCTGTAGGCCACCATTGTAAACCCCCTTGTAAACCCCAAGTATCTGTGATAAGTGTGAGTGTGGGGAAGTCCAGGATGAAAAACATGTGCTTTTCTTTTGCAAATGTATTGAGGTGCGTGAGCTACGCACGAGATACAAGGACCTTTTTGAGGAGATGTTTAAGACTTTGCATGTGTTTGCTCCGCCCTCAAACGCTGACTTTATTCCATTCTTGGCTTGCCATCATACTATCACTGATTCTGAGATCAATGCTTTCCTAAACCAAGACTCATACAGACTTCTTAGATTTGTGTCAGACTTGGTCTCAATTTTTGATACTGGTTGAGCTTGTTTCACCAGCTGCCATCAGCCAGAGTCTCGGGCTGTAGGCCAGCATTGTAAACCCCTAAACCCTTGACTGGTGAGGACCAGTCACAGGTCGATCAGCCGAACAGTCTGGGCTGAAGGTCCCCCTGTGTAAAATCTAAATCTACTTGCAAGCACCATTGCTTTTGCTTAACTACCTTTGAAGGCAGGTACAGCTTCTTAATGCTTCCTTTTCCTCTCCATTCATCACTGGCATGGGCCACAGGAGGTCAGCGTGATTTGAATTTTACAGCAGCCTTCCCCCCAGGCACTGCAGTCTGCATGTTCCAAAGAAAAATTGCCAACCCACACTGCGCTTCATGTCTGCTATCTAAATTAAAACTTCATCAAGTGAGGCCTGTCGCCATCCTTCAGAGAGAAGCTGGTGGCCAGGTAGGCCTTCATCTCGGCATTGAGTGCGGGCATCAGGGCAGCGTCAAGAGTCTTCTGGTTGTTAACATACTCAGCGGACAGCTCCTTCTTCTTGGCCTGAGACTGGTCAAAGAACTCCTGCGTGCAAAATATGGTACAAAGCAAAGTTGACAAAGGATGCAATTTTCCTTACCCTTGTATGTTCCCTCATCGAGCATTGCAACGAAAATACGTACATGACAATACGTGAGCTCATCTTTAAACTGAAGAGGCACATTTTGCTGTCAAAATCAGGGCTGTATTCGAAACACCAGCCAGTTTCTGGGCTACACCTATGTTTGGCTCAAAGCATGCTGATTTAAAAGCCAAGCCAGGCTCAAAATATGAAGATAAAACTTGTTGGGCACCAGGAGTTCTCCATACAATTAGGATTGGCCAGTTCCTTTAGTTTAGAATCCCCATCACATATAATAGCATAATTGCAATGCATGATACTCATAATCCGTAGATTTCAGAAAATGGAAAAGTGGTCCACATGCAGCCAGAGGAGGTCAATCTGCAGCACTTAAAGAAGAAATTTTATTCAAAACATGGTTCACGCTTGTACACAATGATGTGCTCAGACCCTCTCATGCATATATGTGCGCGCGCAGCACACATCAAAGTGCCCTTATGTACACACCCATACACACGTGCTCACACCCATGTGCAATCACGAGCGCATGCCCTGGGTGTCCGCACACATGTTCCGCCCTGCAACGCTCCCCCCCCCCCTCTCAACCCCACTACATGCGTGCACAACAGCTTTAGTGCCAGTCCAGAGCTGAGTCTCCTGCTGATTTTGTTGATGCTTAGCCCTCACAACCTGACAGGTTCTACTTGAAACTGTCGATGCTTCCCTTTTGGCTGCGTCCAAAATTCCCGCCAAAGGCAGTCGCAGCTACAGATTTCTGCCGTATAATACACAGAAATACGTATCAATTCCGATTATATGGAGCCATACTGGATTCGGCTATGCGAGGGGGTCTGTATAATACCCATATTTCTGTACCTACATTTTCCTTACTGTGTATTTTACACCTTCAGATCTGGCAACCCTACATATAATGTATGACCAAATGGCTCAGGCTTCAATGAGCTTGTGCTGTATAGCCGTCAATATCCGAAAGCACCCATCACATGGAAATGCTCCACCTGAGCAGTTTGCTGGCCTGGGGAGGTTTGCACATGCTAAAAAACAAATAGAATCAGAGAAATTAAAAAACTAGGCAGTAAGATGCGCTGATAAAAGAAAAAAGAAAACACGAAGGCAGTGAGAACACTCCTTACGCCATTTCTTGTCTTGCATGATGCTCTATCACATCTCCACTCCATAGTTCCAGTTCCTTTACAAATTTCCCCTTGAACCTCTATCCTGCCTCAATCCCTGAATATTTATCTAGCCTGCAGCATAACACTATGCCTCAATAGGCAGTGCATGGATGAACAAGCATTCACATACGCCTCAATTAAAAAAAAAACTTCAGAGAAGCGGCGACGGTGGTGGGGTGAGTGGTCACCTTTTCAAATGGCAACCACTTCGTTGCAGATTTTTGGGAATCAAACAAACAAGCCACAACTCAGTTGTCAAGAATTTGTTTGTGATGGACGTGAATGTGGTCTTGACCAGGCAGATGGCTGTGCTGCATCTCACTGTGGTTAAAAGCACACCTGCAGGCCCCAACTCATGGAGAGCCTGCAAGCTCTCATGACTGTTAGATGGCATGCTGTTTTAGAGGGAGCCCACCATGGCATGGCGGCATTGGAGATGTTGCTTATTACCCCGTGTTTGGGGGTAATGCACAGAAGAATTGAGTGGCATGCTCTTGGTCAAGGGCCATGTGCTGGATTGCTTTCCAACTTAAGAAATACCCATGAAATATCTAAGCAGCAGAAGTGTCCTTCCTTTGGACCTACAAGCATGATTCGCTGGGACACTCAGGTGGGAAACATTGAAGCTTGTCAGTCTCCATTATCACGCACCAGGTTGGCTGCAGCAGGTGAGGTGATGCTGCACAGATAAACCCCAGCCGCTAGCCCAGCTGAGCAAATGCATTACAGAACAAGGTTCTTGAGCAAGCAAGGCCCAGTGAGGCCCATTTCTCTTATGGGTCTTACAATCAAGCCAATAGCTGGTTTTCAGCATGGATTTTCCCAGTCGCTGTGGTGTTGTTACAAGGAAGCGAAGGAAGAGGTGAGCTGCTGCTAAGCAGTGCTCACACCCATTGGCAAGTGGTCCAGAAGAGGGCTAGGGAATGCTTCTAGATAGGAATTGAACTCAAGGCTCCATCCACTCCATTCATGTCTTTTGGACATCCTCATACTGCATCAGTCCTCGACTTGGTGATGAACATGAAGGTGGACAATGACCGCTTCAATTCAGATATATTTTGCCAAAATGTCAGGGCGCTAGTTACAACGCTGTCCACCATTTCCAACGGCAAATTGTACACACTTTTTAACACAACTAAAGATCAAATCCGCGAGCAAAGTTTAGGGAAGACACAGAGGCTCCAAAAGAGCCCTGCCAATGGTCAACCGCTGCGGCTGCACCTTTCAGTAGCACAGGGAGTGCACACGTTGGGGCACATGTGGTCGTGCACCCACAAGCCCACATGCAAGGATGGATACACCCAGGTGGATCAATGGGTCTCTCTGATGTTTTGTTTTGCAAGCAATGTGCACACAGTTTAGCATGCCCTCCCCCCCCTTTGCGGGCAGCAGGGTGTTCATAGCAGATGTGTTGCATTATCTGAGAGCCGCAGTGAGGGTGAGCATTTGTGAGGGCGGAAGTGCTAATGTATGCATACCATGCACTTTCATCCAGCTTGTGTGTTCAGCTAATGGTTCCTCCCAAGATCCCATGCATGCCACTCCTGGTTGTGTCTCCTGACAGGCTGGGCATGCATGCGTGCGTCTGTAGGGATTTGCATGCATGCTTGCAGCTTGACGTGATGCTAGGCTTTGATCATGAGCATGCACCTCTTCCTCACCTTCTCGCCCTTCTTGCTGCTCTTGGCCTCAGCAGCCTTGAAGTAGCTGTCAGTGAACTTGCTCAGGTCCAGCTTGGGCAGCTGCACCTTGGTGGAGGTGGCCAGCACGTAGGCCTGGTTCACCCGGCGCACGGGCACGCCGTTCAGCTTGAAAGGCCCGCTGACGAGCAGCAGGCCGGAGGGCAGCTGGCTGAGGAACACCACACGTCGGCCCTTGAAGCGGCCCGACAACAGGATGAGCACGGTGCCGGGGGTGATGCTCTCACGCAGCTTGGTGGGCTTGCGCACGACGCGGTGGCTGAGGGGCTTGGGCACCTCCTCGGCGGGGTAGAAGCGTGGGGGCTTGCCTGGTGCGGGGGCAGGCTTCTCCGCCTTCTTGTGCACGGGGAACTGGCCCTTGTTCTTCTTCTTCAGGGCAAACAGTCCTGCAATTGCAGGGTGCAGAGGGAGTCCATGGTTTGCATGCTTGGCCATCAGCTCTCAGAACAAAAGCACATATGTCATATTGCAAGATTTGTGCGTTGGTGTGCGCAGTAATCCACATTTGCGCGGACATGTTTTGTACAATCAATGCTTGGCAAGTGCTGGAGCGAGATGGCCTTTTCTGCATGCAACATGGCCAAAACCATTTCCTCTGCACAGCACAAGCCATTTAAAGCACCATCTCCTAGGATGCTGCACATGCTTCTGCTGCTCTCCTGCAGTCTGCATTGAGGGCACAGCAGCCGCCCAGTTTCCATGGCCCATCCCCATCTCCATGCACAAACACCATCTCAGGGGGCATCATGGATACTTGCATGCAGCCAGAGCTGCTGCACAGGCAGGCTCAACCGTGCAGGCTCAGCATACCTCTGCGCTTGTAGGTCTTGCTCCTGCCCACGGAGGTGATACCGCTAGCCACATAGGTAGCGGGCTTCGTGGGCTTCGCCATTACTGCTAAGCTTTTTAAACAAAAAGGGCGAGCGAAGCGTACGGAAAGTCAAAACTGAACAAGGTCTCGCAGGTGAGGGTGATTTTTAAAAAAGTGTTTTTGATTTTTAAAATACCAAATGCGTACGGCAGCAGAATCTTGCTTCCTGAGTTCGCCCGAAGGGCTCTGTGTGTGTGTGTGTGTGTGCGTGTGTGTGTGTGTGTGTGTGTGTGTGTGTGTGTGTGTGTGTGTGTGTGTGTGGGTGTGGGTGGGTGTGTGTGTGTGTGTGTGTGTGTGTGTGTGTGTGTGTGTGTGTGTGTGTGTGTGTGTGTGTGTGTGTGTGTGTGTGTGTGTGTGTGTGTGTGTGTATGTGTGTGTGTGTGTGCGTGTGCGTGCGCGCGCGCGTGCGTGTAGTTGTGCGCGCACGCGTGCGTGTAGTTGTGCGTGCGTGCGTGCGTGTGTGTATGTATGTGCGCGGGCATGTGCGTGCATGTGTGTGTGTGCGCGCGGGCGTGTGCGTGCGTGTGTTTGTGTGTGTGTGTGTGTGTGTGTGTGTGTGCGTGTGCGTGTGCGTGTGTGAGTGCATGCAAGTGTGGATATCCACACATCGATGTGTGTGTGTGTGCGTGTGTGAGTGCATGCAAGTGTGGATATCCACACATCGATGTGTGTGTGTGCGTGTGTGTGTGAGTGCATGCAAGTGTGGATATCCACACATCGATGTGTTTGTGTGTGTTTGCGCACGTGCGCATGTGAGCGTGTTATCGTATTGCTATAGTTTTCAGAGTCAATGTGCACATGTTTCAGAATGATTGCCTGCAAAGAGCTTCGTTTGGTTTGGTGGATTCATTACAGTATATAAGCTGGACACCCAGGACTTAAACGAAATTTCATATGAAGCATTGCTGCAGGAGATTGCAAGTGACACTCTTTCATCATCTTCAAGTTGAAATGGAGATATCTTTACAATATTTTAACCAAATTTCACACTCACAGACAATACTGTGCAGTTTGTCAGTCAATGTGGCTTACTTATCTCTCTTCAAGGGGTGCATAAAGTCATGGGCTGCACATGATTTGCTGGATGGTGCGAAACATGAGGTGCATTATGTTTAATCACCCTGTTAGCAGGTGCGCAAAATCACAACTTGGGGACATGACGTACTGCAAACAGGGTTCGCCAGCTGTATAGTGTCTTGATGGGACCTGATGGATTAGATTAGATCAAATTAGATTACAAAGGGAGACCTTCACTGAAGGCTTCAGCCAGACTGTTCGGATGATCAGCCTGTGGCTGGTCCACGCCAGCCAACAACAAATCCAATAGCTGACAGACATGAAATAGAAAAATTTCTTGTTGTGTTGCAAGAGGAAATTAGGCGGGACCTGGTGGCACTATGAACAACACGAGCAACCCTCAGTGTGAACTTGGTTCAAAAAGAGAAACCCCTCAAAGTTTACTGTCCTGCTACTGAGACCTTGGATTAAATTACCAACTTCATATACGCCATCCAATTGAGCAAGCCATGCAATGGGAGGTCCAGAGGGGGATCCTAGTTGGGGTGGTTACAGAAGGGCGAGGCACACGCCTGAGGGTTTAGGGGCTTAGGAAAAAGGACGAAAGAAAAAGAAAAAAACTGCGTAGGCAGAGAAAACTCTCCCTACATCATTTAAGGAAAAGGAGACACATTGGCTCGGAAGAGCCGCGAGTCCCCCCCACCACAAAGCTTCAGAACTACAGTGCTAATGGGGGGCTGGAGGGTTACTGGAAGCACCCGGCTTTAGAACCTGGCCGTGAAGGGAAGGGAAGGGTTACATAGCTGTACCTGGCCATGAGAAGTGTTTTTCTCAATGGCATGGGCTTAGGTTTAGATTTAGGTCTAGGGTTAGGGTTAGGTTTAGGGCCTAGAAGGACGGCCAACCACCCAACGCAATCACAATTGCTTAATTGACCATGGTCTTCTTTTATGGTTCAGACTCAATGTTAATGTTTGCGCTGACAATGGAATCGTTCCTTAATGCACGCTGGTTGATGTCCAGTGCAGAAAGATAAGAAGAACTGTGTAGGCAGAGGAAACTCCCCCTACATCAATGAAGGAAAAGGAGATACATTGGCTCAGAAGAGCCGTGAGTCTCCTCCATCACAAAGCTACAAGGAAGAAAAAGCTAATGGGGATCTGGAGGGTTATTGGAAGCACCTGGCTCCAGAACCTGGCTGTGAGAAGCATAACTGTTTTCCATAGCACGTCTAGTGGTTACAAGCTTGTTTGCATACAGAACAGAATATGCATGAAGTTTTTTAGCAAGTTTATTGGCTCGTTGATGGTCCAATCCAAGTTGTTTAAATTGATTCATGGTATGATCAGTATAGCAGGTCCCACCGACACCCAGAAGTACAGTGTGGAGAGTCACGACTTTAGCACTAACGAGCTTGCAGAGGTCAGCATGTTGCCGCTGTGCCACCTCCAACTCTTGTCCAGGCCTCGTGTCTTCACAGTACTTGATTTCAATCAAGTGCGCATGCCGCTGGTTTACATGGAGTTGGTGGGGCTGTCTCACACGGTTGGCTGTTGAGGTCCTCTGTGTTGGGTTGTGTCTGCTGCGTAGCGCATGGTATGAGCAAGTGGAAGAAGGAGAAGAAAGAGCGGGTTTGGCTTTATAGGGAGTAATCAGTATAGCATCAGGACGACTGGATGTGAGTCTAGATCTCTTAGGAAAATTTCTAGGAAAAAGGTAAGGGGGTAAAATTATGTTTGAAGCATGTGCAGGGATTTGGAGGTTGTGTTGCGCCAGCCTATCATCACTCCCTATGTCCATGTTAACCAAGCCTGCCCCCAAAGGGCTTTTGCTGAGAGCTTTGATGTTCATTCTTCCAGCAACATTGTGGCGTTCAGTTTTCATGCTGGAGATGATATGATTTTGGCAGCCTGAAAGCATGTGGAGTGCGCTGTCTAATTCATGACAGCCTGGGAGAGGGTATAGTGGGTCAGTAGACCTTTTAAAACAAACCGCATGTTTTTGGTTATAGAGGGTGCCAGTGCGATATTGTAAGATGGTGCTCTTCATGGGTGTGGATATACAGGACATGTTCCTAAAGGCATTGCTGATTTTCTTGTTAACATGAGGTAATAAGCTCTGATAATAAGAGTAGTAGCCTGTTTTGGGGTTGGCATATCCAAGTTTGTGTTTTGCATGCATATGAGACTTGAGAGCATTTTGAAGATTGGGGAGGTAGGTGATTATAGGATTGGGTGCAGGAGCTGTGGATGTGCCAGCGGTGTGTTCTTTGTTTTCCTCCTTGGCTAACCAATATAAGTGAGAGAATGGATTTCCGCCGGGACCTGCGCCAGGAATTCCAGTATTAGCCACACTACTATTGGCTTGGCTTGCTTGATTATTTGCAATAACATCTGTGCATTTGTTGCCAGCAATGCCAGCATGAGATTTAACTTTGTATATATAAATGCTGGTTTGCGGAGGCCAACTTACTGGTGTAGACTTCTGTGCCACCTCTTCCTCTTGGTCTGTGCGGTGGGGCCCTGCCTTTCAGGACAGGACCTTTCCTTAATGCACGCGGCCAGACTTGGCAAGCGTAGTCTTTCTTTCTTTCTTTCTTTCTTTCTTTCTGGTTTGCGAGTTACTAATGAGAGTAGATATGGTGTTTAGTACATCCCCTTGAATGTGTTGATTGTGCTTCTCAGCATATATAAGTTGTTTACGTATTTGATGAAGAGAGGTGAAACTGTCTGAAGCAATATGTGAGTGAGAGTGCGTGATGGCAGCAGCAATTGCTGCCAATTTAGCTCGACATATGGTGTTGGTGATTCCAGCACCGTTAGGCTCAACAAAATTTTTTGCTGTCTGTGAGAGGGCAATAAACACCTGCTCCAATCTCTTGCTTGCCATTTTGGATATGACAGCTGCCATCGGTGTACGCCCATGTTCTCCAGTTGGGGACTTTAAGCATGAGGGTTGGACTAGATTGGTTAGGTACAGAAAGGTCTTCCTGATTACTTATATGTGGATAGGTTGGGTTTCAAGATGTTTGTTGTTTGTCAGAGGGGAGGCGTTGGCATTTTTTGAATCCAGGCATGTCGGCATGCATTGTGTTGAAAGTATAATGGTTGCCAACACTGCGCAGTTTCCAGTTCACTTCTGGTATAGCCGAAGCCAGGCCTTGCAGCCAATCTGGGTTGTGGTTGTTTAAATGGATCCTTGCAGCTGTGTTCCAGACTGCAATAATTTGTAGATCCCAGGTGTGTTGAGGGAAAGGTATTTCCTGGTTGAGGCAGGATTTAGGGTCATTATAGCAAAGGTTGGTTCGTGCGATTGTTCCAAGTTCACAACAGAGATGTGGATAGGCAGTGATGAGTTTGGAATAGGGGTTAGTTACCATGTGTTGTCCCCAGACAGGGAGGAACATGAAAGTAGCAGTGGCCTCTGTGTTGAGAATGGCTGGGTAGATAGCATGACGCAAGGCTTGAGTCATGGCATTCTCTTCATAGATGGGATGGCAGACAGAGAAACCTGAAAATCTGGATGAGAGGGAGTTATGATGGGCACCAAAGAGAGTGTCTCGGGGGTCAGTGCTCCAGTAGTGTTGGTTTTGTGGGTTATGGTCCAGCGGGGAGGCCATTTTTTCTTGGGTTACCAGGGCCCATTTTTTAAGGGCAGTATGGATGTGGGTGGGCAGGGCCCGTGAGAAAGAGTCTTTAATCTTTTTGCTAGCGTACTTGTTTTCTAGCGTAGTTTTGCGAGCAAGGAGCCCTTGCAGCTCAGATGCCAGGCTAGTAGGAGCAGGTGTTATAGCTTCATGCAAGCCTGCAAGCTTGGCCCTATAAAAAGCCTTATAGAGGATTTGAAATCGGCTAGGGGTTATCATTCCAATACATTTACCTTGCGTGTTGAAAATGCAGGCCATGTACGATTTGTAAATTTCTGGAAGGATAGGGGGAGGTGGAGTTCGAGGGTGGGGGATTTGTGATTCAGTGTCTAGTGGTGTTTGATAAGGGTTTTGTTTTACTTTGTACTTGACAAGGTCAATTGCATGTAGCCAAAATTCACAACAGCCAGTGGGTTTAATGTCTGCTTGTGGATTGGTAGGATGTATGTCAAAGGTAACTTTATTGCGAAATTCTGTGTCAAGTTTTTGCCTCCAAATGTTAATATCATGAGGCTCTACAAAGCCTTGTCTTTCAAGGTTGGAAAGGGCGGAGTCTGCTGTGGGTTGGGAAAGGTCAGATTCGTTCTGCTTGGCTTCAAATTCGAGCAAGCGCTCTTTGAATTTGGGCCAGGTCTCTTTAATATCCTCAGGCTCCCAGGAGGGCATCCATTTGACACTAATGAGCTCTTCTCTAGACTGACATTCTCTGTCGAGTCTCTGTGCATTGTTTAAGCCTGCAAAGGCAGGACAAGCCCATGTGTCAGCTGCATCTATCTCTTGTCTTTGCCCATCAGTATAGCAACCAAGTTATTTCATGCATTTCCAGTGGTACGTTCGTTGGCAAACATCATAGATATACATATCAGGGTATGGAGGTTCAGAGTTAACAGGTTCATACCCATCAGGGTAATTATAAATTTGGCAGCAAGCACATTCTATGCACATTCTATATCAGTGCGAGCAGCGAGTGTGGTAATCGCAGGCTGAAGACCGGCTTTCATGAAGAGTGGCAGAGCCCACTTCTCAATAATCATGGGGGCAAATGGGTGTGGTATTGTGCTTGGTGGTGGATGAGGGTTCTCCTGCCGTCTTTTTTATTGACTGTGCAACTCTCCAGCCATCTATATGGGTAATGTCAATGTCATAATAAAAAATAGCGTTGATGGCATGGCTAGCTGTTTTTGCTTTTGCAAGCTTTTTAACTGATGTTTCCTTGTACTTCCAGACCTCAGAGGCTTGGCATAGCAAGCTGAGGGGGTCGATGGTAGGAGGGATAAGCTCTGCCTCTGTGTGGAGCATTTTTTTTCCTTGTTTTTGTGGTTATTGATTTGTGTATCTAGGTTGTGCGGAGTGTTTGGGCGAGTAGGAGGGTTGCGGATTGAACTTTTATGGTCAGTATCTGTTGTGCATGGGGAGTTGGGCTGTGTTGGGATGTAGTTAACAGTGCTTTGACTGGCATTAGCTCCTGGATTATTCTGGCTAAAAGATTGAGACGCGGGAGTGGGTGTGTGTTTTAATGTTGAGCGTGTGCGCTTGCTGGGTGGCCCTTCCGTAGGTGAATCTTGTTGAGTGGGCATCAAAACATTAGAGCTAGCAGTATTTTTTGTTGAGGTATGAATTTATTTGTGTAGGAGTGATGCTCATCCTACACTTGGAGCGAGTTCTTTTATTAGGTGGCTCTTCTGTGGGTTTTGTTTCTTTGGCGGTCATTACTTCCTGAGTAAGAGGACAAATTTCTTGTGTAGGAATGTTGACTGTAGGGACAGACAAGGTGGCATGGTCGCATCTGAGACGGTGTCCAGTGTGTTCGTGTCTGTAGTGGAATGTGGAGCGAGGTTGTGGTGATGGCACTACTTGTGTGGAAGGGGTGCTTTTTGGTTGGGATGGTGCAAGAGGATAGATATGGATCGGTGTATTTGGTTCCACATTGAGGCCACTCACATGTGTGTTGTTGATAAGGTGGTAATGTGCAAGAGTGTTTGCTTCAGTGTTTTTGTAGGCAATAATTTTTCGGATGGAGGATGTACTTAATTCTTCTGCCTGGGGGAGGTTAACCAGTGCTGCCAGTCTGTTGAGCGCTATTTTATATTTAACGTTAACTTTGGAATATTTGGCTTGTAGCTGAGCTACTGTGATGATGTGAGTCTTGCACGGGGTTGCAAGTTCATGGATCCCGTTTATACCAAGGCCCATGAGGGTTTGCATTATGCATGTTATGAGGGAGGAGAGATTGTGAGGAGGTGGTCTATGCAGGGATAGGGCTTTCTGGATGAGGTTTAAGTCCTCATTGAACACATTTTCCTCATGTTTCATGAGGTGGAGCTTACTAGAGTGGATACTGATTAACTGGCGGGCATGCATGCAAGAGATAAGATGGCGATGGCATGGTCAGTGACGTTGAGATGGCGATGGCATGGTCAGTGACAGCGCTGACTGTGGGATCTTGCCTTAATGCACGCTGGTTACGTCCAGCGTAGGCTTTTTTTCTAGTATGCCCACAACCTTGATACCGCTATGCGTGCTATTGAACACGAAAGTATTTCTCGCTGCCAGATCCTGGATCCGGGTGCTTCCAGTAACCCTCCAGATCCCCATTAGCACTTACAGGTCGGTAGCCTTGTGGTGGAGGAGACTCATGGCTCTTCTGAGCCAATGTGACTCCTTTTCCGTGATCGATGAAGGGAGAGTTCCTTCTGCCCACGTTGTTTTCTTTTCTTTTATTACCCACACACAAGAGTCCCTTCTGTGTCAGCTAAGCACGAGCTTAAATATGCTCCTTTTCTGCAATTACAGTGCACCCACTCACAGCCACTCCATCTGATTGGGACAATTTTAGCTCCTAAGTGTATGTGCACATAACACCAACTACCGGGTCTTTTCACTCCTGTTTTTGCAATTATATTAATTGTCACCAGGACTTAAAACCACCTAACTTGGTGCAGTGGGTGGTCAGATGTGGAGCTTTGGTGGTGAAAACTTGGGTTCACGCCACTGGATTTGTTGGCACGTTGCCCGGAATGGGCTATTCTCAAGCTGCATAAAATAGGCTGCCTGACACAAACAAGCTTTAATATACATTTACATATAGCCCGTTCCGAGCATCATACGGAAAGAGCTTACAAGAAAAGAATTGGCTGATATTGGGCCTCAGCTGGCCCCCTCTGCGTTTTTCCCTTCAGCAAAATAGAAAAAGAAAAGTAGGGATGGTCCTTGGGGCCTATGAAGCTCTCTCCAAACAGTCGGTTCGTCCTTTGTGGAGTTATTTTGAAAATCTAAGACTGGTTGCTGGCAACTGGCAGTTACCATCAGGCGCACCTTGGCTGAATGATTCTCATTCCGGACATTCCAGACACCTTTGCACTACCCACAAATTCCAGGCCAGTCCTTGATCATGGCTCTCTGAGCCAATGCATCTCCTTGGTATAGTGGGAAACTGTGGGGAGCGATATCACTGTTGTGGTTTTACTGGCTCCTTTTCCATGCCTGCGTTTACGTTTTTTGTCCGGCAAGAAAAGGGTTGAATTTGGGTTTGCAGATCGAGTTAGCATGGTCAAAACTAACTGCTGTGCTTTTAAAGTGCACCCACGACCGTCAACCACACCATGCAGGCAAGCAGCTTGCCTACGACCTTGATTCGCTGAGGGATTCAATTATAACAATAAAACAATATATTCATTTTGAACACAAAACTGCAGGTTCCTTTCATTTCAGTTTAACCTCTTGTCGGTTGCAGCCTTTTTGGCTCCTCTGCGCGCAAATCCCGCCCTGTTCAATTTGAGCCAGAAACCCTCAGAGCTTAAATCGCCTCTTGCTTCATCACAATGAAGCACGTCGCTGCTCTGCTCCTGGTGCGTGATGCCCCCTCTTTCTTTGGTACCTCTTTCTTTGGTACTGCCCAGCACTGAGTCTGTCCTGGTCTGAGCTGCCTTGACACCCGTGCAATCAGCCATGCTTGCTGCAGCTTGCCTGCTTGCCTGCTGAGACCTCTCTCTGCCGCCCCCCCTCGCACTTCATTCGCCCTGGTGCAAGCCAACCCCTCCTTCCTTCCTCTCATTCGCGCAACCTGCAGGCTCAGCTTGGTGGGAACGCCAACCCTGGCGAGGCCGATGTGAAGGCCATCTTGAGCTCCGGTGGGTGCACACACAAGCTGCTGCGCAACGACGGCTTTTGAGGGGGAGTCCTGCCCACACCTTGTCGACACACAGCTTGTCCTGCATGCATAAGTTTGGGAATTTGGTTGGGGCAGGGAGGGGGAAGGGCAGTCGGGTGGCTGGGGGCCTGCAGGCCTGCATGCATGAGGGAGGTGTGTGCTTCCCCAGCTGCAGAGCTTAGGAAGCTTGCTTGCATCCTTGGCCACGTGTTGCAGCCTGACAAAGATGGTTTTGAAGATGGGGCTGTGTGTGTCTGCGTCATGTCTGCATGAGAGCACCTGATGCAATGGCAGGCACACCTGATTCACTGCCTTTGCTCATGCAGTTGGTGTGGAGGCCAACGCCGGCGAGCTGTCCAAGCTCATGGGTGAGGTGCAGGGCAAGGACATTGCCGAGCTGGTTGAGGAGGGCAAGAAGAAGCTGGCTTCCCTGCCTGCTGCCGGCGCTGCCCCCGCAGCTGCTGCCCCTGCTGCCGGTGGTGGTGGTGCTGCCCCAGCTGCCAAGAAGGAGGAGAAGAAGGAGGAGTCTGAGGAGGAGGTGAGGTTCAGAGCTTTCATGCTGTGCATGTACGGCACTTTTGCTGGCAGCTGAGTGCACTTGTTTTGTTGAATTGCAGATGTAATTCAGCATGTATGCTGGTGAGAGTATCTTCTTTGGCTGTGACAAGTTTCTTGTACATGCATGCGTGCTGATCAGCTCTTGCTTGCTGGCATGCAACACTGTCATTGAGGAAAACATGTGCAAAGATGGGATCTTCTGAAAGGGATGCATCTTTTGCGCTGCATTGGTAGATTATCTCGTCTCGTCAATTTGATGCAGTCGATTCATCTAATACTAAGTGCTGTCAAGCATGTCACCTCTTGTCCAATGCGCCCTGTAAAATTGCTTGGTTGAGCTTCGTATAGATAATCAAGTATGACCGAGTATGTAGTACTGTATGGAACAACATATGCAGTTAAATCAGAGGTACAGGAGATCAGGGACAGGACCTGCGAACATTTTTAATGTTGGCTTCCAGGCTAGGACTTTCCACTGCCCTGCATTGTTCTAGGTATTAAACCATACAAACTTTGTTTTTTTGCTCACACCTGTGCAGGACATGGGCTTCTCTCTGTTCGACTAAATTAGGCGGTGAATCCTGGACTACCCTTCTTTCTTGCTGGCTCTGTAACCAATGGACTCGCAACGTTACCTTTTTCCAATCTTGTGAAGGAAGAACACTGACTGCTTTCTTGCTGATAAAACTCTCATGAGTCACAAACTTGTTTGGGGACAAAGTTGAGGCAACAGGAGGAATGCCGGGAACAGGCATTTAAAGCAAGATACGAAAGACTAAGTGAAGAAGAGACCAGAAGGCAACAGGACCCCAGCTGCTAGTCTGTTCATAAAAAGAAAAATGTCCATGGAAAGATTTGCTGTTGCAAATAAAGAAATGACACAGTTCTGGTAAAAAAAGTACCTGGTAAATAAATAGTAGGAAGACCTTTCACAACAGGAAGCAGACAAGAGCCTACAAGGGTAGCTTAGCTGAAGCAAATAGGTGTCTGTAACCAGATCAAGCCAAACTTATGAATGATTGTATCGACTGGAGAAGGAAGGGAGGGTTACATCGCTCTACCTGCCTATGAGGGCTGTTACAATTTACAATGGGGTTTGACTACCTTCACCCAGATAGTTTGGCTGCTCGGCTTTTTCAACTGTTTCAACTGCACAAAAAAGATCCGAGAGTTCGGAAATAAAATGGTAAGTCTCATTAGTTTGCTTCTGCAAGAAATGAAGAAAACCTCAGAGCTAGCTTGAGAACAGTAGGGTTACAAGGGTTACAAGGGGGTTGGCCTACAGCCCGAAAATCTGGCTGATCGGCTGCTGGTGATACATTCTCATCCAGCATCAAAAATTGAAACCAGTTCAGACAAAAATTTTGAAAATCTGTGCGAGTCTTGATTTAGAAAAACACTGACCTCAAGATTAGTCACAACGTGAAAGCTCGCCAAGAAAGGAACAAAATCAGTGTTTGGAAGCTGGGCAAAAGTGTGTAACGGTTTAAAAAGATCAATGAACAGGTCCTTGTATTTTCTGCGCAGCTCACACAACTCATAGCAATTGCAGTAGAAAAGAACATGTTTCTCGTCCTGGACTTCAGCACATCCACACTTATCACAAATATTTGAACCACCCAACCATTTACAGGACTCGACCTTCAAGCAGTGGGCACGAAGCCTAAACCTACTCACATTCCTCATGACTCCTTTATCCAGATCCTTAAACAAATATGATGGGATACAGAAGGGTGTGCGTCCTGTTTGATTCAAAGGTACTCCACACCAATGATGGTAAGTCACTGCTTTTCTGTTCACCTCTCGGGGACTTAGGGCGTCTGCTTCCCTCCAAACCTTCTGCTGTCTGTACCTCAAATCCCCTAAAAAATCCTGCATGGGTATCTTGGAAGCACTCAGTAATTTCCGTTTAAACACCTCCTCATTGCGCATGCCATTAAATGACTTAGATACATGAGCAGACCAACAAGACTCATCCATATCAGCAAGGTGTAAATCTGCCTTCAGCACTTGGCATAATGTTTTACTGTTAGAATTGAGCATATTGTTGAAAAATTTAACAGTAGCCCTAAACCAATAAAACTGTAAGGGCTCTTGACCACACTCTCTCAATACTGGCCAGTTCGTGGCAGTACTTTTCACACCTAGAAAACGCCTTAGAGAGCATAGTTGCCTTTTTTGCAAATGGCTTTTGAATTCACTGCCTTCTCGTAAGTACTCTGTACCCCACACTTGGCACGCGTACATCCCAGCCGGAATGCCATACACCTTAGAGAGCCAAATCAGAGCATGCGGCCTATTCTTTAGATCATGTTCATGCACAAATTCCTTGATCCTTCGCTGGGCAGCCATGTAAGGTCGCACTGCATGCTCCTCAGACACCTTCAGATTCATGTGCTTGTCCACAAGCATACCGAGGTATCTAAACTGCTCTTTCTCTGGAAGAGCCACGTCTCCATACATGAAAGTAGGCAGAGAAGAACACGACCTACTATTAAAATGCATGACCTCTGACTTTGATGTATTGACAGTCAGCCCCTTTCTCATTGCATAAGCTCGTAATCTATTCAGCATAACTTGCATTTCACCTGGGTCATTGGTAGTTAAACTCAAGTCGTCTGCATATAGCATGTATGAAACGCCATTCACTCCATCCCCTGTCACAGCACCTCTGATACCTTCACTAATATCTCTGCCCATATCATTGATGTATAGAGAAAACAGGAGAGGGGACAGGGGACAACCTTGCTTGACTCCATTTGTTGGACGCACACTTGCCCTTTTATCCCCATCCATCAGAATATATTCATCATCCTGGTACATTTCCTTAATTGCCTGGAGAAGTAATGCAGGCATGGCAATGCGTTGTAGATGGTCCCAAAGTTGCAAACGGGGCACAGTGTCGTAGGCTTGAGAGAAGTCAATGAAGGCAGCATGCAGCCTAGGTGATTGCCGTGGCTTGAGCTTTCTTGCAGCATGTCTTAAGTGCCTCAGGATGAAGAGTGGATGCAGAGTGCTCCTACCGGGGTAAAAACCAAATTGGGTGTCTGGGACCTTATTTTTTTGGATACACCAATCCGTCACCAAGTCTTTTAGCACGTTGGCATAAATACGGTACATCACCCCACTGACAGCAATCATCCTGTAGTTCCCAGGATTTGATAAAGCTCCCTTCTTGTGAAGGGGACTCAGTTTTGCCACTTTCCAACATGCAGGGATCCTAGCTTTACTCAGAAAAACCCTGAACATGCGTGCTATCAGAGGCACCAGCACGTTAACATGATCCACTCTCCGACCACGCTCAATGGGCAAACAGGCATGTTTAAGGAAGGGTATAGGAATACCGTCTAATCCAGATGAAGCACTCGCATTTAATTTCTTGATGTGGGACCCGACCATTCCTTCCAAAACTGTTGTACTAGGAGTCTCCAAGCAGTCAGGTTGAGGAACCCACCCAGATTCAGCACCTTGTCTCAAGAGCACCTCTGGGGGTGCGTGGTTCCTACCTAAAGGCACAGCCATATCTCTTCCTGACAAGCAAGTTAATCTAGCAGTCCTTGTTGAACAACCATGCCCTCCTTCTTGCGGCACAACTGTTGGTTGTACTCGAAAGTGGCTTTGCAAATGCTGGTTCCATGCTGTTGTTGCGACTGGAGTAATGTGTGAGGTCTGCCTCTTCCGTAACATGGCATGGACTTTGAGAACAGTAGATAGTGCCTGAATTGTCCAGAAAAAAATCCTATGAGAAGAGGGGAAGTCAGGAAGTAGGGGGAACGGTTACATAGCTGTACCTGCCTGCGGGGACAGCTTAGCTGAAGCAAAACGTGCCTGCAACCAAACCAGTCCATACAAGGGTTTACAATGGTGGCCTACAGCCCGAGACTCTGGCTGATGGCAGCTGGTGGAACAAGCTCAACCAGTATCAAAAATTGAGACCAAGTCTGACACAAATCTAAGAAGTCTGTATGAGTCTTGGTTTAGGAAAGCATTGATCTCAGAATCAGTGATAGTATGATGGCAAGCCAAGAATGGAATAAAGTCAGCGTTTGAGGGCGGAGCAAACACACGCAAAGTCTTAAACATCTCAAAAAGGTCCTTGTATCTCGTGCGTAGCTCACGCACCTCAGTACATTTGCAAAAGAAAAGCACATGTTTTTCATCCTGGACTTCCCCACACTCACACTTATCACAGATACTTGAGCCCCCAAGCCATTTACCAGACTCCACTCTCAAGTGATGAGCACGCAATCTAAATCTGGTAATGTTTCTCAAAACATGCTTGTCCAAATCCTTGAACAGATACGAGGGGATACAAAAAGGAGCACCTCTGGGACCACTCTCAGAATTCCCACACCACTTATGGTACGTCACTACCTTCTTGTTAACTGCACGAGGACAAAAAACATCGGCCCCTCTCCACACTTTCTGCTGTCTGTATCGCAAATCACCAATGAACTCTTGCATGGGGATTTTCTCAGCTCTCAGCATGTTCTGTTTGAACGAATCACCATTCCGCATCCCACCAAAAGCATTAGAGACTTCAGCAGCCCAGCAAGAGGAATCAAAAGAAGCCAGACTTAAATCAGCCCTCAGCACACGACGCAAGACTTCACTATTGGAGTCAAGCATGCTATTAAAAAACTTGATGGAGGCACGGAACCAGAAGAACTGCAGAGGCTCCTGGCCACACTCTCTCAACACCGGCCAATTTGTAGTACTGTTCTTTACTCCAAGAATGCGCCTCAAGGAACACAGATGTCTTTTCTGCAATTGACTATCAAACTCACTGCCTTCTCTCAAGTAATGAGTTCCCCACACCTGGCACGCATACATCCCAGCAGGAATGCCATACACCTTAGATAACCAGAGCATAGCATGAGGCCTGTTTTTCAGGTCATGACCCTTGGCAAACTCCGAAATCCTTCTCTGTGCAGCCATATAAGGCCGCACCGCATGCTCCTCAGCTACCTTAAAATCCATCTTTTTATCCAACAGCACTCCCAAATATTTGAACCTGTCCTTCTCTGGAAGGACCACTCCATCATACGTAAAAGGATTCTGCAGAGGAGAGACAGACGTACTGTTGAAGTGCACCACCTCAGACTTAGCTGTGTTTACAGTCAACCCTTTTCTCTGAGCATACACACGGAGTCTGTCCAGCATCTTCTGCATTTCACCAGGGTCATTCGTAGTTAATCCAAGGTCATCAGCGTACATCGTGTGGGACACACCATTCACTCTATCACCAGTCACAGCACCCTCAATGCCCTCACTTATCTCTCTGCCCATATCATTGATGTACAGAGAGAAAAGAAGGGGGGACAAAGGACAACCTTGCTTAACACCGTTCGATGGCTGCACGCGCGCCCTTTTCTCACCATCCATTAGAATGTACTCATCATTATCATACATGTCTCTGATCACACTGAGCAGAGGAGTCGGCATTGCATTGCGCTGCAAGTGAGACCAAAGCTGCTGTCTGGGCACGGTGTCATAAGCTTGAGAAAAGTCAATGAAAGCAACGTGCAATCTGGAAGAATTCCGTGGCTTCAATTTTTTTGCAGCATGCTTGAGGTGCCTCAGAATGAACAGAGGAAAAAGCAAAATGAGCTGGAAGCTCAGTCACAGCATTTCAAGTAAACAGACACAAACTTGGCTAATCCTAGGACATCATCCTGATTCATAAAATCTCTAAGGCGTGATGCACTGCTTGGGGGTACAGAGCTAAACAGATGCTGGAACTGAGCACGCAGGTTTGTTAAGTCCTGAGAAGGGCAACCCAGGATAATGTGCTCTTCGTCTTGCACAGTGTACCAGTCGCATTTGTTGCGACTTCTAAGCTCGTATGGGCACCTATTTCCATGATGCCGTTGGGTTTCCACTCGAAGAAAGTCAGAAATTAACTGTGCATAAGTCCTTCGAAGAGAACTCACGGAAGCGCAAGAACAAAAGAACACGGCATGGTTTTCATCTTGGAGTCCTCTTTGGTCACGCCTATCACAAGCAGATGTGTGCTCCTGCCAAAGTGATGTCTCAACTCTTAAGGTATGAGCATGTAAGCGAAAATGTGCTTTAGCGCATGTGTAGTGTTTCTCAGCGCGCGCTTGTCCAAATCAAGATACAAATACCTGGCGACAGAAAAGGGCGCGCCATGAACAGACAAGGGTCTCAAACAAAGTGCCATCCAGTGATGATACATGGCTAATTTGTTTGTGTTCACCATGTTCTGCCAAGGCATCAGCATTCCACACACCTCGCAGCCTTATCCTCGAATCAACAACAAACTCCCTCATGACTATAGGCTGCCCTGACTGAACACAATGAGTAAACACGTTACACCTGTCCAAGCCTGTGCATGCAGCCAAAAACTCTGAGGTCCAGCATTTATGGGAAAGACTGCTCATTTCAACATCTGCTTGCCGTACCTTACTGTGTGTAGTGCTGTTGCTGCGCATTAAAGCATTGTAAAACCTAACTGCTGCGCGAAACCAATAGAACTGTGAAGGTTCATGCCCACACTCACACAGTACAGACCAATTAGGAATGGTGCGCTTTACCCCAAGGATACGCTCAGTCAGCACAGGTGCACAGTTTGCAAAGGACAGTCCATTTCAGCTTTGCAACCAAACTTCACCTTCACGCTGCCAAAACCTTAACAAAAATTGATAACACCAACCATGCCATCATGATGATCCATTTCAGTAATTCCAGCAATGGGGGGGATCGGGGGAGGGCGTTGTGGAACGGGCTGCTCGCAGGAGAGCCAGGCGCACACCTGTACGGATGGCTGACAACCCGCCGGACCCACATTAGCTTGGTGGCTTTCAGATATGCTTTTAGTTGGTGGGGCTCACTGTCAGTTTCAGCGCTGACTGTTGGGTCTTTCCTTATTGCACGCTGGTTGCTGTCCAGCGTAGACTTATACTTTTACAGTCCATTTCAGCTCCTTCTTTCATAAATCTAGTGCCCCAAATCTAGCATGCATACATGCTAGCAGGGAGAGCATATGCTTTAATCAGAGTTTCCTCTGCCTAAGTAGTTTTTCTTTTCTTTTCTTTTCTTTCTGATTGCTCCCTATCAAGCCAAACCCGCATCTTCTTCTCCTTCTTCTCCCTGCTCACACCTTGTGTTACGCAGCAGGTACAGCAACGCACAGAGGTCCTGCGAAGCTAACCGCGTGTGACAGCCTCACGAACTGAATGCTGACCAACGACATGTGCACTTAATTGAAATCAGGTACTGTGAGGACACAAGGCCTGGACAACAGTTGGAGGTGGCACAGCGGCAGCATACAGACCTCTGCAAACTCGGTAGTGCAAAAACTGTGACTCTATACTTTCCTTCTGGGTGTTAGCGGGACCTCTTATATTGGACACACCTTTAATCAATTCGAATAACTTGGACTTGACCATCAACGTGCCATTAAATTTGCTCGCCAGCTTCATGCCCATTCTGTTATGTACGCCAACAAGCTCGTTGCCACTAGGCGTGCTATTAATAACTGTAATACTTCTCGCAGCCATGTTTTGGAGCCGGGTGCTTCCACAAACCCTCAAGATCCCCATTAGTATTTTTTCCCCATCTTGATGGTGGAGGGGACTCACGGCTCTTCTGAGCCAATGTGTCTCCTTTTCCTTGATTGATGTAGGGAGTTTCCTCTGCCAACATAATTCTTCTTTTCTTTTCCATTTTCTTTTTTTTGAGTGGTGGCTCAGGTGTGTGACGGTAACCCTGTGTGTGCTCCGCGTGGTGTGTGTGTGTGTGTGTGTGTGTGTGTGTGTGTGTGTGTGTGTGTGTGTGTGTGTGTGTGTATGTGTGTGTGTGTGCGTGCGTGCGTGCGTGCGTGTGTGTGTGTGTGTATGTGTGCGCGTGCGTGCGTGCGTGCGTGCGTGTGTGTGTGTGTGTGTGTGTGTGTGTGTGTGTGTGTGTGTGTGTGTGTGTGTGCGCGCGTGTGTGCGTGTGCGTGTGCGTGTGTGTGTATTTGTGTGTATTCGCACGCACGTGTGCTGCCAATAAATTGTGGAAGTTCTTCGCACTTCCTAACAGTTACTTCCAAGACAAATCTTATCTTACATAAGATGGCTGGCGAAGGTTAAGCGAAGCCGTTCGCCAGTTTTTCTAAAATTTGTTTTTAAAAATCATCCCTGTCCTGGATTTTCATGCTTCTTGCCAGGAGTGGCAGAGCATTCATGTCCGTGATGGCCTCTGCAGAGAAACCAGTAGCCAAGGCATTGCAGGATGTGGGCGCTCGGATAAATAATGCCTCAGCTAAAGCAAGCAGGCCTCCGGTAAGGAAGAACACACACACACACACACACACACACACACACACACACACACACACACACACACACACACACACACACGCACACGCACACGCACACGCACACACGCACGCGCACACACGCACGCACACACGCACACGCACACGCACACGCACACATACACACACACAACACACACGCACACACATACACACACACACACACTCACAAACGCGTGAGCCTGCGTGCAAAGGTGCCTATAAAACCTACACACCAAGTGACCAAGCAACTATAGAACTGAGCAACTGAGTGTGCGCATGCTCGCATTCTCACTCATGCGCTTGCCAATCAGGTGCACAAACACTCACCCTTGTTCACATATCCCCATGTTCTGACATTACATCCACATGTGCATGCGCGATGCAGCCCCGCTTAGTAGCAGTAAGCAAATTCCAGGCGGCAGAGTCCATCCAAGAAGCGTATGATGCTGGGCAGCGCATCTTCGGGGAGAACTATGTGCAGGTGCGGCTTATAGAGTCTGGCTTGAACAGGGGCATAGCTGCAAGCAAGTGCAAAAATATGGTCGCCCAAGGTTCTAGTAGCTCCCACCTGCCACCTCAACTATCCAACCCTTACCCAATTGTTTTCCACAGTTTTTGTTGTCACAACTTGTTGGCATAGCCTGCTAAGCTGCATGCAGCTTGATGCTTGCTGAAACGCTTTGGTTGCAGCATGCTTGCTTCAAGAACCTGAATCAAGCAAGTATAGGCCACAGCATTGCTTTGAGGGACTGCTTACTCAAAGGAAGCGCGCACCATATAAGAGATTGATGCATTGTCTCGAGCCTTGAAGGTTTTGGAAAGAGCACATAATTCAGTGGCAAGACACGCTGTAGGGTGTCTCCTGTTGCACACAAAGGCTGGTGGGCACCTGGGCCCTAGGAGAAGCAGGACTCGTGGCAGGTCTTCCCACACATGACTTACCTCACATATAGGTAGAAGGGCACGCCAGCATTGACCAAGCGTGCTGCTGACACTGGAGCGGGTGAAGCATCCAGGCACTGTGCATGCATCTGAGAGAAGTGCACGTGGCAATGCCATGATGGCATTGTGCTACATTGCAGTCACAAGTGTGGGGACTCCTTGCTATCTTCTTTGTTTTCAGGAGATGGTCGAGAAGGCGCCCAAGCTCCCACAAGACATCCAGTGGCACTTCATAGGGCATTTGCAGTCCAATAAGATCAAGGCTATCATAGGTGAGGACGCCTCCTGCTTGAAGCCAATTGTTAAGTTGTGCTGTACTTGTGCACTCCTATTTGCCTGCGGCATGCAGTTTGTGTGGCTCTGCAGTTGTACACCCTTCTCTTCCGTAAAGTAAAGTGCACACTTGCAGTGTGCAAGGCCGCCGCCTGGGAAGTGCCGACTTCACCTGGGAGATGTTGCAGGCCATAGATTATTATGTTACTTGTTCATGCCATAAAATACTGACACATTGGAGGCTTCACTTTTGGAGGCTCAGCCAAAATGCACTGAGGGTTGCAGCGTCTCTTTCACTTTGCCCTCTTGGATGTCGAGGCTTATTGTTTTGAATTACTGGAGCACAGGTCTACCTCCTCGCACGCATGTACACGTCTGCACCTGCACACCTATTCATGTAACAAATGTGCACATTCACACATGCATGCACGCTGCAGAGGGGGTTCCAAATTTGGCAATGATTGAGACTGTTGATACAGTAAAGGTGAGTTAGCTTGATGGGGAAGGGCATTGAAATTTTGAATGCAAGTGTTCCTCAACGCCAGTGTTAAAAATGAAACTTTTTGAAATTAAAAAATAAAAGGCTGTAGATTTATAAACATTGCATCAATGAGCGAAGTATTTACCGAGCTCGTAAACTTCGAGAGAGCTTGCAAACATTTAAATTCACCCCTTTTTTCCTGTACCAGGCTTGCAATCTCATCTTGCACAAGGAGGAGTGCCTGTCCCCAATTAAGACCCCGCCTTTGCTTGCCTTTGTTTGCGCTATGTTCACTCTCACTGTGCATTGCAATGCTGCACCTGTAAAGCTTGTTGCCCTCTCTCATCCATTCCAGTCCAGCAAGCTTCAGCGCCGACCATAATATTTGTATGCTCAGCCGCACCTGCATTGACCCAGCCTGAAGCCACCAAGCTGTGCAACCTGACACCTAATAGCATGTGTTTGCGCGCGTGTGTGTGTACGCACTTGCATGCATGCATGAATGATACCTCAGCTATTACATGAATTGAGGAACGTGCTTGACACTTAGTGCTTCCATGAGTTTCAATTCATTGCCACAAAGAAGCAACACCGAAGAACATGCTCATCACAAAGATCATGTGTCACACTGCACACGCAGCTGGCAGACAAGCTGAACAAGGCCGTGCAAGCAGCGCAGCGTCCGCCCTTACGGATCTTCATGCAGGTGGGCATTATGTGGAAGGGCACACCCTCTCTTTTTCTCCCTATATATACACTACAAAGTTAGATAAATCTATTAGACTAAACACAAATGCATATACATAAAGTTGCCATTGGTAAGACTGGTCTTGCAAGTGGCAAGCATGAAATTTGGCCGATGCAACAGCTGCCCTGTGTAAGGATGCAATTGTGTCCGGAAAAGGGACAGAGAATTTTTGCCTAGCAGAATGCAATTCCCATGGTCATGCTGTCATTCAGCCGTGGAAAATGCTCCTTGATGTATGCTGCCTGTATCTGGCTCATGCCCTTAGGCAGACCCGGCATGCCCTCTGCAGTCCCGTACTATGCACTGCAGCTGCACATCATATGCACAGAACCTAATCTACGCCACACGCAAGCGCTGAAACTTCTCAACGGTCTTATACCGTTCATAGAAGCCTCGCAGCTTCGACCCATGTGCTTCATACTTGCAGTGCTACGAGCACCTAGTCATTAGCAGCATGTCGCTTGCCAGGTGCAACAAATGGTGTTGTAACAAACTTCATCAGCTCCACTTTACACATGCAGGTTGGATGCAAGCATCATCAGCCTCCGCTTTGCCCATGCAGGTGCAGACAAGTCAGCAAACAGCTTCCACTTTGTCCACACAGGTGGACATGATTCATCACCAACCTCCAATTTGTTCGCTAAGGTGACGTGCAGGTTAACACTTGTGGGGAGGAGGCCAAGTCTGGGATGGACCTGTGCAACATTGGTGGCACATTTTGCATAACAGCCCTCACCACAACACAATCATCAGCAGCTTCTTCTTGGTTCACCCAGGTTAACACTAGTGGGGAGGAGGCCAAATCTGGGGTGGACCCGCCCGGCTGTGCTCCCTTAGCGGCACACATCGCAAAGCAGTGTCCTCACCTGCAGCTGGCGGGCCTCATGACCATCGGCATGTTGGACTACACGTCTACCCCTGAAAACTTCAAATGCCTCGCACGGTGCAGGTGTGTGTGTGTGTTCAGTGTGGGTGCGGCTGTAGATGACGATGTGGAATATATATAAACCTTCCAGCTGTGTACAAGTGCCCTGCTCCCTGCTTGAGCCTGCAGCTTGGAATTGCAGAGCAGCGCCATAATATTATCAGGAACCTTGGTTTCCGCTGTTTGGGTTTCACTTCTTTTGATCGACATATTGACATTCATGTTTTTGCAATTGTTTGTGCATGGCCATCTGTCTCCTCTTGCTCCTCTCCGTACGTGCTTCGAGTCTCTGCCTCATTCCTTGCACGTAGCAAGCAGTTGCACATTATGAAGGGAAACTAAGATCCAATGTCATCGACCTCCACTTATCTGAGCTCTTTCAAGAAGTTAGGCCTAGAAGGAGTTCCATTGACTTGTCTGAGCTCTCCCCAGAAGGCTTGAGAAAGTTGTGCTTCAGATAATCTGAACTATCCTCAGGAGCAAGCTTAGGAGGAATGCCATGGATCATTTTCAATCCCCTTATTTTAATTTAAGGCGAAATGTTGATTGCGGTTGCCTGGTATCATGTTTTTCAATTCCGAGTGCATTTTTGTGTCTAGATCAAGGTCTTTAAAATTTTGGCTTCCCACAATTATGTTGCAATTTTCAGGGTTGGATCATATGTGGAACTCATATTTTAACGTATCATTAAAAGTGACATTTAGGTGCATACGCTTAAAAGGGCTGTTTGCCAAACGGAAAGAATGCATCTGCGGGCGGTGTCTCACAGGCCTGACTTGGGCCTTTGTTCAAGTGCCGTTGCTCCCTTCAACAATTTGAGCCTTTTGTGTACCTAATTCTATTCTGCATTGTCCTCAACGCCTGTGACCCCTCCTCAAGCACCTGAGCAGCATGCTGCCCCATCTTCTCCTCATCCTCATCCTGCCATATAAAGCTGAGCCTGAGCCCCAGCTGCTGCAGGTCCTGGGTGCATTTAAGCAAGCGCAAATTGCTAGCTGCACATGTCAGCGGCGTTGCTGGTTTTGAGGTAGTCCCTGCTGTTACTGTGCGCTCTCCCTCTGTTTCATCAGGCTCTGCCACTGCAACATTTTCTCACTCAGGAACCTTATCTTTAGGCATTATTCATGTCTAAGGCCTTCGGGGATGCAGGGGGGGATGGTTGGGGGGTGCTTGGGCCCCAACTACCCGAGGCCCTCCTTCCCAAATATTGCTCCACAAAAATACATATATGTACATATATATGCAACGTTTGCGTATTTCATGCATTAAAACCCATTCAGCTTATCCCAGGCCTGCCTATGATCCTGGCATTTTCAAGACGCTTAGAAGAGGCATCCAAAGTTATGCAACAGGTGTTTTGAAGGTTGGTTAGGGACAAGAGTGAATAAGCTTGAAGACCTAGGATAGCTGTGTTTAGTTTCAGTTTGCTCTCTGGTGAGATCCTTGCTAGCTTTCTAGCTCGGGAGCCCGTGTTCAATGCATGCAGCCTTTTGGATTATGTTGTCTTTTCTTTCTGAATGACTTGTCCAGAGGGAGCAGGGGGGGGAAGGGGGGTAATGGGGCGACACATCTTCATGTGCACATCTTTGCTCAAGCGCGAGGCTGCGCTTGGGCTGAAAATACTCACTTAAAAGAGCCAGCCTTGAGTGGCCTTTTTCCTGCAGTAGCCTGTGGCATGGCTCATTGCATATTTCAACCATTTCGTTGTGTCTTCTTTCAAAAGGATGATCTATCAAGTCACGGCCTTGGATGGCCCCCTCCCCTGCAGTGACCTTTGGAGTGACGCATTCCCTCCATGCTGCTTTGTTTGCTCCTCGTCATCACAGGGATGATGTTGCCAAGGAGCTGTCAATGCAGCCCCAAGACCTGGAGCTCAGTATGGGTATGTCCGGGGATTTTGAGCTAGCGGTGGGTATGGTGATCAGTGAGCATGTGCAAGCAATGAAGGATTTTACGTAGTTTACCCTTGCATTTAAGCATGCTTACAGTTGCAAGTGCTTGTGCGCGCGCATACGCACGCACACGCACACACACACACACACACACACACATACATACACACACACATACACACAAGCACACAAGCACAAAAGCACACACAAAAGCACCAGTGCTTCTTTTTTGGTTTTTCGAAAACCCTTGTTTTATGTCTCACCCAAAAATGCCCATTTCAGAAACCTTGATTTTATGGCTTTTGCCCAGATGCCTCCAGCCCGCCGGGAGGCCTTCGGCCTCCCGGCTATTTACTGATCGGTGTTACTTTTAGTAAGACCCTGCGGAGAACATCATTACAATACATGCAGGGCGCAATAAGCCATCATCATGGCTTAAGTCAAAAAATTGTGACACCCCGTTCAAACCCGTCTGTCTTCCTGCTTAGCTATTTGAGTCCATATCGGCCGCGCTTGCTGGCATCTAGCCATTTGCCAATGGCTGCTGGGTAGGGAAAGGAGGAAACGCTGAATTCCTTGTTCTTGAATGCCCGCGCGCATGCTGTGAGGTGCTGCTCCTTGAGGCTGTTGCGCTGGGGGTTCTTGAGGTATTTCATTGCTGAAAACATCCGCTCGTCTTCCACAGAGCCTGGCACCACAACCATCACCAGCTGTGCCAGCTTCACAAACTCAGGGTACCGCAGACTGGCACCCAAGCGGCAGGCCTCCTGCCAGAATGCTTCAGCCTTGGGCAGTGGCACCTGAATCTTTGTGCCAGTGCATGGTAGGGATGTGCGGCGCCTCGATGAACTCCAGGAAAGGCCGCTCAGCAGACACATCTGTGATGGGACGCCCTAGCTGCAAGGGCTTGTACGTGCTGGCAAATAAAGTGTGCAGCTTCTTGTCAGCAGTCTGTCCTGCGCGCCGCTGTGCTGTGTACTCTGCGCCCTTGTCCAAGCGCTGCTGCCAAGCTGCCCTGTCCTTCTGTGCCTGCTGCCAAGCTGCTACGCGCTCCTTGTGCTTCTTGCCCTTCTCATGCGCGCTCACACACATTGCCCGGCTCTGAAAGCTATTCTCACAAAGGATGCACTTTGCCAAGTACTCATTGTTGGCAGCAAGACCACCATCCTTAAGCCAATGTTTGCGCAAGGGGCAGTTGGGAGGGTCATACCAGGATGGTTGAAACTTATTGGTGAGACCATGTGGCTTGTTTGCCTTGTACTCACCATCACTCTGCCCCCTTTTCGTCCTTTTCCTTTCACTCTCCTCATCGCTCATTGAAAAATTTTTAACTAAGGGGTTGCTAAACACAATTTTCTAAGGGTCTCGAAGGTGTTTTAAGGTGCTTCGACACCTTTTTCACCCAAGCCCTTCGAGGGCCCAAAATCCCCATTTTATGGCTTTCAACAACCCCGGAAAACCCGGATTTTATGGCGAAAGCCAGAATATGGCGCTAAAAAAGAAGCACTGAAAAGCACACATGTGCATGCATGCACACATACAAACGCATACATACACATACAAACACTCATGTGAGGGGCCATGAATGTGGCAGCTCCTGCTGCTGCTGCTGAGTTGCTAATCAAAAGCCTTGGCCATAGCAGAGTACCCTGAGGTTGGCTGCTGTGCCTGGAGGGCAGTGCCTGGGATCTCTTCTCGGGAGTGACTTTATGTGCTGCAGGTACAACTGCTGCAGCAGCAGCAGCAGCAGCAAGGCCAAAATAAGCAAACGGCTGCACATTTCAAAACTGGTAGCCAGACCTTGCTTGACCAGCTGACTGTGCTTGGGGCCAGTAAATCCCCCCCCGTGCCATTTATTTTTTGCAAGGATAGGTCATTCTTGAAGCACACATTTTGAAAAATGGCGACAATTTGCCCGAATTGCATACAGAAAATTCAACTTCTGTGAGCACTTGCTTAAGTCCTATTCTTTCACCATGTTTCTCCCTCATTTTCCACCTTTCGTGCCTCATTGGTGTCTTCAGGCTGAGCCAAGGTAACAGATTTTCACACTGAACCCTTCTCTCCTGGCATACTTTGATGTTCATGGCCTTTGGGAAGTTGTTAGCCCTGCAGAGAGGGTAGTTTGGGAGTGCTTAAGCCCTGCCTTAGGCCCCTCCCACCCAATCAAACCCTCCTTCTCAAGAATGGCCCGAAAATCCGCATTTATACAGGAGGGTTCAAAAAGCATAACGTTTGGACTTCATGTACAAATCCAGGTAGAACCCATATATTCAGAATTCTTGCTAGTGATTGGTACACATACGGGTCACATCAGAGAAGGTTGTGAGGGGTGGGTCAGGGGGGCTAGACTTTCTGGGACCCCAAATGTTGAATACTCCATCGGATTTCTGAGTTCAAGCCCTGTCGATTGGCACTCTTTTAATGCTATTTGGGGAAAAGGGGGGTCCTGTGTGCATGACTCAAGAATCAGTGCCACATGCGCACGGATGTGGGCTGCAGGGCATGCAGAGACGAACATGCAGCAAACCAATCCTTCCTTCCAGGATAGCGGCAACAAATGATGTGGTATTGCTTTATGAAATTCGGAGGACAGTTTGAGGACTTCAAGCAAGTTGTGGGTGCCTGGCAGGGCAGGTATGCATGTGCGTCTGCTGCTCAGTATACCGTACGTCCACGACCAGTTCGAACATTGATTAATTCTGGAGTCGAAATTTGAAATTTTTTATTAATTATTGCCAGGGCGTTCGAACCTTATTCGAATTGGACATTAATTAATTCTGGGGCTCAAAAGGGCTTGTGCGGAAAATGGCCTCCCAGGCCCCCAGCTCAAGCTCCAACCCCCTAACTAGGTGGCTTAAGCCTGTATCTCCCACCCAGCAGCTCTTAGCGACCCAAAACAAGCTTGCCATGGCCCAGGCATCCAAGAAGGGGCAGCGAGTACAGCAGAACCCTGTGGGGCGTCCTCCAGGTGACAGCTCGGTTGATGTTGCATGGGCTCCAGTGTTAGTGCATGGGCTCACTGTACGGCAGTGACAGCTTGTGGATTGTTTAGGGTTGGATTCTGATGGTGAGGTGTGTTCTTCTCAGGGAGCAAAAATGCTCCCTGAGGCCCGGCCAAGCCTCTCCTGCCCCCTCCAACAGAGCTCCTCCAGTCCCCTCTAGCAGCAGCAACAGTCCGGCAGCAAAGCTTCCATCAGCATCACCATCAGCAGCAGAGGCAGCAGCAGCAGCAGCAGCAGCAGCAGCATGGATTCGAATTAAGGGCATTCGAACCAAGAAATTAATGCCAGTAAGAAGCCTTTCGAACCCCATTCAAATTAAAATATTAATTGTGGGACCTCCATTCGAATTAGATTCGAAATTTTTATTAATTTTCTGAAGGGGACCATTCGAACTGGTCGTGGACGTACGGTATGCACCATAGCTCTACTGCAACTGAGAATGATACCCACCAACCCCTACCAACATTTTGGTGTTGGGGTTCCGGAAGGAGGGGCGGGGGTAGGTGGGTCAGGGGGTCCCACATAAGAAGTTGACATGACTTAGACATTTTTTACCCTCCTGGTATTCACATGAACATTGATACAAGTATGTATGCATATGGCAACTTCCAAGCTCGTGAATTGACCCATCCCTGTTATTTTTTGCAGGGATGGATCATATGTGAATATGCGTATTTTCATAAAAATTGATTAAAAAAACGCGTATCATAAAAATGAGTTTTTGCTAAACATCAGAAAATATGTAGGTAAATCGCTTCGACATGCCCTGTATGACCTTCAACAGACCTTCAAGAGGCCTCTAGATAGAGCTGCTGCGCAGTTTGCCACCCAGGACCCTTCTATTTTGGCATGTGTAAGTGTTTGTGGGCCTTGGGGGGGGGGTGGGGGTGGTTGGGAGGTAGTCGGACCCTCCCTCCCACCCAAGACCCTCCCGGCCCAAAACGGCCCTCCCAATTCACGTATATACGTGTCATATGCGTATTTTATAGGTATATACGCGTACTGTTAAGCCCAAACTCGTGTATGACCCAACCCTGACTTTTTGGACCTACAGCATGTGCCTGTTCATGACGGGGCACTAAGCACATGCTGATTGCATTGCCTATAACCATGTAGAATGGAACCACTTTGGCTGGCAGAGGCCAGCCACAAGCCTATCAGCCTAACAACCTGGCTACAAGCTACCTCCCCTTGCCACAAGTGGGTTGATAGTGAAACAACTCCATGTTTGGTGCCTCTCTGTGGACCACTTATGTGTAGATGTCTGCTATCAATTGTTTCCTGATTTCTCTTTCTTTTGCACGTGCAGATTGAGATGGGAAGCACTAACGTTCGAATAGGATCTACCATTTTTGGCGCCCGCAAGGACCCACGATTGCAAGCGCAGTCACAGCAGCAGTCTTCGTAGGAATTATGGCTTGGCCCGTTCTGAAATTGATCAGATTCATGTGGGCCATGCTGTATGTCAGAGATGACCTGACAGTGTTTTTGCAGACTCACCTTTTGGCCTGCTGGTTTTTGTATATTTAACTATTGGCAGTTTTGTGTAGCTCAGGTTTACAGCTTTACGGGGGAAAAGCAATCAGTAATGTGCACTGCATGGCACTGCATGGCATGGCTGCTATAGCTTTATGAAAACGTTGTAAAAGTAATGAGGCTTTAAATGCACCTGCATAGCTCGAGATGTATTGAATTTGTAACAATGTGTGTGCATGTAAAAATTCATTCTGGTTTCTGGAAGTCACTGGCAGTTAAGTTGCAGCTGTAGAATGTGCAAGGTCTTGCATTTTATGCAAGCGGATTAGGGAAAGTGAGACACATTAGGCACAAAGGAAAGTAAAGGGTTGCAGGTTTCAGGTTACAGGAAAAAGAAGGCATCCAGTCGAAACGGTTGACGTTTAGGACAAGAACGTTGACGTTTAGGAAAAGAAAAGGCTTGTTATTGCTTTGATTTAAGAAAGGAGAGATATGATACAACTGTACATGGTGAATGCCAGGTACGTAGGGAGCCACCCAACTGGAAGAGTGAGATAAGTTACAAGCATATTTAAGCCCAAAACAAACATGGGAACGAGTACATTTGAAAAGAACGCGTTGTTCATCCTGCACATCATCTTGGGCATCACATAGATCACAAGCAGTGAAAACAGTATCATCCCATGTGGCCTGCTCGATTTTCAAGGTATGGACACAAAGGCGAAATCGAGCCACACTGCGGACAATGTGTTTGGGTAAATCCAAGTAATAATATTTGGCAGAATATAAGGGTAATATGAAATGTGTACAGGCAAAGAACAATTCCTGGTATCCATTGAGAAGTAGAGGGGTGTGCGGGGGGAACAGGTAGCACTCAGCGCCAGCCACAGCCACTCCACCTACTTCCAAGGTCCGCCACCCTAGTCAGCTCCTCCCAGAACAGAGGCACGTCCATCTCGTGGAGGTCAAATAATGTGAAGACACCAGGCCCAAGAATCAGCTGGAGGCCTCCAAGCTACAGCACCGCGACCTCTGTCGCGATCTTTCAAGGGCCTCAGCTCAAGTCACCCTCCATACCTTTCTGTTAGGTGTGAGAGGGGTCCTCTACACCCCCCACACTCTAGAGCCTCTTAAAGAGCTTGGTCTTGACACTCATACAGCCACCAGGCTTGCTCTGAAGCTTCATGCCCATTCCGTCCAGTACGCTTATAAACTTGCTAGCATCAGACGCGCTCTTGAGAAGATTAGGCACGGGCTACCGTAGCCCGTGACTGCTAGTAACCCTCCTGATCCCCATTGACTTATTTCATTTGTTTCTCTTGGTGAAGTGGATACACGGTGCTTCGGCCCTAGGTATCCTCTTTTCCTTAATTGATGTGGGGAGCGTTTTCACTGCCTGCGTAGTTTTTCTTTTCTTTTCTTTTGTGTTCAGGCTTGGTTGGGAGAGCACACCAGTGATGATTAGTAAATTTTTTGCTGTTAGTGTTTCGTGGGTCGTAACCAAGAAAAGGGTTACATAGCTGTACCTGCCTACGAGGGCAGCTTCGCTGAAGCAACAAAGGCACTAAAGATTACATGTAGCCGGACTAGTCTGACCTGGAGGACAGGTGCAAAAAGGCATGAAACTCAGTCACAGCATTTCAGGCATGCTGATAAAAATCCGGGTTTTCCTAACAGCCACCAAGCTTGCTCTGAATCTTCATGCTCATCCTGTCCAGTGTGCCTAACAACTTTTTAGCACCAGATGCGCTCTTGATAAGACTCCTGTCAACTCTCACCACCAAGATCAGACAAGAGGTACTGCTAGCAACTCAATTGTTCCCCATTGGCCTCTTTTTATTCTCTTGGTCAAGCGGATACACAGTGCCTTGGCCCGAGGCATCCTCTTTTCTTTAATTGATTTGGGGACTCCGCTTGGAGCGTTTTCATTACCTGTGTCTGTCTTTTTGGGGGGAACACTTATGGACAATGTGATCCATGCTATACATATTGCTATAGTTGGCAGTTGGCAGAGCCAGATGTACGATTGAACCTCATAGCGTGTTTTTGAGTGTATATTGTGCCAGTGCGTTACTTCAGACTCTTTGGAAGGTTTGTTTGTTGCTTAAATGTGATCTTGGGGTTGCTCCAAAAGAAATTGGTAGATTTTGCAGTGTGCATCATGAGTGTAAAGATGAACAGTAATTGGAGGATTGCTTACTACATTTTGTAGTTAAATGGCATCATATCTTGTTTGAAATGTAGCTGCAACTTGCTTCATTGAATGAAGTACAAGATGAGAAGCAAGCCCTTTTTCCTTTTTGTAGGGACCCCAATACACAAGAGCATTATCCAGATCTTGCAAAAGTGCTTGCCAAATTCCCTACAGGAAAAATCCAATTCCAGACACCCCAACACTGGTTCGGCGTTATGCCTAACCCCACCCTACCTTCTAATCCTACTAGGATAGTATGCAGCTCATTGTCGTCTGGAATCTTAATGCTAGAGAAGCACTTGACAGTGCAAACAAATAATGGTTCCAACTCCTAAACCGAGATGTATCAGAAGCTCACTGGCTACCCCTGGATCGTCCTAAACCTGCCACGCCATTGCGTACCCACCAGCACCTTGCATCAAACACATGGAAAAAGGAATTCCAATTACCCCCCCCCCCCCTGACACACATAGCTGTCCGCACAAGTGCCCTCAGGCTAGAGCAGCTTTCCTACCTGCCAACTACAAAATGATGTTCACACCTAAGATCAAAGACTGGAAAGAAATCACCTACACTGATGGCAGTGTACTCAAACACAAAGATGGTGACTCCCCACCACTTTTTGGTTCAGGTGTTTACAAACCAGGAAGGCACACTAGTCCACCCTCCCAACACTTGCAGCTGCACATAAAACCCAATGGCCGTGGACCTACAAATACCACCAACAGAGCAGAACTTGCAGGTATTCTTGTGGCACTCCAACAAGGACAAACTGACATTGCCTCTGATAGTGCATCCTGCCTTCTCCTTATTTCTAAACAAACTCTCAATCCGATGCGCATGAGGTATCACCTACATGCAGTGCTCATTCGTGCTATATCAACCATACAAGAGCACTCCCCTCATCGTATTCATTTCTACAAAGTCAAAGCCCACTCTGGCATTATTGGCAATGAGGGGGCTGACGCCTCCGCACGGCCCGCAGCCCTCACGGCCACCACAGATATTGAACTCCCACATGCCTGGACCCATTCCACAATTTTTACTGGCTCGCATTGAAGACCTCACACGGACAAAATGATAGCCTGCACCGCTCCCACGCTTTCCCAACCCACTACCTCAAAACCTGACCGACAAACTTAGATTAAACATGCATAAAAAGCACAAGCTAGGCTCTGCTGATATCTCTGGCTACCATTACTAATGGCACTGTAGCTGGCAGAGGCTCAACCATGCCATATAACCCACTTCCCCAATCACCACTGCCAATATAGAAGCTCACAACCCAACCTGTCAACTTGCTAACAAGGAAATCAGCAACTCCTTCTGGTCAACTCCTAAGATTACTCTTAAACAACAGATAAATGTAGTCAAATACCGCACAGGGACAGTCTACACACAAAAGCATGCCATCAGGTTCAATAGGTCTTCCACTGATGGAAGATGCCCGCTGTGTGATGATATGGACAGCATTAATCACGTTATCCTCAGATGTCCAAATCCAACCATGAGTGGTATGCACACCAACTGTCTGTTGAACAGACACCACGTTGGCCTTAACTTCTGTCTTAAAGCCCTTAGTAAAGGCAGGTTTGGCTCATCCTTTATTGGTATGGATGCCTGCCGTAATGAGAGGCTCCGAGTCTCTCCAGGAGTCCTAGATCAGGGGATACGAGTCTGGAAAACATCTCACGAGCCATTGCTGCTGGAAAACGCCTCACAAGCCATTGCTGCACGCCTCACGAGCCATTGCTGCTGGAAAACATCTCACGAGTCATTCCAAACTGGGTTTTTCCTAATGGTACTGGCTCCTCTGCTTGGCACCAGAGCCGCCCTGATGTTATCTTTGTGAGATCTATCCAAGGCAAACAAGCTCACCTTGATCCTTCTAAGATCCCTCCTCAAGACAGAGACATTCACCTTCAAGGTGTCACCTCCAAAAAGTTGTTGAACTAAATCCTGCCCTGACACCAACCCCTACACTTACTTTCTAAACTGCAACAACTCAACATGCTCACACTATAACCAGACTTAAACCCGCAGCCCAAGGAATCCAAGCAGGAATAACAAAGTGACTCCACACATCATCCTGATTGGTGTGGCTGGCACTATTTACAATGAGTACACGATCAAACCTCTTGTAAATTTGGGCCTAGGCAAACAAAAAGCAAAATCTCTAGCTTTCAAGTCGAGCTGTCATGCCATGCAGAGACTAACCATTATTGTTAACACCAGACATGCTCTTTGCTTACAGGGGGCTTCTGAGGGGGGAGTTTTGCTGGGCGCGTGGAGATGGATGCAAGGAGAAGGAGATTCCGGGCGTCTCGGGGCATGGCCGACAACCCGCCCGATCCTCATTAGTTCACTCTTTCTCTCTCCTAGGCTAGCTGTAGCTAGTGTAATTTTGAGGGACCTCTGGTGAGGCCCTTGCTATCTTGCTAGTTAAGGGACCTTTCCTTAATGCACGCAGCCTGTGGCCTGCGTAGACTTTTCTTGTCTTTGAAGGATGGAGAGAAGACTCCTTGGGTGAACCCTAACACAGGTGTGAAAAAGGGCTGCCCTTTGTCCCCTTTACTTTTCTCTCTGTCTATCAATGACATTGATGAAATTGCGGAGGGGGTGCAAGGTGCTGTCACGGGTACGGCTGAATTCTATGTGACGCACATGTTATATGCTGATGACCTGACTCTGATGGCCAACGATCCTGTTGCATTGCAGACCATGCTGAACCGCTTGCATGTGTATGCTCAGAGGAAGCACTTAATCATCAACACAGCTAAGTCTGAGGTGGTGCACTTCAACTCCTCTGGGTCAGATCTGCCTGTGTTTCGTATTGGGGGGTGCCACTGGCACACAAGGAGTCTTATAAACATCTTGGCATGATGTTTCACAGGTGCATGAGCTGTCAAACATCAAACGTCAAACGTCTTGACTGAGGCCTTCTTTCCATTGTAACCCTTGATGCTTTCCAAGGCCTGCAGCGCTGTGATTCTTTGTGCAAGCGGTGCGGCAGGGCACTCCTATTCCTATTCAAGAGTTTATTGATGACCTCAGGCACAGGTTTCGGGCAGTGTGGAGGAATGTTGAGGGAGTGAACCCGCAGGACACTTATTGCAAACTGGCAAATTATCCGTCTCTTTTTGCAGTGCCTTTTGATCACAATGTGCGTGCCCCCGCCCGTTTACCAAAGCACATGCATTTTGATTTGTCTCAACATGTCATAAGGAATGTTAGCCGTTTTAGACTTAGGGCACACACGCTTAAGGTGGAGACAGCAGCTTGGGATACTCAGAACACTCTTTTGTGTGATCGCTGTTCTTGTGATGAAATTCAAGATGAGGCTCATGCCCTTTTGGTGTGCAGAGATGCAGATGTTTGTGCTTTGAGGAGAAAGCATGCTTACCTGTTTAATTGTTTCCCTGGTGATTTTTCAATGGAGCTACCTGTTTTTCAACAAGCCAGTGTTCAGGACGTTTCTGATTTCCTCTTGCAACACAACAACAAGCTTTTTTCGTTTGTTTCTGAGCTTATGGACATTATGTTGACTGTATGCTAACGTTCTTAGGGAGGTGGTCACTGGGTGGTGTAAAGATAACAACAAGATTCCAGACACTCAATTTGGTTTCTACCCTGGCTGTAACACTTTGCAGCCCATATTCATTTTGCAGCACTTGCAGCATGCTGCTCAGGTCAAGCGCCCAAATGCATCCCCAAGGCTGCATGCAGCTTTTATTGATTTCAAGCAGGCATACGATACTATTCCTAGGGAAGCTCTTTGGACTCACCTGCAGCGCATTCGTATGCCTGCGTGCCTGTTGGCTGTCATTAAAAGCATGTATGCTAAAGAAAAGAAAAGAAAAGAAAAGTCTACGCAGTCTCGAGGCCGCGTGCATTAAGGGAAGAACCCCTAGCAAAAGTTAGAGGCCTCACCAAGAGGCCCTCCACCTAAACTAGCCAAAATTAGCCTAGTAGAGAGCAAGAAGCAAAACTAATGGGGATCCGGGGGATTGGCCGCCATGCCCCTGAGCGCTCGGACTCTCCTCCTTCCATCCTCAGCCGTTGCCGCGCGCCCAGCAAACCCTCCCCTCCCAGATGCTCCCTGAAAACAAAGTGCATGTCTAGTGTTAATGATGGTGGATAATCTTTGGATGGCATGGTCACTGAGTTGGGAAGCTAGTGATTTAGCTTTTTGTTTGGTCAATCCCAGATTTATGAGAGGTGTAATTGTATATTTGTTATAAATCGTGCCACCAACACCAATTAAGATGATGTGCAAAGTCACTTTATTATTCCTGTTTGGGTTTCTTAAGCTGCGTGTTTTAAGTCTGTTAATGATGTGGGAATGTTGAGTTTGTGCACGCTCCAAGGTGCTGACAGGATTAGTGTCGGAGCAGAATTTAAGTTCAACAAGGTGAATGTCTCTATCTTGTGGTGGGATCTTGGTAGGATCAAGGTGGGCTTGTCTGCCTGGGATGTGTCGCACAAATAGAGCATCAGGGCGTATGTATGCTAATGATGAGTATATCTTGGTGGATGGCTGCAAGCAAGCTCGTGTGCGCCCCCATTTTGGAGTCAAGCAAGGCTGCCCACTTTCCCCCTTGTTGTTCTCCTTGTATATCAATGACGTGGACTGCTTGGCAGAAAATATGCAAAGGGCTATTACGGGCACTAGGGACGTTCGAGTCACCCACATGCTGTATGCAGACGATCTGAGCCTCACTAGTAACCTTCCTGATCGGCTCCAACTGATGTTAAATAGGCTACATACGTATGCTCAGCAGAAAGGGTTGGTGATTAATACTGCCAAGTCTGAGATTGTGCACTTTAATTCAAAGGGCGATCATGTGCCAAATTTCACTTTAAGTGGAGCTCGTTTGGCGTGTGCAGATTCTTTTAGGTTTTTAGGCATGCTGTTCACAAAACAACGCAACCTGCAAGCCACTGCTGAGTACATGTGTGCCCCTTTCCTAGCTGGTTGTAGACGGATTAGGCAATTCGCATCTGAGCACCGCCTGACAGACAGGCCGCATACCATGCTCTGGCTGACTAAAGCATATGCTCTCCCTGCTAGCATGTATGCATGCCAGATTTGGGGCACTAGATTTATGAAAGAAGGAGCTGAAATGGACTGTCCTTTGCAAACTGTGCATCTGTGCTTATTGAAGCGTATCCTTGGGGTAAAGCGCACCACTCCTAATTGGTCTGTACTGCGTGAGTGTGGGCATGAACCTTTACAGTTCTATTGGTTTCGCGCAGCAGTTAGGTTTTACAATGCTTTAATGCGCAGCAACAGCACTACACACAGTAAGGTACGGCAAGCAGATGTTGAAATGAGCAGTCTTTCAAAGATTGGAAGTCCCCGTAAATGCTGGACCTCAGAGTTTTTGGCTGCATGCACAGGCTTGGACAGGTGTAACGTGTTTACTCATTGTGTTCGGTCAGGGCAGCCTATAGTCATGAGGGAGTTTGTTGTTGATCTGAGAAAAAGGCTGCAAGGTGTGTGGAATGCTGATGCCTTGGCAGAACATGGTGAACACACGAACATATTAGCCAAGTATCATCACTGGATGGCACTTCCTTTGAGACCCTTGTCTGTTCATGGTGCGCCATTTTCTGTCCCCAGGTATTTGCATCTTGATTTGGGCAAGCGCGCGCTAAGAAGCATAGCACGTTTTTGCTTACATGCTCATACTTTAAGAGTTGAGACATCACTTTGGCAGGAGCACACATCAACTTGTGATAGGTGTGAACAAGGAGGACTCCAAGATGAAAAGCATGCGGTGTTCCTTTGTTCTTGCGCTTCTGTGTGTTCTCTTCGAAGGACTTATGCACAGTTATTTTCTAACTCCCCCTCTTCTTATTTAATTTTTCTGGACGATTCAGGCACTTTCTACTATTCTCAAGCTAGCTCTGAGGATGCTATTCATCTCTTGCAGAAGCAAACTAATGAGACTTATCGTTTTATTTCTGATCTCATGGATAATTTTTGTGCAGGTGGAACAGTTGAGCAGACCGAGCAGCCAAACTACCTGGCTGAAGGTCAAACCCCATTGTATCTCATTGTAACCCATTGCAACTATAAAGCAGCTGCAAGCTCTTCTGAATTAAAACGTTCCAACACAAGTTAGAAACAAAAAAAGAAACTTCAGACGTTGAAAATATTCTTTGTTCAAAGCCCTGCGATCCCCCCTCAAGGAGAAGAGAATGAAGTTTCAGAATTCTATGAACAAATGCTTGTAAAAGTTTGTAAAGGCTGATTTTATCCAATGCAAGCCTAAGTAGGTCAAAGGACATTAAAGTGTAACCTGGTTCCTTAGCGTTAGAAAGCCAGAAATGACCGCACGGTGTGACGTGCAACATCACCTGTGTGGCTTAGTGCTATCATAGAACAAAAAAAGATAATACATAGGCAGTGAAACTCCCCACATCAATTAAGGAAAGGGGCCACATTGGTGCAGAGACTGAATGACCACCCCACCACAAAGTTCAGACTGAGAGAAGTACAGCAGTCAGAGAAAGAAGAGAGGCTATCATAGCCATTATTTTATTTGAATCTCGTGATAATTGCTCCCAGGTTGGCAATTTATGTGCGACGCTGGACTTGCGGCGCATGACAGAATCACTCTAAATACCATTCTGGTGCACCTAAGCAGGAATTGAGGGAAGCCACCTTGAGCACCTCCAATTGCAGCCTTGCGCTGGCTGTTTCAAAGAGACCATAAAACCATAAACTTCCTGATGAAGCGGTCACGTATGCTGTGGCCTCATCTGCTCTGACCATGTACTCCCGCATGCACATGCAACGAGGAGTCCAAAGTGCTGTGGCTCCCACCTTAATAGCCTCCAGCAAGCTCCTGCATCCATAAATGAGGGGTTTAATACTGAATAAGAGGAACCCAAGGGCTGGTTTACAGGCGCCTCTTTTGCTTCAGCTAAGCTGCCCATGCAGGCAGGTACAGCTAAGTAACCCTTTCCTTTCCTCTCCAAGCGCTCACAATATCCACACCCACAGGACACGACCTCAAACAAGCACAACAGACACAAGTGAAGAGTACGTTCTGAAATGTCCAGAGAAAGAGAGGAGGGTAGGGATGACATTGCATTGCTGGTAACGCGCGCTAGTGAGATAAGCAAACAATGTTGGTCAACTTCAGGCGGAAAGCAGACAAGCAGTGCAACGCACCCGGATTGGCGTTGTGAGGTCCCTTCTCAGAGGTTCATAGCCACCTCGCATCTTCACTTCCCTCATTTCTTGCATGAGTGCCAGCTGAGGGCAGGCCCAGAAGATGATCTTGGTTGACCTGCAGGAAAAATGGGAATATCAGGAATGTGAACACGCATTTAACCACCACAAATGGAATGTTGTTGCCACTCTTGTTACAAAGTTAAAATGTGTAATCAAAGCGTATACCGCCAAAGCTACAAAGAGCAAAAATACTCATGCAACAAAGCAGTGTTAACAGTGCTCTTATGAATGCAAGCCTTTGTGGCAGCTGTCATTGTTATGGTTGCTTAGTGTGGCACGCATTTTCTTCAACGCGTGCAGGCTCATGTATCCTCCGACACTTAAGTGCCCAATACATTGCCCAATCATGCGGTGCCACACCATCATGACCTACCTCCATGTTTCGCTTGGGACCGTGTTCTCAAACAAGTTGTGCTATATGGTCTTAAGACATATTAGTTATAGGATCATGCCTGACATCTTTTTTATCTTGATGTATAACATCTTTTTACTTTTCTGACCATAAACCACCATTGCCCACATGTGGTGGGGTACAGGTTACAAACCTTACTTTCTCCCCAGAGGCCACCTTCGACACACATGAGAGTGCAATTCATCTACTTACAGCCACTCCTCCTTGATGCCATACTTCTTCATCAACCTCCAACGGTCAGCGGCGCGATTAGCCCCACTACAGATGGAGCAAGTGGCGAGGCCACACCACAGAGAACCTATCTGTCCCATGTCTCTTGAGTGGAACAAAGCCCTGCAAAGAAGAGGAAGAATGAGTGAACTCAATCTTGGATACACACGCACATGAACACACCCACACCCACACATCCTGTAACAAAAATAAATTGAAAAGAGTGATAAGCAACGCTAAATATCCGTGACAACAGTGGTAAAATTGATGCTTACTCAAATAATCAAAAGAACAGTTGACGAGGCATAGCTACAGGCTTCAGTTCTTTTCATACTCACGCCCAGTTGAAGCAGCAGTGCACATATAGTAGCGTATTCCAGTCATCCAAGCATGCAAAGATGGGGGTTGACCATTCTCCAGTGACAGCATTGGGATCTCGATTTGCCTGCAGACAAAACAATCGACACAGCAGTGTCTGTGCGTGCGTGCGCGTGTGTATGTGTGTGTATGTACGCGCGTGCATGCAAGTGCCAGTGACAAAACAAATTGGGTAATCAGTTCTAGAAGAAATCTTGTGCGTTTTGGTATGTCCGAGGCCAAGTCGTAGCACATTAACTCACACAAATGCACAGAGTACACAAATATTTTGCCCAGGGCAACCACCTTTATGAAAACCTCCTTTGATCCCTCTTTGCACAAGGGTGTCAACTTTGCAGATTGCTTCCAATGACAAGGGAACATCAATGCTGAAATGCATAGGTGAATGGCCATGAAGCTATCCCCAGGCGTATGTTACAGTGGAAGAAGAATTGAAACCACTTAACAGCGCTGTTAGCTTCAAAAAAAATCTGCGTGCTCAAGCAACGTTGCATACCGTCAACTGATGCTTACACAGCTTTTTATAAGTATTGACCTAGCCATTCTTTTGCTTTTGCTCCAATGTTCGACCAAGTCAGGTCTCTCTTGCCTTTTGCCCCCCTGCCCCCTCTTTTAGCATCTGTGTGGCATCCAGTCCTGCTACATAGGAGGTTGGCAGGCTTCCTGTTTTTCCCTTAAAATCCCTTAAACTACGGTGTGATTGCTCAGCCTGCTTTGTTACCATGCACAAGTGGAAATGCATTGCCCGGGATCGAGTTTGGCCATACAACATACATAACCACACAATCGCACAACATACGCGTATACCTTTCATTATACTTAAATAGTAACATTTCCTGCGCATATTTGATTCCTAACTGGGGATACAATGCAAGGCAACATTTGATCCCCAACTGAGGACACATCGCAAGGCAGTCTTGAGCCTATCCAACAAATATCGTACAAAAGGGCAGTCGGCCAAGATGAATGCAAGCGTGCCACTGGCAAGGCGAGCCAGGCCGGCTTATGTTAGCCCTCACTACTTGTGGTATACATTGTAGCTACTTATAGTTGTAGCCCTCACCGGTGGTGGCATGCCGATCTCAATGCCTCCAGAGGCCAAAGACTTGGCGCCGCTCAAGGTTTTATTACCAAACGCTGCTGCAGAATCCTTGAAGCCATCGAGCTTCGATGACTTCTTTTTTGGGGTTTCCTCATATCCCTGCATGGATAAAGATAGAAAAGCCAGATTAGAAGTTTGATGCCAGGCCTACATGTATAAGCAGAATGCTGCAACAATTCCAAGTGAACAATATAGGCACTTTCAAAGCAAGAAACTACCAAGCATTTCTGATATACAAGAGTTATGTTGGCCTTAGGGATAAAAAACACCTTAAAATTTTGCCTTCACACATTTACATTTGCAGCCCTGAGAGTTATTTTATCTCCTTTCCTTGTATGCGCACCAGCTAGACGATTCCCCATCCTTAGCTTGGTTGCATAGTGATGTTATCCTGCAAGACCCACCTCTTGTCTATTATTAGAAGTTTTCTCTTCATGGAGGGGATTGTTGATTGTAGTAGTGGCATGGCCATCCGTTTCCGCATGCACACCTGCAGGCCCACCAAAGCAAACTTGATAACCTAAATATATATTGTGACTACATAGTGTTTGATTTTCTGCAAACACAAATGAGTGAAATTGTGCGTGCGTGCGTGCGTGCGTGTGTGTGTGTGTGTGTGTGTGTGTGTGTGTGTGTGTGTGTGTGTGTGTGTGTGTGTGTGTGTGTGTGTGTGTGTGTGTGTGTGTGTGTGTGTGTGCGCGCGCGCGTGTGCGCCTGTGTGGGGGTTCAACTCAAGTCTTGTCGGCAAGACGTCCCAGGCATGTAACTCTCAGCTGACTGCAGTGTATCCAGACTTATAAGGATATGTATTGCTCTTCGCGGGTAATGCAACACATGTTGCACCCTTATTCACGCAGGTTGCAATCCACCTTAAAAGAAATCTTAGTTCCAACTGCAATTGCACGTCCGTACACGTAACCTATTAACGCGACCCTTCGACACCAGGAAATTTATATCAATATAAAATAAGATATTGACAAAGGTGTACAGATAGAGGCAGAGTTGAGGTCCCTGCTTGTTGCGCAACAAAGATGCAAATTTCTGGGCTGCGACATGTCGCAAGCGCGTTTAAGAATATCATGAAGAACGTGGTATAATTGGAATTGCCTGGTCGCGAGTGTGCTCGGTATCTGGTCAATATCGTACGGACGCGTCGATACCTGTAGCTGCGCATGCGTGCAGGCAAGCAGGGCTTACCAGGATCATGATGAGGTGCCATGCTCGGGATCCTTCAGATGGAGGACGCGAGGTGGAGGACGCTCAGTCGGCTGGTCGCTGGCCGACGGCCACGACTGAGAGTAGCTAACTCCCCGGCCACCTTAATAAAAAAATATTTTTGCGTGTGTCAAGGCATTCGTTTAATCCCATAACTTAGTTGGTTAGGACTCGTGGCTTAACTGCATGTCTAACCTACTCTTCGATTGAAAAAATACGCTTCTGCCAAGCCTTCGTTGTGCAAGCACACGCAATTATTCCTGGTGTTGGTGAATCATACAAAGGAGTGTGGTCTGCTGGAGCTGGAAGAGCTGGAGCCTGGTAGCGTGCTCTTGAAATTCATTAATGTCAATGAAGGGGGCAGGCAGCAGTCATGGGCAGGCGAGGAATGAGGGAAGCACAGGAAGGGAAAGGGGGGAACACAGGAAGGAGAAGGGAGATACTTGGATACTTGCTTTATTTCTGCGAGGAAACGCTAAGATCTCTAGAGCTGCCGCATGGGATGCTTGCTCTCATATGCATATTCTAGTTGGTTGAAATGGATGCAGTAGCGCTACTAGCATGCTTGCGCAAGATGGGAGGTTTGGCTTGACCATATGACCATTGCTTGCACCGTGCCGGCCACAGTTTCATTACAGCAGCACCCTTGTCATTGATAAGCCTCCGTATGCACAAGAATCGATATCGACAGAAAAGTCTTTAAAGGCCTTCGCTGATCGCTTTAAGAAATTCTGCTAGCAATTGCAATACATGGTGCTCAGTTTTTATGTCACTGACAACAGCACATTGGCAACCTGAGAGTGTGTGGAGAGCGCTATAGGCTTTGACAGCCTGGGAGAGGAAACAAAAAGTTTGTGGACCTTCTGAAACAGGCTGCGCTTTTTTTAATGTCGAGGGTTTGAGAATTGGATCAGTGCTGATGTTACTCCACCGCGTACTGCAAGGATATCTCGTGGCACATGCTAAGTCAGTGAGCCAAGTTGAGTTTTCCTGTTAAACAGGTTGTTGCTGTAGTATTCCAAAAAGATAAGAAAAGGTGTGTGGGCTGAAGTGTTGGAGGGGACTTGCAGTTCTTGTAAGCCAACGTGTCACCTTTTCCTTAATTGATGATGAGAAGGGAGAGCCTCCTCTGCCTACGTAGATTTTTGTTCCCTTTTTTTTGTTGTGTGCGGAGTGAAAAGCAGCAGTACTCCGGCAATAACTTTCAATCTCTAGGAGTGGCGGAGAGCCATCATTTCCTTGCTGACTCGGAAGGGGGATCAGCATAGCTGAGGGTTGTTGAGGGCATATTTCCTAACATGCAATAGAGGTGAGGATAGGCATTCAGGAATTTGGAGTACGGATTGGTGTTCATTGGATCTTCCCAGCTTGGTTAGAGTATGGAAGTCGCTGTGGCATCAGTGTGTAGTGTTGCAGAGTAGGTGGCATGTTTTAGGGTGAGGTGCAGGACATGGTCGTCATAGATGGGATGACATGACAAGAAGCCTAAAAAATTGGACGGCAAGGCATTGTGGGTAGCTATGAAGATTCTGTCTGAAGGGTGCTCCAATGAAGAAAGAATAAGAAACAAGGGAAAAGCATGTAGGCAGTTAGAACACTTCCTACATTGCTCAAGGAAAAGGAGACACATCGGCTCAACGAGGCACCCTCTATAATGAAAACATGCACTCTGCTTCAAAAGGTCTACTCACCTGATCTCCTCTCCCTCAGGCTGTCACCAATTAGGTTAGGTTACATGGGGTTTTGGCCTTCACCTATTAGACATAGCACTACACATGCTCTCAGGCTGCTGAACCCATATCAAATCCAGCATGAAAACTGGACGCCATAATGTTGCTGGCAGAATGATAACAACAGCTCTTAGCAAAAGTCTTTGGGAAGCAGGCTTGGTTAACATAGACATTGGAAGACACATAGGAAGTGATGATCGGCTGGCGTAGCACAATGTTGTGGGAGCGGTGTTGGGCTGGATGTTACATACCTGAACATGTAGGATGTAAATAGGAATAAACAGGAGAATATTCCGAGTTCAAGATTGATCTCACACCTCATAAAATATCCAGTTTGTTTAATCTAGTCACACAACAACTCCCTCCCTTCCTCTGAGGAGCGTCCTCATGACTTGGCGCAACAAAGATACTGAATGGCAAAATTAAGTGAAGTGCGTGAGCAAAGTTGTAGCATTCCATGGCAATGAATTCCTTGTTTAAAAAGGATAAGTAAAAGTCTATGCTGGACACAAACCATCGTGCATTAAGGAGAAACCCAACAATCAGCGCTGAGGCTAACAGCGAGCCCCGCTAGTGGCCTAGAGGCTAGCTAGGAGCAACCAAACTGATGTGGATTTAGCGGTTTGTCAGCCATCCGTCCAGGCGCATGCCTCGCCCTCCTGTAAGCAGCCCATCCTGTCGCCCCCCTCACAAAACCCCCATTGTTTAGATTTCTAAATCTGATAGCGTGTTTGGTATTGATTATTTTGGTCAAGATTATATAAGATTACACAGGGAGACCTTCAGCCAGGCTGTTCGGATGATCAGCCTGTGGCTGGTCCATGCCAGCCAACAGCAAATCCAAACGCTCAGACATGAAAAAGAAAAGCGTCTTTTGTGTTGCAAAAGGAAGTCAGATACAGCTTGGACACGAAGTTGTTGCTGCAAGAAAGGGGTTGGCTTACAGCTTGCAACTCTGGCTGATCGGCTGCTGGTGGTGAAACATTCTCAACCAGCGTAAAAACTGAAATCAACTTAAACAAAAAATTAAAAATTTGTATGAGTTTTGATTTAGGAAAGCATTGATCTCAAAAACAGTTATAGTTTAGGAAAGCATTGATCTCAAGAACAGTTATAGTTTAGGAAAGCATTGATCTCAAAAACAGTTAAAGCTTTGCCAAACATGGAATAAAGTCAGTTTGTTGAAACCAGGCAAAAGTATGCAAACACTTGAAAAGGTTAACACATTTTTTTTGTATTTTCTGCGCAGCTCACACACCTCAAAGCAATTGCAATAGAGTAAAGCACGTTGTTCTTCTTCACTCAATGGTGCATGGTCTCAGTGGAGAGGTACTCCAGCCCTCTTGACTTTGAAAATACCTACAATACCTACTTCAGTACAAACTGCCGGGACCAAGTTTTTGGGGCACACACAGACGCCCTCTCAGTGCGCTACACGGGCTTCTCCTTCTGCCATCCACCCCATGATAATGAAATAATGTTTAAACTCATGCACCAAGCAGTACATTCCTCCCTCCAAACCACAGATCCAGTTGCCACTTTCATGCTCCTGCCCCACTGGAGAGGCTTCAGCTGCAACGCTTATATGAGCTGGCTCAAACAATACCTAGACGCTGCAAAAGTGCTTGCCAAATTCTCTGCAAGAAAAATCCAATTCCAAGCACCACAACACTGGTTTGATACCATACCCAATCCTACCCCACCTTCCTATCCTATGCAACTCATCGTTGTGTGGAATTCCAATGCCAGAGCATTACTAGATAGCGCTAACAAAGACTGGTTCCAGTCCCTCCAGCGAGATGTAAAGCAAGACACACCAGAGGCTACTTGGCTACCCTTGGATACTCCAAATCCAGTCATGCCACTGCGAACACACCAACACCTTGCATCAAACACTTGGAAGCAGAAATTCCAATAACTCCCCCCTGACACTCATAACTGCTCACATAAATGCCCTTGAGAAAGGGCAACATTCACCCCTGCCAACTTTAGAAAGATGTTCACACCCAAAATCAAGGATTGGAAGGAAATGACCTACACTGATGGCAGTGTAATCAAACACAAAGATGACGATTCCCCACCGCTATCAGGTTCAGGTGTTTACAAACCAGGAAAAGACGCTACTCAACCATCCCAACACTTGCAACTGCACATAAAACCCAATGGCCATGGGCCTACCAACACCATCACAAGAGCAGAACTCGTGGGTATCCTTGTGGCGCTCCAACACAAACAAACCACAATTGCCACTGATAGTGCATCCTGCCTCTTTCAAATTTCAAATCAAACCCTTCATCCCATGCGCATGAGGTATCACCTACATGCAGAGCTCATCCATACCATATCAAGCATATTAGAGCACTCCCCTCACCCTATCCATTTTTATAAAGTCAAAGCCCACTCTGGCATCATAGGAAATGAGGGGGCTGACGCTTGCGCTCGCACCACAGCCCTCTCTGACACAATAGACATTACGCTTCCGGATGCCAGGGACCCTTTCCACAATTTTTATTGGCTCTCATTAAAGACCACTTCCACACAAAATGATGGCAGACACCGCTCCCACACTTTCCCGATACACTATCTCACCAACCTGAGCGACAAACTTAAAACACACATGCACAAGAAACACAGACTTGGCTCTGCTGACACCTCTGGCTACCACTACCAGAGATGGCAGAGCTTAACGATGCCACACCATCCACCACCAACGCAAACACTGATGCTCACAACCCAATCTCTCAGCTTGCAAACAAGGAAATCAGCAACTCCGAGGAGTCCTTCTGGAAAAATCCAAAGATTACCCTTAAACAACAAATAAATCTCATGAAATATCGAACAGATACCCTGTACACACAGAGCCATGCCTTCAACTTTAACTTTTCCAGTTCTGATAGGTGCCCACTCTGTGCAAATACAGACAACATTTATCATGTTCTGCTTAGGTGTACCAACCCAACAATGAGTGGGATGCACACCAACAGACACCACGCGGCCCTTAGTCTCTGTATAGAAGCCCTCAGCAAAGGCCGTCTTGGCTCATCCCTCATTAGCATGGATGGCTGCAATCATGACAGACTTCTGGATCAAGGCGTACAAGTCCCTGAAAACACCTCTCGAGCTATTCCAGACTGGGTTTTCCCAATTGGCGCTGCCTCACCTGCACGGCACCAAAGCCGCACTGACGCTCTATTCGTGCGCCACATCCCAGGTAGACAAGCCCACCTTGATCCTACCAGGATCCCACCACAAGATAGGGACATTCACCTTGTTGAACTTAAATTCTGCCCTGACACAAATCCCTTCATCACCTTAGAACGTGCACAAACTCAACACTCCCACATCATAAGCAGACTTAAAACACGCAGCTTAAGAAACTCAAACAGGAATAACAAAGTGACTTTGCACATCATCTTAGTTGGTGTCGGTGGCACGATTCACAACAACTATACAATTACACCTCTCATAAATCTGGGCCTGACCAAACAAAAAGCTGAATCAGCAGCCTCCCAGCTCAGGGACCATGCCATCCAAAGATTATCCACCATCATTAACATTAGACATGCACTTTGTTTTCAGGGAGCATCTGGGAGGGGGTTTGCTGGGCGCGCGGCGGCGGCAGAGGATGGGAGAAGGAGAGTCCGAGCGCTCAGGGGCATGGCAAGCAATCCCCCGGATTCCCGTTAGTTCTTTCACAGACGGTCTCTTGCTCTCTCCTAGGCTAGTTTTGTCTAGTTTAGGTGGAGGGCCTCCTGGTGAGGCCTCTAACTTCTGTTAGGGGTTCTTCCCTTAATGCACGCGGCCTTTGGCTTGCGTAGACTTTTCTTTTTCTTTTTTCTGATTCTTCACTTCACGGATTTCAGCACACTCGCACGTATCAAAAATATTATTCACAAATGTTTATTTAGAAAAAGAAAAAGCTACGTAGGCAGAGAAAACTCTCCCTACATCAATTAAGGAAAGAGAGACACATTGGCTCAAAGAGCCGTGAGTCTCCCTCACAATAAGATGAGAGGGAAATTAATATGAATCGGGTGGGTTTCTGGCAGCACGCTGCTCCAGGGCACCAGTGTTGTGATGAGTGTTTTCATTTTCAATGGCACGTCTGGTAGAGGTAAGTTTGTGCGCAAGTTGTATAGAATGGGCATGGCGTTTTCTTGCAAGTGTTTCAGATCTCTGTGAGCCAATCCCTAATTTTCTGAATTGATCAAGGGTATGGGCAGTGTAAATAGTCCCACCCACACCCAGGAGGATTGGGTGAATAGTAATCTCTGCACCTTGGAGTTGTTTGCAGAATTCGCTGTGTTGTTGCTGTGAGGCTTCTAGCTGGGCACCAGGCCTCGTATCTTCACAATATTTGATTTCTATGAAGTGGATATGGCGGGCTGGAGTTGTGCTACTCCCCATACTGCGCAGTACTCGGTGTGAGGGTGGAGTGGGTGGTCTGTTTGGGTTAAGTGGGTGAGGAGTGACCTCATTACTTCTTTATCCAAATCTCGAATATGATGGGACACAAAAGTTGACAGCAGCCCTAAAACTGTTGAACATGATTTGTTATTCAGGTGTATAAGGTGAGCGTTCTTTGGCCAGATCTGGTAACAAGCCTCGGTGTTTCCGCTCAGCTGCCCTTGTTGGCGGATATAGTGATGTAAGCTTACCTTACCAATGCCCTGGGCCAGGTTTTGTAGCAAGTGGCAGGTTCATTGCCGGCAAGCGGCAGTTTTTGGTGGCAAATGCCTCTGTAGCAGGTTTGTTGCAGATTGTGACCAGATTTAATGTCCCTTTGGCTGGTTTTTCAATTGGAGAAAGGCTGTAGCTTCTGGCATGGGCTGGGTGCAAGAGTTGCTAGTTCCTGAATACCTGCATGTGCAGGGTGCTGCAGGGATTGTGTGGTGGCAGTGCGGTCAGAACCACATATAGGCGGTCAAGGACATTATGTGGGCATTGTTGGGGGGCACAGGAGTAGAGAGCCCACAAACTATTTCAAATAGTAAGTTACCACTCCTAGCAGGCATGCAGAAAAGAAGAGAGACCTTTGCAGGCAGTGAAAACACGCCCCACGTCAATTAAGAAAAAATATGATACCTAGGGCTGAGGCACTGTGTACCAGGTATATACATATGTATCCCCTTTACCCACAAGCGGATATAGCGATTAAAGAAAAGAAAAGAAAAGTCTGCGCAAGCCAGGTCCAGCTGTGTGCATTAAGGAAAGGTCCCCTAACTAGCAAGCTAGCTAGGGCCTCACCGAGGAGGTTCACAGGCCCAGCCTAAACCAAGCTATGAAACGATGGGGAATAACTAATGAGGGTCAGGTGGGTTGCTGTCAGCCATGCGCCTGCGGGCGTAGACTCTCGTCCTCCTGCTCTGAACTGCCTCGCCCCCAGTGATGCCCCTGCAAGTATAATGAGTGCCTGGTGTCTACAATTTTTGTTAATGATTGGAGTGCATGGCAACTTAATTGAGAGGCTCATTTTTCTGCGTTATGTCTGGTAAGACCCAGCTCAACCAGAGGAGTGATGGTGTAGTCATTATAGATAGTACCTGCTACACCAAGTAAAATGGTGTGCAATGTCACCTTATTATTTCTGTTTGGGTCTCTGAGACTACGGGTGCGAAGTCTGGATATGGTACCAGCATGCTGGTCAGCAGCTGTTCGTAGGCTGGGTAAGGGGTTAGTGTCAGGGCAGAATTTAAGTTCCACAAGGTGAATATCTCTGTCGTGGGCAGGTATCATCCTAGGGTTAAGATGGGTTGCTCTCCCTGGGATAGGGCGCACAAAGACAGCATCAGGACTGCTTTGGTGTCGGGCAGAGGGGCCAGAGCCATTGGGAAAAGTTCAGTCAGGAATATCCCTGGAGATGTTTTCAGTGACTTCAATGCCATGTTATTGGAGCTTTTCTCTACAGCAAGCGTCCATGGCAACAAGGAACGAGCCATGTGCACCTTTGCTCAAGGCTTCGCAGCAGAGACTGAGGGCAGTGTTGTGTCTGTTTATGAACATCCCTTGGCATGTTGGGTGTGAACATTCGAGGACAATGTGATTGATGCTATCCATATTGCCGCATAATCAGCAGTTGGCAGAGCCAGAGGTGCGATTAAACCTGACAGCGTGCTTCTGGGTGTAAATTGTGCCAGTGCGGTACTTGAGAAGATTTATTTGTTGCTTAAGGGTAACCTTAGGGTTGCTCCAAAAGGAATTGCTAATTTGTTGGTTAGCAATTTTAGGGGATAGCTTAGGTAAGCCTGTGTTGGTATTGCTTTTATGAGATGGTGGTTGTGTCCGGTGAGATAGTGGTTGTGTCCGGTGAGATGATGGTTGTGTCCGGTGAGATGGTGGTTGTGTCCGGTGAGATGGTGGTTGTGTCCGGAATGCTCTGCAAGCTCTTGTTGGCTGGTGTCCATGCGTGGTGCTCATACACAGAGAGTCTGCTTAAGGCTGAAGGTGTTCCGTGTGGTGGGACCTCTTCTGGCTTGTACATCTCTGCCCTGTCACCCGTACTTACTTTAGTACACGTGTGCCCTCTGCCATGATTGGACATGAACATTCTTTTCTTTAACAGAACAAAAAACAACAAACTTCAATTTTTCTTTCATAACCTTGCTATTATGAACAGGCTAGCAGTCAAACGTCTTGACTGAGGCCTTTTTCCCTTGTAACCCTTGTTATTCAGTTGAAGGTTGTTATTGCTGCAAGGCTGCATTGTGCTTGTTTTTTAGATAATAAGATGTGACTGACGCTGATCTTGCATGACAAGGTGCTTCTAGGAACCTTGCAGATCTTACTAGCCCTTTTGTTCTGTAGCTTTGTGGTGGAGGGGAATTCCGATTCTTTTGAGTCAATGTGTCTGTCCTTAATTATCCTTTGCAGTGCATGCGCATCCGGCACACCATTGTTGGAGTAACGCTGCTCTTTACTTCTCTGAACGTCACGTGGGAACACAGAAGTGTTTTTTCTGGAGTCTCACATATTGCATCATGATGGAGTGTGAGTGGACACTTTTTCACGAAGAGCAAAGTGTGTGATTTTTAGCATTTGACACCTCGGAACTTAGCTCACTGAGCTTGGCAAGGACTTGTTTCCTTCTCCAGTTGACACATTTTTGTTCACAAGTTTGGCTTGGTTTGGTTACAAGCACCTTTTTGCTTCTGCTAAGCTGCCCTTGTAGGCAGGTATCTCCGAACTCATGGATATATTTTGTTCAGTTGGAACAGGTAAGCAGGCCGAGCAGCCAAACTACCTGGTTGAAGGTCAAACCCCACTGTAAGATGTAACTAACTTGTAACTTGTAGGCAACCGAATCCTATCCCGGAGGGCCTTATAAAGAAAGATAGATATACGCTTGCCGTTCGGCCGCGTGCATTGAAAGGAAAGAGCCTCCCAATGGCTCCCACCAACAGAGGGCACCTTTATCTCCACCCCGGCCATAAGGATTCGATCCGGGGACTTCCTCCTTGCTGTCGCCCTCCTCGCGCTCGACCAGGGCTCCGTAACGTGACGGTGCCTGAGCTCGATGCTCGATATATCCTATCCTTAATTAATGTAGGGGAAATTCTCTCTGCCTCCGTAGTTTTTCATTCTTCTCAAAGAGCCATGCGTCTTCCTCCCCAGTTTGCACCAAGATGTCCAATGTTGTAAGTGATTGGTGTGGTGTTCAACGGGTGAGGACATTTTTCCATGGGACACTCGTCCCACCTTCTGAATGGCCATGTGGATGTGGCCAGAGAGGGTTGCATGTTGGAGTTTTAAACTCTTTGTTCTGGTTTTGATACTGTTGCTGCACCCTTCGTTAAGTACGCTGAAAAGAGGGTCCCAGCAGTTAATGGTAGAGGCACGGATAGGATGAATGTTTTGGCTCCTTACATTGCACGTCTGTTTGCTGCCATGATGGAGAGGGCTGAGATTCCTGCTTGTTGGAAAGTGGCTAAGATAACTCCTCTTTACAAAAAGGGCTCTGTGCTGGACCCAGGGAATTATCGCATGCTCGCAGTAAGTGGCAGCCTGTATAGGCTGTATGCTGACGTTCTTAGGGAGGTGGTCACTGGGTGGTGTAAAGATAACAACAAGATTCCAGACACTCAATTTGGTTTCTACCCTGGCTGTAACACTTTGCAGCCCATTTTCATTTTGCAGCACTTGCAGCATGCTGCTCAGGTCAAGCGCCCAAATGCATCCCCAAGGCTGCATGCAGCTTTTATTGATTTCAAGCAGGCATACGATACTATTCCTAGGGAAAAACCCAATGGTCATGGGCCTACTAACACCATCAACAGAGCAGAACTTGCAGGTATTCTTGTTGCACTCCAACATGGGCAAAACAACATTGCCTCTGATAGTGCATCCTGCCTATTCCAGAATTCTAAACAAATCCTTAATCCAATGTGCATGAGAAACCACCTACATGCAGAGCTCATTCATGCTATTTCAGCCATGTTAGAACACTCCCCTCACCCTATCCATTTCTACAAAGTCAAAGCACACTCCGGCATAATAGGCAATGAGGGGGCTGACGCCTGTGCTCGCACCGCAGCCCTCACAGACACAACAGACATTTCCCTACCAGATGCCAGGGATCCCTTTCACAACTCTTACTGGCTCTCATTGAAGACCTCTCACACACAAAATGATGGCAGGCACCGCTCCCACGCTCTCCCAATCCACTACCTCACCAACCTGAACGACAAACTAAAAATTACACATGCACAAACAGCATAAACTTGGACTTGCTGATACCACTGGCTACCATTACAATAGCTGGCAAAGGCTCAACTATGCCATACAACCCAATCCCCCTGTCACCACCACCAACATTCAAGCTCACAACCCAAATTGTCAACTTGCTAACAAAGAGATCAGCAACTCTTTCTGGAAAAATCCAAAGGTTACCCTCAAACAACAGATAAATGTCATCAAATATCGCACGGGGACAATCTACACACAAATGCATGCCAACAGATTTACCCAATCTTCCACCTCTGAAATGTGTCCGCTCTGTGACGACATGGATAGTATTAATCATATTGTCCTCAGATGCTCAAACACGACCATGAGTGGTATGCACACCAACAGGCACCATGAGGCCCTGAGTCTCTGTGTAAAAGCCCTCAGTAAAGGCAGGTTTGGCTCATCCCTTATTGGTATGGATGCCTGCCGAAATGAGAGACTCCTAGAGCAGGGTATAGTAGTCCCTGAAAACATCTCCCGAGCTATCCCTGACTGGGTATTCCCTAATGGTATTGGGTCCTCTGCCCAACACCAAAGCCGCCCTGATGCTCTCTTTGTGCGCCCTATTCCAGGCCGACAAGCCTAACTTGATCCTTCCAAGATTCCTCCTCAAGACAGGGATATTCACCTCGTTGAGCTCAAATTCTGTCCAGATACCAACCCCTCCATCACTTTGGAGACTGCAACAGCTCAGCATGCTCATACTATAACCAGACTAAAAACCCGCAGCTCAAGAAATCCAAACAGGAATAACAGAGTGACTCTTCACATCATCCTGATTGGTGTTGCCGGCACCATTTACAATGAGTATACAATCAAACCTCTTGTCAATCTGGGCCTAACCAATCAAAAAGCTAAATCACTAGCTTGCAAACTAAGCTGTCATGCCCTACAGAAATTAACCACTATCATTAACACCAGACATGCTCTTTGCCTACAGGGGACATCTGGGGGGGGGGGGTCGCTGGGCGCGCGGAGGTGGCTACCAGAAGAAGGAGAGTCCGGGCGTCTCAGGGCACAGCTGACAACCCTCCAGATCCTCATTAGTTCTGTCTCTTTCCCTCTCCTAGGCTAGCTGTAGCTAGTGTAGTTTTGAGGGACCTTTGGTGAGGCCCTTGCTAGCTTGCTAGTTAAGGGACCTTTCCTTAATGCACGCGGCCCCAGGCCTGCGTAAAATTTTACTTTTACTTCCTAGGGAAGCTCTTTGGACTCACCTGCAGCGCATTCGTATGCCTGCGTGCCTGTTGGCTGTCATTAAAAGCATGTATGCTAATGATGAGTATATCTTGGTGGATGGCTGCAAGCAAGCTCGTGTGCGCCCCCATTTTGGAGTCAAGCAAGGCTGCCCGCTTTCCCCCTTGTTGTTCTCCTTGTACATCAATGACGTGGACTGCTTGGCAGAAAGTGTGCAAGGGGCTATTACAGGCACTAGAGACGTTCGAGTCACCCACATGCTGTATGCAGACGATCTGTGCCTCACTAGTAACCTTCCTGATCAGCTCCAACTGATGTTAGATAGGCTACATACGTATGCTCAGCAGAAAGGGTTGGTGATTAATACTGCCAAGTCTGAGATTGTGCACTTTAATTCAAAGGGCGATAATGTGCCAAATTTCACGTTAAGTGGAGCTCATTTGGCGTGTGCAGATTTTTTTAGATATTTACGCATGCTGCTCACAAAACAACACAACCTGCAAGCCACTGCTGAGTACATGTGTGCCCCTTTCCTAGCTGGTTGTAGACGGATTAGGCAATTCGCATCTGAGCACCGCCTGTCAGACAGGCCGCATACCATGCTCTGGCTGACTAAAGCATATGCTCTCCCTGCTAGCATGTATGCATGCCAGATTTGGGGCACTAGATTTATGAAAGAAGGAGCTGAAATGGACTGTCCTTTGCAAACTGTGCACCTGTGCTTATTGAAGCGTATCCTTGGGGTAAAGCGCACCACTCCTAATTGGTCTGTACTGCGTGAGTGTGGGCATGAGCCTTTACAGTTCTAATGGTTTTGAGCAGCAGTTAGGTTTTACAATGCTTTACTGCGCAGCAACAGCACTACACTCAGTAAGGTACTGCAAGCAGATGTTGAAATGAGCAGTCTTTCCCATAAATGCTGGACCTCAGAATTTCTGGCTGCATGCACAGGCTTGGACAGGTGCAACGTAATTACTCATTGTGTTCGGTCAGGGCAGCCTATAGTCATGAGGGAGTTTGTTGTTGATCTAAGAAAAAGGCTGCGAGGTGTGTGGAATGCTGATGCCTTGGCAGAACATGGTGAACACACGAAAAAATTAGCCAAGTATCATCACTGGATGGTACTTCCTTTGAGACGCTTGTCTGTTCATGGTGCGCCCTTTCTGTCCCCAGGTATTTGCACCTTGATCTGGGCAAGAGCGCGCTAAGAAGCATAGCACGTTTTTGCTTACATGCTCATACTTTAAGAGTTGAGACATCACTTTGGCAGGAGCACACATCAACTTGTCTGTTCATGGAGGCTCTTCAAACTGGTCAGCCTCTACATGCGAGTTTGTGCGGAGGCTGTACAAGATCCAAATTCGGTGGTCGAAGCGCGCGTACACGCTGAGACAGAGGGATGTGTTCCTAGGGAGGCTTTACAGTAAAGACCCTGATGTGCATGCAATGCTGAGGCGGTCTAAGCGTACTCAGACCACACCTGTGGCACAGTCTGTGTGGGATAGGTATCTAAAAGCGTACTTTCAGCCCCGTGAGGCAGCTCAATTGGTTCGTGGGGGTGTGGCTTTTTCTGCAAGGGATATGGCTGTTCCTTTGGGTCGCGGGCGCGACGTTGAGGCTCGTTTGAGACAGGGTACTCAAAATAATTGGATGCCTGAGCCGGACACAGTTGCTGTGCCTTCAGAGGAGGAGATGCAAGGGCTGGTAGCCAAGCAGATTGAGAAGATGAATGGGCGTGCTTCCCCTGGTTTTGACTGTGTAGCTGCTCCTTTTATCAAATATGCTGCTATGGTGCGCCCGCAGGTCAATGGCCGGGCACTGAGCGAGTGAATGTGCTTGTACCATACATTGCCCGGCTTTTCAAGCTGTTCTATGACAAGGCTCGCATTCCTGAATGTTGGAAGAAGGCCAAGCTGACCCCCTTGTACAAAAAGGGGCCCCTCATTGAACCAAATAGCTACCTCGTGCTGGCTGTCAGTGGCACAATGTACCGCTTGTATGCTAATGTGATTCGTTCTCTTGTCACGGACTGGTGTGTGGCCTCAAACCAGATTCCAGACACACAATTTGGCTTCTACCCTGGAAGAAACACCCTCCTGCCCATCTACATTGCAAGGCACCTACAGCATGCTGCATGCACAATCAAGCCTGGGCAATCTAGCCGGCTGCACACTGCATTCATTGACTTCAAGCAAGCATATGACACCATCCCTAGGCAGGCACTCTGGCAGCACCTGCAGCGCACACGCATGCCCACTTCTTTCTTGTCCGTCATTAAAAACATGTACGATGCTGATGAGTATATTTTGAAGGATGGAGAGAAGAATGCTCAGGTGCACCCTAACACAGGTGTGAACAGGGCTGCCCTTTGTCCCCTCTACTTTTCTCTCTGTCTATCAATGACATTGATGAAATTGCGGAGGGGGTGCAAGGTGCTGTCACGGGTACGGCTGAATTCTATGTGACGCACATGTTATATGCTGATGACCTGACTCTGATGGCCAACGATCCTGTTGCGTTGCAGACCATGTTGAACCGCTTGCATGCGTATGCTCAGAGGAAGCACTTAGTCATCAACACAGCTAAATCTGAGGTGGTGCACTTCAATTCCTCTGGGTCGGACCTGCCTGTTTTTCATATTGGGGGGGTGCCACTGGCACACAAGGAGTCTTTTAGATACCTTGACATCATGATGATGTTTCACAAGTGCATGAGCATGGCCAAGTCCTCTGAGCATGCAACTGGCCCCTTCATGGCGTCTGCCTTTCGGGTTCGTCAATTTGTTCGTGAGAATTTACTGGCAAATAGGCCGTACGTGTCTCTGTGGCTTGGGAAGACGTATATGGTTCCGGCTGGAATGTATGCAGGCCAAGTGTGGGGCACTGAATACATCAAAGCGGGCAAGGAATTCGCAAGTGATCTGCAAGTGCGGCACATGAGTTTCCTTAAGAGCACGCTGGGTGTTAAGCGTACCACTACAAACTGGGCTGTCCTGAGGGAGTGTGGTCATGGGCAGCTTCAATTTTACTGGTTTAGGTCTGTTGTAAAAATGTATAATAGCATGCTGAGGTCTAACAGTGAGACGTTGAGAAGAGTGCTGAAAGCAGATTTGAATATTCATTCGCGTGAGCCAGCCTGCTGGACTGCTCAAGTTTTAGATGCTTTCCAAGGCCTACGATGCTGTGATTCCTTTGCGCAAGCTGTGCGGTAGGGCACTCCTATCCCTATTCAAGAGTTTACTGATGACCTCAGACACAGGCTGCGGGCAGTGTGGAAAGATGTTGAGGGAGTGAACCCGCGGGACACATATAGTAAGCTGGCAACTTACGAGTCTCTTTTTGCAGTGCTTTTTGACCATAACGTGCGTGCCCCTGCCCGTTTACCAAGGCACATGCATTTGGATTTGTCTCCACATGTCATGACGAATGTTAGCCGTTTCAGACTTAGGGCACACACACTGAAGGTGGAGACAGCAGCTTGGGATACTCGGAACACTCTTTTGTGTGATCGCTGTTCTTGTGATGAGATTCAAGATGAGGCTCATGACCTTTTGGTGTGCAGAGACACAGATGTTTGTCCTTTGACAAGAAAGTACGCTTACCTGTTCAACTGTTTCTCTGGTGATTTTTCAATGGAGCAACCATTTTTACAACAAGCCAGTGTTCAGGATGTTTCTGATTTCCTCTTGCAACACAACAACAAGCTTTTTTCGTTTGTTTCTGAGCTTATGGACATTATGTTGACTGGCGAGGACCAGTCACAGGCCGATCAACCGAACAGTCTGGCTGAAGGTCCCCCCGTGTAAATCTAATCTAATTCTAATCTAATCAACTTGTGATAGGTGTGACCAAGGAGGACTCCAAGATGAAAAGCATGCTGTGTTCCTTTGTTCTTGCGCTTCTGTGTGTTCTCTTCGAAGGACTTATGCACAGTTAATTTCTGACTTCCCCTCTTCTCATAGAAATTTTCTGGATGATTCAGGCACTTTCTACTATTCTCAAGCTAGCTCTGAGGATGCTATTCATTTCTTGCAGAACAAACTAATGATACTTATCGTTTTATTTCCGATCTCATGGATATTTTTTGTGCAGTTGGAACAGTTGAGCAGACCGAGCAGCCAAACTACCTGGCTGAAGGTCAAACCCCACTGTAACTTGTAACTTAACTTTTTGTTCTAGTGTTTGTTGCCGTCCGTTTTTGTATGAGAAGAGGACCACACGTAGGGAAGTGTCAGATTGGTGGATTTGTTTTTGGTTGGAGGAGGCCAGCAACAGTTGATTAAATTAACGACTCGTCAAGTTGGACTTAAAGCTGAAGCCTTTAACAACTGAGTAAACTATAGCTCTTCCATAAACAAAATCGGTACACGCCTGAGAACAGCTCTTTCTCTCTTTCTCTGTGTGTGTGTCTCTGAAAAGTGCAATCCCACTTCGTGGCCATCCATGTTAAAGCTTTTATGTTTTTACTGAGTGCTTTCGTCAGAAATGCTGTCTCGTGTATGTGTGTGTGTATGTGTGTTGTGTGTATGTGTGTTGTGTGTGTGCGCGTGCGCGTGCGTGCGTATCTGTGTTGTGTACAAAATCAAAGGGGATAACAAAACAACGACATGTCTCCTTCAGATGTACATGAAGCAGTATGTCAACAGTACCGTAAATCACAGCAAAGTGATTTGCTGCAAAAGCAGTTTCACCCTCTGAAAACATTTGAGGTAGGCAATGCCTCTCTACTGCCTACTGTGTAGGCGGTTCAGAAAGCGAATATCCAGCAACCAAAACCCACGTGAAGTTTCCGACACAAGTTTTGATCTACAAAGCTGCCGGTAAAAACGTCGTGTGCCCAAGGAATCTTACTAAGAGCATGGCGAGATCTGTTGCATTGTGGAATTAGCTCTGGGCATACAGGGAATTCAGAAAGCATGCCCAAGCCATTGCACGCAGCAAACCATTAATCCATTAAAGGGGGGCGCCAATGCATACATATGGCCTTCCATAGTGCACGTGCACAACAGATTGCAAAGCTGGTACATTCAGGCTTGCCCAGTACTAAGACAAGCTGAGTGACAGCGAACAGATTATACTTGTACCTTGGTGCAATGCAAGGGCATCAACTCACTGTAAACAACTCACATTCCAGCAACCAGGACGTGAGAGGTATGATATGCAAGCTCTCAGCAGGCCTGGGTCCCTTTCCCCTCGACACCAATAAGCGCAGCTCTTTTAAACAGCACATTTATTACTTTTCCAGCTGCCTCAGGAAGCTCTGCTTGTAAATGCAGCTGCTTCAGGGAACTCTGCTATTGCTGTTGCACCTGGCACAGGAAGCCCTACTATTACTGAGCATTTGCTGTAGAAAGCACTGCTGAAGCTGTTGCGCCTGCCGCATGAAGCACTGCTTTTGGTGTAGCATTTGCTGTAGGAAGCACTGCTATTGTTGACTGCTGCTGTTGCTGGTGCCTGGACTGCTGCTGCTGCTGCTGCTCCTGCTGATGTTGGCACGGCGCAGCTCATCAGCAGCCATCCAGCCAATGATGGCCTCATACACGGAAAACGTGATGGCTGCTGATGGTGCAGCCTGCAAGCCACAAATGGGAGCTGTGCAAAATGAAAGAAATCCTGTAGGCTCGCAACCGCAGGAAAAGGCCATTGAGGATAAGCACACTTAAAAAAGCATACACGCCCGGCCTTGCAGTGCTACACGTCCACTTACAAGTCGCTGGGGAAGCAAGGAACCTAGGTACCTGGTTGCGACGAGCCTTAGCTAGGAAGATAGTTCTCAGTGAGCTTGTTACTGGAAGCTATAAAAATACTAAAATACTAACTTATACTATAAGGAAGCCCATGGTAGCCTTGCAAGCGCCACAGCAAATGTTCCGCTTAACCCTGATTGCACTGTTATGTGCTGACAGTCCTATGGGGATACCATTCACATCCTTCATAAAGCACTTGAAATAATACAAGCACAGCCTGGCAGCAGTGCAATTGAGAGCAATTTGAGGGTTCTGGGTAGTTCGGAGGGCTGAAAGCTGCACGTGCATGTTGGCCTAAAGGGGTTTAGAAATAGTTGCGATTTTCACTTGCAAGATTTTTTTTTCATGAGTGTGAAAAAGTATAAACTATGTAGGCTGAGGACACTCGACCTACATCCTGTGGTGGAGGGGACACATTGGCTCAAGAGAGCTGTAAGTCCCCTCCACCAAAGAGATAAAGAACAGGGCTAGTGGGGACATGGAGGGTTACTGGAACCAAATGTCATCCAAGAAAAAGGCTTCATGTCCAACTTGCATTACTGCCAGGCTCAAGAGCATATAGAAATTGATGCATCCTCCACTTCATTATTACCTTCAGCTACCACAAGCCATGGCACATCACCGCCAAGAACACCATCATTTTCATTGTCGCCACTCACAGCACTGCCATCTCCATGAAATGCAGAATCAAAGTTTCCTTCACCAACATTATCTTGGAGCCTCCCAATCTCAATGTGGCCGAACCTTGTGTGCAACTCATTGAGCACCACGCACCCAGCAGGGGAGAACATACTTGTAGCAGCAGCCCATCAGGCTGTGCAGCAACAGGTGGCACAGCTGCACAACGCCCATGCACTGAGCAGCAGGAGAGGGTCCTGGCTGTTGCTCAGGGGGCCCTGCGGGGGCTGGCTCTGGGGGCTCTCTGCCGGCTGTGCAGGCTGAGCAGGGTCTGTTGGACCCGGGGCAGAGCTTCGGGCAAGTGACTGGTGAGCCTGTGGCCCTGGATGTGCCCCATTGTGTGGCTCAGGGGCCCCATTGACCTCATCACGGACCCCCCTCTTACAGCGCTGATGTTTGCTGCTTCAACTGCCTCTGCACTTTCGATCAGGGTAAGGCTTTTTGGTGCCGCAAGCGACTGTACAGGTCGGAGGGATCCGACTGGGGATTTTGGAACAAGGTTTGAAAGCACTTTTGAGAGTCCCTCTGGTGTTGGTGGATTGGATTTGCTTTGCATGGGATTACTCAAACAATTGCATATTGCCCTTGTGGTCAAGCATGGCAGGCCCAAGCACGCGCAAGCAGCACTTACAGAGGTCATTGAGGGTTGGCAGGCTGCTGCTGCTGCTGCTGTTGCTGTTGCTGCCACCGTTCCTGGGGCTTCCCCTCTCTTGCCCCTTTCCCCCCTTCTCTTTCCCCCTGCCACCCGGCAGTGCCCCACCTTGGCTGCAATGTCTACTTCTGCCTCTACCTCATACCTACTTGCCTGTAGGTGATTAGTGAAGTTTATGGGCTGCTTGCATTGGCCAAAGGGTCAGCCCAGAAGGATCTGTTTAGTTGTGGGCGATAACCGGACTGGACAGCACTGCCTGGCAGTGGATCCAACGTTCACATTGTTCCAGGGAAAAAGTCGCCCCCTCCCCCCCACCCGGTCACATTGTGCACTTGTGATCATATAGGAAATGGTTCAATAGCTGAGAAAAGCATTTGCCTTGTCGGGAACCCGGATGCAAAGGAGCGGCTAGGAATTAGCAAGGCCAAACGAGCAAACTTCAAAGCATCACCCTGAACAGGCACTTGCTTAATGGGCCAGGAATACCCTCACCCTCCTCTCCCTCAAAAGCTGACTCACCAGTGACACTCAAGCACAAGTGCCTGGCCCATGAAGCTTTTAATAGAGGCAGATATCGGCTTAGTGGTGCTGCCGAAAAAGAGGCCAAGAAAAGCATCTCTGCTGAGGCACTTAGACAAATGCAGGCTTAGAAAGGAGCTCAGATGAGGCATCCCTCAAGAACAGGGAAGCAACTTGCGCAGGGATGGATCGTATGCAGGTTGGAGGGCAGCCGCACGCGTCTACATGTGTTAAAAAAGCAAACATCGCGTACATACGCGTCCTAAATGGGCCAAATTGGGGAGGAAGGGTCTTGGGTGGAAGAGACCCTTTGGAAGGCATTCAATCACCCCCAGCAATCCACCCTTTAACCCCAAGGCTATATCAATGATGTCAACATGATGAACAAGTCCAAGAGTCTTTCCATGGGCTTGAAGGGAAAGCTGACACAAGGCTTACTGCCATCACAGATCCTATCACAGATGCTCAAACATGCAGGACCAAGGAGGCTCCAGGGCGTGCCCCAGTGGAATGAGAGGGAGCCCAGCTATATATTGAGGATACAGGGTCTAGGTGATGGGAAATGGCTGAAGTGAGAATGTCCGGATACACAGCAGTGCAATTTTATCCTCTTAGGACCAGTGGAGTTGAGGAGCCTGGCAGTAGAAGCAAGGGTTGCTGTATTTAGCCTTCAACTTGTAAATAGTATGCATGGGGTTAAATTTTGGCCCCGCGCACACTTGGCTGGGCCTGCAAGGCACTGCCCACAAACCACAAACGATTTGATTGACGGTTGGCAACGCCGACAGCCATTTCTAGCAAACGCTTTCAAACATCATTTTTATGATACGTGTTTCACGTTTGACCCATACCTGACCTTGCATACGTATCATCATCACATAATTGTACTTGGTGAAGCCAACGAAACAGAAAAAAAACTGTACTTGAAAAGGAAGAACAGCAGAGCAAGCTGCAGCAGCCTGCAGCAGCTTGCCAGAAAACCTCCCTACTAACAAGTCTAACAATGATATCAATTCACAATTCTCTTTGTATGCACGTCCAGCATTGCGGAGCTTTGCCAGCCCAAGCTGGCATACCTTCTGAGCTTGTGAGCAGCCAAGGGACTCCAATGGCCTTTGCTAATCACCTTTAAGAGGCTCGGGTCGAGAACCCAGGCTGCAGCTGTTCTGCCGAGACGGAGATACCTGTCCCTTCCATCTCCTGTGAAGCTGTACCTTGTCGCAGCTGGCCTTGTCATACCTTGTCATTAAAGCTATCATGGTCATACCTTGCCATATCAGGCCTCCTACCTAGCGGCCATATTTGCAGATAGCACACTAAAGAACAAAGGGAGGCTCAGACTTCCTCCCTGGGTAAAATAGGAGCAAGCATTTCTCACTGACAAAATTACTAGTTTTCTGTTGTCTGGGAAGGAATGCAGAGCACAGCAACATCCTTTCGCTGACCTGCGCGACCGCCTCTTAAGCCATAAGCCATGAACAGTGCTTGCGCCGCAGTGAAATGACACTGCCAATCCCACTTGCGAGCATGCTGACGCTGCCAGTTTAATACAGCATAGCTAGCGCTCCCCTCTAATACATTTTCATTGTAAGCAGCGCACTTGCCTTGGCAATGGATGGCATGCTGCCCTTCCATAGGCCTGACAGGCCTTCCCTCTTGTAGATGTCCACGATGCCTGCTTGCAGAGTCTTCATGGCAAACTGGGAATCGACGCGCGCACCATACCTGTGAGGTTTAACAATGACTATGGTTATACAATGCCTGCAATACCTGCCAGCAGAGTCATTATGGCAAACTGGGAATCCGCATGCGTGCGCGCCATCCTTGTGTGCTTCATAGTGAGGTCAAGCAGGAAAGACCGGATCGGGCTTGCAGATTAAGCTTCTCAGCCTCTTTTTGCAATAGGAAACGGACAGACATGGAAACATCAGACAATTCCTGGCATCTCTCGGCATTCTTCAGAATAATTTGTTTTACAGATGATTAAGTTCAAATCAAAATTTTAGGAGCAATGTATAAATTTCGCCAGTAAAACTTGCAATGTGTAAAATGGATGGAGAGGCCTCATTTCAATACGGTGGTTCAGGCTACGCTCAATCAGATGAAAGGGTTGCAGCACCAAGGGGATGCCATAACATAATTTTACCATAATAATAGATAAGCCTAAGTTTGGTTGTCCCCATGGCTGGGTCTCATTTGTATGGCCAACTGTGCTTCCAGGCTCTAAATCCACCTCTGTGCATGTCCTGTCCATACCAAAAATTGTTTATGTCCCAAGTCTTGAGATTTGCTGAAAAGATGGCACGTCAAGGTGCTGTGTGTGGCTTGCAGGCTGTTTGGCACCCATTTTGTCAGGTTAAGGTGGATTTTCAAACTTGCACCAAACAAGGTTGCACCATTCCAGGACCGTAGGAACTGTTGGCGAAATTCACATTTCCAGTTGTTAGAAATTAGGAGCCCTCCGCAGAAAGGGATCCCTTGACATCTCCCTGTCACCCCCTTGCCTACCCCCCATAGACAACCCCCTGATACCCCACTAATGGACCCGTGTCCCTCCCCGTGATCAATTGTGCAAGGGGGGCCAAGGGGAAGAAATGGGAGGGGAGGTTGAGGGCTCAATAATACCCTCTTCCTGCCCCGCGCCTACAGAAAAACGCACGTCCAAACAAATTGCTGAACCTCAAACTTTATCGGACACTTTGCAAACTTACTGAGTCAGACCCGCGAATGATACAATTTTGGCACCAAATGACCAGCGCACCAGAATTTAAGCTGCTTTTAGGTCGCCTATTCAAACAGCGATGTCAGATTTTGAAGGGGGACATTGGTGGATCATGCTGGCGGGGGGCATCCATCGGGAGAGGAGCAGGCGCGGAAAGAGGGACTCCATGAGCTGGCCCATGCTTGCAAGCTAATGACTCCATTTCGGCACAGAGTTGTAGCCGGGAACGGTGTTTCAAATGAAATACATGAGGTCGACTGGTAGCCTGCTTGGGAAGCGGCAGCTGACTTGATTACTGACTTAGAGCAGTTTTCTTAGTCTGGGGCTGACATCTGGCCTATAGCTCTGCACCGGAGTTGCGGCAGACATTTAAACGATTTTTGTAAATTTCAGGTCGCGGTTTGGTAAAGCGGCTGAGGAGCGGCACATGTTTTAGCCTGCTGATTTTTTCTTTTCCCTGCCGACAACATACAGCACACCACAGCCCCCTCTCAGCAACTTCTTCTGGAGCAAAAAAACACCTATTTAACACACTGTTCAGGTCCTGGAATGCTGCAGGGAGTCCTGAGGCATGCCACTTGGCTACCTTTTGCCTAAGAAAGGGTGGGTCAGCCATGGGGACAACCATTTGTGACCGAGACGACAGCAAGACATTTCTGAGCAGCACTCACTTGAGGGACCGCTGCAGACCTGCCACCTGGTATCGCTTCTTGGCCACATCCAAAGGGTGTGTCGCCAGTTTAGCAAAAAGGCCTGCCAACAGGCCGCAAGTGAAGTTCACAGCTCGCGTGTCAGAGGGTTGACTGTCATTTGCACCCTTCACCCGTTGCTGGTAGTGGACCTGTGAGCAGTGTGAGCATGATCTCTATGTATGTCCGCATGCAATGAAGTGCAAGATACACTTCAATGTATTGAATGCAGCATGCCTTTGTTTACCAAGTGCATTGTGTAACCACAATGTGGCCCCTTTGCAGCAGTCTTCTTTGTAAAACACTAGCTGGGAGGGAGGGATTGTGTCCAGTTGTGATTGGACTCAGCTTTGAGTACTGAGCGCAAGCTGCATTGCGAGCTTATGTACTTCCCATAGGGTTAAACTGATCCCAATTTGCAGGATGCAACCCAAGCTGAGCACCTCATGAGATCAGGTCAGGAGGTGCAGCACTTTTGCTGTTGGAGTTGGAGCAACCCCCCCCAAGGCTTTTAGCCAAATGCAGAATCATGCGGACAAGACAGCCAAAGGCTGAATGTGACATTGTAACTGTAACTGTCACTGGCGATGAGCTTTTGCTGCAGTGCAAGGGTGTGAGGTGTTTGAGAGTTATAAGCCCAAGGCAGAGAGCCAGCAGCTTATGCAGCCTCTTGAGGTACAGGATTTGTTTGAATGACGTGCTAGGTGAGGGTCCCCTTTTGTGCGTTAAGCTGTGCAGCCCTTGAGGAGAGCAGCATCACAGTAAGCCCTAAAGTACCTTGGCTTGCAATCAGGATTAATAATAGAATTATTAGGTTAATGAAGTAGCAAAACATGAAATAGCAAAAAAGTATGACAATAATATATTACAATAAATCACAGTGAGCTTCCCAGCCCGCAATCAGGTCACGAGGCTCCTGTGTCGCTTCTTCAACAGCACAGAAACACCTTCAGGAGCTCAACAACTTGAAACTCCCTGAGGTGAGCATTGTGCTTGCTGGGCATGGAGCTCCTGATAAGTAATACGAGCATTGTCCTTGTGTGCTGGGTGAGGACGAGCTTTGAGCGTGCTGGGCGTGGATGAGCATTGTGCTTGCTGGGCGTGGGTGAGCATTGAGCTTGCTGGGCGTGGGTGAGCATTGTGCTTGCTGGGCGTGGGTGAGCACTGTGCTTGCTGGGCGTGGGTGAGCATTGTGCTTGCTGGGCGTGGGTGAGCACTGTGCTTGCTGGGCGTGGGTGAGCATTGTGCTTGCTGGGCGTAGAGCCCCTGAAACGTTACACACCCCAATGGTCAGCACGGGTGATTTGAGAGTTGGTTGTGCTAAGTAGACCGGCAATCATATGCAGCAACTACAGCCACTGCAGTGGCAGAATTGGGCTGGGAAGTAGATGGTGGGCTCCAAGAAGGACTGAAACAGATGGTGAAGGTGGTTGTGACATGCACAGCTGGTCTGCAAGAAACTTGATCGGTTCCTCATCTCAGACAACAAGCGTTGAGGTGCTCCTCTGTGTCAGAGCTAAGCTTCCTAGCACATCGCAAGTTAAGCTTCCAAGCACATTTATCCTCAAGTTAGATATTGAAGCCTGGAAGGTCCATGATACAGCAAAGAATGTGACATTCTAATATAGAAGGTCGAGTTTGTATCTGCAACAAACATGTACCTCCATGAACACTAAGCATACAAAGCAAGCACATGTATCTGTGTTTATTACGTGCGATCACATGCAGCGGGCATTCCAGAGAAAGAGCTAAATAATGGTGATGTCCACATCGGGTCCATTCAGAAGAGCACCTGCCCAACTCAACACGGCTTAGGTGAAGGGTTGCAGGCGATGCAAGTTCACTTGCTTAGAATTATCAGGCAAAGGGGCAATGTCGTCAAAATGGCATTTAAGCTTGAATTGCAGTGTCAACCTCCTTCCTCAGCACTAGCACCAAATCAGTCGTTTTGCATAAATGCATGACAAGCGTAACAAGCATGGTGCATAACGAGCATATTTAATGTTCCCTTATGAGCCAAAGACTTCAGAGTATAGAGGCTCAGATACAATTCAAGATGGCAATCAACGCCCCAGAAAGGCTAACAAAACAGTAGTGTATCAGATGCTGGAAGACATGCCGCTGGACATAACCTGACAGGCATGGAGTTTCCATAACGTCATGTATTCTATGGCTATGGAGCCTGTTTAGAACACAAGATCTAGGGTCTAGGTGAGCACATGTGCACCCAAACAAACTGCAAACTGCTTGCAACACAAAAGGCAGCAAAATGGCACCTGTGCACTTTTCCAAGCCGACTGCAAGGCATCGTAGAGCCCAAACTGCAGAGCCGCATAGGGCATGATCTCCACCATAGTGACTCCCAAGCCAGAGTACAGCCCCCGCACGCCCTTCCCCTTAGTGATGCCCACAGCCGCATCAAACATGTTTTTGTACACCTGCATGCAGGTGGAGGCATTGGGGGGAAAGGTGTGATGTCTCAGCACAGCTGCCTGCAGGTGGAAAAACGCAGATGCCTCTGTACACCTGCATGCATGGGCTGGCAGCAAAGGGGAGAACAATGCAGTCTGTAGTGTATGGGTCTGCTGTAAGTTTTTCTTTAAAAAGGAGCACAAGGTAAAAGAAGCACACCTGCATGCATGGGCTGGCAGCCAGGGGAGAACACAGTGTGTAGGAGCAGCCCTCCGATGGTGCAAGAGTGGTCCCTATCAGCACCATGGGACTACTCAGGGGAATTTCAATGTGGAAGGAAGTATGAACCTTCTGTGGAGCGATGGATATTCGTGTGACGACTCAAACAGCTAACGCTTCCTCTGGAGCCTCCTTTCAGGAGCCTCTTCTAAATTGAGCAAAGCTCTCTCCTCTTGTCCTTTCTTGCAATGCAAAAGCAATGACACCTACCTTAGGTTCGCCCTGAGCTGCAAGCGTGGTGCGTATCAAATCAAAGGGGTACGAGGCTATCGTCCCTGCCGCTCCAGCAAATGCACCGCTGCCTAAGGATACAATAGGGGCCCATCCGGGGTTGCCTGTGAAACATGCGACAGGCACACACATGAAGCTGTAGGGCCTCGGCCATACAAAAAAACAAGTAGGGTGTGACCCTTCGGATCACAAAAAAGGGGCGTAGGTTGTGCTTCTCTTGCATGCCATTGCACCTGATTTCATCCACTATGAAATGAAGTATGCAGGCGCTCTCTAGGACTAAATTCCAATGTCTAGGCAACTTGCTAGGGGCTTCTAGGGAGCTTGGGACTTCGTGACTTGAGAAAATTACAGTTATTTTTTGCCTAGAGCGAAACTTGGGGACTACGACTTGGCCAAGCCGCGCCCCCCCTGCACCCACCTGCTCCTGTACCTCATGAGCACCTTCAACTTCTACACACATCTTCATAGCATTGGAGCAAATCGACTCCATGCATAACTCGTATGGGCAAGTGGAGGAGATGCATTAATACATGCAGTACAGTGGGGGTTGAGTGCCCATGCACAGTTGTAGACTTCAGACTTTTCTTTTATTTTCAAACTCAGGTCTGGTTTGGTTGCAGGCATCTCTTAATGCTTCAGCTAAGCTGCCCTCGTAGGCAGGTACAGCTATGTAACCCTTTCCTTTCCTTTCCTTTCCATGCGCAGTCAAAGGAGTTGAGACAGACGTTTCAAGCTCTCCTTCCACCAGCTTTCAACCAGCCCAGACAAATAAGCACCATGCCTCCATGAGATTGCCTGTTGCAACGATGCCCGCCCTTTTGCAACCAGCCCAGACAAATAAGCACCATGCCTCCATGAGATTGCCTGTTGCAACGATGTCCGCCCTTTTGCAACCAGCCCAGACAAATAAACACCATGCCTCCATGAGATTGCCTGTTGCAACGATGCCCGCCCTTTTGCAAAGCTCACATCTCCGCCGCGGCACGCCCACTCTACCATAAGACAACAAGCAACATGAATACCTCATTTTATAAATGGTCCAAATATCAAATTAAAGCAAAAAAATTTTGCGTGAACGGAATGCTTATCAGCAAAGAGGCTCAGCTTGACAGGAGGAGTTGACCGAGTACCCAAGGGCAGCTCTGGAACCAGCACAAATTAGCATTTCGATGGTGCGATTCCGTATGACTCAGGGTGGCCTGTGTGGCTCAAAGCTTAATTCTTTTGGTGTTGACAGGACAAAACATAAGGGGACTACGCCCCAGAGGGCTCCGCCCCAAAAACTTTGAAACGTCCATCAAAGGAGCAGTGGGCTCGATACGACCTTATGCTAAAAGCGCCCTTTGCCGCGGAAGCTTGATCATCCCTATCCTTGCCTTGAATGCATTCACTTCAAAAAGGAATGCCCTGACATACAACATTTGGCCACACATCGATGTTACGATCGCACGATGTCAGGCGAAATGTTGGAGTACACCATATTTGGCCACCGTTGGGAGTGGGGGCTACTGAGCAGACCGCTCATAGGGAGGGCAAAGGCATGCCTGGACGGGCGGCCGACACCCCGCCAAATCCACACTAGCTTGGTTGCTCCTACTTTGCCTTGTGTGTGTGTGTGTGTGTGTGTGTCTGCACGCGCGCTGATTTCAAGGTCTTTCCTAATGTATGCTGGTTGGTTTCCACTATAGATTTTCATTTCTCATTATGGCCTTGAGCTGAGTGATAGCCTGACCACAACTCTTGATTACACTTAGCGAAATTGAAACGGAACCAACTTCCAAGGTCTCAAGCACTGGTCTGGTGGTCGGTGACACATACCGTACAGACAATATATCATCCCGCAAAAATAATCTTTTTGAGGGGTGCGGGATGACTGCGGACAGCAGGAAAAATGATTATTTTAGGGGCTGCGGGAAACTGCGTGAAAGTGAAAAATATTCATTTGCGAGATTTTAAAACGTTTCATAGGGCAAAAGGGGTCTGACTGCCCCTGCGAGAACATGCGGGAAAGTTAAAAATAAATACCGAGGGGGGTGCGGGATTGAGGCAGGAATCAAAAAACAAATGTTTTTTCCAGGGGTGCCGAATGATTACATGTCTGTATGGTATTTAAGGAGGTGCACAACATTTAGCTCTGCAACAAGTTCAATATTGTTGTCTGACAATCCCAGGAAAGTTGCAAGGCTTTGGATGCTGGCAATGCACCAGTCCCCCATCCCTGTGCATCAGGCACAGTGAGTGTATCACGTATCAAAGCCGTTATGCAGTATGGTCGTATGGTCCCCCTTTCTTGCCAAGCAAGTCAGTTCCCTACATCATGCCAAGTAAGATCCCCTGCGCCGTGTCACTTAAGTAAGTTCCCTGTGTCATGCCATGCCCCTCCCTTTCAAACATGCCAGGTAAGTTGGATCATTTTTATCATGCTGGCATGGTATGCCTTGTTAGCTCCCTTTCCAACAAACTTGCTCACACATCTGGCTTTCCTCTGAAAAACCCAATAAAGGAAGGGTTGCTCTCCAGGGGGAGCAGCGTGAGTAGCAGCCGGTTGTGGCACATTTGCAATGCTGTAATGTTGCTAGACTTGCGCTTCCAAGTGGTTTTCTTTGCATGCACTCTGTCAGCACACCTGAAAGACCCAGCTTTGCTGCAGTGTCCTTCGCGTGCTGCAGGGCCACAAATTGCACCCCTGTGTAGGGCACAGTCAATAAGAGGCCGGGCACAGTGCCCCTCCACAGCCCCTGTGCAGCATCACGGCATATGACGTCAAAGTAACATGCAATGAACTAGCCAGCCTCTCAACAGATTTGACATGTTGGGTGGGAGAAGATCCAGAAAGCGGAGCAAAAAGTATCCCCGTGAATATGGTCTGGTTGAGCGAGCAGAAGATGGCATAGTGAGGTTCTCCATTGCGTTTGAAGGGTGCTCACAGCATGAAGATGTGCGCTAGACATGAAAAGGATATGGCAGAAAAGATACGTGTGTAATGCATTCAAACATATATGAACAGCAATTGCAGAAGTGTTTTGATAGCTGTAGTTGGTGGCACCGCAATGCCAACAGGAACCTGTCTTTGTCACAGGTCACACACACATACACACACACATGCAGCATAAACCTTGAGATCACTCGCGCGCATCATGCATTCAAGCTTCAGAGAGAGAGAGAGAGAGAGAGAGAAAGAGAGAGGGAGAGGAAGCCTGAATGTTGGTATCCGGGGATGTTCATCACGTGAAAGTGGGCCTTGGTAGGTAAACGCAATGATCATGCAAAATTTCCTTCCATCGCTTAATTTGCCCTGTTTGGACAATTTCCTGAACTAACTATGGCGATGCGTGCAAGACATACCAAACCTGTTATGTATGTATATGTGACAGGTAACTCACCTGGATGCCCTCTTCTTTCAGAATTGTTACCAGCGCCTGGCCCAGGCCTGTGTATTTCGAGGCAGCATGCCGAGCAGCTGCAGACTGGGCGCTTTTGATGGGCTCCAGCTGCACTTGGAAGCGGATCTTAATGACATCCAATGGCCCAATGATGAAGCGGGCCACGCAGCCACTCAGGGATCCAGCCACAGCTCTCTGCAGACTCGTGCTTTTCTGTACTGCTGTCCCTTCATCTTGAAGGGCACCCCCCATGTCTCAATGGCCAATGGTGTGAGCCAATGATGTCTAATCCAAGCAGTCTGAAAGTCAACCACCAGACCAAATGGTTCCAAACGCCGACATGCACGCCCTTGGCTACATGTCTCCCAGTGGACACCACCTCAAAATTAAATCAGCTGGCAAGTAAAAACACGATAGTACTTTTCCTACACGTACTTGCCCTACTACCGGTATTGCGATGCAACAAAGATGACTTGAACAGAACTTACAAATAACTCATGACATGCTATGAATTCATTTCGGGTGATTTTGGAAGCAAGAAAGGGAAGGTGCTCGTCGAGCTTTTGATGACGATTGAAACATGTTGCTGCTTTAGCCATGATATTTGATGATTTATACACCGCCAACTAGCGCATCACGTCTTGGAGGCATCACAGAACCAGGTTGATGTCCTAGGATTGGCCAAATTCGTGTCAGTGTGCTTGGAATGCTTCTCTTTTGCTCTGAATAGCCTTGCATGGGCATATTTGAAACGAAAGATTTTTGAGACGTGTACAGCAGTGCCCTGATCATCAAATATTGTGAGCATTCATACAACATGGAAATTTCCACCTATTTAAATGGGTGCCTATACGAGCTTAGAATCTGCAACCAATGTGATTGGGACACTGTTCAAGACGAAGAGCACATTACCCTGGATTGCCTTTCTCGGGATTTGACAAAAACCTGCGCACTCAGTTTTAGCAACTGTTAAGTCCTGCACCCCAAACTAGTGCATCACGTCTTAGAGATTTAAATTTCATTGATCAGGCTGATGTCCAACATTAGCCAAATTCGTGCTATTGAGCTTGAAATGCTGTGACCAATTTTTATGGTTCCTGTTCTAGTTTCCAAATCGGACTGGCTTGGTTACAGGCCCCTTGTTTTGCTTCTGTCAAGCTGCCCACGTAGGCAGGTACAGCTACCTTACCCTTTCCTTCCCTTTTTGAGCATTCATCTGACCCAACTTCACATCTTTGAGCACGATCTACCTCACGCTTTTATCAGGTACCAGACCACAACAAACGTTTCAAAAATAATTTATCAGAGTATCTTACTTTACCTTTCAAGTCCAATTTCATAAGTTGAGCATTTTTTGGCCAGGTGCAGTTTCAGGCCTTGGTGTTCCCGCTCAGCCCTTGTAGGCGGATGTTGTTATGAAATCCCACCATTTCGTTCTGAATAGCCTCTCCACTGTTGCTCTTTGTCAACAAAGGCAGCATCGGCCTTACCTTGTGAGAACAGCCCATCCAGTACATCCCCCCAAATATCCTAATTCCCATTATCTGTGTTGATAAATTGGATGGCATGTTTGATGCTGTTAGTATTTGTCAATGCCCTTATAGCGAGGCAAGGAGGCCTTAGGATCAGGCCTTGCGTCATGCTACCTACTCAGCCATACTCAACACAGAGGCCACTGCCATTTGCATGTTCCTCCCTGTCTGAGGAAAACACGTGATAATTAACCCCTATTCCAAACTCATCACTGTATATCCACATCCCTGTTATGAACTTCGAACCATCGCACATTCCAACCTTTGCTACAGCGATTCTCGATCCTGCCCCAACCAGGATATACCTCTTTCTCAGCATACCTGGGGCCTACACATTATTACAGTCTGGAACACAGCTTCAAGGATCCATCTAAACAATCACTGTTCTCCAGTGGGTGCCAATTACGAACATTTGTACAAACTTTACTTGTTGTTAACCTTATGAAAGCTGGTTGATAATGTTTCACCAGGAACCAATCAGCCAGAGATTCGGGTTGTAGGATACCAATACAAACCCATGTAAACCAGCTTGGCTACAGGGCCCGGCAACAGCTGTACCAGAAGCCAAATGAAAACTACGTAGTGCTGGCAACCATCCTACTCTCAATACAATACACGCCTGGATTCAAAGAGCGCCAACGTCTCCCTTCTGACGAACAACAAATCTAAAAAAATCCTTTCAGTCCACACATAGATAATCAGGGAGAACTCTTTGTATCTAACCAATCTAGTCCAACCCTCATACTCAAAGTCCCTGACTGGAGGACATGGGCATACACTGATGGTAGCTGTCAAATCCAGAATGGCAAACAAGAAATTGGAGCAGGCGTCTACTGCCCTCTCACAGACAGCACAAAATATGTTGAGCCAAATGGTGCTGGAATTACCAACACCATATGCCGAGCTGAATTGGCAGCAATTGCCACTGCCATCACGCACTCTCATTCGCAGATTGCTTCTGACAGTCTCACCTCTCTTCATCAGATACGTAAACAACTGATTTACCCTGAGAAGCACTAACAACACATTCAAGGGGATGTCCTTAAAATCATATCTATTCTCAGATGCAACTCACAAACCAATTTGTGTCTACAAAGTAAAATCCCGTGGCGGCAACAAATGTGCAGATGCTATTGCAAAGTATCAAGCAAACCAAGCCAATTATAGCATGGCTGATACTGGGATCCCTAGCGCAGGCCACGGTGGAAATCTATTTTCTCATTTATTTTTGTTAGCCATGGAGGGAAAAAGAGGAAACACAGCCAGCGCATCCACAGCTCCTGCGCCCAATCCTACAATTACATACCTCCCCAATCTCCAGAATGCACTCAAGTCTCACATGCATACAGAACACAGACTTGGATATGCCAACTCCAAAACAGGCTACTACTCCTACTATCAGAGCTTGTTACCTCGTGTCGAGAATAAAATCAGCAATGCCTTTAGAAACATGCCCTGTATAGTTTCACCTATGAAACACACCATCTTACCAGAGGGGGTAAATTGGCCTATATCACTGTATATGTTCTTTCCCGACCTTCTTTCTCAAATTTAACCATATTCACCATTATAACTCCATAAACAATCATGTTTACCAAAAAACATTGAAATCAGAGGTCCCCAGATCACTCTCCTGGCCTCAGATAACCCCAAAAAGGCCCACATCTCCACTCTGGGACCATTTTCCACTTCCAGAAGTTTTTCTTTACTTGTAATCCCCATATGTTATACTAACATCCTAGAGATTCAAAAATAGGAAAGTTGACCAGAGCCTGTGCGGCAGTTTCTTTGAAAGAAATGGCTGAAATCCTGTATTTGACCAACCACTATGTCTTCAAGTTTTCACTCTATTTTTTGCAATGATATCATTTTGATACAAGGACACCAAATCACAAAACACCATCCAATTTGGTTCAGCAGGTGGTCTGGAATGGAGATTTGGTGCTAAAAAGTAAAGATCACGCCGCGGCCAATTAGGCATGTTACCCCCAACTTGTACGTTTCAAAGAAAAGAAAAAAAGAAAAGTCTACGCAGTCTCGAGGCCGCGTGCATTAAGGAAAGAACCCCTAACTTAAAGTCAGAGGCCTCACCAAAGGGCCCTACAAACCTACACTAGACACAGCTAGTCTAGGAGAGAGAGCCAGAAGCAAAATCTAATGGGGATCCGGGGGATTGGCCGCCATGTCCCTGAGCGCTCGGACTCTTCTTCTGCCATTCTCAGCCGTTGCCGCGCGCCCAGCAAACCCTCCCCTCCCAGATGCTCCCTGAAAACAAAGTGCATGTCTAGTGTTAATTATGGTGGATAATCTTTGGATGGCATGGACACTGAGTTGGGAAGCTAGTGATTCAGCTTTTTGTTTGGTCAATCCCAGATTTATGAGAGGTGTAATAGTATAATTGTTATAAATCGTGCCACCAACACCAATTAAGATGATGTGCAAAGTCACTTTATTATTCCTGTTTGGGTTTCTTAAGCTGCGTGTTCTAAGTCTGTTAATGATGGGGGAATGTTGAGTTTGTGCACGCTCCAAGGTGCTGACAGGATTAGTGTCGGAGCAGAATTCAAGTTCAACAAGGTGAATGTCTCTATTTTGTGGTAGGATCTTGGTAGGATCAAGGTGGGCTTGTCTGCCTGGGATGTGTCGCACAAAAAGAGCATCAGGGCGGCTTGTATGCCGTACAGGTGAGGCAGCGCCATCTGGGAAAACCCAGTCTGGAATAGCGCGAGAGGTGTTTTCAGGCACTTGTATGCCTTGATCCAGAAGTCTGTCATGATTGCAGCCATCCATGCTAATGAGGGATGAGCCGAAACGGCCTTTGCTGAGGGCTTCTACACAGAGGCTAAGGGCCGCATGGTGTCTGTTGGTGTGCATCCCACTCATTGTTGGGTTGGTACACCTAAGTAGAACATGATAAATGTTATCTGTATTTGCACAGAGTGGGCACCTATCAGAACTGGAAAAGTTAAACTGAGAGGCATGGCCCTGTGTGTACAGTGTATCCGTTCGATATTTCATGAGATTTATTTGTTGTTTAAGGGTAATCTTTGGATTTTTCCAGAAGGAGTTGCTGATTTCCTTGTTTGCAAGCAGAGAGATTGAGTTGTGAGCTTCATTGTTTGTGTTGTTGGTGGATGGTGTGGCATCGTTAAGCTTCTGCCATCTCTGGTAGTGGTAGACAGAGGTGTCAGCAGAGCCAAGTTTGTGTTTCTTGTGCATGTGTGTTTTAAGTTTGTCACTCAGGTTGGTGAGGTAGTGTATCGGGGACGTATGGGAGCGGTGTATGCCATCACTTTGTGTGGGAGAGGTCTTCAATGAGAGCCAATAAAAGTTGTGGAAAGGGTCCCTGGCATCCGGAAGTGTAATGTCTACTGTGTCAGAGAGGGCTGCGGTGCGAGCGCAAGCGTCAGCCCCCTCGTTTCCTATGATGCCAGAGTGGGCTTTGACTTTATAAAAATGGATAGGGTGAGGGGAGTGCTCTATTATGGTTGATATTGCATGTATCAACTCTGCATGTAGGTGATATCGCATGCGCATGGGATGAAGGGTTTGATTTGAAATTTGAAAAATGCAGGATGCACTATCAGTGGCAATTTTGGTTTGCTCATGTTGGAGCGCCACAAGGATACCCACGAGTTCTGCTCTCGTGATAGTATTGGTAGGCCCATGGCCGTTGGGTTTTATGTGCAGTTGTAGGTGTTGAGGGGGGTGAGTAGTGTCTATACCTGGTTTGTAAACGCCTGAACCTGACAGCGGTGGGGAATCGTCATCTTTGTGTTTAATCACACTGCCATCTGTGTATGTCATTTCCCTCCAGTCCTTGATTTTAGGTGTGAACATCTTTTTGTAGTTGGCAGGGGTGAAGGCTGCTCTTGCCTGAGGACACTTGTGTGTACAGCTATGTGTGTCAGGGGGGAGTGATTGGAATTTCTGTTTCCAAGTGTTTGATGCAAGGTGTTGGTGGGTACGCAGTGGCGTGGCAGGATTTGGAAAATCCAAGGGTAGCCACCAAGCTTCTGGTACAACTTGTTTTATATCTTGTTGGAAGGACTGAAACCAGTCACTGTTTGCGCTGTCTAGCATAACTCTGGCATTATGATTCCACACAACAATGAGCTGCATAGGATAGGATGGTTGGGTAGGATTGGGTATGGTATCATACCAGTGTTGTGGTGTACGTTTCACGGTGTATGGTATCATACCAGTGTTGTGGTGTACGTTTCAAGCTCAGGTGCTATGGATAGGGAAAAGCATGAGCTGCGTTTGGGTGCTAGTCTTTAAACGTAGAGACTGCAGGGGATTTTTTTTTTAACAATACCCCCACCTGGGGCCTCCGTCGCCCCCCTCTGTGATTTTAGTTAGCATTTGGCACTTCTGAACTCAGCTCAAGGACTTGTTTCCTTCTCCAGTTGACAAATTTGTTTACAAGTTTGGTTTGGTCTGGTTACAGGCACCTTTTTTGCTTCAGCTAAGCTGCCCTTGAAGGCAGGTACAGCTATGTAACCCTATTCTATCCTATCCTATCATGCCAAACTCACTCCTCCTTCCTCCTCCTCCTCCTCCTCCTCCTTACACCATGCGCTACGCGGCAGGCACAGCACCCCACACAGGTCCAACACAACTACCCGTGTTAGACAACCCCATCAACTAAGTGTGAACCAGCGGCACGCACACTTGACAGAGATTAAACATTGTGAAGATAATATGCCTGGGTAACAGTTGGAGACGGCACAGCGGCAGCATGCAGATCTATGCAAGAATATAAGTGGAAAAGCTGTCACGTTACATATCATCCTTCTGGGTGCTGGTGGGACTTGTTACACTGAGCATACTCGGTATGCTGGGTAAGGGGTCCTTACCCAGTTTAAACAACTAGGACTTGACCACCTTTATTAACCAGGCTGCTGTCCTAGGATTAGCCAAGTTCATATCTGCATCCCTGAAATGCTGTGACTGAGCTTCTAGCTAATATTGTTTTTAGATTGGACTGGTTTGGTTACAGGCACGTTTTGCTTCAGCTAAGCTACCCCCACAGGCAGGTACAGCTATACAACCCCTCCCTTCCCTTCCCCTCCCTTGACCACCTTTTTGCTTCAGCTAAGCTGCCCCTTGTGGGCAGGTACAAAGAAAGAAAAGTCTTCGCAAGCCAGCTCCAGCTGCGTTCATTAAGGAAAGGTTCCCAGCAAGCTATTTAAGGCCTCACCGAGGAGGCTCACAGGCCTACAAGGCTAGTAGCCTAAACTAAGCTAGGAGCCGACGAGAATAATTAATGAGGGTCTGGCGGGTTGTTGTCAGCCATGCACCTGCAAGTATAAAGTGTGCCTTGTGTTTATGATTTTTATCAAGGATTGGAGCGCATGCCAACTTAATTTAGAGGCTAATTCTTCTGGTAAGGCCCAGCTCAAACAGAGGAGTGATGGTGTAGTCGTTATAGATAGGTAGGTACAGCTATGTAACCCTGTCCTATCCTACCCTGCCCTTTCTGTGCTTCTTGTGGAAACACAAAAGTGTATTTTCCTGACACTACAGCCTTATGGAGTTTTCTGTGCTTGGCTTTGCGTGCTTGTTTCATTTAGAGTGACAGTGTGTGTGTGATTTTTACAGTTGACACTTCTGAACTCAGCTCAATGTTAACCTGTTAACCTTGTGATAGCTGGTTGAGAATGTTTCACCAGCGATTGATCAGCTAGATATTCGGGCTGTAGGTTAACCAATGTAAAACCCTGAACTCAGCTCAAGGCTTTCAGTTGACATTTACACAAGTTTAGTTTGGTTTGGTTACAGGCACCTTTTGCTTCAGCTAAGCTGCCCTTGTAGGCAGGTACAGCTATGTAACCCTATCCTATCCTATCCTACCCTGCCCTTGACCATGGGCGATGATGAGGCAAAGCGCACGCACGGCAGCAGCTTTCCTCTCCCTCTCAAGCGCACAAACGTGCGTCGGAGTCAACGCCATACATGAACAAATGCACCCCCATACGTGGATGAATGCATGCACTCCATCACACTTGGGCGCCCAGATTCAATCGGGCCTACCTGCTGTACAAACAAGCGAAAACGCGCTCAGTTCGCGGCTATCCTTGACCACTGATGTGCCATTGAACTTGCTCACAAACTTCGTGCCCATTCGGTTCAGTATGCCAACAAGCTTGTTACCACCAGGCGTGCAACTAAAAAGTACTTCTCACAGCCAGGTTCAGGAGCCGGGTGCTTCCAGCAACCCTCCAGATCCACATTAGCGCTCTCTGTTTTGTAGCCTTGTGGTGGAGGGGACTCACGGCTCTTCTGAGCCAATGTGTCTCCTTTTCCTGCAATGATGTAGGAAGAGTTTCCTCTGCCTGTGTGGTTTTCTTTCCTTTTTGATCCAGTGGAGTTTGGTTGCAAGTTCAACTTTAAAATTTAAAGGCTGTGGTTGCAAGTTCAAGGGCTCCGATTTTCCAACAAGTCCAAGTCCTCATTCAGCAGAAATGCATTTCAGAACCTCCCAAACGCAAAATCCAAAGTTCACAGCAGCCACGACCTGCCTATGAGGCTAGAGGGCTGTCTCTGTTGCTGCTGGTTTCATTCTGAATAGCCTCTCCACTGTTGCTCTTTGCCAACAAAGGCAGTATCGGCTGCGGTGCTGCTGCTTTCCGCCGCCTCCAGGCACTGGCCCATTTCTTGGAAGGCACGCCTTTCTGCTTGCTGCTGCTCTCATCGCGTTGCACGTAATGGATGTTGCCAACTTGCAGGACTGATCCATCTGCAAGAGCAACAGGGGCAAGGACAGGAAGTCAGACAAAGACCAAGCATGCCTCTACCGTAGGTTCCCGATTACTTTGTACCGGGGCAGGAGGCTTCAGGAAGCATAACTTTTGGACGTCAAGGGTCAATCTAATTAAAAACTATATATTCGGAATCCTCACATCGAGAGCTATCGATTGGTATATAAATGGGTCCAATCGGAGGAGGTGGGGGGTGGTGGGTGGTTCAGGGGGGTTTCGACTTTTTGGGACCCCCCCTCCAGAATTTTTCTGGGACATTTCTACGGAATTATAAACATATCATCGGATTCCTGAGCTCAAGAACTTGATTGGCACCCTTTTAGTGCAAATTGGGTAAAAGGGGGGGTCTGTGTGCATGGCTGGGAGTCAGTGCCATGCGCGCAAGGGTGTGAGTAGCAAGGGGTGTTAATGCAAAGGTGCAGCAAACCAATCTAAACTTCCAGGATAGTGACAACACACAATGCGTTATTGTTTGGAAAAGTTAGGAGGGCAGTTTGTGGACTTGCAAGCCAGTTGTGGGTGACTGGAAGGGCAGGCACACATGGGTGTCCGCTGCTCAGTTTTTGCCCCATAACTTTGCCACAAACCAGTTTTTCATTGTGCTGAGTATGCAGATGGATGTGGAATTGAAAGACGAGCAGATTGGTACCCTTTTTGTCTGAACTGGGGCACTGCAAGGGGGGGTTTGGGGGTGGTGGGTGGGTCAGGGGGGTCCCTTCCAAAATTGGGCATGACGTCCACTACTTTTTTTTTACCCTCCTGACCGGGGAATTATTTTTTCCACTCCACATCGCTTCGTACCACTTCGTACTCCTACAGCATAATTTTGTAGTGCATGAGACATTTCGTCACAGTAGTGAAAAGGCCGCTGAAAGGTTGCTGGAAGACTGCTGGAAGGTCAGCTTCCGTACAGGTAAACTGCTGCTGTGATGGCAAGGCATCAGGCCTGGCAGAGGGGCCCAGGCTGGTCAACATTGGGTTGGTCAATCATGCAGCTGGCCTGAGCATGTGGCTCTTGTCCAATCTGACGTGAATCCCTCATCACTAAGCATGAGCTTGATGGCATGGGCTTGCTCATGTCCATGTTTGTGGGCATGGCTCACCCCGGGGACGTCCAGGTCCCCTCATTTTTGGCATGGGCATGGAGCTGCTCACCTCGCTGCCGGCCTGGCTAAAAGCAGCAAGCTGGGTCAGTGGTTGAAAGAAGTTGGCCATTTTCTGCTGTTTTGTGCCATTTCCTAAATTATACCACTTTCAGAAAATTTGATTAATTTGCACTTCGTCCCCACATCGTAACACTTCATATTTGTGGCCCAGGATTATTTCTTTCAATTCGTAAGATTTCGTTTTTGGGCCAAATAATTAATGAATTTACGAAGTAATCGGTAAGCTATGGTATTAAACAATTCAAAATGTGGGGAGGGAGCAAGGGGGATGGGGAGTGCACCCAGGAAAGTGCACCCCTGAGCGAGCTCCTCGAAAGAGAGGGGCGTACTTGTGGGCATATGTCTGGGCAAGTTCCTTTTAAGTTATAGATCTGGGTGAGCTCCTTGCAAAGCATATGCCTGGGCAGGCTCCTCGCAGAAGGGCAAGGCATACATCTGGACAAGTCTTCTTGCAAGAGGGCAAGGCACGCGTCTGGACAAGGCATACGTCTGGGCAGGCTCCTTGCAAGAGGGCAAGGTATACGTCTGGACGCATGCTGACACCCCACAGGATCAACAATTATTGTTATTTTTTTCTTGTGGCTCTTTAATTAGACTCAGTGGGAGCGCTAATTGTCCAGTCATGTCCCTCCTAGAGGGCTTTGGCGAGGTTCCATTAGTTATTGTATTCGCTCCATTACCCAACACCTGAGTCTGGTCCCTTGAGCCGTACCCCAAGCTGACTTTACTAAATTAAGAGGCCAGGGACCCACAATATGCCTTAAAATGGTGAACAACTATTCTGGATCCTTCCCTCCTGCTATGAGTGCTGACAGCAAGGTAAGGGGTCAGCAGTACACGTGATGATGCAAGGGATTTACTGCTGGTGCAGTGAATCTGCAAAAGGTTATACAGGTTAGCATGCTACACCTCAATGTTTTTGGGGATTAAGACAACAACGCATAATACACTGATTTATCACCACTTTTTTGGCTAAACTGATGTCTCACTGTGTTGTGCAATAGCTGATGAATTAAGTTAGTGTTGAAAGCTCAATGAAGGCCTAGATAATGCGTGCAGTGTCTATATTTGCGTCACACTACTTGTAGCATTGTGTTCAATCATGAGCACTGCATGCAGTGCTCATATTTGCGTGGCACTACAAGCATTGTGATTAACCAAGAGCAAAATATGCAGTGTTTATACTTGCGTCACACTACAAGCATTGTATTCATTCAAGAGCAGGGATGCCTCACGCATTGAAGAGACGTCATGCCAAAACAAAGGTCATGCCATTTATGGTATGCGTGAGAATGGACACCTATGCAGTACGGTAGTGCACGGCCATGCGCATTTGTGTGTCGTCTGGTTGCCTCGGTTGCCTCTGTTGCCAAGAAGCCCTGAGCATGACAGCCTCGTGTAAACTTAAATATAAGGGCAACAGTGTGCGCTATCACCCCACTTTTCAGAGGGCCAGGTGTAGTATGTACCAGGGACGATCGACCTGCCGGCTTGACAAAACACGTCGCCAACAGCTTGACAAAGTTCGAGGTTCGATGAACAGTTTGATCGCATGTGTGCCTATAGGCGGGGGGCAGGGAAGGGAGTATCACCTGCCTCCAACCTCCATGCCACCTCTCCCTCTTGGCCCCACTTGATAGGGAAAATAAGAGCCCGTCTGTGGGGTGTCAGGGGGCGGTCAGGGGGGTTGTGTTGGGGTGTCAGGAGGTCCCTCACTCGAAGACGGCTCAAATTTAACAAACTGGCACTTTTAAGTTGCTAAGAGTTATATAAAAGTCCGAATTATAGAATAATTTTAAATTCTAGAATTAACCAACGCTGGTATGCACACACACATGTACGCACACAACACACACACGCGCGTGTACACACAACGCATACACGCACGCACGCATGCAAGCACGCGCACATGCACACGCACACTGACATGTGTGCAAAGCAAGGCTAAACTGAACTTAGGGCCTCGAGTGCCTGCCTAGCTGTGTAAATGTGTCCTCAAAAGTTGCCTGGAGAAGCATGGTTGTAAAAGAGATGTGCTTTTCGAGGGGCATGTCATTGATCACCTAGTTACCAAAGGTACACCAGCCCTGATGCACGACTGCAGCATACCTGAGTTGATGCCCATCTTCTCAGCGATCTGTTTGCCTTTATACTTGTTGGGACTAGGCAACGATGAGCGCAGCTGCGCAAGCTGCTTAGAGCTGACCACCACCTGCGAAAACCAGCGGCATGTGCAGCCAACCGCTCGTTTTAAATTTCTCAACTTGAGGTGTATGAGATCAAAGATCCAAGCACAGCGGCGCGCTTGGATCTGAAGTCAAGTCTAGGGGTCTACGTACGGGAAACCTCTTGACATATATGGACACTATAAAAGTTACAGAAGCACACTGTAACCTCACAAACAACACTGCAAATGTCGCGCTTGACCCCGATTGCATCTTGTGCACTTGTAATTATAAAGGAACTATCAAATACCTGAATTAAGCATGTAAAACAATGCAAGCGCACCCTGGCTGTGAGCCTGGATGCAAAGAAAGCGGCTAAGAAACTGCAAGGCTGAAAGAAGAGTGTGCGCAGCATCACCCCCAATAGCCACTTTACCAAGGGGCTTGGAGCACCCTTTTCCCTCTCCTTCTTGACTGATTCGCCTCTGAGGTTTAAACGCTGTGGCTGCCCCATGCAGCTTTCTGCTCAGACAGACAATACCTCAATAGTGGCGCCCCCGGGGAATGTACCTGTGCTGAAACACTTCAGCACCATCACTTGGATGAATGGGGAACCCAAAAGCAAGCACCTTTTATGCTTGTATTGATTAGCCGAAGACAGCAGAAATAACACAAGCGTTCAAAAACGCTCGTTATGAAATGTACTCTTGCAGCAAAGGTAAGACTTGTCTTACCTGCGCTGAGGCAGCAGTTGTGCTTCCTATGCTGTACCTGTAGCTTTCTACTAAGCCTCATTGGAACGAGATAAACGTCAAGTCATTTTATTTTGATTGCCCATTTGAAAACACACTACATAAACTTGCAAAAGGCTCTTAAACCAAAGGATATTGACATCTTGGGAACTATATAGACATGTGTGTCTTAGCTTTCGCGGGACATGCTGCTGCAGCGGGGATTTCGACCATTGGATATTAGGAGTAACCTTTTATGGACATGCTGCTGCGCATGGCAGCGTGGCTGATTGCAAAAAGAAGGCAAAGAGCCGCTGGGTTGCCCTGAGTGGCAATTTGAAGCGCGCTAAATCATTTCCACTTGCCAAAGATCGACCAACCAAGCTTCAAAGGCCTCCTGTTTTTGCCCCAAAATTTGTTTTAGGTCTTGTTGGCAGGATCTAGCAGCACAGGAGCTCATCAAGTCTAGGAAGACTGGGGCATTATGAGCGAATCAGAGCGGGCTCGTGTATCCAAGATTTAACATAGCATTGAAGGGCTGCTGACCCCACGAAGCCTTCAGACTCGGCCTTTTCCCAGACGCGTCAGATGAATAAATTCTATCCAAGCAATTGCCAGCTGTGTTCTGGTGAATCAAGATTTATCAAAAAGTTGCCAATGAAGAATTGTAAAAGAGAATGGGTGAGGGCGAGGGAGGTGGAGATATTGCGCACAGCTGTTGCACAACACGTGCGACACAGTACAAATGAGTCCAGTCAACCATGCCAGGCTTTAGATAGGACAACAGGAATGAGAATAGGAGGGCAAGCTGTAGTGGCAATAAGCATTCCCTGGGGCACATCAGCAATTGCTCAAAAGCAAGCACAATCATGACTTCAATAAACTGCACCTCATTTAATCCATTAACAAATGAAAACCAGATTATGTTTTGGGTACCTGCTGTGGCGGCTGTGGGGTTTCTGGCTGAGGGGCAGGTTCGCCCATTTGGACCAGCAAGTTGTCGTCATCAAAGCGCAAGGGGCCAAGGTCTGTGGAAGAGCCTGTACACAGGTGCAAGGGCATGGGGAAGTATTCAGCTTTAAAAAAAGGTATGCAGGGGTTCAAAAGCCAGGTGCTAAGCAAGCACGTTTGTGGTATGTAAAAAAGTTGCGGGCTTGAACCTAAATATTTGTGCAACTTTTTTCTTCTTCTCGTTTTGGCATTCATTCAAGATTCAAGGAAAACAAGGGGCAAAGGAGCAAGTGACTACACATCTTAATCTCAAGCACTCTCAGCAAGCCCTGTCTTTATCATCCTTGGTTTGTGGTGTAGACTGCCTAGCTATGGCAGAGGTAGCCTCAAGAACTCTGTCTGCATGCCCTGTCTTCAACAAATCATTACTTGCTTAGAACCTCAAGATTCAGGCTGCCCAGCTGTGGCAGAGGAAAGGGCAGCACACCTCTCATCAGTAGACTCACGCTTGGCTGGATCCTTGGCTCTGCGTTTCTGCTCTGAGCTCAAAATGCCATCCTGCGCACGGCGTGCTATGAACCACTGCAGCGCAGTCTCCCTGCTTATCTTGTGGAGGTCCCACAGGCCACTGCGCACACAGCATGAAGTGACACATGCGTTTGCCAGGCATAAGCGTTGAAGCATAGCACATAAGCAAACAACATGAAGCGATACATGTGTTTGCAAGGCATAAGCATGCATGCATGGCGCATGTACAAGGCGGGTTCTAAGCAAGGAGAGTTAAGGCAAGCATGGCACTCCTGTGCATGTGGACAATAACCCCAGACTGTGTGCACCTGTGATGTTCATAAAAGGCAGCTGTTTTCAAAGGGCTCACTGGGCGTTGATATGGAGGGTTTAGGGTCACAAAACATGTATTGCAACCAAGCACGTGCAAATTAAAACATAGGCCCATGCTTCGCTTCACATGAAGACAGATGTGAGCGAGCAGGTAGATGCAAGATGTAAGACATGGACGCAAACCAAATCTACACCCGAGACCCAAGGGCCACGTGGCATGAAATACAAGTAGGCACTGTCACAGATATGGCTTATGATTCAAACAGCAGCACGATCACACAGACTTACTCAATGACATCGCTTGATGGGAAGGGTGTGCGCGCATACACAGACTCCATTGTCCTCAGAGCATTGGCAGAGAGCTTCTTTGTCTTGGTGTCTGTGAGGCCCATTTCTTTGCGTGCTGCACAGAGTAGAAGCATAGCAGGAGTGTCTGGATAGTGCCCAGGCCATGAATACAGCTCAGGAATGACAGAAGCATTATGTGAATGAGGCTCAGGCCATGAACCTGCAGGCAGTGTTCCACTAGGGGTGGTCCATGTGAGCTCATGGAGTGAGAGGTGGAACAGCACACCCAGCACGCTAAGACAGAGGTACCCATGGCTGAGCGCATGCAGTAGCTGGGCACTTTCTGCAGTTGGGCTAAAGTGAGAGGCACCACTTGTACATTGGCCAATAGCTCATAATCATAGCGGTGTCAAACATGTTTCTAGGTCTTGAGTGCACCAGAGCTTTGACTGGTCAGGTCACACAGCCGGGGTGCACTATAGGGTTTTCATTGATCACTCCACTGAGCATAGATCAGAGCACACCATTGCTGTGACCAATCAGGCCACACAACCAGATGGCACTGGCAGCAAATGCTGCGAGGCCACTGCCTGGCTGGGATTCCCTTTCAACACAGCCCAAGCAGGAGCCTTCCAAGTACAGCCTTCCAAATATAGCCTGAGCAGGAGCATTTGGTACAGGGGCAAGCATATGGCAAAAAGGATTAAATTCGATCAAGGGGCAAGCATTTGGCTAAGAGGATTAGATTTAGTCAAGGGGCAAACAATTGGCAAAGAGGATTAGGATTGGTCAAGGGGCAAGCAATTGGCAAAGAGGATTAGAATTGGTCAAGGGGCAAGCAATTGACAAAGAGGATTAGGATTGGTCAAGGGGCAAGCAATTGGCAAAGATGAGCATTTGGCAGCGGGGCAGGAGTACTTGGCAAAAGGGGAAAGAGCATTTGGCAAAGAGGAGCATTCAGCAAAGGGGCAAGAGCATGTGGCAGAGAGAAGCAAAAGCAAGCGCAGATGTGAGATGCCAAGCCTGCATAGCAAACGTGTGAGGACAGAGAATGACGGGGCCACGATTGTCCATTTGACCCACCCTAATAGTTCAGATTGGAGGCTCTTTGTCGGCCCAACAATTACCCAATGAAGAGATGCCTGCGTCAAGACGCCCTACTCAGCTTGTGCACACACAACACAAACTTGTAGGGTACAGAGACGATGAGCATTACTTGCACACACTTACTGTAGAAAGGGATAAAGCCCTCCCCCTTGGCTTTTGATGCTTGGGCAGGATTGCCCCCCTGCACGGCTTGTAGTACCTCCTCCCTGCCACGCTTTGCTGCTGCCTCCTGCAACTCATTGCTGCGCTTGGCCAGGATGGCGTTGCGCTCCCTGTAGGCAGGCAGGCAGGCAAGCAGGCAGATGTTTTGTCAAGACATGGAAGAATGTCAGCTGCTATGCTGCACTTGGCCAGGATGGCGTTGCGCTGCCTGCAGGCAGGCAGGCAGGCAGGCAGGCAGACACACAGGCAATCAGGCAGGTGGTGAGTCAAGACATGAAAGAATGCCAGCCCTGTACCCGACATTGTAAGTCAATGAAAACGGCCCCAGTCCAGCCAGGGAGATCTGGCATGGGCTTGTGGCAGTGCTTCTCGTGGCAGCTAGGCAGACCGGCAGGCAGACAACTTTACTGAGGCCTTCCCAATTTTCCGGGGGGCTACTCCCTTTGTTTGCTTGTGCCAGTGCTTCCCATGACAGTCACAACAGCAGGCAGGCAGGCAATACTAGCCATCACATTGTATCAGCCATGTCTCCAGGTCTAGCAGTCAAGCGTTTTGACCAATGGCTTCTTTATCTAACCTCTACCTACATTGCTGGGTGAAAGCAGAGTGGTCCTTCGTTAGGCCGTACAGAAAGACAGAATTGTCACATGCACTGGCCTCTTTGCGGACCCTTCACTTCCCTGAGCCGCCATCCCTTAAAAAGGTCCTCAGAAGTGCACGCATAGCACAGCGAGGTCAGCTCAAACCCTGGAAAATGGTGCCACTCACAGCTCAGGTTTCTTCCAGAACTCCTTCACCCAGTACAGCACAGTGGTGCGGTCCACGCCCAACTCCTGTGCAAGGCTTTGAATCTGCAAGTACGAGCATGCAGGGCATTGGGGGATGTTCCCTACCTTTACAGTAGCATGTAATTTGAAGCTGGCAGGTTGGCAGCCTCATGGCCTGCACCTGCGCCTCTCGTTGCAGGATGCAACCTACAAATGGCACTTGCCACATGACATTACACCACAAAGCACATGGTCAAGGCGCATTGTCAAGGCACATGGTCAAGGCACATGGTCAAGGCGCATTGTCAAGGCACCTCGTCAAGGCACATGGTCAAGGCACACTTTCAAGACAAGCGCGACATGACATTGCACCACAAGGCACATTGTCAAGACATGATAATTCGAGAGAGCTTGGAAAAGAGCAAGTACAACCTGCAATGAAATAATTTGAAAAAGCTTGGAAAAGAGCAAGTACAGCAGCAGCAGCAGCAGCAGCAGCAGTTAGGCGGTCCTGAGGCAAGCTCCGCAGTCCGTGCGTTCCCTGAACCTGCCGTGCTGTCGGTCAGGGCTGCTCACTCCACCTGCAACCACGCACCTCGACCTTCCTCCTGCCTGCTGTGCATGCTTGCTCAAGGCGCACCACCTGCCACTGCTCAAGTGCTTGGGGCATGTAAGCCTGCATTGAGCGCTCCTCGGGCCGCTCCCACCACCCCTGCACAAACATGTGTTTGTTTGGGAGCATGCATGAGTGAACATGTGTGTTTGATCCTAATACATGTGCACATGCATGTGTGTGTGTGTGTGCGTGTGTGTGTGTGTGTGTGTGTGTGTGTGTGTGTGCGCGTGTGTGTGTGTGTGTGTGTGTGTGTGTGTGTGTGTGTGCACGCGCTTGTAGATGCCCTCTCTCTGTGCTAACCAAAACACTGTCTGGACACCATGTCATAATGTAAGGGATGGGTTGATTTACTTACCTGCCCCTCCTCCTCCTCTTGCTCATCCTTTTTGCTGCCTCTGCCTCGCCTCTGGGGCACTTCAGAAACGAAGTCTGCAGTCAGCATATCTGAGGAAGGCAACCAGGGTGCAGTGGGTTGCATTTGCAGGTAAAATGAGAGGTGTCTGGTTTTATCACAACGTTTTTGAAGGGTGTAACAGCGTTACAAGTTTCCCTCACACCTTCTTTCAGCCGGCCATCTTCCTCCCACCAATTGTCCTCTGACATCCTGATGCGCTGCCTCCTCCTCCTCTGCTGCTCTTTCCTGTGACTGCTGTTCCCATCCCTGCGTCCTCTGACTAAAACTCCTTCCCTCCTTTTGTTATCAAGGTTAGAAGTGCGCACAGGGGCCGGCGTGAAGACAATTGCAGGGGGTGGCAATAATGTTGTTGCAATCCCCACACTCAAAGAGGCTGCATGCCTCGTGCAGCTGTGTAAGCAGTGCATTCTCTGTGGAGTATAAGCCCTTCCTGTTACTTTTTCAACCCTTAAAAATGAGCAATCCGGGCCGCCCTAACTTGGTTCAGTTAATGTTGTTGACTTTCCTTATCCAATATCATTCTAACACCATTATTTATTAAAAAGTTTGACCCTGTCGTGAATCCAGGCAGACGAGTTCAAGAACTCAAAAATGGGCCCCCTTTGATGCTGTCGAACACTTGCAAAATATTACTGATATTAATTCAAATTTAAGTTTCACAATTTTTGCCCTCACAGCGTCCAACGGACCGCAGACCTGCCCCGCAACACAGCCTTTTTGGCACAAGTAATGCGAGACACATCAACTACACTCAATTTTCGTCCGTCACTCGAAATTAATGGCTATAAAGGCGAGCCAGCTAATACTCCATAGCTTTGTGCCAGCACCATGAGCTGAAGGTATTTGGGTAAACCTTGCGTTGGAAGGACAAAGAAAGAACATTTGCGAAGGCACATGAAACCCTCCTCCCATAGACCTTTGACCAAACTTTTGCCAACCCCGTGCTGTTTCATCAAAACGTGTTTGATGGCACCAGACCGCAACAAACATGATTGTTATCTTTCAAGCCCATTCTTGGGCATTGTTAAAGGCCTCAAATTTTCCTCTCAGCTGCCCTTGTAGGCGGATATAGCGAATTAACCTTATTGTACCTTCTGCCAACCAACAAGAGCCAAGTCGCTCAGTCTCAATTCAATTAATTTGAGACCACAAACTATGTTTGACCTGGCAGTCCGTGTACACACAGACTTTTTTTCTTTCTTGGCGAGCTCTCACAAAATAAGTGGTCATGTTGATCAATGCTTTCTTAAATCAAGACCCGTGCAGGTTGTCAAAATTTTGTAAATGGTTTTCGATTCTACAGGCAAATCAAGCCAATAATAACGTGGCTGATACTGGGATCCCTAGCACATGTCCCGGTGGTAACCCTTTTCTCACTTATTTTGGTTAGCCAAGGAGGAAGTAAGAGAACATACTGCTGGTACATCCACAGCTCTTGCACCCAATCCTAGAATCACATACCTCCCCAATCTTCACAATGCTCTCAAGTCTCACATGCATACAAAACACAGGCTTGGATATGCCGACTCCAAAACAGACTACTACTCATGCTATCAGAGTTTGTTACCTTATGTAGATAAGACAATCAGCAATCCCTTTAGGAACATGTCCTGTATATCCACACCCATGAAGCACACCACCTTACAATATCGCACTGGCACCCTCTATAACCAAAAATATGCGGTTCGTTTCAATAGGTCACTAACCCACTTTGCCCTCTCACAGGCTGTCATCAATTAGACAGCGCACTCTACATGCTTTCAGGCTGCCAAAATCATTCTATCTCCAGCATGAAAACTGAACGCCACTATGTGGCCGGAAGAATGATTATCAAAGCCATTAGCAAAAGCCCTTGGGGAGCAGGCTTGGTTAACACAGACACAGAAAGTATTGTTAGGTTGGAACAACACCTCCAAATACCTGAGCATGCATCAAACAGTTGTTTTACCCCCTTACCTCTTTCCACGTAACTTTCCTAAGAGACTTGGACTCACATTAAGCCGTCCTGATGCTGTACTGATTACTCCTTATCAAGCCAAACCCACTTCTTCTTCTCTTTCTCCCTGCTCACATCATGTGTTACGCCGCGGCCGCAGACATGGCACCCTACAGAGATCCAGCATAGCTAACCGCGTGAAACAGCCTCACCAACTGAATGCTAATCAGCGACATGTGCACTTGACTGAAATCAAGTACTGTGAGGACACGAGGCCAGGACAACAGTTGGAGGCGGCACAGCGGCAGCATGCAGATCTCTACAAACTGATTAGTGTGAAAGCCGTAACTCTTCATACCATTCTCTTAGGCATAGGTGGAACGTGTTACACAGAACATGCACTCAACCAGTTTAAACAATTGGGACTTGACCAGCAACGTGCCATTAAACTTGCTAGCAAGGTTCATGCTCATTCTGTAAAGTATGCCTACAAGCTTGTTACCACTAGGCGTGCTACTGATAACTGCAATACTTCTCGCAGCCATGTTTTGGGGCCGGGTGCTTCCACAAAACCTCCAGATCCCCACTAGTACTTTTTATCCATCTTGGTGGTGGAGGGGACTCACGGCCCTTCTGAGCCAATGTTTCTCCTTTTCCTTAATTAATGTAGGGAGAGTTTCCTTTGCCTACCTAGCTTTTCTTTGCTTTTCTTTCAATTCTTGAGGCTGGTTGAGAGTTCACCAGCAACTCAGCCCTGGCTCAGTTTCGGGCTACAGACCAAACCCTTGTGAGTTGCCCTGGCAGGCAGGTACGGCTATGTAACTATTTTCTGTCCTCTCCTAAGGAATCTATGCTTTTCTTCTCCAAAATCAAGCGAGATGCATCAAAGGAGCATCAGCTCGCAGGCAGTTATGTAACCCTTTCCGTTCCATTCCAACAATGCAACAGCTGTAGCAAAAAGGGAACATGAAATTTTACATTTACCCCTTCTCCCAAAAAGATGATGATCACACATGATTCACTGTGTTAGAGATTGCCGATCTTCAAAATTTCTGAAACCTCTAACAAGTTCTAGAGTTTTCTGGGCCTCCACAAACACCCTGTGGAGCTTACTCAACTTGGATTCATAGCCCATAAGCAGAGACCCATAGCATGCTTATTTCCTTTGCATTGTATACATGACCAGTGCCACCAAAAATTGAAGCACAGAGTGTTTCATAAAACGTGTCTGACATGGCCTCTTACACCATTTCCAAAGTAATGCTGTTCTTTTCTGAACATATCATGATTGTCACATTATAAATGTGGAAACACGAAAGTGTATTTTCTGACATTCTTTGCATCCTGATGGAGTGCGAGTGGATATACTTTTCATACTTGTTTTACGGAGAGTGAGAGTGTGTGATTCCGAATCAGAGAGTCTCTTGAGCTATTTGCACTTCTGAACTCAGCTTAAGGACTTATTTCCTCCTCCAGTTGACACAATCGGTCACAAGTTTGGCTTGGTTTGGTTACAGTTACCTTTTTGCTTCAGCTCAGCTGCCTTTGTAGGCAGGTAGATCTATGTTACCCTATCCTATCCTATCCTAGCATGCTTGAGCAACCCTACAGCACAAATAGGGACACAAACTGAAGCAATAATTAAGTATTTGGAAATGCCCATCTTAGCATAGTATCTCTGGCCAGGAAAGAGAAGGAGGAAAGTTAGAATTACTTGAGCAGTGTGGAACTCTATCTAGGGCTCCTTCCATCAATCAAGAAAAAAAGACACACTAAAGCACCATGAAATCCCTCCACCAGCTCAGCAAGGAAAATCAGTGGCAGCAGCAACCAGCCTATCTGGAATTGCTCTTGCGTTCACTGGTGGGCCTTGATGTGATATTTTAATGTGCACACTGAGGTACAGGGCTTAAGATCATGCCCGATAAGGCCTTTGCTAAAAGCACCAGGCTAGAGCAGGCTGAGCGCAGGTAAGCACATTCTCTCTAGAAGCTGCGCTCTAAAGCAACAGGTCAATTCATAAGTCCGAAACCTGCTGCACTGAGCAAATTGCGCAGCACTCAAAATCACTCAAATGTCCGTGAAAAGGTTACCGTTCTGACTGTCCCATTCAAAAGCAAACCACACATTGTCCCCTCAGCATTTGAATCAGAAGTCATGCATGCAAGCAGCATACATGCCATTATACACACCTGCAAAGGTTCACCACACTCAAATGGAAACCTTGCCGAAAGGCTGCCTCAAGACGCAAAAGTGATTCATAACGATTCGATGGTGCAAAAAGGACTGATGACCCGAAACGTGACCGAAACTTTGTAAGGCACAACTCACTATATGGACACGTAGGCAGGGAGAATATCAACATAATACACTTTCTTTTACATACGATACTAGCAGTGCAATAGCTCTCTTGTTGACAAGAGGCATGACTGATCATACTGCCTGTCTTTCTCATGGAGAGCCCTCTCCATGCAAAGCCATGAGAGTACGCCAGGCACCTGCAGTTACAGAACAACACCGGAATGTAAAGAAATGTGGAGGAACTGACATCTCCTTGCGAGGCCAATGCTTTGAAACCAGAAGCATTGAAAAGTAAGGAGGCTTCAAACTGTTCAGCAATGCTATTAAAAAGCAATGGCGCCTACTTTCTTGGCTTCACCACCTAATGCATGCATGTGCAGAATGTCCACTTGTTTGGATTTTGTTTTTGGTTTGCAGTTCCTCAGCATTCTTGCAATCTTTGTGAGGGCCAACATTTTGAAAGCACTACACATTTACAATTGATTGCAATGTGGGCAAGCGATCAATCCATCAAAAATGCACTCATAACTCGAAATGAGGAGGTGAGATGGGTGATAATCCCATAGGCTCATGCGTGTGTATGCACAATAACATGCAGTGACCTAGAGACCAGTTCCTCCTAAAAGGCATGGGAAATAGATCAGCAAGAGTGCAGCGTTTAGCTCATGCCAACGTACAAGCAACACCTTTATCATGGAGGCATTTGCAAAGGCGTGCATGTGCGCGCGCACACACACACACACACACACATACACATAACTACACATATACACACACATAACACACACACACACCTTGTTTCTTGTTTGCAGGTACAAGGTGCCCAGTTTTGTTCCTGACGGCAACCTTCTGGCTCCCCACTTGATCCCGGGAGACATGCCTGCTGTGCATATCTTTGATGGCGCTAGTGAGGGCGGCCATGTAATCAGGGCAGGCCCTGTATCGGGAGCAACAAACATACTGTTGTCAGCCATTGGCAGTGTGTGCCCGACAGGCAGAAAGGCGGTAGACGGAGCACCTGCTGTGTCCCTTTTTGGTGCCATCAAATAGACAGAGGAAAACGGGCAGAGCCCTGCTGTGTCCTTATTTTGTGCCACCAGATAGACAGAGCAAAATAGACAGAGCCCTGCTGCGTCCCTCTTGAAAGCCGTCAAATAAACAGAGCATGATTGACAGAGCCCTGCTGTGTCCTTTGGTGCCATCAAATAGACAAGGGCACCTGCTGTGTCCAAGTTTCAGGCCACCAAATAGATGGAGCAACATAGACAAAGCTCCTGCTGCATCCCTCATTGCCGCCATCAAATTGATGGAGCAAAATAAACAAGAGCTCTTGCCGCATTCCTTCTTTTTTCCGAGTGCCATCATACAGACGGAGCAAATAGACAGCACACACGCTGTGTCCCCTTTCAGCGTCATCAAATTGACATATTTCAATACACTTAGCCCCACTGCGTCTCTCTGTAGTGCCATGTCCCCAAGGGCAAAGTGAGACAACGAGGGACTACAACAAGAAAACACCATGAGGGACTACAAACAGTGAGAGACTGCAATGAGGGTTTCCTCACTCTTTGCACAAGAGCCGACAGCAAACTTGTATCAGCAAACTCCAAGTTGCATATGAGCTTGCCCACCCAAGGCTGTGGCACAGATCTTCACCTGAAATCTTAAATCTGCGCATCATTTCACCCACCTGAGGCTGTGATACAGGTCGTCCTTTAACCACAACACCGCCTTCTGCAACCGAGAGATTTTGCTGGGACGTCCGCCACCTACAGTGTCGCTGTTGGCGCCTGGGCACCCATCAACGCCCCCTGCCTCTTCTTGCCCTGTCCCCTGCTGCTGCTGCTGCTGCTGCTGCTGCTGCTGTTGCTCATCTTCCCCTGCCTCCTCCCTTGCACGCTTTCTTACACCATGCTCCCCACTCAAGCTGGTCTGGATCCCCCCCTGAGCATGATTGACAGGGAAGCTGGATGGCGCGGCACATGGCTGGACCTCATGCAACGGCTGTGGCAGGTCCCCGTACAAAGAAGATGCACCCGCTGTGTGGCCCTGGGGTGCTTGGGAGTGCTGCTGCGGCTGTAGTTGCTGCAGCTGCTGCTGAGGGGGTTGCTGCGCACGGCGGATGGCTCTCAGGGGGGGAAGCACTGTGTGCCGAGAGCTCTTGGGGCCAAGCACTGTTGTGCCTCCAACCCTGCTGATACCGGCAGACGGTGGTGGGTGAGCAGTGTCACTCAAGCTGTTGCTGCCATTGGTATGCGCAGGTGGGTCTTTGCTACCACCTTCTTGGTTAAAGCTGCTACTTGTGCTGGCGCTGCTGACGCCAATGTGAGGCGCCCTTCCGTTCTGCGAGAAGCTTGGGCCACCATTGCTGTGTGGTGCGGTTGATGTTCCACTGTTGTGTACTCCTGTGTGTGTATGTATGTGTGTGTGCGCGCGTGTATGTGTGTGCATGTAAGTTTGTGTGTGTGTGTGTGTGTGTGCGTGCGTGCGTGTGTGTGTGTGTGTGTGTGTGTGTGTGTGTGTGTGTGTGTGTGTGTGTGTGTGTGTGTGTGTGTTGTGTGCGTGTGTGATGCGCGCGCGTGTGTGCGTATGTGTGTGAGCATATGTGTGTGTGCGCGCGCGTATGTGTGTATGTGTGTGTATGTGTATGTGTGTGTGTGCGCGCGCGCCTCTTTCTAGCTCTATGTTTGTTCCCTGCATATGTATAACAATGAGAGGGTAAAGAGGGTTGGCATTTGCTAAAACAGGCTCAAAAGAGCCTCTTTGGAGCCTCTTTTGCCTCTATGGAGCCTCCCTTGGAATATGTTTAGCCCTCGTGATCCAACCTTAGCTATGTGTAAGTGCGCAGGAGAATGTGTAGGCGAATAAAAAATGGCTAGGCCGCCGCAAGCGCACCATTTGCATGCGCAGCAGCAGCTGATGGAAGCTGTGGCCCGATGAAGGGCATGCCTGCTTGCTGGGTGCTGTCGCTGGCGCAGCTGGGTGTTGCAATAGGACTAGATTGCGGTTTGAGGGGGGTCAGGTTAGGCGGCAGCTGCGGCCCAATGAAGCGCGGCTGGTGTTGCTGCTGATCGGCACCTGAATGTGTGTGTGTAAGTGTGAGAGTGTGTGTGTGAGAGTGTGTGTGTGTGCGCGTGCGTGTGTGCGCGTGTGCGTGGGTCCATACTGTGGGGCTGAGACGGCATGACAGCTTGATGAAACACAGATCAATGGCCACCCCAACAGCATGTACACCCAGGGCAAGGCTGGTAAGACAAGGCAAATGCCAGCACAGCTGCTACAGCCCAGTGCCATAAACATCCTCTGTACATTTTTTGCCGATCCCTGGCTGTTGAAAGGCACCAGGAGGAAAAAGCCTGCCACAGAAAACTGCCACACACAGACAGTACATGATGCATGTCCGTCCACCCACCCCTGCCCATAGAACAGCACCGTTTAAGAGCCTACAGCATTCTCCCTAACAGTGAGACATACGCATCCTTAGGGGCTGTGCTCAATCAGCAGGTGTGTTTCCCTGCCTTGGCGCTGCTTTCACGTTGCCTACCTAGGCCAGTGCTGTTTGCATGCACTGCAAGCTTGTTTGCAGGTTATTGCAGCTTGCATATACTTGATGTGTTTGCAGCACTTCGCACGTATGCATGTAATGCCCAGAACCCTGAACCCCTGCCATTCACATACTTTGCAAGCTTGGTTACAAGTAATTGCAATGTGCATGCGTTGCAGGCCTGCATGTGTTCACATGTACTGCCCACCAAGGACACTGCCATTCTTTCGCTCTGCAAGTTTGTCTGCACGTGTTGCAGATTGCATGTCATTGCTTACCTAGGCCATTGCCGTTTGCATGACCTGCCAGGACTGGCTGGGGCTGCGGGTGGGGCACGCCATCCTCAGCCGCAGCACCAGGTACAGGTGCAGGGGCCTTGAGTTCAGGCAGGCGCGTGTAGAACAACCTGCATTGCATTTCCATGGCCACACACAACTAAGACATGTGGTAGTTGCTGACGCAGTGGCAATCGTGCGTTGGGCTTCAGCAGGGGCTCTGAGGTAAGGCAGGCACGTGCAGAGCAAGCAATCTGCATTGCATCTCTTCCCAGGCAGCGCCGAGTTTTGTCTGCTGGGCTTGGGTTGCAGTCCTGGCAGGTGGAGACATACATAAGCAGTGGGTCCAGTTTCAGCAGTCATGCGTTTTTACTGATGGCTATGTCCCGAAAACCTGTACTGAGTGCGATAAAAAGGGTTTTTTGGAGCTGTGCTGTACAGAGTGTGTTTTTTAGTTGTCTGTGAGGGATGGTGTGGAGTAGTAGCGTGCCTGTGATGGGCACCTTTTTAAGCTTGGTGTAAAAGCATGCTGACGCACTAGAGCTTGCTCATGCCTTGTTTACCGCGGTGAGGGCCAACCACCAAATCTCTCTCCCATATCAACCATTGCACTGAATGAGGCTAATTTTTGATTGATTGGAGCCCTTACTCACACCAACATTTGATTGCAAGAACAATTAGAGTGGAAGGACGCAGTGGTTGTGGTTGTTAAGGCGTGTAATTTCAGACACATCCCCTTCTTATTAAGAAACAGCATGAGGGGTGCCAGAAGGGCCGAAAGGTGACACACCTACAATCCATCATTAAGGATGCCGTTGTGAAAGGACAATAGTGTTTTGGGCAGAAATTGGCCTATGGTTTGGGTGTGGTGTGCCAAAAACTGCATGACGCATGCCAAAATAAGGGGTTGTATGTCAGCCCAGGCCCACAGGATCATTGCATTGGCCCCCAACTTTCATGGAGCGTCTCACACGATACCGACAAAATTTGCATCGTATAAAAAAGCATGACCACAGTTGAGCTCAGATAACACGCTCTGACAAAGTGCAAGGAGATACACCATTTGCCCCTGTCTACTTCCCATGTGCTCCAGGATGAGGTCCCAGCACTGGTCCTCCGTGCTTCTGCAGCATGACTCTGTTAGAGCCTGGAAGGCGAACATGATGTTGGCTGCCCATGCAGCTCATTGAGGACACAAAGCGGCTCATGGGTTGGGGACAAGACTGAGACTACAGGCACCTTTTTGGGCACTTTGCTTCTGCAGCCACTGCAGCTGCCTCCTTCGTCAGTGGTAATGGATGAATTGACAACGGTGTATTTCGCACGCAAACCATTTATTCAGGTTTGATTATATTGCGATTTCATGTTGGTGAATATTCTGAAGTTGTAAAATGGAAACCGGTACAAACTATAATCATATGTATAAAAATGATAAATGATGCAGCTTTCATGCTGGAGGATCCACATCCTCCTGCCCCACCAGCCCCAACAGGCCTTGCATGCTCTCATGAGAATTCTCGAGGAGCATTCAAAACCTGTTAAAGGAGCAGGTGAGGCAGGAGACTATGACTCTCCCAGCAAAAGCGATTACATGTATAATTCATTACCGCCCCAAACAATGGCAGTAAATCTTAAAAGCATAGGTTGTATATGCTGTTCACATTCAAATTCCATTAATCAAGCAAATTGTACAGACTGGCTCATTGCCAGTTCATAATATTTTCTACACATCTACTGCACAAATAATTTCAACTTTTCATGATTGACAGCTACGACTACAAAGTTTCCCCTCTTGAAATGCATGTACCATGGATTGAATAAAGGTGCCTCAAACAGTAGATAGTGTGAAATGGCAGCTTCTCCAGTATGCGCAACAGAATGGAAGTGAGCAACGTTGATGGCGCAAACATGGCATTCTGACAGTTATGCGGTTTGTGCCAGCAAGCAAGTCTGGCCAGCAATGCCACTCTGACGCAATCTGGATCATGCATGATTAATGCCACCACTTCCTCCGGGAGCCACAACGTGGGCCGTTTACCTGAGGGCTTCAGCAGCACTGCATGCATGACTACCAATCTGAGGCTCTCAGTTGAGTGTCAGAATATCAATTATGGTAGCCAGAGTGCCAGATTTCCATAAGAATGTCACCCTGTGAGTGTCAGTTGCACAGCAAGCATGCAACCTGGATCCTTGGAGATGGCAATGCTTGTATCACCTCCTCACATACAAGGTCATGATTGGAGGACATCAATACACGTACTCACATGTAAGCCTGGTCCGAGAGAACATCTTGCAGCGACACAGGCTGGATGAAGCTGTCGTTTGCGCACTGCCAGCACTGACTGTGCTCATCCCAGACATGCGCGTAGTAATGGCCTGTGACGATCACAGGCAACGGGAATTTTCAAATCCTGGACATGACTTAGTTGAATTTGATTGCTTCTTTGCAGCAGTTCAGGGAACAGGGGAGGTGGCAGCTGCAAATCAGTAGCAGTAGCAAAGCGAAGGCAACATAGAGAAGGAGTGGACCTGCTCTAAAATGACTCTTGCTCTACAACTACCACTGACACAGTTAGGGACAGCACTTGCAGTCAAAGTGATGCAGAATCACTTACAAACCCTATGGCTGCTAGACAATTTCACAGCAAAAGCATCGTCAATTCCTTGGCAAGATGCTATGAGATGCAGGTAGGCAATTTCACAGCAAAAGCACCGTCATTTTTTGACAAGATGCCATGAGATGCAGGTGGGAGGCAAACATGTAGTAGAATGGCTATCTTGATCGAGTTACTCAATCCCGGCAAATACGTGTAGTTCTGAGAGTGGCTCACCTGAATGTTTTAACACATGGCAGGGCTGCATGATCATAGATCTGTTGACATCAAGCCACTTAATCATGTCAAACAGGGAACTCCCGAGGGGCTCTGAGCACTTGCCAGAGCAAGTGACCTGACATGTTGATGTAAGATCAAAGCACCCTGGAACAACAATTCAAGATCACCCTTTGCCTATGACTTAATTTCACTTTCAAAATGATTCTCATATGTCATCCTCACCTGCAATTAGCTCATCATTCTTCAGTACGCTTTTAAAAATCGGCTTTTCCTGTGCTACCATACAGAGATGTCTTTCCTGACCTGAGTGCAGCGAGCCCCCTTGGTGGACAAGCACGCCTGTGAGCTTGTAGGTACCATGTTGTTGCCGCTGGTGCTGCTGGTGCTGCGCATGCACGCCATTGCCGATGCTATTGCTGCCATTGTCTGCCTCATGAGCAGAGGAAAAGGGGGCCAGGGTCATCCTGCATGTTAGTTTGCAGAGGAAAAGGGGGCCAGGGTCATCCTGCATGTTAGTTTGCAGAGGAAAAGGGGGCCAGGGTCATCCTGCATGTTAGTTTGCAGAGGAAAAGGGGGCCAGGTTCATCCTGCATGTTAGTTTGCAGAGGAAAAGGGGGCCAGGTTCATCCTGCATGTTAGTTTGCAGAGGAAAAGGGGGCCAGGTTCATCCTGCATGTTAGTTTGCAGAGGAAAAGGGGGCCAGGTTCATCCTGCATGTTAGTTTGCAGAGGAAAAGGGGGCCAGGTTCATCCTGCATGTTAGTTTGCAGAGGAAAAGGGGGCCAGGTTCATCCTGCATGTTAGTTTGCAGAGGAAAAGGGGGCCAGGTTCATCCTGCATGTTAGTTTGCAGAGGAAAAGGGGGCCAGGTTCATCCTGCATGTTAGTTTGCAGAGGAAAAGGGGGCCAGGTTCATCCTGCATGTTAGTTTGCAGAGGAAAAGGGGGCCAGGTTCATCCTGCATGTTAGTTTGCAGAGGAAAAGGGGGCCAGGTTCATCCTGCATGTTAGTTTGCAGAGGAAAAGGGGGCCAGGGTCATCCTGCATGTTAGTTTGCAGAGGTATGTGGGCGTTAAGGTCTCTCAGTGTCAGCACCGCGCAGGTCCACTCCCTCATAATTTCAAAGCTTCTTCAGTCACATACTTTGCAAAGAGCAAAGCTGAGGGCAACAGAAATCACAAAGTTGTTTATGTCAAGCGTGCCTCCAAAGTACGCATGTTTTGTGCGAGCCTTCTCCAAAACTGCAGAAAACTTGGATGCTTTGATAAGGTGTAACTATGCCGCTTTTCCAGGAGCACAAATATAGTTACCCTGCAAACTCGGAATCTTCCAAAAAAAATTGATTAGTTTTGCAACCACGCATCAACCACGCACCCTAAAAGTAATTATTTTCAAAACCGCGCACAACCACGCACCCTAAAAATACATATTTAGTTTAGGTGCGCTCAGTCACCGTGCAGGGCAAAACACATTATTTACACACGGTGATATAAACTTTGCAGGGTAAGTTTATTTTTGTTGAAAAGTAGAGGATCCCAAAACACTTCATTTTCAAGGCATAATTGAGGAAGCAAAACCATCTCACTATTAAGGTACTTGAAGGGAGTGTCTCCAACTGTTTAACACAAAGACAACTGTCCAATAGGTCTGAAGACATTAGTTCAGTACAACGTCCCACATCCTACCTGGTCTTGAATCCAATGTGACGGCTGATCTTGTTCAGTGACAGTGCACTAAAGCGTTTGAGATGCACCACCAAGATGTTGGGCTCATCATGCAAGGTGAAGCCCTTACGCGCCCGCACCAGCCTGCAAGTTCCAGTAAAAAAGATTGGAACAGTTGCTTACGTGCATGCATACATGTGCGTGCGTGCGTGTGTGTGTGTGTGTGTGTGTGTGTGTGTGTGTGTGTGTGTGTGTGTGTGTGTGTGTGTGTGTGCGCGCGCGTGCGCGCGCAAGCGCACATGTGCCCACACATACCACACTGCTTCCTCTTGCACAGAATTCTCTAGCAACAATCCTTACATTGGAACTCCAACGGCATCAGCGGCCCTCCAGACTTTTTTGCTTCTGAGGTTGTTTCACACAATCTCTTGTGGACTGAGTAACAACTTCAAATTCTACTATGCCACAGCCACCCTCACCTCTTGCAACGATCACACTTGTATTTATTTGCACCATCCTGCATGCAGGGCAGTACATCAAATCAACAGGTGAGTGAACAAGCCTGATGAGTTGCCGTCCACGTGAGCAAGCAAGCCTCTGATGCATGGTACATGGCTTGCTCTAGTTTGGTTGGCATGAGCTGCAAGATCCGATGGGGACACCTTAACAAGTGTGAGAAAAGCATACGTGCACATCACATCTTGGTTAACACGCAACTAGACAGGTTGCGGAATTAAGCATGAGCTGTTCCAGCGTGCGGCAGGGGGGTTCAAATAAGTTCCTTTCAGGTGCACCGAAGTGGGCAGATTTTTAGGAAACGCAACACCTTACATCATGGTCATGATCACCATCACCATCATCATCACCACCATCATCATCATCACCATCATCATCATCATTAATGTACTTCATCAGGCATGACTCACCAGGAACTCCGGGGCAGTGAACTGCGCCAAGCTCTCCTCTACTGTTTGGACTCGTTGCAAGTCCAGGGACAGTGTGGTGCAAAGTTCAAAGGTGTTGCTGTTGTGGCCGCAGCCTACATGCATCGCATTGCACATACATAAAAAAACGTGCGGTCAGCATACACATCGAGTACATGTGCATTGCAAGCACCTGCAGCCTTAATGTGTTACAAGCACATGCGGTCTGCATGCATTGCAGGCACCTAGCGTCTGAACGTGTTGCAAGCACAAGCAGCCTGCGCGCATTGCAAACACCTCTGCAGTCAGAGTGCACTGCAGCACCTAGAGTCTGAATGTTCTGCAGGCACATGCGGCCAGCATGCATGGCAAGCACCTTGCGACAGAGTACATTGCAAGCACGTGCATTCAATATGTGGAGGTCCCAAACACAGTTTACGTGTTCTGCAGATGTACACACAATTGCAAAAAAAAATGCTGATAAACTAGTGCAGCCTCGAAAAGCCTTTGCAATTCAGCAAGAGGTGTGTGAAAGGCAGACAGACCAGCACCATCAGCAGTAGCAGAAGCAGCAGTGAGAGCAGCACACAAGAGCCATGACTGACTCACTGAGGCATTTGACTTGGCTCCTGACTTGACCGCAGAACAACTGCTCAATGAGCGTCCTGTGGCTCTGCAGTTGGTGTGGGCAGCAGTGACCGCGTTCAAGTCAATGTGGGCACTGGTGGCTGAGTGCAAGTGCACATTTGGAGGGCTTGCCCATGCTGCCACAAACCTGGGGTTGGCAAACTATATCTACCTCCTCCATGATCTGTAGTGCATCATGTCTTAGAAACTTCATGAACCAGGCTGATGTCCTAGGATTAGCCCAGTTCGTGTCAGCATGCTTGCAATGCTGTGACTGAGTTGTCATTTTGTTATTTCCCTCAAGCTCGGACTGGTTTGGTTACACACACTGTTCTCGCTTCCGCTAAGCTGCCCACGTAGGAGGTACAGCTATGAAACCCTTTCCTCTCCTCCATGATTAGAATACCTCCAGCGCAGAAAACCTGTGCATGTGAGCTTGATAATATTATGTTCAAATGCGTGGGACTGGCCAACTCATCACAATGCCCCTCCACTTGCCTTCCGGCCCCCTCTGATTATGATGCCCTTCTTAGTGTCTCGTTCAACCGCGTCCAGCACCGCCAGCAGGAACTCGTGGGCGTCCTCTTGCCTGGTCTTACTCAGTGTCTGCGCAGGCCCGCGCGCAGTGCAAAAAACAGTGTTCATGACAGCAAGTTGGAATTGAAGGCAGATGAGTAGAATGCTTGGGTCACCATCTTTTTAGACGCATCCCTTTGGCCATGATGCTAAGTACAAGAGGGAGGGATGGTCTAGCGGTGAACTCTGTGTGCCAGTGTTGAATTTCGTGCCACCGGATCTAGGGATGGCTGTGGCCGGGATCTTGTAACTAAAATGGTGGGAAAATAATAGATTTGATAGCCTGCCGGGTTGTTGAAGTCTTCATGGATGGAGCTCTACCGCAAATTAGGAGGCGTACCTGCGACCTGATAGCCCACTGCGGGGTCCGTCAAAGACCTCTATCAGCAGTATACAAAGGGGAGCCTAAACATGCAATGCGCAAACCAGAATCATAAGTCAATGCTGCTGGCTGTCGATCTTGTGTGTGGAATGCGGTGTAGACCACTTGAATGATAATGGTGTAGGGCAACCCACATCAATCCAGCAAATCTTAATTGTGTCAAGGGCAGAGACACAGGGAGTCGACCTTCTGTCCTAGATGCATGATAGATGCATGATCTACCGGTAGACCTACAGATGAACAGAGACACAGGGAGTCGACCTTCTGTCCTAGGTGCATGATCTATCAGTAGAAAGTGACAGAACGCTCTTCACAATCCCTTTTCGGTCTTATGTGTTCAACATGGCGATGTCCGTGCTCTTCACATACACTGCTTCATTGCACGCTCAATGGTGGTTTAACTGCAAAATTTTGCTCTGATGGGTGCGGAATAATCTTGTGCACAAATAAATACACAAGTATCCGGGTTGCAGAAAAGTGCAGAATCATAAAATAAGCAGCCTAGAAAGATTTGCAAGGCATGGGGAGAAGGAAGGCTTTGGAGGGATGTTGACAGCACGAAACTCACTTCTTTCCAGGTCCCCACCTAAGCAGGGAGAGGGACCAGGTATGAATTGGACTGTGCAAGGGACACGTAGGCGCGCATCAAATACACCTTTAAGGCATGAAATGCATCTCCAAGGCACGCTTTTGAACACCCATTGGGCAGCTCAGATAAACACACGCAATGCGCAGAAGGCAAAAAATTGACTTCAGTATGTAAGGAACGGACGCAACCAGACTTCATGCCTGCATGCACTCTGATTGACAATAGCTCCATTTCTTCCTGGGTTGTTCTTCAACAATGTGATTTTGACACGGACATCAGATATTCCGGGGGCAGTCTGAACAGACCTTTCAGGGCAGGTTTTGAATAATAGCTTCTGCATGCGATTCACACTCCAACAGCAAGTAAGGGCAGCTTGAATGTTTGCAAGCAGCCTGCCCTTGCACAACTGTGCCGGTTGCCCAAAGTTGTCATTGTAAGGGGTGGCTAGCATGGGATTTGTCAGAATCAACAATTTTAATGGGTGTGCGATGTTTGCATCGTAGCACGGCATTACAGTAAGCTGAGTAAAAATGCATGCTCCCCCCACCTTTGAGAAAAGATGCAGGAACTGCAGGATGCCTGATGGCCTAATGCTCTGTGAGCATGGGGTCACAAGCTGCTGCACCTGTTGCAAGTGGGAAGGAGTATAGTTGCTGTTGAAGCGCGGGTGGCCTGGCTACCATCTCATGTGATAAACTGGTAACGCATCGCAGGATGCTCCACAGTATGAAGTAAGCACTTAGCAGTCGTCTCAGAGAAGCTGTAAAAATGACAGCATTGCAACCATCACCTCAGCAAGGAATCATAATAGCAGCCCACACCCTGACTTGCACAAACAACATAAACAGAACTTCTGGCAATTTGAGGCTTTGCAGCTTCAATTTGCCATCAAGTAATTTCACGATCTCACATTCTTGAAAGCTCACCATTTGGTTTTGCATCAGGCAGCATGTGCATACAGCGTTTTTTGCCTTGAGCGGGCAGGGCGGGGTGAATCCATGGAGGTCCAGGCCGTGCTGAAGGGCATACTTTAGCGGAGGCAGTGCGGCCAGGCATTGCAGGACACTAGACATGTAGCAGGTGTTGCCCAGGTTGGTCAAGCCGCAGCTCATCTTCACGCCCTGGCACACTGGGGACAGCCTCGAGACAGGAAACGGGAAGCATCCCGCCTCCTCTACGTCACAGGAAGACGGAGGCTTGGGAAGGGGGCTGTGCTGCGGCTGTTGCATCATGCCTGCTGGCTGTGTGCTGCCTCTGGGTGCAACTCCTCATGCATGGGCAGCCCTGGACATCAGCGCTGGCGCCCAAAAGGCATGCCAAGTGAACGGTGTGCTGCTGCTCCAGTTTGGAAGGCTGCCTGGTGCCTTCACCGTAGTATCATCATCACCATACACCCTGTCCTTGAAACGAGATGAAATGGGCCTCAGGACGATCAATGACAAATGCTGGATTGGAGCGTGCCTGCTGTGATAATTGACAAATCCCACATCTACTCATGTATAGGCATTTTATTTTATTTTAAAAGGATGATGCCACCCTGATATTTGAATAGTCAACATGCGGTGTGTGCACCTCGGACGCTGACTTGTGAAGCTAGTAACCTGACAGCTTGAAGGAGATGGAGGACAACCAGCTCGGAAAACTATCGGAGGCAGACACTGCAGCATTCATTGCGGACGCCTCTAACGCTGTAAGCACTTGCCTTCCCCTTGAGGATCAACCTGGAGCAAACACATACATGGCAGGCAGTATGGTGCATTGTTGCATATCCCCTCTCCTGTTTTGCAGCAGTATTTACCATGAATGAATGAGATAGCCAGGCCTGCTTTGACTTTGACCTGGAGTTCAAAGACAGCTACAGAGACTTTTACTTGTACGCACAGGTGCAAGACTATTGTGCTGATGGCATTGACGCTTTTGAAGGGTGCGTGAGAACATCTACTCTTTGTTGTTAGCATCCCAAGTGGTCCATGCTGATTGCGTTCAATGTGACTGCGTTGACCCAACAAGTTTCCACTCTAATTGAGTTAAACTTATTGCCATTCGACATACACAGGTGCCTGGCTCAGGCCACTGCACTAGACCCAGCCATCCGTGAAGAAATAAAGCAGGTATGCCTTCACTTGCAGTGCAACAGCAATGGCTGTGCTGAAACACACAGGGAGAGATTCCATGTGTCTTTTGTGGCCACACTGTCATGTAACATGCAGGGCAGCGAGCTCTTGTACAAGGATTTGACCACTCGAGTGACCTCGAGCCTCTCCTTGTTTGAGCAGTTGTGCAAGTCTGCAGTGTTCAGCGTACCTGCCCAAGCTTTGCTGCCCCAGGTGATCATGGATAGCGCTCATCTGTTTATAAATGCAGGTGCATAAGCTGAGCACATTACCCATGAACACTCATGGACGCATGCAGGCACACACATATATTCACACACACATGTACACACACATGCACACACAAACATTCGCACACATGCACACACAAACATTCACACACACATGCACACACAAACATTCACACACATGCACACATACGTTCACACACATGTACACACACACACACACACACTCGCATGACAAGACACTTGCCCAGCTGCCATACACGTGTTCAGTTGTGCTTTGCCAATTACTCACGCTCCAAAAGGTGTTGGCTTTTTTTGGTGGTTGTCACCTCTTCAAGCACACAGCGCATTCCTGAAATGCCCACCCGATATGCAGCTGGATGCTTTGTCTGCGCCTCCAGTGCCCTCCAGCTCTGAATCAGAGGAGGAAGTGGATCAGAAACTCAACCATTTACGTCAGCAAGTTCTGCAGGTACTGAGTGCAGGGCCGGGTGTTGAAAGATGACACGCAGTGATTCAAACTCAATTGTGGTAGAGGTTGAGAGTAGCACAGTGCATCCTGGGGGCTGGCACCTCTTCAATCGCATCATCCTGTAAGGGTGGAGTGCATGGCCTGCCAACTCTCAAGAGTGCGAGATATACGCCCCGATGCCTGTAGGTTTGGTTGCGCTTAGATGTGGATGTAAGAATGGAGGTAAAAGTGGCACAGCAACAGTGCCAGCGGCGCCCCCATAGCACAGATTCAGACGAGCAACCTGACTACCAGCTTCTTGTCATTCTGCCTTGCTGTTTTCGGCTCATTGATTTATGAACAGTTCAGCACCTGAGTTCAGCCAAAAGGCAACACTCTGTTTAGTCAGGTAGCCCCTGAGGTGAAGCTTCCTGTCATGCCAAGCTAACCTCCCTTTGCCTTCCTCCCTTGTTGACCCCGTCACATCATTTCCCATTCTCGAATGTGTTGGCCCTGTCACTCATTTCCCATCCACAGATGAATGCTGAATGCCAGCAGCTAAAGGCGCAGACGAGCCACTTGGGTGCTGAGGTTGCCAGGCATGGTAAGTGAGGGCACAGAAGGTGATGGTCCTGGCACGCCTGATCAGCCTGTGGGCAGAAGGATGAGCATGGGCAGAAGGATAATTCCTTTGTTATTTCATATGAAAGTGCAACACAGACACATGACCCGCTGTTCAGTACTCTCAATTGTTGTAGGGTTGAGAACGCTACAAGCGTCCTTCGCTTCCAAAAAACGAATCCCAACCGATGCGTCATGCGCGTGTCAAGTTTTTCCCCTCTGCTGCCTGCTGGTTACGTGCCTGCTGGTTACGTGCCTGCACCTCCATGATTTCAGCGCGTGTGCAACATTTGTTGCTTCCTAAGTTTGAGTGCGGTTCAGTTCCTTTAGCCTCCTGGTCCCATGCTCACTAGAGTGCTGCAAGTCCTATTTTTCTGAGCAAAAGCCTGGTATAGCACCGCATTGCACAAGTGAAGGGTTCCATGCTGCATGCTGGCAATCTGCTCAGGGAGGAGGGTGAGCAAAGTCGGTATGCCAGCATGAACATGAGATGTTAGCAACTATCCTTCCAATGTCCTCGCCAGCTGGTTTGTCGGTCGATATAGGCTCCTGTCAAGCTTGCTGGTAGGGTTCAGGCCTTGTAGGGCAGAGCTCCAACCACAGCCAAGCCTCCCTCAAATCTCCTTCTCTTGCCCACTCAGAAACCTAGTCTGCACGCTGTGATTCAAAGGCTCATCAATCAATCAATCACACGCATATACATCTCTGTGCGCCACAGGTGACATGTCCTCATACCAAGCGCTGGCCACCACAGCCGCCACCAACAAGGACCGAGTGCTTGCGGACGTGTCAGCCATCGCGCACGCCGCCCAGCAGCTGCAGCCACTGCTAGAGAAGGCATCCAACCTGCGCACGCAGCGGGAGCCCCTGGCAGTGAGGCAGACCGGTAGGTGGGGGGGCGCCTGAGCTTATTTGGCTGTGCGCTTGCAACAGCGTGCACATGGATGGCAAGCACGAGATTGTTTTTGTAGGGTCCACCGGCTCACATCAGCAGGGGTCCCTGTCAGTGAGACAGAGTGGTAGGTGGGGGAGTGCTTGGGTGTGGCTAAAATCCTGCAGTGATGTTGCATGATGGCACGGAGGTGAGGGCCTCCCATCTGGGCACGCTGCGGGAGCCCCTGTCTGTGACATCAATTGTGGAAGGGGTGACGCCTTGTCAGGCCTTTGTTTTGTCGCTGCAATGGATGCAATGTTGGTGGGCACGCACAGGAGCCCTTGTTGATGGGGCGGGGTGATAAATGAGTTCGGTTTTTTTGGGTCGGAAGCCACCAAGCGGTGTGCGCTGGATGGCAAACATGCTTTGTAGGCCAGAAATGGTGTTGCAGGAGGGCAGATGTTCTAAATACCAGTGTGGATGTTGCAAAAAGGGCAATAAGAAAGGAAATGAAAGGGGGAGCAGTGAGCAGTGCGAGTTTTGATGTGGGAGTGGGAGTTTTGAAGGAGTATCATCCTTCAACATGGGTCCTGGAGATATATGAAATGACAGCCAAGGGCCAGTAGCTGTCATTGAGCATAGCAAATCGGTCTGAGTGCTAGGGAACAACTTGGTTGCAGCTTGGCAGGCGGAGTAAACAAGCCTTGCCAACAAGTTACTCACTGCTTCTGTAACTATATTTTGATTGTTACTTGGCAGGCATTCTAAAAAAGCTACTTGGCAGAATTTTTCATGGCTCTTTCAATGACTGGATACGGCCAGCATTTCTTGCTGCGGCCATTATTTGACTCCAAATTATGCTCTGCTTGGCAATCGAGTTTACTGCATCTTTCCCTTCTGCTTGCTTGTCTATCCTGAGTTTAGGTATGTACATTTATGCATGATGCAATATGCACAATCAGTGATAGGTGTCTTCACTGATTACCAGGAGGGTCCATGTCTTGTGCATGCTGCATGTCGCACTCTTGCACCCAGCTCTAGAAGCAATGTGATGCCATCATTGTGATGGAAGATTCTCGAGCTGAAATTTAACCTCGTACTTTGCAAAGAGCTAACTTCAAATTAATGCCCAATGCTCAGCGCACATGGTTCTGAACCCCATGATATTCAGCCATAGCTTTGTCTGTCTTTCTTCAGTGAATATTTTTCCACCAGGTCGCCAAGTGCACCAAACTGGGCCATTTTCAATGGCTTGATATGCATATAATCTACAACTGTCATAAGTCAAAAAGGGAACATTTAAAGGTAAAAGTCCAATGGTAGGTCAGGAGGCTATCAACCACTCCATGTGAAAGCAACCAGCCTGTGTTGGCACCTTGGTCGCGCAAATCTGACTATTTCCATTTTTTGTTTGTATTTCAACTTTTTTTAAAGCTTTAAAAAATGTACTTGGTGATTTTTCTTCAGTGGTTGTTAAGTTCAACACTGAAGTAAACAAAATGTTTTACCGTGCAGAATATCCAGTACATATTTTCTCTTTATGATAGAAAGTATTTACGCCCAAAAAAAATGGAAATCAAGAAAGGAATAATGAATGATCCACATACATTGTTATGGGAAAAACAACGAAAAAATGATTTTGTAAGTAAGCTATTTTCCTGGATTGGCAGGATGACAAAATGGTATGAAGGGGTCAGTGTGTCCTCTGGGCAAACTCAGGGAATGAAACTTGGTCACAGGCTGTAGAGTTGAGTGTGGGCCGCTTTGTATCGGTTTCAGGAAGGATATGGAGTCGGTTGAGTCTAGCCATTTTGGGGTCGGTGTTCCGATGTTTGTTTCATGGTTGGAATGCTTGGGTATGGGATTCTGATCAGAGGGGGTTCATCATTGTTAAAATGCCTTCAGACTTTTCTGGGCCTCCTGGAGCTTTCAGTGCACAACCTTTTGATGCAAGTTTGTTGTTTTGGGGCCTCTGGGACAATCCTCGTCAAAAGTTCAGGGGGAAGGTGTTTCCATGTGCATGTGGTAATGAGGGGAAAGGAGAGCACTGTATGCTGCGTTATAGGAACGTCAGACATTTCAGGTCCCGGCTGAAGAGCGGCTGAAGCGGCTGAAATCAGCCGCGGCTGAAGAGCGGCTGAAAAAATCCTTAAACAACCGTGGCTGCGGCTGAAAACGTTTCAGACGCACGGCTGAATTCAGACGCTTCAGCCGCTCTTCAGCCGTGCTTTGAGGATTTGTCATTTTGGACATGTAGGATGTTCTTCATAACATCTGTACACTCTTAACAGTACACCGAGTACTTGTCCATAATTCCACGTTCTCCAACTGGACACCTCAAAAAATACCTATGAAGCAAAAAGCCTTTGCGTTTTAGCAAGCAAAGACAACTTGCGTGCACGTATGTGCATATGTGTGTGTGAGTGTGTGTGTGTGTGTGTGTGTGTGTGTGTGTGTGTGCGTGTGTGTGTGTGTGCGTGTGTGCGTGTGTGTGTATGTGCATGTGTGTGTGCGTGTGTGCATGTGCGCATGTTTGCATGTGTGCGTGCGTGTGTAGGCTTGTCCGTGCGTGTGTAGGCTTGTCCGTGCGTGTGTGTGGTGTGTGTGCGTGCGTGTGTGTGTATGTGTGTGCGTGCGTGTGCGTGTGTGTGTGTGTGTGTGCGCGTGCGTGCGCATGTGTGTGCGCGTGTGTACGCGTGTGTGTGCGCATGTGTGTACGCGTGTGTGTGCGTGCGTGCGTGTGTGCGTGTGCGTGTGTGTGTGCGTGCGTGCGCATGTGTGTGCGTGCATGCTTGTGTGCGTGCATGCTTGTGTGCGTGCGTGTGCGTGTGTATGTGTGTGCGCGCGCGTATGTGCACAAGTGCGCGCTTGTGTGTGTATGTGTGTGTGCGTTTGTGTTGTTTGTGTGTGTGTGTGCCTGCGTGTGCATGTGTGTGTGTGAGTGCCTGCCTGTGCGCGTGCCTGCGTGTGTGTATGTGTGCGTATGTGTGTATGTCTGTGTGTGTGGTGTGTGTGTGTGTGTTTACGCGCATGTCTGCATGCGTGCGTGCATGCGTGCGTGCGTGTGGTGTATGTGTGTGTGCGTGCATGTGTGCGTGGATGTTTGTGTGCATGCGTGTGTATGAATGTGTGTGTGCATGTGTGTGCGCATGTGCACAAGTGCGCACACAAACAACACAAGTGTGTGTGTTGTATGTGTATATGAGTGTGTCTGTACATGCGTGTGTATGTGCGTGTGTATGTGCGTGTGCGCACGTGTGTGTATGTGCGTGTGCGCACGTGTGTGTATGTGCGCGCGCGTGTGTGTGTGCATGCGTGCGTGCATATGTGTGTGCGTGCTTGTGTGCGTGTGTGTGTGCGCATGTGCACAAGTGCGCGCGCGTGTGTGTGTTGTTTGTGTATTGGGTGTGAGTGTGTCTGTACATGCGTGTGTATGTGTGCGTGTGTATGTGCGTGTGTATGTGTGCGTGTGTGTATGTGCGCATGTGTGCGTGCATGCGTGTGTGTATGTGTGTGTGTGAGTGCGTGTGTGTGTGTGTATCTGTGTGTGTGTGCGTGTGTGTGTTTGTGTGTGTTTGTGTGTGTGTGTTTGTGTGTGCGTGTGTGTGCATGTGCATGTGTGTGTGCGTGTGTGTGCGTGTGTGTGTGTGTGCGTGTGCGTGTGTGCGTGTGTGCGTGTGTGTGTGTGTGTGTGTGTGTGTGTGTGAACCGCAGCTTTGTCCACGAGGCGGCGCAGAACAGGCACGCGCGTGCATGGTACCGTCTTGTTTACTATTAAACAAATAACTGCACGTAGGCTGCGTAGCGGTGCATTGTTGCTTTCCGAGCCATAGCCAACTCATGACCGCTTGTATAACTCGTGGAGCCAGAAAGCATAGCCTAATGGAAGTTTGGTTATTTATACAACAAAAAATGAAATGTAATTGTAGTTGCTTCTGTGTGAAATGGAAAAATGGCCAGATTCATGCCAGATGTCCAAATGGTTAAGAGACTCCACTGGAGTTGGTTGGCAACCAAAACCATCTTTATTTTTATTTAGATTTTTGGGGATTTTCCACTTGTGATTCTATGCTGCCAGCTTTGCCAAACTCTGTCAAGCAAGATTGGATTGAAAATCACTAAAACTTGATACTTTGTTACTTATAATAGGTGCAGATGTACTGGAAGTGGTAGGCCCATATAAAGACTGTTTTCCTGACACATAGGAACATGCCACAGCTGACCTGGGCCTGAATTGAAAAAAGTGCGGCTGAAATGCGGCTGAAGCGGCTGATTTCAGCCGACGGCTGAATTCAGCCGTGTGCGGTTGAAGAGCGGCTGAAATCTTTTCAGCCGCTCTTCAGCCGCTTCAGACGCATTTCAGCCGAGCCCTGAAATTTCTGACGAATGAGGTCAACCAGCTTCCATCATGAGACCTGAGCATGCAGGAGTACTACAGCCATCACATGGGTGTTCCGGCACCATCGGATGGGTGGGAAAGGGGTTACTTTTCTTCCGTTCCAGGCAGAAATGGAGTCAATCATGCTCCCCCATCGCGACCAACTCTACAACCTGAACAACTAAATTATTGAACAACATCGGCGAAGGGATAAGGTCGACCGGGGATTAGGCTGCGGCGGGGTGCGCCAAATATGGCTGAAATGTTGCATTTGCCCCAGGCGACATTCCTGCACGCACCTGACATTTTAGGCGTGATATTTTCAAGATATAAAGTATTGAAAACTGGCACCTAGCTTGCACTTCAAAATAGGACTGCACCTTCTTCACAGGCACTTCCCCGGAAGCTTCTTGCACATTCTGAGTGTACAAATTATTGTTTCTTGTACGATAACAACAACCTGCATCATTGAGTTCAGCAGGACTCAAGGTTTTAAAAAAGTATCACCTGATCTTGATCTGGCCTCAGAAACGCCCGGGAGTTCTCGGACCAACGTGTCCACTAAGAATTATGAAGGAATATGAATATTTGCACTTACAGACTTTGGTCCGGGAACTCCCGGGCGTTCTAGAGGTATAACCCAGGAAGTCCTACACAATGGTGACCCCTCTCGGGAATCAGATGTTAAAGGATTGTTTCCTCGATTCAACAACACCCCCTGCATTCGGGAATCTTGGAAGCTTGCACTACGACGCTACTGATAAATCTGTAGTGTCGTCATATGGGCATGGCATGGTTTCTTCCCATTTCATTGGCTGTGCATTCATGTTCACTGTTCCGCATTGCAGCTAATTTGCCTGGGGACTGGCGCACTTCACAACAAGTCAAGACCACCGGCTCACTGGAAGACCTCCAGCTATTAAACAAGCTGTTGCAGTCCCAGTAAGCTGCTCCATGTCCAGCAGGATTTGGTTGCAAATGATAGATCACTGGCACATTATCTGGCGCAACCTTGTATTTTCACCAAGCTGTTGTGCTCCTTCTGCATTGACACCGCTTGCATGGCAAAATGGATGGAACTCTATGGAGTCCTCCAATGTGCACTTTGGCGAGACCCTTCCAGGCTTGCTAGTGTGGGAACCTCTCCTGAATGCGCGCCACCTTTTGGCTGGTGCAGTCTTTTCTCTTCTTTTTTGTTTGCCTAACACACTCCTGTTAAATGCAAAGGGAATACTTCACGCTCGGAGACATGATTGATGCCCCCAAGGGAAGTGTTATATAGCTGTACCTGCCTGCGGGGGCAGCTTAGCTGATGATGAGACACGACTGATGCCCCTACAAAATTCTATTTTTTCGGCTGAATGACGTGCTGTAAGGATCATTTATCCTGCGTATGTGGACAACCCTTTAACCTATTCTATTAATATTTGCCTACTTCATTGAACCCTCCTATTGGTCATGTGCAGACCAAACACAGGAATTGAAGGGTGATTTAAGAGAATCCATTGGCAGGCTACAAAAAGGTTCTATGGCAGACTAAGCTCTCATGCATGCTAAGCTGATGTCGACGGCATCAACATTTCTAAAAAGTAGTCTGCATGAGAAACAAAAAAGATAAAAGAACAGGTACAGAGGTAGAAAATAAAAATATCTCCTTGCACAGGGAGAGTATTTCCTGCATCAATCAAGGTTTACAAGGATAAGGCCTTCAGTCAAGAAGTGTGACTGCTAGCCTGCTCATAAAAGGCAATTAATTCACAAAGAAAAAAAAGGAAGTTTATTGTCATTCTGGTTCAAAAGAACAGACACATCATGAGATCCTGGCTGTGAGAATAAGGAGCATATTTCCTGCTGAGGGAGACCACCTGGGGATGTGTGCAATGAAAAAGGATTTTTTTTCATCCTGGACATCATCATCATCATCATCAGCCTCACAACTTTGAATGGTCACAGTTTGGAGAAGACCTGTGATTCCAAGTTACTGTCTCATAGCGAAGGGTGTGAACATGGAGTCTAAATCAAGCCACGCTGCAAATGACATCATGAAGGAGGTCAAGGAACATGTATTTCGGAAGACTGTAGGGAGAATGCATAACCAAGACCCAGTTTATAGGAGGAGCGCACCACTGGTGATAGGTCAAGCGTTTACTGTTGCGCTCTCTAGGGTGTGTGTTGGAAAAAGGCTCCCAATATTGTAGATGCCTGGTCCTGAGATCTACAACAAAACGACCAAGATCAGTGGGCTCACAATTCAGCAGCTTCTGTTTGAAAATATGGGAGTGTGCCAAACCATCCATGGCTGATAGAATATGGGAAGACCAACAATCATCAGATCTCGAGCTCAGCCGCATGTCGGCCTGCAAAATCTTTTTCATTGTGGAGCTGTTGCATCGGGTCAAGGATTTGTAAAGACACATTGCTGCTCGGAACCAATTGTAAGGGCTCCAGACAACATTCTCACATGATGCACCAAGAGGGAGTAGTGTCCCTGCCCCCCAGAGTTGTTTTAAGCACTGCTGGCAGCCACTTTTTTTATGGGATTGTCCATCCCTTTGCCTTGTCGTAGGTAAGGGGTAGCCAAGATCTGACTTGCATACATGCCAGCAGGGATTGCGTACGTCTTGAGGAGCCAAATCTGGGCGTGTAATCTGTTAGCAAGGCCGTGCTTCAATTAAGGATAAGGATCGCCAATAGAAAGAAAGAAAGGAAGAAAGAGAGGATAAAAAGAAAACTACCCCTAGTACTACCCCTAGTAGGTAGAGGAAACTCCCCCTACATCAGTTAAGGAAATGGAGACATGTTGGCTCAGAAGAGCCGTGAGTCTCTTCCATCACAAAGCAGGAACAAAAAGGGCTAGTGAGGATCTGGAGGGTTGTTGGAAGCACCTGGCTCCAAAAATTTGGCTGTGAGGAGCATGCTTGCTTTCAACGCACGCCTAGTGGTAAAAAGTATGTGGGCGTACTTAAAGGATGTGCATGGAGGTGCTGTAATGGCTCAGAGTTATTAACAACTGTGATCTGTAAACGCCCTTCTTCTGGACACGCCCTTGCGCCCAAGCTGCCTGTATAAACATTCTAGTGAGGAACTTGCCTGGAGGCATTTGTGTCCTCTCCATGCATGTGTAGCTTCTTTTTCCACCTGCAGCATCGTGCGCACTCAGTTCCAGCAACTGTTTAGTTCTTCACTCCCAAGTAATGCACCATGTCTTAAATATTTCATGAACCAGGCTGATGTCCTAGGATGAGCTAAGTTTGAGTCAGCATGCCTGAAATGCTGTAATCAAATTGTACGTCTTGTTCTTGTTCTCCAGATCTAACCGTTTTGGATACAGGCACCTTCTTTGCTACAATCGTAACCGCTCATGTAGGCAGGCACAGTTATGTAACCAAGTCCTTTTCTTTCCAGTAGCATTGAATGATTGAGTTTATAACTTTTTAGGCTTTGAAAGGCTTGCCAATTGAGGATGTGGCTGGTTTGGTTACAGACACCTTTTTTTGCTACAGCTAAGCTGCTCACAGTTTTAGACTTCAGGTTTTCCTTTTTAGTTTCAAGCTTAGGTCTGGTTTGGTTGCAGGCATCTCTTTTTGTGCTTCAGCTAAGCTGCCTTCGTAGGCAAGTAAACCTTGTAAACCTTGTAGGCAAGTTGTAACAATCAGCAGAAAAGAGAATGGACTAGGGAGGAGTCGAGCCTCCTTTATAACTGGCCGGCCCAGTCTAGCCCGAAGCCTAAGCCTGTAAGGTAGTTGGTGGTTGATGATCTGATCTAGGAAAGCCTGGTATCGTTACACAAGTGCAGCCATGTAGCCCTTTCCTTTCCTGAGCTGCCCATGTAGGCAGGTACGGCTGCATAATCTTTTCCTTTCCCTTCCAATTGAGGATGCCATACATTACAGCAACACGAAGTGCTGCGGGTGTGTGGCGAGTGCACTGCTCACAAAAGACAGGACGCCTTCAAAGATAGATTGTTTTTCTTCCTAATCAGAGGCCATAGTCCTGAAGAGTGGGGAGAAAAGTAAATCCACAAGGGCAACAGAATATTCACAAACAAGGTAACACATTGCAATACAAAAAATGATACCAAGGGCCGAAGCGCTGTACCTCTTCCTCCAAGAAAACCAATGGTCAATAGTGGTGGTGGGGGTGGGGTGGTTACTTGCTGTAACCAATGCCTGATCCAGGAATGTGAGCTGTCAGGCATCTTAAAAGTGCATCAGACCCCTTAGAAAGTTAAGGACAGCTAAGTTTCGTTTCTGCGTCACCATGCACATTATATGGTACAGTGGGACATTTTTACTTTTGAAGGGAGTGTTTCACTGCTGCTATGTACTCTTTTCAATGTACATCTTTTGATGAAGTGCCCCACACCAATGTCTCCTTCTTGTCAAAAAGCTGTTGTACCTGTGCTTTACCACCAGGCAGGTAAGCTAGGGAGCAGTGCCTGCATTGATCATAGTGAACCTGGAGAAAGATGCTGGAGCTGCTGGCGTAGGATTCCATCCTGTATGAAGAGCCACAGACCATGAACACAGCATAACAACAATACAATGTTTTTAAGCCTGGGCTACTTGCAGAATTGAGAAGATATACTGAGGTGCAGTTAGAATGCACTAAGTGCAGGCAATATATTACATGATGTTATTATATGGTGCCAGTCAACCTGACCCACAGAAAATATAGAAGTTTTTAGTTACGGAAAATATACAAAAGAGGGGCTCAGCTTGTGCTCAGGCTGCCGCTGCTGCTGCTGCTGGTGGTGCTTGTGAAGGAGCTTAGCGAGTACTCGGGCTGCTGCTGCTGCTGCTGCTGCTGCTGCTCTTACTGCTTTTGCTTACAGGGGGGCTCAGCTCGTGCTTGTGCTGCTGCTATTGCTCCTGTTGCTTGTGGATTGTTCTGGCGTGGACTTTGCTTGCAGCAGGTGGGCTGCAAGACCCAGGAAGGGGATGAAGCGATGAGAGGCGGTTGCAGAGGGTACAGAGCCCAGGAGAACAGCTTGCCACACCGAGTACAGTGCAGCGTCAATGACAAATGCGTAGAAGACCCGATTGCCTGACACCTCTTGCTGGAAGAAGGACCACCTGTGGCAGGAAGTAGGTGCGTGGTAACAGGCTCTGAGTAGAGTGTTCAAGGCACAGCAAAGTGCTCACAGCACAGCTGCAACTACATGGGGTTGTGCCAGGTAGGGGAGACATGGCAGGCACTGAACAGGGTGTCCACAGCACAGTCAAGCTCAAGCTCTCATGGCGCATTGAAGTGTTGATGGCATCAGGCCCTGATAGGAGCGTTCGTAATCTGGCCACTGTGCAGTTGTGCGTGCGAGCGTTGCTATAGCTTGTGCAGCTCAAGGCTAGCTGCCAAAACATATGGTTAGACAGGGAATCATTGACCCTCTAGATGCCTTTCAGTGTTCTGTGCGTGTTTAATTATGTGGTGTGTGTTTGTGTGCGTGTGTGCGTGCGCGCACGTGTGTGAGTGTTTGTGTGTATGTGTTTGTGTGTGTATGTGTTTGTGTGTGTTTGTGTGTGTGTGTGAGTGTGCATGTGTGCACGCATTCGTGCATACTAGGAAAATGGCATTGCAGCCAAGCAATGTAAGTGCTTATGCTCACACTTGACAGGCATATGAAGTGTGCATCAATTTAAGTGTGAATTGCATTGCAAGCAGACCAATATAACAGGAGTAGCAAAACAAGCAAAAGGATAAGGGGCCCTAGCGTCAAAAGAGTACTGAAAGCATTCATGTATAGATATCAGCGTTGGCCTATAACGCTATATAGCATTATAGAAGACCCTCACATGATGCTAGTTGCCAATCTCTAGGGAGAGGCATTAATAAATAGCGCTATAGTAATATGTTTTATAACGCTATGCAGCACTCAAAAATGTGGTGTATAGCGCTATATGCCAATCCCTATCCATGCAGAAAGTCATTTGCAGATGCAAGTAATAAAAGCCACCTTTTTGGAGATGATATAAGCAAGAGTACTTTCAAGTAGATGTCAGCAAAAAGACTGCACAGGAAGCAAGGCCGTAGCCGTTGCCATAAAGCCTTAAGGAGTCTTAGGAACTTTACAGCCTCACCAACAAGACCTTTAAAACTATGCAGCTAGCCCTGCCTGGTCACAACTGGCAACAATATTGCTGCTGTTGATTTGCCTAGATCTGCCGACTGTTCGGCATATCAAAGGTTAAATGGAGATGTAGCAAACTTAATTGTAAGAATTGTTGACTGAGACACCATTCAGTAATCATGCAAGCACGGGTCATCCCAACAGTTGTCAGCAGAGGAGCTGTCCAGAAAGTGAGGAAATGAGGCCACAGCTTCTCAACGTAGACTAGGAGCTCAAAAAGAACTCTCCACTGCCACATCTGCGGCTCTACCTGTCACCCAGAACGCCTGTCTGCTAGGGTTCTGCTTTCCATTATGAAGAACTACAGGTTCTAATACAATGCAACTCCACATCCGACCATGCAGTTCTGCCTATCACCCAGCACACCTGCCAGCAGTCATGCACTTTGATTGGTGGCATTTTGTTTGTGTAAGACTGTACACCTGTTACACCACACACCTGTCTGCTAGGTCTCCTGCAAGCTCAGGTCGACCGAGGAAGGCCCACCCTACAGAAAACAGCCCCACTGTGAGACCCACTAAGGCGCAGCCCTTTGTCCATCCGGGGTAGGAAACCTGCATCAAGTCATAGTACCCATCATAAGTAAGCAGCAGCCACTTGTTTCTGGAATGACAGCAACTGAGCAAAAAAAGAAAAGAAATGAAAAGAAAAGGACATGAAAAGATGCTATGCATGCCAAGTCCGGCTGCATGCATTGAAGCCAGGTTCCCAGACCAGCAAGCAAGCTAGCTAGGGCTTCATCCAAGTGACTTACAGGCCTGGACAGAAAGTAAGCGTTTGAAGCATGGTCGCTGTGTTTCAGGCATGGTCTTCACATGTGAGGAACAATGTCTGCATTTCAGGCATGCCATCTGACCTTGCAGCACCGCTCAGTTAGTATGTTGGTGCTAGAAAGAAGGCAGCATCCAAAAGGCAGCAAGTTGTACAGCCACCTTTGTTAGCAAAAGCACCCAACGGCATTGTTTGTGAAGCTCTTGGGAAATTCAGCCACTTCCCTGCAAGCACATCGGTGCCAAAAACCTAACCTATGGGTGCCTTGCCTTCATGGTCACATGCAAAGTTGTATCCATGGAAACACTCCACAAGGCCAGCTAAGCCTTGAATAGAAAGCCAAACAAATGTCAACAATGTTTGGGCAAGGGAGTATTTAGAACTCCCTTTCTGCCTTGACATGCAGCCGCCATCACGTTCTGAAATATCTGGATCGGCACAGAGGTATCATGATTACTTTCCGAGGTATGCATATGTGCGCATGCATGCAATGCACACATCAACACTACATGAAAGCACCAGTGCAAAACCTGCCCTGCCTTTGGCCTTAACATGCAACAAGAAAACAAGAAAATTGGGTCATGGATCCGGAAGCATAGAGCTACGGGCGAACAAATCAGCGTTTGCATGGCATGTTTCGCTCTGCTGCAGCGCACTGTGCAACAAACCTGACACGTACCTGCTGGTTGCTGCTGGTGCCACTGCCTGAGGCTGTTTCAGGCTCCGGCGCCGCACGGAGCGCCAAAAAGGGGATGAAAAACACATTGGTCACAAACATGATGGCTGTCCACCATCCCCACTTGTTTTGGACCTGCCATGTGTGTGTGTATGTGTGTGTGTCATCTTTAAATACCTGTGATAATATTCAGACCTTTTTTTTCCTGATGAAGAATGTCATCCACACTTCTGGGCCCTGTCATTGTTGCTTCCATTCAACCACGTTCGCCAGCATCTGAGCTTGCAGAAGGCTAAGCAATCGATGCAATTGATGCAAAGAGATACAAGCTACATGGTGCTTTCAAACTAGTCTTCAAAATCTCAGGAAGAGGATGCCACAAATAACCCATCTTTCTTGCATCAAGGACCCTCCGTGTATTTGAATAAGATTAGATAAGGTTTCATACTCTGGTCAAGGGTGTATGCATTGAATTCCTTCAGGGAGGGTACATTCTGAAATAGATCAGGATATGCATAATGGTTGTCACTTCAAGACCTCATCATTTGTTTCATTCGTACCCCAACCTGCATTTTGTGTTCTCAAATGCACACACGTGTAGAACAGTGTACATGAGGTCTTCAGACATACCTTGGCACTCTTCAGACATACCTTGGCACTCTTCAGACATACCTTGGCACTCTTCAGACATACCTTGGCACTCTTCAGACAAACCTTGGCACACTTCAGACATACCTTGGCACTCTTCAGACATACCTTGGCACACTTCAGACATACCTTGGCACACTTCAGACATACCTTGGCACACTTCAGACATACCTTGGCACTCTTCAGACATACCTTGGCACACTTCAGACATACCTTGGCACTCTTCAGACATACCTTGGCACACTTCAGACATACCTTGGCACTCTTCAGACATACCTTGGCACTCTTCTTCTCTGTCAGGATGACTGGCAAGAAGAGGACCCCCCACGCAGCGATGAAGTTGAACAAAGCCTCTGATACAGGGTTTTCAGGGAAACTGCAAAAAGTGGGCAGAGGGCTAGAAACAGTTTTTTGAAGTGTAGGTGTGCTGTAGGCAACGTGTCTGCATGATTAAGGAAGAGTGCCAGCATCATGTAGGCAGGAGGCTAAAAGCCAGCGCTCCCACTCGCAGTTTATCACAGAAGCCATCGTAATAATATTAGGTAGAAGTGTGGCAGGAGGACAGGCCAAGCAAGTCATTGTATGAAGGGCCTTATCCTCAATGGCCATCTTTGGGATGGGAGTGCTCAGAAGGCACGAACCTCATTGCAGGCACATGAATGAAGCAGTGTGAAGCACAGCTTCTGACCCAAGATCCCTGTGATCAGATACGGGGCAGTCAGCAGGAGGCCACGCAACATTTGAGCAAAAAATGTTTCACCGCCCAGGCAACTAGCAGCAAGCTGCTTTCACGCCCGCAGGTAACATTTGAACAGCACCTCTCAAACCCCAACAGCTGATGAATCACTGACAGGCACTGTCTGCTCAGATGACGAAGGAGCGCACAAAAAGGCGCAACACTCACTCTGGGATCAAGGATAAGCCAGCAGCGTTCAAGCCAATGTTCACGTAAAAAAAGTTCAGGGACTCATGGAAGACTTCCTGCAAGCGGGCAGCCATTTGCAGCAGGGGTGGGCTTGTGCACACACATGAGTAAGCAAATGCCTGTAACGTGTAGTCCTTGCATTTCTGAAGACTGCATCTCCTTGCTGTCAGTCCTCAAAGTCCTGAGTATCTGGTCTCAGATTCCTGAGTATCCTCAGATGAAGTACTGCATCTTCCCTGCTGTGAGTTCTCAGTATGACGCACACTCCCAAGACCTGAAGATTGGATCACTTCGCTCTGTGTATGAAGTGCTGATTCAGGGAACATCCCAAAATCAAACAAAAGACAGCTCCAGTGATTTCTGGATATGTGGTTTCATTTGCGGCTGCATTCATCAATCTATTAAAATCTTTAATACCAGTGACCCACCAACTCACTGAAAAATAGCAATCTTGCCACTGTAAGCAAAAAACAAAGCATCTGAGAACATCTGCACCCCCACACTGCAGCAATGCTGCACACCCGCAGCACCTTGTGAGGGGTCTGCCACGCAGCAAGCCCCCAGAGCTGTGCTGCTGCTGCTGCTGCTGCTGCTGCTGCTGCTGCTGCTGCATCTCTAAACACCTGCAGCACCTTGGGAGGGGATCTGTCGTGCAGTTTCCCCATCCCCTAAAACCTGACCTGGATTCCTAAACCCTTAAACAGCTGTGCAGCTGCAGCAAACTCATCCCAAAGCTGTGCAGATGTGGCATTTTCTCACACCTGCAGCACCTCGGGAGGGGTCTGCCACGCAGGGAGCCCAGGCGCAGAGGTGCCCAACATGATGTAGGAATTGTAACCTGGGCACAAAAGTGGAGCAAGTTTGGAATTTGTCAAGCGAAGCTTGTCAGCCTTCAGCCCTGGTTCATGCAAATTTCATCGTCTACGATATACTTGTGCATAATGGGGGGCTCCAAATTAATCGAGTACATTTGATGGGCGACACAGTCGGATGTTTTGAAAGTGATTGACACCTCCATGGTATGCAGCCCCAACGGAATGCAAAGCATCAGGCGAGGTACTTCTGCTTCTGGAAGCTGTTGTGGCTCAGCCTGACTTTTGCATCTCAGCCCGACTATTCAGCCTGACTGGTGTGGCTCGGCCTGACTGCTCAGCCTGATTGGTGTGGCTCAGCCTGGCTAGTGTAGCTCAGCCTAGCGGCTCAGCCTGACTGGTGCGGCTCAGCCTGGCTAGTGTGGATCAGCCTGACTATTCAGCCTGACTGCTCAGCCTGAATGGTGTGGCTCAGCCGGCTAGCGTGGCTCAGCCTGATCATTCAACCTGACTGCTCAGCCTGACTGGTGCGGCTCCGCCGGCTAGTGTGGCTCAGCCTAGCGGCTCAGCCTGACTGCTCAGCCTGAATGGTGTGGCTCAGCCTAGTAGCTCAGCCTGACTAGAGCGGCTCAGTCTGACTTGTGCAGATTCCGATAATGCAAGAGTCTGATTCAAAATGAGTTATCCCAAGAGGCGCAGCCCAGCTGCTGCTTTGTGTGCAGGACGCTGCCAGGTGTTATCAAAATGTAAACCTTTCACTTTCTAACCCCTGAGGTCAGCAATCATTTGCACTGATTGGTAGAAGCTGCCAACATCACAAACTTAGGGGTTCATTTTGGAGCTACCATTGTTTATATAGCTGAGCGCAACAAAGGTCAACAAGGCCGCACCTACATTTGCACTGGAACTAAATGGGTTCAGGACAGCACAAGGCACACCTAATTGCTCACAACACATCAGACAGCATTGTTCCCAGGGGACCAGGATGGGCTGTGCAACATTTTCGCGGGGAAAACCACATGACATACAGGCAGCGCATCATTGTGACCACTCTAGTGTGGACAACACATGCACTTTGCATGCCATGAACCTCCCCTGCATTCATGCCCCTCACCTGCATTGACATATTTGCATGTCACAACGCTCACCTACAAATTATGCACACACACATACATACATACATACCCACACACATACATACAAACATACATACATACATACATACACACACACATACATACATACATACATACATACATACATACATACATACATACACACATACATGCATACATACATACATACATACATACATACATACATACATACATACATAGATACATACACACATACACACATACATACATACATACATACATACATACATACATACATACATACACACACATACATACATACATACATTACATACATACATTACATACATACATACCTCACGATCCAAGCATGACTCTTTCCTGCATCTGGATGCCATGTTCCTCACCTACATCAACACCTTTCCATGCCTCGATGCTCACCTGCACTTACACCTGTGCAAACCATGATCCTTACCTGCATGCATGATCCACACCTACATCTGCATGCCATGAACCTCACCTCCATATGCGCCCGTGCATGCCATGATCCTCAACTGCACATACAATTTAGCATACTATGATTACATTCCTCACCTGCACTTACACATTTGCATGAACTTCACCTGCCTTTACACCTTTACGTGCTTTGGTCCTCACCTGCACAAGTGATCTCCACCTGCATATACGCCTTGGCATGCCCTCATCCTCACCTGCATACAGTGCCCAGACAGCAGCTGCAGCGATCGGAAGGCGCTTGAGGTTGGACGGGTCAGCCTTGGGGCCCAGAGCCCTGATCAGAGGCGCCACGGCAGTGAGGACGCCCAATGATGCGCTGCCAGGCTTGGAGGGGGACTCCACGAGGTCACGTGCCTGTCAGCATGTAGTGCATGGTGATTGTGTGTACCTCTCCAAGTTCATGCGCCTGTCATGTCAGCAAGTAGTGTGATGAACATAATAGTCCGTTTCCAGAAACAATTATAAAATTTTTCACACACATACGCGCGCAAACACAAACACATACCAATGCTTGTTTTTTATATTAATAATCAGCATATGTTCTTTTCATTGCAGTCTGAAGGGTAAATACATGCTGTTGAGAGCACCAATAGGCAATGGAGACATTACAGGATGTCTCCATAGAAGGGTGCACGCCTGCCTGCGTCTGTTTGGCTCAATTGGAGCGGCAGGAGGCACAAATGGATGCACTTGTAATGATCCCAATATATGCAAGGGCAGATACATGGACTTTTGACGAATCCTCAATTATGGTTC